>CM031594.1:8826730-9448823 GCA_018467065.1 Ephestia elutella
TTCTGGGCGTAGGAGCTAAAATTTGGCATGTATGTTCTTTAGGAATGGCCCATAATGACGTAATAGTAGTTTTTGATACAAGTCCGGAAAATGTGTCATGTTGCACGAGTCCCGACAAGTCTTGGCCCGAGCCGAAAGCGAGGGTCAAGAGTCGGGACGAGTGAAAATGACACTTCCGCACGTGTGCCAAACAACGTTTTTCAATACAGTTGTGAAAAATAGTAAAAAACAAATCAAATAATTGACCGAGCGAGCGAAGCGAGCGAGGGTTATAATTCAAGTTGGAGCGAAAAACACATTGTTTGTATGTATGTATGTTTGTTCCGCGATAACTCTCGAACCGTTGTTCCGATTTTTATGAAAGTTGAAATATATGTAGGGACGGTTAATAGAATTTTCAAGTTCGTTGGGCATCAAAATCGGTCCAGCCGTTTTTGAGATATTTAATTTTTTGTGAAAATAAATAGGTATTGTATTTTAATAGTCGCGAGGTCTACGTTCGCAGCGAACGACTAGTTAGTATAAATTGTATCCAATTTTATTCTATGTACGAAAACTACTTGCCTGCCTGAATTGATTTAAAACTAAACTGCAAAAGTAATGATCGAGCTCGGAAAAAGTAAAGTCACGACCGCGGAAAAGTAAGATGCCTGTGCAAAATATTCAAATTTCGAATCATGATATAGGCTCAGAAAGTACGCCATGTTATACAACTGTATTGAAAAATATTTGACCGAGCGAGCGAAGCGAGCGAGGGCTATAATTCAAGTTGGAGCGAAAAACACATTGTTTGTATGTATGTATGTATGTATGTATGTTTGTTCCGCGATAACTCTCGAACCGTTGTTCCGATTTTGATGAAAGTTGGAATATATGTAGGGATGGTTAATAGAATTTTCAAGTTCGTTGGGCATTAAAATCGGTCCAGCCGTTTTTGAGATATTTAATTTTTTGTGAAAATAAATATTGTATTTTAATAGTCGCGAGGTCTACGTTCGCAGCGAACGACTAGTTATAATAACAACTTGAATTATAGCCCTCGCTCGCTTCGCTCGCTCGGTCAACAAATTTGTGACTAGACCTAAATAAAAATCCAGCTTCTAGTTGCAATTCCGTAAACGGTCCCTAGGGATCATAAAGTGCGGTTTAGTTTTTATGACCTACTGGCGCCACTGGCGGTTTTTAGATGTAAACTTAGCAGTTCTCATGCACCCGGGCTGTGGCACTTTCAATAAAATACGCTTTTCAAAGCCAAGATTTTATCTTCGAATTGAAAGGTACGGGCTGAAATTCGCGCGGTAACGCTGGGTCTAGGAGCAGATTAATAAGCTTATCAGTATTGTCTTGGCAATAAGCACAAACACCTATAAGCCTTTTTATTTATGTTACTTTCAATTATGTATTACTTTCAATTATGTAGTACAATAAAGATACTACAAACAAACAAACAAACGTATATTTATTTCCATGTTATACTCGTATAATACAGTTTTTTGTGATTGACTGAAATTAGGCAATTTCTTTTCTCAAAATAATGCTCGTATTTCAAAATTAATATCCCACTATGTTTGTTTAAACAAATAGTACCTATCTCAAATAACATTCTCAATATATATTTTTTGTAGCTTTAACATGTCCCACTGCTGGGCAAAATATTAACAAATATTATCAAATCAAAATTCACTAAAATTGGTGTGGTGGTTCGTAAAGACAGATTTTAAATAAGCACAAAGCTACTCTTCTATTTTTAGGGTTTCGTACCTCAAAAGACAAAACCGGAACCCTTTTAAAATCCCCTTGATGTCCGTCTGTCTGTCGAACTTTATTTTCTCAGGAACGTTTAAAGGTATCAAGTTGAAATTAATACCGGATCTTCGGATCCACGGTCTCTTTCAGCAAACAAATTATCAAAATTAAACGTAAACGTGATAAGGAGATATTACCGTAAATGTTGCGAATTATAAATAAAATAAAAATAAAATAATTTATTTAGGTAAATTGTTTTACATATAATCTACAGGAATTTTTGCATATTTTGCGATTTCAGACAGCAATCAAATCCGGGTTGTTTCCAAAGTACTCCATTCTTTTGTTCTAAAAAGATAAGAATCTCATACATGAGTTTCCAAGTTACTCCACGAAATTATTATTATTAAAAAATACTTATTATTTTGTTCCCAATCTACTCCATAGATATTTTGATTTATTCTCAATGTACTCCGCAGATTATTTGATATCAATTCTCAAACTACTCCAATTAAATAATTATAAAATATTTCACTATGTACAGTCAGTCTCAAGATCGTTCAAACAATATAGTTCTGATTAAAGTTCTGAATAAGTTCAAAATTAAAGAGAAAAAAGTTGAAAGCAAGTTTGAATTGAAAATGTGTGCATGTTAGCTTGTTATCATGGATGTACGAAGGAATGTGAGTCGCTACCTAGCTGCTAAGATGGAAATTTGATGTTTCTTTTTAGGTAAATATTTTAAGTTTTTTCAAAAATGTAATTTTATCAGTTACTTCTTGAGTTTCTCTCAAGCCGAAATCCTACATATATATAATAATCATGAATCTCTTTGGTGGAAAATATGTATAAAAAAAGCTCATTTATGAAAATGTTTTAGATTGTTTATTTTTGAATATAAATGTTGATATAAAAATGTTGATTATTGAATGAGGGATTTTCCGAGACACAAATTTAAAAAAAGTAGTTCCAGATGACTTCATAGATGGCGCTTAGTAAAAGGCGAGAGAAAAAGTTCACGGGTTTGGCGTTTTTTAAATATAAAACTTAGTAAAAAAAAGCAACTAAAAAGTATTAAAAGTATTTCATTATTGTGATTTGTGCAACTGTCAAACTGTTATGTGATTTTTTTTTCTGCCTCTGGTTGACAAGAAAAAGCGCACCATATAGGTTCAGCCATTATTACGACTCGGCTTTCATAAAACGCTATCTGTTGAGACATTTTTATACTGATTTTTTTTTCTTAATTTAGCTGTCAGGAAATCGCTCATTGTTAAGTCTTTTATTTAAAATTTTCTTAATACATAAAAATATTGTTGCAAAGCTTTTGAGCCTGACTGTACTATACATCAGCTACACTTTTTATTCTAATTAATGTGTTTTGATATTAAAATCGCGTGGAGTACTTTGAGAACATTTTAATATTACCGCGGAGTAGAATGAAACTTAATTTAATTTTTTTTTTTTCATGGAGTAGTTTGGGAACATTTTTTGGAGTACTTTGGGAATAACCCTCAAATCCTATGGGGTATTTCCCGTTGATCTAAAATTATGAAATTTGACAAAAAGCAGGGTCTAACAGTACTTGTACAGTTGTACAGTAATAAATCTGAAAGTTGTAAATATGTTGCTGAAAGTAAAAAAAAGTAATAAACTTTTTTTTGCGCTCGATGCGGTATGAATCTTAGGGTTCGAACTGCAAAGTTAAGTTTGTTTTTGAAACTAGTTGGTCTTTTAGTTAGAGCTATAATGTGAGATGCTTTGCGTGTACGGCACCCTCGGTGCGCGAGCTTGACTCGCACTTGGCCGGTTTTTTTTTCGATGGCACTAATACTACGTAAGTTTATCTTTCAATATGAAACCACATCACCCACCCATACATTTATTTTAAGTTAAACCCCAGTTACTAGAATATAAATCTGTGCGAGATACAGCTCACTATATCCTTAAATCCTTTCGCAAATATAACTGACACCTTTTCCCGAATATATTAGTAGATTTATATAATACCTAGTAGATTATAAAATGCAAAAGTGAGTTTATTACCTCATCACGCGTTATCTAGTGAACGAATCTTCTTGAATTTTCGCATACACATAGTTTGAAGAACTGAGAAGGACATACCTTTTATCCCGGGAAAAAGCACTATTCACTCGGGCGAAGCCAGTAGTTTATAAATATTTTAGTTTATCATCGTTTCGGTCCAGATTTTCTTCCCGTATGTACCCACTATCTAGGCAATGAGTCAGCGTTCTAAGGTGTCGGCAAGGTCGCCATTACAAGCTTTGTGAGCTTTGTCGAAGCTCCACTGAACTTTTAAACTTTGTTACCGAAAATAACTACACTACTTTTACCTTTTTTTCTTTACACCTACACAATGGCATTGGGAAGTTGTATGAGGCAACACTGATTGGTGTTAACAAAAAGAGGATTTTGACATTTCGGTTTGACCGATTTTGATAGGGTTTCTTGAAAGAGAGTATTGAAAAGGTGACACAAGATGTCAGCACTCAGACGCGAGGTCCAATGCTGCTATTGGTTTGACATTTTAAGACAGTTGTCAAATTGTCTGAGGCTTTGGAGGCGGTGGTAACCTTAGCTTTAAGTAATTTTATGACGTCAGCTAACTAAAAAACAAGAATGTGACGATTTATAAGTGCTATTTTTAAGCCTACATAAATAAAAATAATTGACTTTGACTTTGACAGTTGTCTGGACCTCACTCTTCATTTTTACTTTGACTATCTGAGTCCCGCGGCTTCACTCACGTGGAAATTTTGCGATTAGTAATATTATGAATGCGAAAGTTTCGTTGAAGTGAGTTTGTGAGGATGTTTGTCACTCAATCACGCAAAATCTCTCTCTCTCTCTCAGCCTAAAGACGTCCACTGCTGGACAAAGGCCTCCCCCAAGGATTTTATCAGTGGGGGTTTTGCCGTAATCGCCACGCTTGGCAGGCGGGTTGGCGATCGCAGTGTGATGGCATAGTACGCGGAAAGATGCTGCTGCCCATCCTCCGGTGTTTTTAATCCCTTACGACACCCACGGGAAGAGATGGGTTGGTGCTATTCTAGGGCCACACCACAGGCCACAACGCAAAATCTACTGGACGGATTTTAATGAAATTTGGAACACGGGTAGAAAAGTACCGGGAATAGCACATAGGGTACTATTTATCTCGAAATTCCCACGGGAAAAAAGCCCCGGGTCGCGGCTATAGCGTTCCTCATGAGTCTATAGATCCCTGAGTTCCTTTTAAATTATTATGTTTTTCTTATTTAATTTTAAAAAATTGTACTTAAATTATTTGCTTGCGTATGTACACTTCCTGTTTTTAAATTAAAACATCCGATTAAATACAAATACAAATATTTTATTGAAATTGCATCCGGATATCTGCCGGAAACCCAAATATTTCTGATCTGAATATTAAAATTGAAATAATCGGTAAACTCTGATACATTCCGGAAAATGGAAAACCTGACATCCTTTAATTAAATTAATAACTGTATTTACACTTTTTTACACGACTGACCAAAAAAGGAGTGTTATGTTTTCAGGGTTCATGTATGTATGTATGTAAGTTTCTTTATTCCACCATAAGTCCTGAACGGCTTAACAGATTTTGATGTGAGATGTATTTTTAGATTCCTTGCATTCTTCCGAGTGACATAGGCTATATGACGTCAACATAAAAACAAAATGGCGGGTTATATATGCGATAAATAGCAGACCAAAAAAATAAAATTTGTTCAATCTTATCGAGTGGGGTATCAAATTGAAGGGCTTTAAAAGGCGATTTCAAAAATGTATATAACTTATATGTTTGTATGTACTTATTGAGCAAAAACTCGTCAGTCGTGTTTTTTATTTTTAATAATTGGCTTGTTTAATCAATATAACACCAGCCAGTCGGATTAATTTGAGTCGGTCGTGTTCAAAAATTTTTAAATTCTCTTCTATCAATACTTAATTACTTACTTCCAACGGCGCTACAACCCTTTGTGGGTCTTGGCCTCTTTAACGAGTTTTCTCCACCTGTCACGCTCCTTTGCCACATTCCTCCAGTTCTTAAATTTGCCCATCTTCTTGAGGTCTTCTGCAATACAGTCCATCCACCTCTTCCTTGGTCTGCCTCTGGGTCGTTTCTGCTGCGGCGTCCATCTTGACATGACCTTCTATCAATACATAAAATAAAATTGTAACTGGTCTGTGTATATAGAAGATATTTAAAAAAAAACTAGAAGAGGACAAAAAACAGCCTCTCTCTCTCTCAGCCGAAAGACGTCCACTGCTGGACAAAGGCCTCCCCCAAGGATTTCCACAACGTCCGGTCCTGCGCTGCCCGCATCCATGCGCAACCCGCGACCTTCACCAGGTCGTCGGTCCACCGAGTGGGAGGCCTGCCAACACTACGTTTTCCGGTTCGTGGTCGCCACTCGAGAACTTTTCTGCCCCAACGGCTATCTGTTCTGCGAGCTATGTGCCCCGCCCACTGCCACTTAAGTTTGGCGATTCTGCGGGCTATGTCGGTTACTTTAGTTCTCCTACGGATCTCCTCATTTCTGATTCGATCACGGGAACAAACAGCCTAAACGATTTTTATTTTTATTTTTGTCTGTTTCTATCTTTCTGTCTGTATGTTAAACTGCTGGGCCAAATTTGATTTGGTTTTCACTGTTGTATTGTTGAAGGTTTAACTTAAAATCTGGCGTAAGTTTCGTCTTGATCCATCACTAAGAACCTGAGATATTAACAATTAGTAAACAACGCGCGGACGAAGTTCGCGGGCACAGGCTAGTATGAAAATAAACTACTACTACTAGCTCATGGCCGCGGATTCGCCCTCGTGAATTTCGCACGGGAACAGTGCTTTAAGTAATTTTGTAAATGGCAAGTACCCCAACCAATTATGTAAAGAAAAACAACCCCTTTTGTAGAGTAAAATGGCATGTACCTTTTATAAGATCATCGAAATAGGATAAACGCACTCCGACCAGATTGCGAACCTCCTTAAAAAAGGAGATATTAGGAGCACCCATAACCGGAGAGCATGTATGAAGAGAGTGTAATGTATAGAAGAAGCAAGAGAGATCTGTAAGGTAGCAAGTGGAAATCGCTAGTCTCTGCCTACCCCCACGGGAAAAATGCGTGATAATATGTATGTATGTATGTATCGAAATAGGAACAAAGTCCCTTCGAAGCCTTGTCAAGTAGCAACTTCATCAGTGTAAACCCGAAGAATATGTCGAAAACATTATAGACATATAACAATAACAGACTTGGCAAATGTGAAAACTCTTATATGAAATGCGTGAAAATTCGTGATTGATTTTGTGTTTTTTTTTGTGATTGAATGATTGATGATTTTCAAACCTCTGGCATCGATTAGATAGGTTATAGTTACTACCTCTGGTAGAACCTGGTGGTAAATAGCTATATTTTCAATTCATTTAGTAATAGTTAAGAACTTAACGAAAGCATTCATTCGAACTTGATGTGGATCGTTCATTTATTTTAATTAAAATTCGATTTTCCAACTCATAATATAAATTACAAATTTACAAAAACCTCCGACTTCACGTTGAAAAATGCTGATTACTCCTAAACGGCTCAACGAACTTCGATGAATCTTGCAAAGAACACTTTCGATTAAGTCACCTTTTAAACAAAAAAAAAACAAGATCGAAATAGATAGTTTTTTTTTTCAACAGCTACGAAGCCACAGAAACACAGATACATAAACACATGGATATATAGACACGTCAAACTTATGGAAATTGGTACCTAAAATAAATTACTTTTTTTTAATTAATAACACCCATCTTTTGAGTCGGGGGTAAAAAAAATTCTCATGTTGCCGAAGCTGCGGTAAGTGATCACAAATTGCTCATGTTGCGGATACATATTTCAACATGTTGACGAAGCGTGTTGCTGTAATTACCGTACATGTTTATTAGAATTTAATTTTAACCCTTCACAAACCAGCCTGTCAAAAAATATCCAGTCTACTTATTTTATGTCTATGGATGGTGTGAAACCCAAGCAATATACTGAAATACAGCCCTTCAGTTGGGTAACCGTGTCAAGAGTGCTCGATCTCGGATAAGATGGGGGATAAGGGCTTCATACACCCCTTTTTTTACTCAACAACCAGTAAAGAGTGTTATGTTTTCAGTGTGTTTATATAAGCAGTTGTAAGGTTTAGGCTATGCGCAAAAACGAATTTCACGTAGGCGAAGCCGAGGCAAAAGGTAGTGTAAATAATAATAAATAACGAATAATATAGACAAATCACACAGATTGAGTTAACCGCAAAGTAAGTTCGAGACTTGCGTTACGGGATACTAACTCAACGATACTATATTTTATAACAAATACATATAGATAAACATCCAAGACCCAGGCCAATTTGAAAAGAGTCATTTCTCACCTTGACCCGACCGGGAATCGAACCCGGGACCTCCTCCGGTGTGGCAGTCCGGCGTGATGACCGTTAGGCCACGAGGTCGTCTAAGTTTGTACATAAAACTAATATCTCTGTAACAGTTTAAACGATGTAGATTCGGTTTTCTCTAAAAGGTGTAACTCCCTAGGGTTAACCGTGCCACGTTTTTATTAGCAAAGCTTTGGACGCTTTGGCAGTAGCGCCACAAGTAAAGTATATTTATGTTACAAATGTGTTTTCTTGTACAAGAAATGGAAAATATTTTTGAGTTACTCAGACGTTATTTTTTACAATTGAATTTAATATTTATTCCGATAAAAACATTTTTTTTTATAAATTTGCTCAGGTATCAATTAGGGTTAAGCTTCACGTAATTTCCTGAATTTATTTCAAATTTCATGTTATATTTTTGGATAAAATCCATACTAATATTATAAATGCGAATGTTTGGATGTGAGTTTGTGAGTTTGTGAGTTTGTGAATTTGTGAGTTTGTGAGTTTGTGAGGATGTTTGTTACTCAATCACGCAAAATCTACTGGACGGATTTCGATGAAATTTGGTACAGAGGTAGATAATGACCTGGAATAGCACATAGGCTACTTTTATCCCGGGAAAAAGCACTGTTCCCGTGGGAAATTCACGCGGGCGAAGCCGCGGGCAAAAGCTAGTAAGTAATAATGATAACGAAATGGGTTTCTGTATATTCATCACCTAAATGGTATCCACGTAGCACATTTCAAGTGTAAAGCCAGCTTTATTCGAAACACCAGTTAGTGTGAATAATGCATGTAAATCCAACATTTTAACAACCGTCCAGCGCAGATGGTCCCATTCGTCCCAATGCAGTTTGTGGACGAAATGCTGGGGAATAAATGCTGGGGAATTTATCCAGTAATTATGACTTTATTATAGTTTATTACATTATTCCAAAAATTAACAGTCGAAGCTGTATGCAAGGGCGGATTTCAGGGGTCATGGAGGTCATTGTCCCCCGGACATTTATGGAATACTAGCTTTTGCCCGCGGCTTCGCCCGCGTGAATTTCCCATGGGACCAGTGGTTTTTCCCGGGATGAAAGGTACCCTATGTCCTTCTCCGTACTTCCAGCTATGTGTATGCAAAATTTCAGGAAGATTGGTTCAGTAGATAAAGCGTGAAGAGGTAACAAACAAACAAACAAACCAAAACAACAAACAAACAAACTCATTTCGCATTTATAATATTAGTTAGGATTTTTTTCTGTACTCAAAATATGTATGTTCGGTTCTGTTCCCAGGATTATTCTGAGTATAGACCACATACTCGACCTTGTGACCCCATATGTTGGTTCGGTTCTGTTCCCAGGGTTATTCTGAGTATAGACCACATACTCGACCTTGTGACCCCATATGTTGGTTCGGTTCTGTTCCCAGGGTTATTCTGAGTATAGACCACATACTCAACTTTGTGACCGCATATGTTCGGTTCTGTTCCCAGGGTTATTCTGAGTATAGACCACATACTCGACCTTGTGACCCCATATGTTCGGTTCTGTTCCCAGGTTATTCTGAGTATAAGACCACATACTCGACCTTGTGACCCCATATGTTCGGTTCTGTTCCCAGGATTATTCTGAGTATAGACCACATACTCGACCTTGTGACCCCATATGTTCGGTTCTGTTCCCAGGTTATTCTGAGTATAGACCACATACTCGACCTTGTGACCCCATATGTTCGGTTCTGTTCCCAGGATTATTCTGAGTATAGACCACATACTCGACCTTGTGACCCCATATGTTCGGTTCTGTTCCCAGGGTTATTCTGAGTATAGACCACATACTCGACCTTGTGACCCCATATGTTCGGTTCTGTTCCCAGGGTTATTCTGAGTATAGACCACATACTCGACCTTGTGACCCCATATGTTCGGTTCTGTTCCCAGGGTTATTCTGAGTATAGACCACATACTCGACCTTGTGACCCCAACTGACGCCTTATTTCAAACTAGCATAGGTAGGTGTAGGTTCCTTAAGGAGTATTTCGTATTATGTATTTCGTATGTAGTATTTCGGGCGATCCTGTCATAGTGCTCCCCTACACGCCTTAAGGAACCTACATGCCAAATTTCAGCTTCCTACGCCCAGTAGTTATGGCTATGCGTTGTCTGTCAGTCACTCAAACAGTAACGGAAGAATCCCAACTAATATTTTAAATGCGAAAGTAAGTTTGTTTATTTGTTCTGAACCAATCTTCCTGAAATTTTGCATACGCATAGATAGAAGCACTGAGTAGGACATAGGGTACCTGTTATCCAGGGAAAAGGCACTGTACCCGTGAGAAACTCACGTGGGCGAAACCGTGGGCAAAATCTAGTCTTATATATGTATGTGTCTTGTATATGTTTCGCCCACGTGAGTTTCTCACGGGTACAGTGCCTTTTCCCTGGATAACAGGTACCCTATGTCCTACTCAGTGCTTATGCGATTATTGCGTATGCGAAATTTTAGGAAGATTGGTTTAAAATAAACAAACAAATAAACAAACTCACTTTCGCATTTAAAATATTAGTTGGGATTCTTCCGTTACTGTCTGAGTGACTGACAGACAACGCATAGCCATAACTACTGGGCGTAGGAAGCTGAAATTTGGCATGTAGGTTCCTTAAGGCGTGTAGGGGAGCACTATGACAGGATCGCCCGAAATTCCTACGGGAACAAAGTCCCGAGCGTATGCTAGAAGGATCCCGGCAACTCGGCCCGATGCTCACTCGACCCGCGGGCCGAGTCGCCGGATTTTTGAATTTTTTGTATATGTATACTGATGGATGATGATGATTGATGACGACAGTAGTAGTGCCTCTGTAGCAGAAACAAACTACCTATCTAGAAACTATTCTCCCTGCCCTGAAGCTCCGCCCATACATCCCGGGAAAAAGCACTGTTCCCGTGGCAAATTCACGCGGGCGAAGCTGCGGAACCAAAGCTAGTTTGATATATATTGATGACTAGCTTTTGCCCGCGGTTTCGCCCGCGTGAATTTCTTTTCTTTAACAGTTCTTTTTCCCGGGATGAAAGGTATGTCCCTATGTCCTTCTCAGTACTTCAAACTATGTGTATGCGAAATTTCAGGATGATTGATTCAGTAGATAGAGCTTGAAGAGGTAACAAACAAACTCACTTTCGCATTTATAATATTAGTAAGGATTAGGGTGATGATTGATGACGACAGTAGTAGTCCTCTGTAACAACAAGCCATCTAGAAATTAATCTCGCTGCCTAGAAGTTCCGCCCATACATTAGCAAACTTAAATACAGCGTCTGTCAACTGCATAGTGCAGTAATGCTCCTTTTGATTTACGATGCAACTTTATTTTGCAGGGAAATAATACGGAAATCTAGTGTACGGTCAGCTGCCTAAGTGCAGTGAGGATCTACAAGGCTGTATGAAATCACCCCTAGGTGTTAGGTTGTCTTACGCATGTCTTTTAATAATCTTCTTCTTCTTATTTAAGAGCCGCGCTCTTGTCGGTGGAGTATACGCCATACTTCTCTGTTCTCGGCTTTACGTTTAAGGTCTTGATACGACACGACGCCTGCCTTCTCTCTCTCTTTCTCGGTCTCCCTGGACCTGTGTTTTAATATTTTTTTTTATTTAGCTGATAGGTCCCACTGCTGGGCAAAAGCCTCCCCCTTATCTCTCCAACTACCTCTATCGCTCGCTATCTGTTGCCACTGCCTATCAAAGGCCGACAATTCGTCAGACCACCTCATTTTCGGCTTGCCTCTCGCTCTTTTGCCATCAGTCGGGACCCAAGATGTAACTATTTTTGTCCATCTTTCCATTCCCATACGGCTGACGTGGCCCGCCCAGTTCCACTTTGTTGTGGTTTTAATAATACTGTTATTATTTATATCACTATAATTGATTACATATACACTTTTTCTATCTCATATCTTTTACAAAAATCGCCAAGACCAGCTACATCAATCAACTGAACTTAAGAGGATCCCCCTTCTCGCCCCGATCCCCTCTGTCCAACATTCTGTATTTTTGACTTTGACATCACATTTTACTTTTTAAATTAGTTCCTAACACAACGGGGTTTTAAATAGGTGAAAACCGAATTTCACGGGGCGAATAGTCAAAGGGCAAAGGCCAGCATTCAATGTAGCTCAAACGTCCACGAACGATAGTGGTTGATTGCAATTAGTCCTGTGTGTAACATAACTTCCTTGACTCCGGTCCCAAATAGGTAGTAAAGACCATGTAGTCACTCTACAACAAAAGTCGTAACAGTCCTAACTCAAATAAACCTAGTGTATAGAGAAATCTCATTTACATGTACGATAAAGCACAACTATAGTAATGACACCATAAGTCAGGCATAAAGTTAATACCCTCTTTTCCACTCGAGTGTATGACGTCACCCTTCCATTACTATGTAAATGCGTGGACACCCTAGCGGAAACTAGTGACGGGCCGATGTCGATGTTTGCTCAGTCGAGATTTGCGGTCGCTGCCGGAGTGGAATATCGGAATATTGGTCGCGTGCGGTTAATAATTTTGAACTTCGAAGCGATATTTTAAATATGGCAACACAATCCTGCAATTGGGTTTCCATATTTAAAATGCTTTTTATTTTACGTCATAATTGGAGTTGCCTGGCCAGTGAGGTAATTAATAAATATAAAATGGACATTACCTTAACTATCTGCTGAAATATTTTTAAAAAATATCTAGGTAATTTAAAATCGTTTCGAAATGCAAAAGTGACTTTAAAAAATATGTTATTATTTTTTTCCGAAAATTGACAGTTTGATGACCTCTATGACCTGGCATAATTAAATTAGTTCTAGATCATCATACCAGGGTGCCACACCGGAGTTTCCAGGTTCGGTTCCCGCCCTGCTCAGTTTAAGATTTTCATCTTCTTAATATTTATCGAAATGCAGTCAATACAATCGATATATTTAATCGCATCACTACACAGTCGCAAACGACACGGAAGTGTGGACTTGAGCCAAACGTTGTCGTAAAAGGGGTGTCGTAAAACACGGGCTCAAACACAGAGGCGGCAGAAAAGTCTCCGGATCCGGAACTTAAGTAGTTTACTAGTTCAACATCTTTATCTGTACTATTTTACTTACACCTACTGTGTTATAGCGCTGTGTTATAACTGTGTTCACAATGAGGCTTATCGTTTCGTTGGTGCTGCTGGCAAGAAAGGTCTGTCAGATTGTACAATACTGCCATTTGAATTTTTTTTTTATAGAATAGTAGGCAAACGAGCATGCGGGTCGCCTGATGGTAAGCAATCACCGCAGTCCATAGACACCAACAACCCTAAAAAGGTCACTGATGCGTTTGAGAAAGCGATAGGCTCTTTTCTTGAAGGTCCCAATGTCGTACCTATTCGGGAACTCCGCTGAAGAAAGCTTAGTACAGCGCAATAAAAAGCTGCGGCGTGAAAAACGGGCAGTGGTTGAACACCAACCATCAAGGTGGTGGGGGTGGTACTTCTCCTGAGGATCCCGGCGACTCGGCCCTATGCTCACTCGACCCGCGGGCCGTGTCACCGGATTTTTAAATTTTGTTTTATTTCTTCCGGCGATTGGGACCACTCACAAATAAAAATAAATAAATATAGTTTAAGTACAGTCAGGCGAAAAAATGATTAAGGCAATGAAGAAAAATCCTTAATATTAAATAAGCAATATTTCAGTTTGATAATGTAAAAAAAAGAAAACCTTTTCGAGATTTTAGTGTTCAAAGCTCATTGCTTTTTTCAGTTTCTGGAGTTTTTTAAAGACCTGAAATATGAGGTAAAGTTGCTGGTTCTAAGTCTAATGTAAAGAAACTTTAACGTCAAATTTAACATTTGATTAGCATTTGAGTGGTCTTCAATCAATCTTGTTGTGTTGGCTATGGGCGCAAACTTATGGTTTTCTGATGCGGAATTCAGAATAATTAAAGGGAAACATTTTTATGCGATTTTATACCTATGTCATACTTAAATAAATTAAATTTTTGTATCAAGTTCCGTTTTTTGATTATTCCTTTAAACATTTTTTCACCTGACTCTTTTTGGCTTAAACAATAGATTTTTTCAAATTTGTGAGGACTACTCACTAGTTGCCGGAAGAAAAAAATAAAATTAAAAAATCCGGCGACACGGCCCGCGGGTCGTGTGAGCATAGGAGCCGAGTCGCCGGGATCCTCCTTCTCCTTAAGGCGGGTGGTACGGTAGTGGAATACAGCGGTATAAGGTCGAATAGCTCCTTATTTGACCACTGATGATAGTATCTATCTGACAGACCACACTAGCCAGTAGCACCAACTACATACATACATATTATCACGCCTTTTTCCCGTGGGGGTAGGCAGAGACTAGCGATTTCCACTTGCTACGATCCTTACAGATCTCTAACTACTACTATCCAACTAGCGTGCGGAAAAACGATATTACACTCATTTTCACAAATTCCTACAACCATGATTTTTATACTTAACATTATTTTGATGTTTTTAGACATCCTTATATAAAAAGATGATCCGATATGAAATGGGAGGGGTAAATAAACTATACTGAATTGCTCGTAAACAAAAAAGTTTACAATAGAGATTACTGTTCACAATTAATTAATAAGACTTCATTTACCTGTAAATAAAAGTTGGCCGGTTTATATTAAGGCTTTCTAGTCATAAAATGTATTTTTAACTTTATTTAATTACAGGAAATCGGGTTCATATACATGAGTCGTTTTTTAAAATTAAGATTGAATAATTCACATTACGTAAGAATATACAATTTTCTCGACTGTAGAATTTAAAAAAAAATTAAAAGTTATTAAAAAAAAACTGTTGTAGTCACCCTTATAAAAATTGAGGATATGGTTCATTACAATCGTATACGAATAATATATAAAAGTCACCATTGCTGGATTTTTTGTTTTTGTACAGGATGTTTTTAAAGTATAAAAATTACAACTCATTAAAAAATCCATTTCGGATTGTTATTTATTGGTGATTTTTTAAATCAAGCTTTTATTATTCGTAAGGAAACATGTAACAACAACAATATGAGTCTTATAATAGCGTTTAAAAAAAAACGGCGGTGGTGATTTTTTTACACTTAAATTTGCAGTTTTAATATCATAATCTATGTAGTTTATAAAAATCACCATCGTAGGATTTAATGTGACCACCTCCATACAACTGAAAATTCACAGCCCCGACTACTACTGCCATCTAGCAACAGCAGCCGTATCATCTCTGTGACAGATGCCAAGGAAACAGAAAAAACCTGAACGATATAACTTCGAATAAGAAAATTTACAAACTATTAACCGAATAGTCAACCAGTGTGCAGGTTTCCTCACGATGTTTTCGTTCACTACTTCAAGAAACGTGTCTCTAAAGCAACCCAAATATAATCTAGTTCAGTGTTGCCAACATATGTCTATGTAAATTGAAAATGAATATTATTCATTCGCTTTATATGTATTCGCGCACAAGAAATTTAGGTCGTGTCGTCTCGACGTCTGCAGTGACGAGTATAAATCAAATTTTATGACGTATTGACGATTTTTCAAGCGTATTCAGAGCAGCCGCCGCGTCGGCGCCGATTCGGCATCCTTTGCTCAGTTTTTTTTGTTCCACTGTTGGGCAAAGGCCTTCCATTTCTGTATCCACATATGTCTGTCGAGTGCGGAATGCTGCAGAAATCTGTTAAAATCATCCCTCCGTCTCTTCATCAGCAGAAATTGTAAAAATTGTTGTTTTTGTTGTACAGTTAATGTAACCCTGCATCGATCTTTATGCGGCTGTAAGTTTTTTGATAACATAGGGCGGCAAAGAGTGCCGAATTTGCAATGTGCATGGAAAGGTTGATGTACTATAGGTTGACATACTGTTATATTGATAGAAATAAACAAATAAAATAAATCTTATTGTTATCTTTCTTTGTAAAAATCGCAACTTTCTAACTATGCTTTAAATGTTTTTCAAAGACCAGCAAAATTCGGTCCTTTACAAAATCCTACTTTCTGTCTAAATTAAGTAAAGCAACAGAATTAATATAAGTACTACGTACAGAAAGGAAACTCCCTGCCCCTCCCGCAATATGACACGCCCCCGCACCCCCAGCACTTCTCTTCCGTGCTTGTGTGGTTGTGGGATGTTCTGCTATGAAAACGCACACATTGACGTGTTACTGACGTGTTCACGGATATACAGTTTCATTTGTAGTTTAGTAGTATGTAGTAGGTATATTTGACGCGCCTTTTCTATGAAGCGCCCGCCCTGTGGTAAAGCTGAAGATTTGGATTATCTACTCTTTGGACGCGCTGTTCTCTACAATCTTCCTGTTTCGCATACACATAGTTAGGACTGCTAAGAAGGACTTAGAGTACTTTTTATCCCAGAATTCCCACGTAAGCAAAGCCGCGGGGCACAACTATGACTTATAAATAATAAAAAATTACTTTATACTTTAATATTTGCACGTAGATTTCATAACTAATTACTATATTTGCCATTTTAATTGCTTTCCACGGGTTGGGCTCGTTTCGATTATCGCGCGTCCATCTGTCTGGTCGTCTAAAACGGTCACTTAAATATTTTAAAATAAACCTTATCTGTGGAGTCATAAGGTTCATTTTTAAATATTTAGGAAATGAGTAATGATCATAATTCCGATTCATCAAAGTGGCCGTTTTAGATTCACTGTAATAAAGCGGGATTTCGTTAGGGCTTCAGCAGACATATTACTACTTTCATTTATATTAATGTTGGTAATTAATATTTCCAAAGTTTCGGTATTGGGATGGTGATACTTAGCAAATCCATTAATAAAGCTAAGATATTCAAACAACAAAATTTGAATTGAAATTTTACAACCGCCACGATAAAGAAATAGAAAAAAAAACCGGCCAAGTGCATGTCGGACCACGCATAAAGTAGGGTTCCGTAGTCATTTTTTTTTTTTAAGTAGGATATTTTTATCTATACATATAATAAAACAGTAAAAATATTTTGTCTGTACATTTAATATTTTTGACTGAAATGGATAGAGGGAGACCTAAAAAGAACAATAGAAAGCAAAAATTTTTTTTTGGAATTTCTTGTCTGTCTGTATGTATGTACGCGTTTCACGCAAAAACTACTGGACGGATTTGAATGAAACTTTTGTTGTTGTATAGCTATTAAGCCTGGGCAACATATAGGCTATAATAATTCATTTTGAAAACTGGAACACCTGATGAAGAACCATAACGGAACAGCTAAACTATAAGTAATATGGAAATGGTGCCTTAACAAAAATCGTTCAACCTGATGAGCATTTTCTGCTAACGTATAAAAATTGAAGATATGGAACATCTGATGAAAAGCTCCAAGAGACCAGCTACACTATAACATATATGGAAATGGCGCGTTAGCAAAAATCGTTCAACCTGATGAGCATTTTCTGCTGACGTATAAAAATTGAAGATCTGGAACATCTGATGAAAAGCTCCAAGAGACCAGCTACACTATAACATATACGGAAATGGCGCCTTAGCAAAACTTGGTTAATCTGATGAGCATTTTCTGTAGACGTATAAACATCGAAGATTGGAACACAGGAAACAGTTTGCAACACAAAAATACTTTTCATCTAAGCCAAAGTCACGCGGGCGAAGCCGCGGGCAACAGCTAGTTTTATTTATAATTTCAAAAGTATTAATGACAGGATACCCGAAACAATTTTAAATAAGAGTTTCCGCGCCTGTTTCTTTACGTGAGTGATTTGAATTTTATAGGTCCAAGACTATAGAAATTACAGGGGGGACACACCCACCGTGTAAATGACTTTGGCGGGCTATATCTCGCAAATGGTAAAGCTTGATAAAAAAGTGTTGTATGGAAACCCTACCTTATTTTCATAGTCCTTTTCAACGATACCCCACACAAGGGGGTGCACTCAAAAAAATAATTCACCTCCCCCCTTTACATGTATGAGGAGGGACCCTTAAAAAGGGGTAATTTTATTTTTGTATTTTTAAAAATGAGATCTATATGTGAAGTATCCTCGAACCAAGTTACATGCAAATCAGTCCATAAACGTAGAAGATATTCTGCTGTGACAGACTAGGACGGACGGACGGACGGACTGAACGATCTTATAAGGGTTCCTTGTCGGATTTCGGAACCCTAAAAATGAAGTGTGCGATTATTTATTTTTTAAGTCTAGGTTTTACCTTTATTTTAAGTTCAATTTTAGTCGTAATTTTTAATTTTAATTATTTTTGTAACAATTTAATTATGGCATACATCAACACACGACCGTATCTTATCGCTACCAACGCGCACTGAAGACGGATCGAACGAGACGCGCACTATTTATGTGCGCGCGCGCAACCGCTGCCTGCGTTCTCGACTGTCATTGGTCGAATATCAACTCTTATTATTTTTAAGGATTTCAATTTGTATATAAGAAATGTATGTTATAAATAAATTATCCATTAGCTCATTGATCTTTCATTATACATAGCTCCCACATAGTGGTGACCCTCCAAAAATAAATACTTACGAAGAAATAATACAAACTTCATCATGTCCGACGATGAACAATGTGGTGGAGCTGAAAAACATAAATCAAGAAGTCATGTTCCTGTAGGATGCAATCCAGTTCCAGACCTCGCCGCCGTGTCCGTGCAGTCCACTACTGCCCTTCTGGCGCGAATATCCGATATTGCATCACTATGATCGACCGATGTACCAAATGGGTGGAAGCCGTTCCGGTACGAGATATCACCGCTGACGTCGTCGCAAAAACACTATATGACACTTGGATATCAAGATTCGGATGCCCACTTCGCATAACGACAGACCAAGGAAGACAATTTGAATCGTCACTATTCAAATCACTTTTAAGAAAATTTGGTATTGCAAGAATACGCACTACTGCTTATCATCCACAATCAAATGGGCTAATTGAGAGATAGCATCGCACTTTCAAAGCTGCATTGATGGCAAGAGGCGCAACTACACAATGGACGGACGAGCTACCCACAGTATTACTCGGCTTGCGCACCGCACTCAGAGAAAATAATATTTCACCCGCTATGATGACCTACGGTTCGACACTCCGCCTACCGTCTGACTTCGTGCAGCCAACAAATACCGACATGGAAGATGCGGAGTACGTTCGTCGTCTCACTTCAACAATGGCATCACTGCGACCTACAAATGCAAGCAACCACACTATAGAAAAACCATTTATGCACAAGGACCTATCTATATGTACACACGTATTTCTCCGGAACGACACCGTCCGCGCGCCGCTGGTACCTCCCTACGATGGTCCGTATGAAGTACTTGAACGACACGAGAAATTCTTCAAGATAAAACTGCCACTGAGAACAATCACCGTGTCGCTCGACAGATTGAAGCCAGCCTATATTCTCAAAGAAAATGAAGACGTTCCTGCCAATGTAGTCACTTCCACTAAAACGAACACTACAGCTGAGAAAAACACATCGACATCGGATAACTACATCACACGATCTGGCAGAGTGGTCAAGAAAACTATACGCTTCGCTTGAGGGGGAGATATATGGCATACATCAACACACAACCGTATCTTATCGCTACCAGCGCGCACTGAAGACGGATCGAACGAGACGCGCACTATTTATGTGCGCGCGCGCAACCGCTGCCTGCGTTCTCGACTGTCATTGGTCGAATATCAACTCTTATTATTTTTAAGGATTTCAATTTGTATATAAGAAATGTATGTTATAAATAAATTGTCCATTAGCTCATTGATCTTTCATTATACATAGCTCCCACATAATAATTAAGTAGGTAATCACAAATAATGTCGATTTTTTTTCATAAAGTTAGAAAAAAGTTTCATTTTTAAAAAGTTTTTTTACATGGTCCCGGCGGCATGAGAGGACTGATCATGATCACCCTCGTAGTCTAGTGCTTGCGCTGGCGTCCCCAAAAAGTAAATAAATAAAGTAAATAGTAGTAGACCATTGTCTATACTGATTGATTTGAGTCCTATGGCCCCCATGTGGGGCAGAAGGCGTCGACAGTGTTTCGCCATTTTCCTCGATCTTGGGCTACGCGCTTCACTTCGGGCTATACTGAGTTCGTATATTCATTATTTTTATTACACGACTGACCAAAAAAGGAGTGTTATGTTTTCAGGGTTCATGTATGTATGTAAGTATGTATGTAAGTTTCTTTATTCCACCATAAGTCTTGAACGGCTTAACCGATTTTGATGTGAGAGGTATTTTTAGATTCCTTGTATTCCTCCGAGTGACATAGGCTATATGACGTCACCATGAAAACAAAATGGCGGATTATATATGCGATAAATAGCAGACCAAAAAAATTAAATTTGATCAATGTTATCGAGTGGGGTATCAAATTGAAGGGCTTTAGAAGGCGATTTCAAAAATGTATAAAACTTATATGTTTGTATGTACTTTTTGAATAAAAACTCGTCAGTCGTGTTTTTTATTTTTAATAATTAGCTTGTCCGATAAACAGAAAACCATTCAAACATTATTTTTGTATTATTATTTACGTATCTGTAGGCGTTATAACTAATTATGTATTCGGTCCGGATGAAATGATGTTTTTATGATATTTGCTTTTAATTTAATTCCGATTGTTATTTTAATATCGCGGCCATTATTGGTACGCCCACACACACCTACGTACGTATGCATACTGAAATATATTCAAACTGGCTTTTGCCCGCGTGAATTTGTAGTGTATTCATGTTTATTTAACTTTTATTCTTGTCTATTTTACTATTATAATTACTTATTTAGCTCAAAATGTTCTTTTTTTACACTTTCTGTAGTAAAATTTCTACGTTGCTAGGGAATATTTCTTTAAACTTACCGCTATATCTTCATTTTTGGTTATTTTATGTTATTTTGGTTTTCCCAATATATATTTCGTGTTTATTTCCACTTTTTTATACTTAATTCTTTAAATTGTGTAAATTTTTACTTGCGTTTTTTCATTGTAATCAACTATGATTGTCAAGCGTTGTCGCATGTCAGATTTTATTTTTCTAAAATTCTATAAATTTCTATGTATACATTTTCGCAACTGTTCTAATTTCGTATTTTATTTGAAAATTATGAAGCAATACGAAATTCTAAATCGAGGCCTATATAAAGACGCTGAATGTCAGAACGGGTCAGTCTTCACTTCTCCGAGAAATCGGAGCGCGGAGCGAAATTAAAGGTCTTGTCCCGGGGCCTGCTGACCCCGGGACCCTGCAAGCCTTCGCGACGTAAAATAAACTATTCTCTCTAAAAAGCTATCAAGAAACGTCGAAGCTATCAAGGACACAGAGGCTATTGTGGATTGAAGCTGTTGCTGCTGAGGCAGTTTGATAACTACTTTAACTAAAAAGCTATCAAGAAACGTCGAAGCTATCAAGGACACCGAGGCTGTTGTGGATTGAAGCTGTTGCTGTTGAGGCAGTTTGACATTTTGAAGTCGGTGCCTCGCGCTTGTCAGTGGAGAAGGCGTCCACCACCCGCCAGTCCACCTTCATACCTGTTGTGCCGCCAGTAGAACCCCTGTCGGAATTGTGCCGGTTGTTCGACTTACCCCGTGTCGGTATTTCCCCGGGTATTCCGTCCGTGATCTCTTTTCGTCTATTCGTGCCCGTGTCCTTCCCAGTGTATTTTTTTTTAATTTTAAATTGTATTGTGTATTTTATATTTAACTGAACATAAATAACTTTTACTTTTTAAATCTGTTATTTTACTTCATAACAGTTGGCGCCCATCGCATCTTTTGGCTCTGTCTCTCCTCTAAATTCTAAAAAACACACCTACACGTTCTCTTAATTTTGGCTTAGATTCTCGACCTTAAACACCAAATTAACTTCACACTGGTCTCTTTTTCACATTGAACTCATTCATACTAAATATTTATTCATTAAATATTTATTTTATTGACTAACTTGACTTGGACTTAGACTCTATAACTTGACTCTAACTCTTTACTAAACTAAGGTACTAAACTACTTTGTACAAGTACTCCTAAACTTCTACTAAAATGTCTCGTCAAATTCTTACTTTAGTGCCAAATTAGCTCCTAAATTCGTTCGGTGTAAAGTTATACAAAAACTCTCTCCACTGGTATATATCCTTGAGGACGCTAGCGGTTCTCGTGCAAAATGGCACATAAAGGATATCAAGACTTAGAATTTATTTTAATTTTACTTTTACTTGACTAATGTATATACTTTATTTTTGTTTGTTCCCATCTTCATTTACTAGTTACATTTTTGGCATTTTCTCATTTCCTATAATTTTCATTGTTATCATCGGCTCTTAAGCCTCTAAAGAACTAAACTAAAAATGTTCTTCTACATCTCTCTACACAATCTTGTGTTGAGTCTTTACCTTGCATTACTTAATGTGCACTACTCTCTTTACGCAAGTTTGCGTTGCGTACTCTTTATTTATTTCTTTCTTTGAGCGGTTGACAACTCATAAAATAAGCCCTTGTTATACCTAAGAAATACTACTATACTTACATACATTCATTATTTCCTGTATATATTTTCATCATATCTTTATTACATTACTTTCTGTCTAATGAGCGGCTGACTACTCATAAAATAAGCCTTCAGTCATATCATATTCATATATCATTCATCATCAATGGGATTTCAGCGTGAGCGGATTACAACTCCTTAAATAAGCCAACTGTTACGTAGTACTACTAGGCAGGTACTTATCTTGGAGTAGGAGCCATTGACTGTGAGCCCTACCCCTAAGTTTGATCGATTTTAGTATGAAAGGTTTATTGTAATATGAAAGATTTGGTATGATAGGCTGGTATGAAAGTGTTGTCTATTAACCTTCAAAATTTTCACCTAGTGTTAAAATTTTCAGGGGTTTTGGGGGAAATGTAGTGTATTCATGTTTATTTAACTTTTATTCTTGTCTATTTTACTATTATAATTACTTATTTAGCTCAAAATGTTCTTTTTTTACACTTTCTGTAGTAAAATTTCTACGTTGCTAGGGAATATTTCTTTAAACTTACCGCTATATCTTCATTTTTGGTTATTTTATGTTATTTTGGTTTTCCCAATATATATTTCGTGTTTATTTCCACTTTTTTATACTTAATTCTTTAAATTGTGTAAATTTTTACTTGCGTTTTTTCATTGTAATCAACTATGATTGTCAAGCGTTGTCGCATGTCAGATTTTATTTTTTCTAAAATTCTATAAATTTCTATGTATACCTTTTCGCAAATGTTCTAATTTCGTATTTTATTTGAAAATTATGAAGCAATACGAAATTCTAAATCGAGGCCTATATAAAGACGCTGAATGTCAGAACGGGTCAGTCTTCACTTCTCCGAGAAATCGGAGCGCGGAGCGAAATTAAAGGTCTTGTCCCGGGGCCTGCTGACCCCGGGACCCTGCAAGCCTTCGCGACGTAAAATAAACTATTCTCTCTAAAAAGCTATCAAGAAACGTCGAAGCTATCAAGGACACAGAGGCTATTGTGGATTGAAGCTGTTGTTGCTGAGGCAGTTTGATAACTACTTTAACTAAAAAGCTATCAAGAAACGTCGAAGCTATCAAGGACACCGAGGCTGTTGTGGATTGAAGCTGTTGCTGTTGAGGCAGTTTGACATTTTGAAGTCGGTGCCTCGCGCTTGTCAGTGGAGAAGGCGTCCACCACCCGCCAGTCCACCTTCATACCTGTTGTGCCGCCAGTAGAACCCCTGTCGGAATTGTGCCGGTTGTCCGACTTACCCCGTGTCGGTATTTCCCCGGGTATTCCGTCCGTGATCTCTTTTCGTCTATTCGTGCCCGTGTCCTTCCCAGTGTATTTTTTTTAATTTTAAATTGTATTGTGTATTTTATATTTAACTGAACATAAATAACTTTTACTTTTTAAATCTGTTATTTTATTTCATAACAAATTTCCTTTCCCACGGGAACTGTCCTTTTTCCCAGGATGAAAGGTATGCCCTATTTCCTTCTCAGTACTTCTAACTATGTGTATGCGAAATTTCAGTAAGATTGGTTCAGTAGATAGAGCGTGAAGAGGTAACAAACAAACAAATAAACTCACTTTTACATTTATAATAATAGTTAGGATTATAATAGTATCATCGTTACCTTTCCCTTCATCGTCCTTGAAAAACGGTAGCGGTGAAGTTGTTGCGCCTTTTCTTCTTCACCTGCGCTTGCGCTGGTAAAATCATCATCATGATCAATCAATCAATACATATAATAAAACTGTAACTAGTCTGTGTCTGTACATAGGAGATATTTAAGAAAAAATACTACGAGGGTTCTTAATGGGGCTAATAGAAGCCAAAACAATTTTTTTAGAATTATTCTCTGTATTTCTGTCTGTATGTTTGTACGCTCATCACGTAAAAACAACTGGACCAAATTTGTTGCGGTTTTCACTGTTGTATTGTAGAAGGTTTTACTTAAAATCTGGCGTAGGTTTCATCTTGATACCACGTTTAGAACCTGAGATATGCGCGGACGAAGTCGCGGGCACAGGCTAGTTAGCTATAAGAAAATTATTGACGTTAATAAGCGATGTTGTACATCCAATGTTGAGAATCAAGTATTTCATCAAGTAGTGAAAGTATATTACTAGGGTTCTATTTGTCACCCTTTGGAACCCTAAAAACCACATCTAAACAACATACCATCGACTTTGGTTCCGAATACACAATAATCCCATTTCGCCACATGACATGTAACAATCCGGTTATTTGTGTCGTGTCGGCGACTCCTTTGAACTTTTTGCGAGGATTGAGGTCCTGATTCCCAGACACTGACCTCTTTATGCTAGACTGGGAGTGTTTAGAATGAGGGATTTTCCGAGACCCAAATTAAAAAAAAAAGATGAATTCATAGATTAAGCGGCGCTTAAGCAAAGGCGAGAGAAAAAGTTACAAAAAGCAAAAAATCACGGGATTCGCATTTAAGAAAAAATTAAACTTAGTAAAAAAAACACAGCTAAAACGTATGAATATTGTGATTTGTGCAACTGTCAAACTGTTATGTGATTTTTTCTGCCTCAGGCTGACAATAATAAGCGCACAAAATAGGTACAGTCATTATTACGACTCGGCTTTCATAAAACGCTATCTGTTGAGACTTTTTTATACTGTTTTTTTTTTCTTAATTTAGCTGTCAGAAAATCGCTCATTGTCAAACACGCCTACTTAGTCTTGTTGACCTTAATATGTCTATAAGTTAACTCGCTCACACTTAAAATTTAAAACCGATTTTCGTATTGCTGTTAATGCATACCAGACATCTTCGTATTAAAAGATAGCATCATTATATATTATTATTTTGATATCTGCAGTGACAGCGCATCTAAGCAGCAAAATAAAGTTTATCTTAAATATCAAGGCCTAGGAGGTTGAAATTGTGGTTGAAAGTTCGTATAAAAAATCGGGTTTAAGTTAACCTAAATTGACAAAATCGAGTACAACTGCGGGCAACAGCTAGTTTCTAAATATAGGTACCTACAATTATAGAGCTGCCATTATCAAAATTACGAATCCAGGACAAAAAAACTTCAAAAACCACGGACATTTTTGTGAAATAAAGATGTGTCCTCGGACGAAAAAAAATTAAAATTACTCCCTCAAAAAAACATTACTCGAAAAATCTAAAATTACTCCAAAAATTGCCAAAAAAAGGTCGCGCCGTCAAAAACCCCGCCTGAACTTTTCCGGACTCTCTACAAACTTTGACAAATCCAGGGAAACCAGGACGGATGGCAGCCCTACAATATCTACAATTTCAGTCCAGTACACTATGTTTGACGTCAATATGCTCTCCCTTTCTCCACCCACACAAACAATGAGCCTATTTCATTATTACGTACTTATATAATTTTTTGTGTTTCCTTATGTATCAGCATTTTCTAAATCCCCTGTATCATTCATTAGTATTATTGATTTTTACGTCCTTGGCGAAAAAACAATGAAATATTCTAGTTACATAAACGAGCCACTCACGAACCGGGAGTTGCCACTTTGGTTTCGAACTCATCAGAAGTCTATTTATAGTATTTATTAACTTACTAGCTGTCGCCCGCGGCTTCGCCCGCGTGAATTTCCCACGGGAACAGTGCTTTTTCCCGGGATAAAAGGTATCCTAGGTCCTTCTCAGTACTTCTATGTGTATGCGAAATTTCAGGAAGATTGGTTCAGTAGATGAAGCGTGAAGAAGTAACAAACACACTTTCGCATTTATAAATGCGAAAGTGAGTTTGTTTGTTACCTTGATCGTAATCCTAACTAATATTATAATATTAGTTAATAGTATTATTAGTTAATATTATATTATTATTAGTTTTTATTTTTATTAGTTATTATTTTTTATTAGTATTATTAGTTAATATTATAATATTAGTTAGGATTACGATCAATTAGAATGTCTTCGTCTCATGTTAGTTTTAATGAAACAATAAAATAACTAGACCAAAAATATTTTTATTAAAATTTGCGGTTGAATTTCTTAATAAATAAGAGTGATAGAATATCAGAAGCCAATAATGCTTAACCTTGAGCTCATCCTTAAGATTTTTTTCTGTCTGGGTATTCAGTAAAATATTAACTCAATTTTGTTAAGGGGGTGTTTTCTCCAAGGGGAGGATTCCATTAATTCGACACAATTTTGCTAAGTCACGGACGAGAAGTTCACTTTTGGCTTACCCTGTTGCCCTTAGCCTTCATTTCGAATTTCTTTTTTAAGATGAAAAATAAGCTTCGTGGAATTCATTTCTTCGTTAATTTGAAAGCCCGCTGCCAACACATATAATAAAATCAATATCAATCAATACATATAATAAAACTGTAACTCTGAGTCTGTACATAGAAAATATTTAAGAAAAAAAAATGAGTTATAGTTTTTTATTTGCCCTATGGCCAATAGAAGCGAAAACCATTTTTTTAGAATTGTTGTCTGTCTGTTTGTCTTTCTGTCTGTAACTCCATTTTTTCTTAATTGTCCTATTATGTAAACAATCTTCACAGTACTTTTAATTGAATTTTGTTGAAAATTAATCAAATATTAGTACAAACCAAAACATTCTAAAGTAAAACATTTATTAACCACGAAAGTTATTTCCTAAAAAGTCTATTTTAATTTTAATTGTTGTAAAATCATGAAAAGACATGGTAAGATTGTTTACATAATAGGACAATTATGAATAAACGGACTTTACATTACGCTTGAACGAAGTTCGCGGCCACAAGTTAGGTTATGTATATAAAATTCTTCCGTTACTGTTACTGAATGAATGACTGACCGAGACGCACAGCCAAAACTACATGCTATGCCAAGCTGTGGCATGTAGGTTCCTTAGGGAGTGTACGTGAGCACTAAGAGGGTTTTCCCACAATTCCCACGGGAACAAAGTCTCGGGCATGTTGTTCCCGCGCTAGTTCTACTAACATTATAAACGTGAAAGTTTTATATAAAAACTGGTAAAGAACAAAATTAAATCATGCACTCAAATTGAGAACCTCTATTTTGTAGTCGGTGGCCAATAACTCATCATATCGCCCACCCGTACGACAAAAAGCATAAAAAACAAAATTTACAATGTCAATAGTAAAACGTATACTCGTATTATATTTAGTGTCGGATTTAGTATGAAGGGCTAAACTCATTCTTATATTAAGACGTTACTTATTTATGGATATGTGGGCGCTGACGCCTACTTGTAGGGTGGCTAAATGATATTGAAACAATTCGGACACTGTGTAATTGTTTCCCTTTTTCATTAATACAAAACAAAATTTCTTCCATGCTGGTCTGGGAGCGAAGAAAAAACATAGAATGTGCCAGCTGCTTCTCTTCCCGTGCCGATTGTAAAAGTCAATCGAGGGAAAGGGCTTTAAACTGGAGATTCCTCCACTCATAGGCGATGGGCTAGCAACCTGTCACTATACCTGAATCGCCATTCCATCAGAGATCCCACCATTCCACTAAGCGAGGCCTTCGAGTCTCACGACTCTTGGCTCTGTCTACCCCGTAAGGGATGAAGATGTGATTCTATGTATGTATGTAAAACAAAAATATAAACAATATTCGTTGATTGCCTGCAATGGCCACAATGTGTCCCAACTTGAAAATCCCAAATTAAATATTGATTTGAGAGTAGACAGATTTTTGGTGCTCTTCGGGTCCGCGGCTAAACATTTAGACCCATATCAGAAACAAATGGTTAAAGCTAAATAAAATAAAAAACGTTACCTAAAAATTTCAAAATTGTCTATTGAGTGTGCCATGAAACTCAACAACTCTTTTAAAAGTGCCATTTTCTCCCTTCCGCATGGAATTCCTAGTGAGGTCGGGCAGGTCAATAAAAATAGCTTATCACAAAAGATATATGTAACACAACACTTTGATACGGTAATGACAATTTAAGTAGTAGAAATGGATTCTTACTCAAAGCAGGTTATTCGGTTCGGAATTCTAACTATGATTTTGTTAAAACTAACGAAGAATTATACATTGTACACATGTAAAAAATTTGATTATTTTCTTATAGCTTAGCCAAAATTATATTTATTCGTAGCGATGCAATTCTTTTATTTATTCGTAGATCTAAATTCTTAATCGTTTCTACAGATAACAAAAACAATTTTCTTTCATCAAAGCAAAAGCGAACGTTAAATGTATGGAAGTAAGCGATTATACAATTCGTTACAGATTTTGCTTCGTTTTCTCTACGAATTTGCGATAACGATGACGATCGACCACGTGATTTAGCGCGGCCTTATGTCAATCCCATACATTTTATCGTTTTCGAACTTCGTTTTGGTTTTTAAATTCTGACTTTGTCTAAAGCTCCTGGAAACTCGAAATTTCCACGGGAGTTACTGCTATTTGATATTCTTCATTCCCCGTGTTGACCCATTATTATTAATGGGTTATCAATGGGTTCTATAAACAAACTTGCTTCCAAGTAACACATGTACCTAGTTTTTTTAACCCGTGTTCCGTGTTCCCTATGTCGGGTCAATTATTATAAGAACAGGTGACCATTGGTTTGGTTCCATTGTTCAAAGTGCCACAACACAATAGATTAGTAGGTCAGGAAATATTACACCCTCTTCGGTCATCAATTCATCATTCAAGCAGTCACTTATCAGAGTTCAATTCAGAGCAGACACATCGGTATCCATCAATGGACACAAAAGAGCCTATTTTACGACATATTCGATGGAGAGCCACAATGGCCGACTATCCTGCCTTAGACTTGGAGTCTCATTGTTGTGTTTCTTTTGAGTCTTTTGTGTTATTTCCAGTTGCTTTTTGTGGTTAGTTCTTATGAGTGAAAACATTGGCATTAAATATTTCTAATTTTGTCAAAATTAACAAGGACAGGTAGTGAGTTTAAACCGAAGGCTATTTCCAATTAAGCTAAAATCCAATAACACTTGGTCCGCCATTGTACGCCTCTCTTTTTGATTCACTATATGTTTCGTTTTTTTTTTTTGTGTGTATGTGAAATAAAGAGTTTACAAACAAACAAACAAATCCTAACTAATATTATAAATGTGAAAGTGAGTTTATGTTTGTTTGTTATCAATCTTCTTGAAATTTCGCATACACATAGTTAGAAGTACGGGAAAGGACATAGGGTACCTTTCATCCCGGGAAAAGGCACGGTTCCCGTGGGAAATTCACGCGGGCGAAGCTGCGGGCGAAAGCTAGTTATTAATAAAATATGAATTTTTGAATTTTCCGATATGTTTGTATAGTATCGATGGTGAAATAAAAATAAATGATAAAAAATTGGTTACCACACAAATGAAAACTTCAGGCCATCATCGTCTTCACCCGAACCAGTGTTACACAGGCGAGCGTTTGAGCTTAAAATCATTCAATATCACTAAATAAGAGCACCTAAAAGAGCCTTTACTTTAAAACTAGCTTGTTATGTTGTCCAAGTAACGTTTAAATCCTCCCAGATAGTCCCCTGGGATGGTTGTAGAAATCCTTATTCTTATCTACGATTTGGAACAATTTCGAAGCTTAATCCCAACGGGACGAATCTAGGAGACAATTGGGAACAGTTCTCTTGAATTGTAATGGACGCCATTTTTGGTAAATTCTGCGCTTGACAGTTAGTAATGAAGATGCTTGGAACAATTTATGTGAATTTTATTTCGACCCTACTTTGGGACTTCAAAAGGCCACTTTGACAAATCAGAATATGATCCATTTTCCTTTTTTTTTCTAGTATTGGGTACAACTAATACTAGATAACAAATTCACAAACCCTTATACTATTTATACTCGAATTTCAGTTCAATATGATTCTATCACAATCACGTTCATTAGATAATTTGGACATAGAATTACATTTAAATTAATTGAATGTAATTCTATTCGATTATTACCTACCTACTTTTGATGTTTGCAAACAGAATTAGGTCCATCAAATACCATTATTATTTCATTTTCGTGTATTCAATTTCGATACAAAATACATTAGATAATAATGCCATCTACTATAATTAAAATGAAGAGTCTTAATGTGTGGATGTTTGGTACTCAATAACTCAAAATATGCTGGATTTTTATGAAAAGTTAAATAAATACTAAAATAAGTTATAATAATTAAAAACTCTTAGATCAAACACGTCCAATTCCTGGTAATAGTCGAAAATGCGAAAGTAAATTGGTATATTTGTTTGTTACCTCTTCACGCTTAATCTACAGAACTAATCTCCCCGAAATTTCGCATACACATAGTTAGGAGTACTGAGAAGGACATAGGGTACTTTTTATCCCAAAATTTCCACAGGAGCGAAGCCCCGGAGCGCAGCTAGTGTAAATACTAAATCGCCTAATAGAGTATCGATTCTACGAGTAATCCCGCGAGGACAGAGTCGATGATCGCCTCGATAACACGAGCGACTGTTTGATTGGTCACAAATTGCTCTATTACCACCAGGGGCCCTATTTTTGAAAGTGTGACATACAGCCGAAAACGAATAGACTATTATGTCGCCCTCGTCCTACTATGTCACTAAAAACATAAAAGCCGTATTTTTGAAATCACTCGTCTAGCAATGTTGCCAGTGATATGAAAATAATGCGAGAAATAATTTCTGCTACATTTTACGCAACGAAAACTGAATCGGTAACGAATCGTAAAAAAAATGTTCGTAAATTTTCAATCAAAGAGAACGTAAGCGTTAAACGGAACGCAAAAATGAACATCCTAATAGACTCCATCTATATCCGTATCCGGTTGTCTATGTCATTCAAGATTTTGACGTAAAAAACGTTCGGCTACCAAATAATACGAAAACGAGTGGTCTAGACCACTCGTTGCGAATTATTCGACATAGACAATTCAAAAATACGGTATAATGGATAACGAATGAAAAATCATTCGACTCACGCTTTTTTGGTGAGTCACACTTTCAAAAATAGGGCCCCAGATCATTGGCACTGAGTGTCATTCGACTAACTAGTTGATGTCAATCTCTCGATATTGGTGTTCGAGTAAATTTGCGATCACCTTAAATTCGTATTAGGACATTTACAACTTTTATTTCATCATAATGATTTCAAGTGTAGACATTTTTTTCAAATTTCTTTCGCGCGAAATACGATTACCAGAAAAAACCTTTAATACTTTGACGACCTATTTAATAGTAGCTATATTCTATATGGCCAGCTCGTTTTAAATGAAGTTTCGAAGAATCCTTTGATTAGAATTTGAGCTACGTTCGCTATATTTTATTTTTTATTTTGATTCAATGTGGCCAATTCGTTTTGAATTAAGGCTCGATGAGAACTCAATAGTCAATTCTGAATACAAATATTTTTTAGTAATCGCATCGTCACGTCAAAAATTTATATAGAAAAGGAATAGGTAGTTACTTTTACGTACGATAAAGATGCTCTTTATTTTCCATATACATTTTTGATGCGTCCTCGCAATATTCGTGTTCACCCCCTCAATTGTCCTTGTTATTAGATTTTGGTTTATACACAAGTAAACGATACAACAGGAGGGATTTGTTCCTTACGTTTTTATGTTGGGAATTAATGCCAGTTATTTTTGTGTATTGATAAAAACCATCACTTTGAATTAGTCTTTCATGGCATTTGCTGTGGCTCAAGGCTTAAGCTGTTTGGTTCATTTTTGTTTTCTCGCGTGAATCAAAAGCTTACTTACTTACTCCTCTGGCTCAGTGACCCCAAAGTGGATCTTGGCCTCCGAAACGAGAGAGCGCCATATTCTTCTATTCTGCGCGGTGGCTCGCCAGTTATCCGCTCCCAGCTCACGCAGATCAGCCTCCACAGTGTCTCTCCAGCGATATCTGGGGCGCCCGACTGGGCGCCTTCCAGACACTTTTCCCAGGTAGGCTGATTTGACGCCACGATCCTCCTTCATTCTCTCGAGACGACCAAGCCAGCGCAGTCGCTGTGATTTTATCACGCCCAGTGTGTTCGGCTCTTTCACCAGCTTCTCTATTTCGGAATTTTTCCGGACTCTCAGCTTCCATCTGCCTTTTTGAATCAAAAGCTTAAATAGTTTAAACTATAAAGGCTGTTGACCTAACAACCATCTCGATAAAAGCAGTATTTGATTTACCGTGAGCTAGCATCACACTCTACATGACCTAGTTTTGTTCACATCGAGATATAAATCTTTATGGGTCGGACACTACGATGCTGTTGCACTCAGGTGTAGTTACTAAGTGGGTGGTCGATACAATAATCTTTGGCCTTATTTCGAAGTTGCGATTACTTCTTCTTCTTCCTGTCGAGTCTTAATAGCTATCAAATTAGTTTAGACCAGTATTTGGCTACGCTGATGTTGCGATGTTGATGTTGCGATGTTCATGTTGCGATGTTGATGTTGCGATCCTAAATAGTGAAAAGTTGAAAACTAAATAAAAGCGCGTAATTACAGAATTTTCTTGAAAGTACCTACTCTAATTTCCCAATCATAATAACTTAATCCTTACATCTGTGATTTGATTAATAGGAAATTCCCAGATTACAAATCAAAGCTTAAAAGGTCAGCAAACTGCGAATAAGCTCGGTGGAATATAAATTTAGCATTTTCTAAAACCTGTTCGGGGAATATGATTGTTCGCAACATAATTATATGAAATTGTTAGGAACGAAATGTAAACGAAATATTCTAAAAATATTCAAATATTTTTGTGTGTATTCGGTATAATGGTGAAATAAAATAATGAAATGAAATAGCGAAAAATAATTTTAATTTTTTTGCGAACCGTAAAGTTTCTAGAAGAAAAGTTGCCACGAATCCTCGGCTATACTGTCAATGGACCTGTTAACCCTAGTGTCAAAATATCGTCGTAAATACTATTAAAAATAATAATATTTATAATTCGAACGACGACTCCAGCAAAGCTCTGGCCACAGAGGCATGTGTAACTGGCAACTAAATCACAAGAAAAATAATAGGACAAAAAAGTGTCAAATTCGCATTAAAACACTAGAATGTAGGTAGAATGCTCATGCTCATGTTCAATATGACTGGCAGTTTAATTTGAACGTCGAACCATCACTTTTTCAAGCGGTGACAGACAAACAAGCTTTGTGATTTGTTTCGCGTTGGCCACTGGATTTATGATGCCAGTGTCAATTCTCAATTCAAATCTCTTCGTGATTTTTTTTTTAACTCTATACATGAACGTGAGCCGTTGAGTATTGTTCTATTATTTATTTGCTTGTACTGAACCTCGGAATCTCGTAGAAAACTAGACAAGTGAGGTTTATGAAATTCTAATAATGCACAAGTCTTTCCCAGCGGCTTCACCCGCGTAACACCAAAATCTTTCTCACAAACTACTCTTCTTAGTCAGTCTCGAAATGATCGATCAAGCGTTTTTCAGTTAATCCTGATGATATAAAAATTTCAACTCCACCATTTGAAAATACTACAGAAATAGAAACTGTTTTTTTTTTATTTAATTCTTACATACACATATCATTACAGGTACACCCATTGCGATAGTGTTGTATTATCATAGTCTCCTTATTACACTACAACTATTTGATAACAATAACAAACTAAAACCCACGCATTGCCGTGATAGGGGCAAATAAAATAAACAAAACAAAAAAAAGTCTGGAGCAAAGACGAAATCCCGCTTCGCGCCATTTGGGCCGGGTCCCACGTGCTGTGAGGACGTGTCGAACGTTACTCTAACGAAACCCGCTCGCTTACGTGTTCTAATTCGAATTTCAAAACGTAAACAATGTGAGTTCTAAATTTGTGTTCGTGTGTGGAACGTGCGTGAAATTAAATGATTAGTGAATGTTACAGAATAATTTATCCATAAAAATTATTTGCTAAGTTCAATTTAAAACTGGACTTAATTGAAAGGTATTTATTTATCAGCAATACTAAGAATTACGCTTTATTTCGAATTAAATTCTAGGTAGAATAACCACACGATGTAATTTATTTTGTAATACGTTTCGTGAAAATTATTTTTGATTAAAATGGATATGCATATTTTAAATTAATAAAAGAACATCGTAAGTAATTATAATAATTCAAAAATTAAAATAAAGTTATAGTCAGGTCTCCAATCGATATCGAATTAAAATTTAATTCAAGTAAATTAATAAATGGCTAGTTTTACCTATGTTTTATTAGAAAAATTGCAGAAACATTCTAACTGGAAATTTCCTATCGCATTTTCCGAAATACGTACCTATTAATTTTTATTTGTATTGTTGCAGGAACTGACTTCGTTAGTGTTGCGACTTGTACTGCAGAAGTGATAGTGATGTGCAAGTGCGGTTGTGTGATCATCGATAAATACCGGTTTTCAGTGGGATAGTGTTGTGTTGCCATCGACAATGGAAAGTGCTAGAGTCGTTGTTTGTGTGTTTGGTTGTCTATTGCTTCAACGAGTGGAGGGCCAGCAGGAAGTTCTGATTGAGGAGTCATGTAAGTAGTTTTAATTATCATTTATTTAACTACTTTACATAAAATATGTAAATGGCGGACCAACAGGGGATGCAGAGAGAAAAGATATAATTTTGGGATGAGTGCAAATGAGCAAGGGGCATAAAAACACTTAAAAAAAGACGATAAATTTAAGAAAACCGAAATTAGTACAATCACTACATAAATAGAAATAAACTTTAATATTATACTTACATACTGATATTATGACAATTTATACATATTATTATTTCGTTTCTAACAGCGTCCTGTGCTATCATAGATAGAATAAATGTACTGAATCGGGCTAGATTCGAACCTGGGACTTATTGACCTCACTATCTGATCACCACGGCAAGTCATATTTCAATATGTGGTTGAGACTCTTAAGCGGTCTCTATATCAATTAACAATACAAGAAACAAATTAGTCACCCAACGCAAAAAACAAAACTCGATCACCCAAGACAAATTACCGAAATCCGCCATTTTGTTTACAAATTAAAAACGGTCCTCACAGTCCGAAAAGGATTTAAATAAATTCTATTTGGCACGAAAAATCGGTTGCCCAAAAACCATTGGCGAGATAATTATTTCCGAAAAACCGGATCACTGGCGGCCGTTCCGATAATCCAGACCTTTTGAACACCCTGTATCCAAAAGGATGTTAAAGGTTTTGAGCAGAAATACATCGCTTTTATATCCTTAATTTAGGCTGTGATGTGTTCATCTAAATACATATAGGATATTTTATATTATAAAATAAAGGATGTGGAACATTGAAATTGAATAGAACATACCTCATTTATTTACAAATGATTTCGAAAATTACATTTTCATCAAGCTTTCATTTACGGGAAATGTTTATACCTTTAGTACATAATTAATGTTTTCAAATATTACATTTTACAAGCTTTTATTTGCGGGAAATGTTTTTCTAACGAGAACCCTTTCAAGAAATAAAGTTAAAAAAGTAAAAAAAAATTGTATGAAATATTGCCTCCTTTCAATAAGATCCACTATCTTGATCCACATGTTGATCTAGGGGTACGTTTTTTTCTCTTCAATCCACCTAAAATTACTATTTCTTTTCTATGATTGATCGCTGGTCTGAGGGGAATATCTATTGAAATAATAGATGATGATCCTCTCATAGAATATAAAAAATAGGGGCTATTAAAATTGGAAATCTGTAGAAGAATACTACGACGAATGAAGTACGACGTATTCAGAGCACCGCTGATGTTAGCGCAAACCCCGTGAACCATGTAGAGGCATTGCAGTTAATGATTTATTAGCTGGTGCGTGAAATGGAAAAGGCAATGGCAAATACTCAACATTGCCAAGACAGTCGTTATGTGTGTTTCTTTCCACGTAATGACCTTCACTAAATGGGAAATAAGACTGGTCCCGTCAGAGTATTAAAATAATACAGTCTGTAGTGATAACTACAGAATTATTTTGAACTTCTAACTGGTCAACTTTGCATGTCATATTTTAGGTGAAATAGTTGATATATTGGGATACTATTCCTGTGGCGTATTACCTGCATGATAGGCTCTCGACTCACTACAATAGCAGGCATTCAAACCCATTAGTCTCCAGACAAATTGAAAAGTGACACACCAGTACACAAATTTCATATGTTGTTTTTACAATACTTATTAAGAAAACAGGGAGACCCGCTCATCAAAACGTTCTTTGAGTCACGCCGAAACCATTGGTAGCAATAACTCGACGCGATTTTGTGTACTTACGGAATTATATCAAAAACTAAACATTCATAACAAAACATTCTATGATTAAATTAGACTGTCAACAGGATCTGCAGAGTTGGACGTCTGACATTGACAGCTGGTGACACACGTTCCGTATCAGTTCCTAACCAACCTTTCTTATCATAAACAAATAAGAAATCATGGCTGGATTGTTGTAGAATTTTAATTATTCTCCTTTAATATCGTCGACTTAGATTGTTATAATATTCAACGAATAAATACCTTATTTAAACATTAGTTCTTTTAAAGAATGTTTAAAAGTTGGTTTGACGTGCGTCCGAATTGGGCGAAATGGAACGCGACGAGGCGGAATGTCAAATCAAGTGGAGGGATCTTTCTCTTCCTGGGTGGCCGCTACGACATGTAACATGGCTTGAGCGATTATTAATTTTTTTTGGGGTTTTTTCGCTTTCGCCGCCCCCGGTTCCCCGCCATGGGTATATAGTTTAACCTTTAGCTTTAAAATCCGCGATACGCGCGAGGACAACAGGGGATATTCGTCGCCACGAAGTTGCCGGGGACATGAGCTGTTGAGGTCCACGTGCCCGTCCGGCCATATGAGTTGACGTTTCCTGGAGTGTACCGCATGCCACGGCGCAGGCCCCGTCGTCGGCGACCCCAGTGCAACACACGGATCCTAACCTTATTTCCAAAGGCCGCACCGCCGCCTTCGATCCGATATCCCTGTAGTGGCTCAGCGCAAACCTCGGAAGGTCCAGCCAGCGTCTACTATCTCGCATACAACGGAGCGTGCAGGAGCGCCGCGTCGCTTTGAGGACGCGACCAGTACCAGCGCTCGAACCCAATGGATCACAAAACGGTGAACGGGACAACGGTCTAAGTGCGCACAGACGTTTGTGTACGGACCTGGCCAGGTACCTTATATTTGGTTTATGTTAATTTTAACTTTTAATTGCGGCAAAGACTTATCAGATTTTGGTATTAGTATAACATGTGCCCGCCCTCAGCGGCTAGTGTGTTTATGGAATAAAATGCTATATTGTATCCCAACCATATTGTATTAATGATATCACCCTGCCCATGACTCCCAGGACCTAAGGCTTACTAGACAAGAGGTCCTTGTACTTCAAAAGTACGAGGCTCTATCCTGAGCATTACATCCGGCTCTCTCTAAAGTAATTGTTCGTGTATAATCGCACTGCGCAGGGATATTGCCCGTCTTCACTTCAAATAGTTGGAGACCCCTGCACACACGCACCAACAATACACCTTTTTATTTTTTTTTATTTTTTATACACGACAATGGCGCCCGAACTAATATATTTTTGAGCCTTTGAGTCCTGTGAGAGTGGCAGTTTTTTCTAAAAAAATAGTTTTTAAATTTTTTAAACTCGCTCACTTGTTATTTTGAAATTTTGGTGATATCATTGACTGTAAAGTTATTATACTTATTGTGTGCTAGGTTTATATGCGACAGGGTTGTAAGCATACATTTAATACAATTCATAGTAATTATTATAATATTACTAAATAATATTATAATTAATAATATAATAATTAATATTTTATTTGGGCTTCGCTATGAATAAAAAGCATAGCGCTCAGCCATAATTCCTATTTAATCTCAATTTGAGAGCTAATTTATATTTATTGACAGGGAGTAACCTGTATATATTTAGAAATTTATCAATTATTACAATCTATTACATACCCTGACACATATAACCTCACATTCTTGCCAACATGTCGGACGGCGAAAGGGAAGAGCAATATCATGAAGTAAGTGGGGAGGAAAACAAACCACCTACCACTACTACTTCCTCATTTGTTAATACACGACCACGGGGAGGTGCAATTGACACCCACCCACCCGGCCCTTCCACACTTAAAGCGTTACAACCCACATTGTCTCAACTAGGAGCTCCAGGTTTAGTACGTCAAGCCAACTCAATGGGTAGGACTACCTATGTTACGGAGACTAGGGAAGATGACGAACGCGTTATTCACATATTAAAGGAGGACCATTTGAGGTCGTGGAATTTAAAATTTTCTGGTGACTCAGACGTCACAGATTTTTCCCTTCGAATTGATGATTTTAGGCGTAGTCGGAATACTTCAGAACATAAAGTACTGAAATGTTTTTTTTGATTTACTTAGTGGTAGCTATCTTTGAATAGCATTATTAATGTTGCCACCGGGCACACACCATTTTTGTTAGCTAAAGGTCGGGAGATGATGACGGATGGCATGTTGCATTCAGTAAGAGGCGGCATTCCAAATTCGTTAGATGACCTTCAAATGTCCAGTCGTTCTGAAAAAGCCACGGCTCTCAATGAGATGGCAGACATCTTCCAAAAAGTTACCGATGCATTGACCAAAGCGTACAAACAAAACGCGGGACGATACAACCTACGCCGTAAACAACTTCGGTTAAGCGTAGGTGATATCGTATGGAGGCGTAACTTTGTGCAGTCAAACGCAGCTCACTTTTTCTCCGCTAAACTAGCACCGCGCTTTGTGAAATGTAAAGTTGTCAGGAAGCATTCGGATGTTGTTTACGACCTTCAGGAGATAGAAACCGGTAAAGTTGGAAAATATCATGTCAAGGACATAATAAAAGTCTCACAAGGTGTGTCCCCTAGCTAGCAACTTTTTTTTTATCTTGAACTTTGATATTTTGGATTAGTATAACCAATCAGAGGCCCCATTTTTCACATATGACATGACTCACATGTGAAATTTTTTTGTCAAGCGTTTTCATGAAAACCAATTTCTTTTGTAACTACACACTCTAGGCGCCAGAGTAAACATAAGGATATGGATTAATACTCCTTAATTTTTGAGAAAAAAAGGAAAATAAGTTTTTTCCCTTATACAATGTCAGCCCAACGGCTATACATTTTAAATGTCAATTTATGTGAGAGCTCTCCATTAGTTTAAAGACTTTATTAGGTTTACAATTTAATTACTAACTAGTAAATTATGTAGGAATGCTAGATTACATATATTTTAATTAAATCTCAAATAGTTTTTCTTATTATACATAAGTAAGAACTATATTACTTTAGATAATTCTTTATTACTAGTATGCTACTTGCGATTATCTCATTAGAAATCCAAGTACGATTTTTTAATGCAGGGGAATTGCAGCGGTCTGGCCAGACGCTGTATTCCTGACACTCAACATAAATTGAGTTAGTTTTAGAACTCTAGAACATACATTTTAGTTTAATATATGAAATAGCATGAGTTAGTTTCATATATAGCTGATAGTTTTATATTTAGAAATATATTGCCGTAGGATAGGTGAATGTTTTCTCCGGTTACCCCGGCTGTTTCGGCTAAGTACGACTTAACCTCTTTGCCGAAAAGGGGGGTATTGTAGTGATAACTACATAATGCTGTGATAACTAAATAATTCTGTAGTTATCACTACAAGTCTCAGTCTCATAATAGTTAAAGAAATTCGGTAAGTCATTAAGATATTTTTGCTGGAGAAAGTCAGAAAACCCTGTTACATTTTAAACTAAATGTCGTAAATTCAGCTTTTGAAATTCAACCACGAATTGTAGTTTCACTAACGTTACAATGGAGTGATGTAATATCCGTACGGCTAACATAAATTTGGATCTCCTCCTTTGACTCCCAAAACGAGCAATATTTTTATCTTACAATGTTTTCGTATAGTCGATACCCTAAATTGTTATTATGTTTTCCGGCGAATAATAAGCCAATACTGCCTTATTATTATTAGAAATACGCCTTATTTTGGCTATTTCAGTTCCCATTACTCTAATTATAAACAAAGTATGTTGTGATAAATCTGATGGATTTAGCGTGTTTTAATGATGATGGGTTTTTGAAGATCTTTGCTTTTGTTTTTTATTAGCTCATTATAATTCAGATTTAAAGGCTTGTGCCTAATAGTCTCTATTACGGCTTTATTAACTACTAGCTTTTACCAGCGGCTCCGCTCGCGTGAATGTTTTTTTCAATCCTCGAGTTTTTTAGAGGAGTAATTTCCAAAACTCCTTTCTCAGTACCCAAATACACTATAGAAAGATGCTCTTTGAAAAAAAATACTTTCTACGTTCACTGCGCTCATATTCCAATCATTCAGTCGGTCAGTCATTTAGTGTCCAAGTTTATGTATACATATGTCGATATATCGTCTTATCTATCCCGATGTCGGTTTGTCTGTAATCGAATCTAGCAAGTTTTGACCCAATTGTTTCCGATTGAACTGAAACTTGGCACGTGGCTAGTTGAATTAGATCCTCTTCCTCTTATCCAACTAAATTGAAATTTGACCAACAGCGTTGATCGATGCCATGAAAGTTGTATGCATTAACTATATGTCTAATTACTCTTTGGCAGCAATAGGTCGCCCTATTACTGGGATTTTAATGATTTTATCTAATGATTTTTGACTGTTTTTATTTTATATAAGATGGGTTTGCTGTTCACCTATCATCTTGCCCTAGGACAGAGATGAGGTCTACGGTGTAGCGAGCTTACCCAGAAGCAGCCTAGTCACTCTGGTTTTGTAGAGGAGAGTCAGGTTCTATGTGCTCTGCTCGAGAATATCGACGCAGGCAGGGAGTTCCATTCCTGTACCAAAATATGAGATAAGTTTTAAAACTAAAAATTTGAAGCCATGTTGTTACCAATTCAAGTAATTGCTGTTTCCACAGAATTACAATTTTATTGTGTGTATAGGAAAATCCCTATAATTTGAGAAAGTTTGATAAACAAATTAAGTACTGGAACAGGCCACGTTACTACCCTTGGACTTTGAACTTTGATGAATAGAAAGGGCATATAAAAATGATTCACCCACACACTTAGCAATTTACTTGACGAGTCTAGATAATTCTATTTTATTTATGAAGTGACTTGCAAGATTAATTCTTTATCTTATTGATGTGTATATCCGCGTGTGCAGTTGGATGTCCTGGGTTCGATCCCTCAATGGACTAATATTTGTATCTCTTATCATTCTTATCATGACTTTTGTCTGCAGTTCTAGGTATGCTCATGTTTAACGGACTCACGACACAAACTTAACTGTGAGTTTTTAAGTTCGTGCTTCGAAAGTATACTGTCAGAAGATGCCAACTTCGCTCTTGGTTAAACTCTCAGACACATGTAAAATAGGTAACCAAACCACCCGGGTTAAAACCCGAGACTAGATTAAAATCCAGTCATCACTCCCTGCAATGTATGGACTGGACTGAAATGGGTGATAAATGGGTTTTAACCCAATCTCGGGTTTTAATCCGGGTGGTTACCCATCTCTAGACACAGGAGTCCTATAGCTTTAAAGAAACAGATCTGAAATTGGACGATTTGAAAATTCTGTCTCTCTGACGAACATAACCACAGATTGTTGCTCTATTACTCTCTCGTCTTAATCTATGGTTACGTTCGTCGGCTTTACATCTCACAGCATGCCATATTCCTTTATTGCAGTTATCATAAAGTGAATTTAATTTAGTTTTAATTAGGAAATGTCATGCGGGTGCAAATTAGTGTTGAGGCAACAGTAAGTTTATCGATATCGATAGGGAGTTTGGTCGCGACTTTAAATGCGTATTTGCGCCTGTTTCTCCATTAAGTCTTCAATTTTTATGATACTTTAATAAATTTATGTCTTAATGTCTTATTTATATTAAGAGAATCAACAACAATCATAGTTTGATCCAGAATGCTATAAAAACTTTAAGGAAGTTAAATTAAATGTAAATCGACATATGCTTTTTTACGTTTTGAGGTAAGAAATTTTCGAAAGAATAAAAAACGAAAATAAAAGTTAGCCATTTCAGACATGCCGCCGTACGGACGACGACGACAGTATAATGTGATTTACTCGACCACTCAAGCGTACTTTCCGTTCCCATGAATTCAACTGTCGATAAAAAACTATCGATGGTTTCGCATCTCTAGTTGCGATGCTTCCTAATAAGGTGTAGGGCGCAACACGTGGCGTTCATTTTAATTATGAGACCTAGTAATGTGGGGTTAACAGTTGGTTGAGTAGAAAAGGGGAAATAAACAATACCACAGTCTACGGGGGACCTTATTCATTTCCCGTTCGCATTCATCAATTAATTTTCCGAATGGAAAGTTTCCATAAGTGGCAGGAGATTGCATTTAATATATGCTCTGGGAATTTCGGGAAGAAAAGTATGTCATACGAATACCGCTATTTTTTTAAACTATTTTTTTGCCATCAGATCCTGGTAGACCTATACATATAGTAGCTCGTTTTTAGCCGAATGAGAAGCGGCTATTTCATTTAGTAGTACGATTCCATAATTAAAAAAATTCATTCCGTTCAAAGAAATAACTTAATTAATACACTTGTCTTAAGAATACTGGCCGCTAAATTCAGAGCAAAACAACGCTGTTGAAAACAATGAAATTAATTTCCCGCTTGTTGAGATAGCGTCAATTTCAATTCCAAATTCAAATTATGCTGAAATCACTATGCCCTAATTTCGACTTTGACCCTAACAAATTAAGGTTCAAGTTCCTTTGGGTGACATAACGACATGTCTGGATTATAAGGCACTAAAGTTGGCTCCATTATTTTTGTAATGAGCTTCCTTACGCCCGTCATAATAGGACGCTATATAATTTTCAAAAGATTCTTTTTTTTAATCGCAGATCTATTTTGACGCATTCTTGGTTTAGACATCATCAGGTCTCCTTAAAACTGTATCCTAATACAGTCCGCGAGGCCTAAGCTGAGCTTTGCATTTGTGAAAGTGCACACAGTTTGTGTAAAAAGGCAGTGTACAACATTTTGACAACCAGCGTGATGGGTGAGATGTCACTTGTTCTGCGCAATCTGCTGCGCACTTACTATTCGGAATCACTCACACAAATGCAAAGTTCAGCTTTGTGGCTTAGGCTCAGAATAATAACTAAAGCATAGAAGGAGTCCAAGATCACACTCATATGCTTGTCCTAGTCTTTCATATAAGGCTAAAGCATTGAAGAGAAAGAGATAACTATATTTAGCTATGAATGGCTTGCGTCACCTACATAAACGTCAAATTGAATACCTTTGAGTACCTTTACGATGACGAATTAAAAAGGTGTCTACTGTCAAATGTTACATTTTACCAAAACCTACCACGCAATTTGTTTACGTAATAAATCAGTGCGTGTTTGTTATTAGTCGTCGCCTGTTCGGGTTTTGTTTTACTTATTTCAGTGAAATTACGCAGTGTTATTGTAATTACATCAAAGCCCAAAGCATAAACAATGTCCTGTATTGTTCACGGATGTAAATCACGTTCTTCCCGAAGGGAAAACGATGTTGAAACTATTAGCTTTCACCGGTGAGTAACAAAATAACTCAATTTATTTGGTACTAACCTGTTCAGAAGTGCAAAAATGCATAATACCGCTTAATTAGACTGCGTAGTCCTATTATAATCAAGGATGTAGGTTATTTGCCTAAGTATTTTTTGTATTTTCCATGTTTGTCTAATGTACTTGATAACGCTCAATAGTGTTGTACTAATAACATTATCGATAACTTCTAAGTACCCATTTGTCTTTCTTCATCATCTTCCGAGCGGATTTTCTATACTGTTAGTTTTATACACAACCTAATAGCGAAATTGGCTAATAATTTAAAAATATCCATGGCAAAGAAATGGAATGATATTATTTTAAGCCTGAAATCATATGGAACAATAGAAGTCAAGTATATTGTCCTTTTCTATTTTGCATAAATAGACACTTGAATATATTAGGGTGTCGGTATACCCGCGTACCTGATGTAATAATTTGCATATGGTCAAAGATGTTTTTTATTTGTGTGTTTCATTTCAGATTCTCCACAGATGATACTATGAGGCAAAAATGGATTGATGCTCTTGCTCGTACCAATTGGCAATGGAAAAAGCAGCACCGTATTTGCTCTAAGTTTAAAGTGTCACAATCTGCGACTCAATCATGGCGACTGTCTTTTGGGATACAGAAGGTATTTTGTTGATCGATTATAAAGATCGTGGTGTGAGCTACGTGGAAAAAAATTTGGCGACGATGAAGAAGTCAAGTCTGCAATTTCGGCCTATTTGACAGCAAAGATAAATAAATTTTTTTCGATGGTATAAACAAATTATATGAAAGATCCGAAAAATGTATTAAGGTTAAGGGAGAATATATTGAAAAGGAAAAATAGTTTCAATGTTTAATTTCAACCCCCTTCCCCCCTCATTCCGCAAACTTATTGACCTCCCCTCGTACATAATTGTACTCGCCCCGGTAATAATTACCTACATTACAATATACACAAAAGAAGTCAAAGAGTATAAGATCACTGGCGGCGGCGGTTCGCTTGTTTTCAATAAATGAGCCGAAAGTCCATAAATAAAGAGATGTCTATCGATTTCGATAAACTGGAAGAAAAGGGTCGCATCACTTGCCAATTTCTTGTTGTCTATGAAAGTGTACACTCAAATGTCATATCATTACTTCTATGCTTTAGTTATTGTTCTGTGGGCTTAGGCCTCGCGGACTGTACTAACTACTATTTATAAATGCGAAAGTGAGTTTTTTTGTTTATTTATCTGTGACCTCTTCACGCTTTATCTACCGAACCAATCTTCTTAAAATTTTGCATACACATACTTAATTAGAAGTACTGAGAAGGTCTAAGGAAAAAACACTGTTCCTATTCACGCAGGCGAGGCTGCGGGCAAAAGCTACTAACATATACATAATCAAATATCTAGCTAGATGATGAAGGGAGTAATGAATGTAGAGGAAGCGAGGGAGATCTCTATGGAGTAAGTCTCTGCCAAAAAACGTCCAACGTCCTGTCCACGGGAAAAAGGCGTGATAATATGCATGTATGTATGATAAAGAACACTTTTAATTAAGCTAAATAAGGGCTGACAGAGTACTGTGTATTTATTTTATTTTATTTTATTTATTAGCACACAAAACAGTAAGTAAGGTGGGTACATGACATAAAATATATATAAACATTATTTTTTTGCAAAGAATTAACCAAACTGACCAGCAATAAGTGTACATACCATGTTAAATTTAGCTCACAATACAAATAGCTACTTAAATATAAAAACAAAACAATACAAATACCTAAATATATAAACAAAGAGGGATACAATACAAATTATAATTTTTAAAAATTTAATCTTTTATTACATTAAGGCACTTCCTCTTAAATGACATTAGTGAAGTGCAAAAAATTGTGTATGTGATGAATGAATGAATGAATTCTTTATTGTACTGAACAGCAAAAAAAGTAGGAAATACAAAAGGATAAAAATTCAAAAGTACAATTGGTATCTTATTGACACACGACACATGCTCGTTTGCCTACTATTCTATAAAAAAAAACTGACTAACTGGCAACAAAGTAAACGTAAACGTTTGTTTGTTTACTGTACGGAACCCTAAATCATAGTAATAATAACTTAGCGACCGGAAAGTCGTAATTACTAATTTATGACCACTAACTACTCCATAACGACACATCTTTATTATATTTCGGTGTCAATGTGTGCGTAAATCAATGCTTAGTCGTAAATGGCGACTTTTTAAGGACTTCGAAAAAGGAACGTCATAAAGGAACTGAACTAGCCTAGTGACAGTTTGTCGGGTTTGTTATTCCAAATGTCAGATCCATAGAGCTAGGTACGTCTGTCGAATTTGACATTTGTTGTCAATGGAAGAGACAAAACTATGCGTTGCGCAGAAACAGAACATGAATGAGTGAATGAAAACTTAGATAATTTTACGGTGAATACATACATACATATTATCACGCCTTTTTCCCGTGGTCTCTGCCTACCCGGCAGAGACTAGCGATTTCCACTTGCTACGATCCTTACAGATCTCTCTCGCTTCCTCTACTCTACACTCATCACTCTCTTCACACATGCTCTCCGGTTATGGGTGCTCCTAATATCTCTCTTTTTAAGGAGGTCCGCAATCTGGTCGCAGTGCGTTCGTTACGGTGAATAGCTTTTCAAAAACCCAAAGTTGTTTAGCAGATTGTTAATTATGACACTCTGTTACCAAAATTCAATACTTGACATACTTTTCGGAAACCGGGTGTAAGTATCGTATAGCACAAGTGTCGAGCGTTCTCTAGGGGTAACTCAATCTGTGTGATTTGTCCGTATATATTTATTTATTTATACTACAAACACCATCTTTTTCGTGGTAGGTTAAAAATAGGTCAGTTTGCCACGACCTCTAATTTAATTAAAACTTTGATTACGCAGAGCTTTCTAAAGTTTAATCAAAGTTGGTACCTTAAGGGAAGCTTTTGTCGTATCAAAAATTATTTTTACTTGGCAACTGTAATTGCTATTTGAAACTTTTGTAAGCATCCGGAAGTTGACCAATAAAATATAAATTATACTTAGATGTTGACAAAATTAAAAATAAATAGGAGTGTTATGACACAGAATCATTAAAGTCAAAGTCAATATACTTTATTAAAACTTGACCTCGATTACTTATATGACGTTCTTAATCTTACCAAAAAAGGAGTGTTATGTTTTCGGGGTTCATGTATGTGTATGTATGTAAGTTTCTTTATTCCACCATAAGTCCTGAACGGCTTAACGGATTTTGATGTGAGAGGTATTGTTAGATTCCTTACATTCCTCCGAGTGACATAGGCTATGTAAGTGGTCAGTCGTGTTTTTTTTTTTAAATAATTAGCTTGTTATAAGTTTTTTTTATGTTGCTATGTTTATAAAAATATGAAAAGTCATTATTATTTAAACACGTTGAATTTGGTTAGCAAAATAGTACTTAACTTCAATAAAACAACTTTCCTTTTCAGGGACGAAATTCTATAGAACGGTCTCCTTTAAAATTCATCAGAATTTACCAACGACTTCTGGATCCAAATACATAATGCTTTTGCCCAATACATACACGTAACATCCACACATCACAATGGAACAATTTAATGGATTTATGCAAAATAATAGTATACGACTTAAACATAGATATAAGGGACTGCCAGAAGGTCCTAAGTCAATATTTGAGGACCCGCCGGGCTCGGAATTTCGGACACCATGTAGAGATAAGGGTGGAATTAGATTTCGATGTGTAAATTAAGGTATTGCTGCTATTTAACTTGAGTTATACAAAAGAACAATGAATGAAAGATTTTGGAATGAACTTCCTTCATCTTTTTTTTCTCAGTGAAAATTTCATGTTTATTTCAGTAATTACACTTTCGTATGCGATTAGAACAAAAAAACATTAAAAGTAACTTCGTATTATAATAAGTCAACGTAAAATTGTAAATACCGTTCAATTACAATATATTTTGCAAGATTGTGAAGTGACGAGAAATAGTCAACTAGTCAATCGTTTACCATTTAACGCATTATTTTACGATATTTTATACAATCTCCACATGAAACAGTCAAATTGTCAAATGACATGTTTCCTCACGTTATTCACTTTCATAGTGATCGATGAAATTAAGCTTCTTTGACATTGACGTCAAAATACTTTTCTATTGATTGACGTTTTTGTCAATCATCATGTTTAGCTCAGAAGAAAATTTTAATTCAATAAAAAAATAAAAACAAAAATATCAGTGAGTCAAATTCTTGACACTCCTGCCCGTGAAGGTTATTGAAAAAGAATATTCATGATGGAAAAACGTGATCTTAATATTTGATTAGTACCGGAAATTAAACGCAACTTAAGATTGTGAAATACTAATCCCGGCAAAAGAATGTAAAATGGAAGCTAAAAATGTTTTTATACGCTTTAATAAGGATGGTTTTCTTTAATGAATATAAAACTCATTTGTAAGGGATCCCTTTGTTATTCTTGAAAATGAATAAGTACTAAGCCTTAAAAACATGTGAGCTTATTTATTCTTCTTCTAACTTCTTTAATTTAGGAGTCGTTAGAACCTCTGGTGATAGCGGGTATTTAAGAGAATGACAGTCAGATACATTTAACCATACACGTGGTCGGCTATGTGTGGTCTCGTGGCGTGGTGAATAACTTCTATAATACACTATTTATTTCCGTTTAGACTGCTTTGACTGGTGAGGAGATAATAACATTTTCTTAAAAGAGCCACTGTGAAGGCGAATGGATATGAGGGGCGAAGAAGCCATAATAGAGACTGATTGTGATGGAAATTTGTTTGGAAGATGGATTGTGTTAGAAAAGACGTGAAATGACATGACTGAAGATAAGATTCTGGAAGGTTTTGCGTCGAACCCAGATAGTAGGAAATGGTAAGGCAGAAGATGCATTATTATTACGTTTATGCACCACCTTAAAGCAAATAAAATCATTTATTTGCAATAAATAGGGTTAACTCTCTGTTTGGTCTAATAGTTGACTGGTATAAACTGCCATACGGCGTTATGTCCACCATTTGTACATATTTTTTGTTATTTTGTGCAATAAAGTTTTAATTAAATAAAATGATGAGATTGGACTGCTGTGACCATAAGTAAGAAGTGCGACCTTCTAGAACTACAATAACAAGCTGGCCGCTCATACCAACACACTACAGAAATAGTGTTAAGGAAGACGTCAATCTAATTTCTTGTATGCAAAAACGCCATTGCGCAGCACTGACTTCTGTATCCCCGGCCCCCTCCCTCAGACCGACACCCCCGCTAGTGGCACGGTCGGTTTGCATACAAACATTGCCATATTGTGGCCATATTCCAATTCTATCGCCGCCGCGCAGCCCTTCTCACTTCTATGGCTATGACCATTAATAACAGTGTGTCATGTCCAGTCCTTTAAAGATCTACGAACCCAAAATGATTGATAGAAAGCGCCAAGACGAGATGGCAAAAACATTCAATTGTTTTTCCTTTTAATACAAATAAACTTCTTTTGTTAAGATTTACGCATCCTTTTATACTGATTGTCCGATATAAAACGGGAATAAAACCTTTAGAACCTTCGCAATAAGGCTGGGAATTGCGTGAATTATTTCGCTATAAACTTGGTATTGTCTTTGTCCCTTTAGGGTTCCCTAAGTCTCGATTGTTTTTGGGCATGGGTTGGAATTTTAAACAATAGAAATTAATTCGATAATAAATATGATTTTAATTAAAGTACTGGCCAATTGCGATTCATGTGATAGGTAATAAAAATTATGAAGAGCATTTTAAATTTCCTTTGTCCAAAAAATAACATAAGTCTGTACTTGGTCTTGAGTACATAGAAAAAGTCTATGAAAGCAATAAAACTTTATGCTAAAATTGTTTTCCTACTTTCTTTTACAACGCGTTAATTGTTTTAGAGATTCGGAAAACATCAAAAGATTATCGAGTATCGATAATCCGCGGCCTACGCGTCGAGTCGGGAATCGATTGACAAACATCGCCTAACGTACACGTGTTTGGTAGTTCGGAATCGTAAAGGTTTGAATTAACGGGATCGTGAGTTTGATCTAGTGCTGGGACAGACATGGTTAGTATCGATAAAATTTACAAATTATTTTTTTGTTCGAACCTTCTTTGATACTAAGAATCTTAAGTCACAGAATTAATATAAGTACTACGTACAGAAAGGAAGCTCCCTGCCTCTCCCGCAATATGGCGTACCCCGCACCTCTACCCCGTTCATTTGAATCGAGGGACACTATGAATCGGGGTTAGCAGCTGCGAAGCGTATCTCAAGCTACTCTTACGTTTCGATTTTGTAGATAGAGAGAAACATAGTTTCATTGAAATTAATTATGGTAAGGTACTGCGCAGTTAACCTTTGTTTATCTAGTACAAACCAAGAAGGACGTAAATTTTATAAATTTCCGAAGGTTGAATACAGGTAAGCAAAGTAATTAACAATATTTCACATCATTAGATATTAATTTTTTCGTTATATGCCATTTTGTTAGTAAATGGGAGCAACATATGAGAATTAAATTTTATTTTCATGTCTTTGTCGTCGGCTTATCATCCTAATCTGCTTTTCTAAATAAATGTTGAGTATTATCCAGTAAGCAATAATGGAACGAACGGAGTTGTCACTTTCAACATACAACATTGTCGCGGCGTCTTTTTATACAATATATTTTTATAAATTTTCTATGCTTGTATAGGGTATTTGACAAGGTGTAATTCTTCAACATATTATTGAATTTTTCGAATCATTCAACTAAAACAATAAAATGTTATATAGGTAATGATTTTCGTAAAATATGCCGCCGGTCGAAGGTCACACGCGTATCCTGCGCGCGCATGTCGACGGTCGTCGCTGGCGCTGCCACCACCGCCACGTCCGCCACTCGCTACTGTTGATTTGTTTACTAGTGAGCCGTGATATGATGACAATAAAAAATAATTTGTTTTGTTTTAGTTTAATCATATTTAACACAAAGTTTGGCGCTAATATATAACCATAGTACAATAGTATATTCAATGCGATGTGTGTCTGTGAATGATAAATAAATACTTAATAATATGTGTACTTATCACAAATTAATTTTTAAGCCTCATAGTGATGTGGTTGTGACAGTTGCAGTGCCTATGTGGAAGTTTACTTATTTATGATGCAGGTATGTTAGGTAAGTCACAAAATATATAAGCAGGTACATAAGATAAAACAATCTCAAATCTTACAGAATTGAAATATATAAGTGTTCATAATTAAACTATTCATAGCACGTAGTAACTATTTTATTAATCTGTGTCATACGTATAAATAAATAATTTTGCTGTGGCGACCCTCGTTGTTTAACGCACACATTGACGTGTTCACGGATGACAGTTTCGTTTGTAGTAGTAGTAGGTATATTTGACGCCCCGTTTATATGAAGCTCCCGCCCAGTGTAAATTTTGTTGTACGCTGCATAATATTATAACCGGATTTTTATGTCATTATTTATAGAGTGCATGTTTCGTGAATTGAATACTTAAATTAAATTTCTCTACACTTTTGACGTAAAATACAATTCCTTATGCTTCGATAGCAATGCTAAAAATTTTATAGCGACAATCGTTATTATAGTGTTTATATATCGAAATACATATTAAAGCTTATTTTAGCTTGACATCGCTACGTGTTATTATAGTTGACACTTCGACAAAAGTCTCTTGGCACGAATTTCGGTACCTAACACATTATTATCAGATTAATTCCATTCTGTAACATTTTCATGGAAAAACGTTCCCAATACATACTTATATGCTCGATCGAAAATGTATCGATATCGATAATCGATGAACATCAATGTTTGTTAACCCATCACTACAACCACCCGGACCAGAGAGCTACACGGATATCGAATAACAAAGTACCGGCGCTCACCCACACTATTGCCCTCCCCCTCGCACCCCTGGGTCGCGTAATACGAGTAAGTAGGTGAGTGGTATCAGGATATATTGAAAACTTTAAAGTGTGGCCTTTAAGACGCCTGTGGGAATCGGAACGGACGATAAAGTGATTTAGATTGATGTGATCTTATTGGTGTTCTAGGTAATCAATTTTTCGCTCTCATAAACTTTAGCACTGGAATAGGTACTCTAGAACTAACGTACATTGTACTCGCATACTTCGACATTGGATACTCTATAACCAGAACTAACGTACATGGGCATTTTATACTTAAAGACGGAGTCATGATTTGTACGACTTTTTATACGACTGACCAAAAAAGGAGTGTTATGTTTGTTTCTTTCTTTTGTGTATGTAAGTTTCTTTATTCACCAAAAGTCCTGAACGGCTTAACAGATTTTGATGTGAGAGGTATTTTTAGATTCCTTGCATTCCTCCGAGTGACATAGGCTATGTGGGTTGTCAGTCGTGTGTTTTATTTTTCAATAATTACCTTGTCTCCTCATTACATGTCTCGGTTTGAACATGTAATGATGGGAGAAGACGAACAACTAGTTAAGAAGACGTGGAATAAGAAAGAAGGGATTGGAAGAGATGATTGGACTGCGTGAGGGATGATATGAAGGAGTTGGGAGTGGATATTGTTATGACGGGAAACAGACATGTGGAAGAAAGACTTATTGCGCCGACCCTATATAATGGAATGGAATATGATGAGTTAAATCATGATTTGTAAAATATGGAACTGACTAGGATCACAGTAAGTAACAGTTCATCATCATCATCATAACAGCCTTGTTTTGTCCGTCTTTGGACATAGACCTCCTACATACTCTACTAAGTAATAGTTATGGGGTGCTAACTCAACGATATACTATATATTTCTTGATATAATTTTTGTCAAGCATTTTATCTCCCTGGACAATAAAAAAATTATGTAACATATTTGTAAAAAAGGCAGATGTAAAACAAATGAGCATCGTGGCCTTGCTCATTTTCCTTCATGCCGTTTCCACCACGGCATTCGAGTCGATTTTACTGCCAAGCCGCGCTAATAGATGTTAAATTTTTTGGCGACACTAAAACATGTGCCAAAAATACAATTTTTGTTAAACAAAACTTTAGAAAGTTTATCAAATAATCGATTTCCAATTCGGTAACCCTTTCGTAAACTTCTTAATTGCATCAACTATCCAATTGATTGAGATTCAGTAATTGTTCTAGAAAGTTCGTCTCAAAGGAAAACAGACTGATTATTCAAAAACGACTTAAGTCTATTATGACTAAGTTCCGCCCTCGACTTTTCTACGTAAATCTTGGTTATTGAGGTCCCTTTGTTGGTAATTTCGAGTTTGAAAGTATCAATTGAATTTGTTGTTTTTGGAGAACGAATATCAATATAACTTCGCCAAATTTAGAATTTAATATTGTCAGTATTTATTATTTTTATTATGAATTATTTATTTGGTGTAAAATTGTAATAATTTAAATGTAATTTGTAACTCAAATATGGATGTATTTTCCGAAATAAAATGATATTATTATTCATTTATTTATTTGTATTCTCTTTTTTTACATTTTTAAATATAAAATATTCAAAAAGGGGAACCCATCGGTAGCGGAGCAAAGACCCAAGCTACCGGTGGTCAGGGCTCCAACGAGAGGAATCTCCTCACAATGCGGGCCGTGTCCAAGAGTACCGCCTTCTGAATCTGACTCTTGACCCAACTGCCGAGCGAGAGTCTCTCTAGATGACGATCGAGACTCTTCGCTATAAGTCCGTTCACACTAACGACTATCGGAACAATAATCGTTGAGCCAACACGCCACATGGCGGTAACCTCGTGGGCCAAGTCCAAGTACTTTGAAAGTTTCTCTTTCTCGGCCTTTACGAGGTTCTCATCATGAGGAATGGTGACATCAACGAGGATTGCACGGCTCGTCTCCCGATCAATTATCACAATATCAGGCCTATTGGCAACAATAGTCCTGTCTGTGATAATTGACCGGTCCCAATAGAGCGTGACATGACCATTTTCAAGAACTGGCGCTGGTGCATATTTATAGTACGGTACCTCAGAGCTCACAAGGCCGTATTTAAGGGCAAGTTGCTGGTGTATAATCCTGGCTACTTGGTTGTGTCTGTGCAAATACTCGCCGTTAGCAAGATGAGAACAACCGGAAACTATATGCCTGAGTGACTCTCCGGGACGGTGGCATGCTCGACAAATGTCAACCGTACCATCCTTCAGGATATATTTCCGGTAGTTATTCGTCTTGATAACTTCGTCCATAATTGCACAGGCAAAACCTTCGGTTTCCCCAAAAAGGTCACCGAAACGTAACCAGGCCACCGACGCGAGCAAGTCCACATCAGGACCATGAAGGACCCTGTAGAACCGCCCGTGAAGCTCCTTGCTTTTCCAAACGTCAATGCGGCTCTGGGTAGTAAGCACTTGCGGTTTGCGCCAATTCCTGTTTGCCATGGATAGCGGTGTAAAGCCATTGTCAACTGTTACGACGTCGCGGTGTAAGCCACTTTCACGGCTGAGAAAGTATTCCCTGAGATTGCATACCTCTCGGTTGTGTAGGTTCTTGGCGTTTAAAAATCCACGACCTCCACACTTCCGAGGGATATACAATCTCATGACCGATGATCGTGGATGATACATGCGGTACATCGTTAACAGTTTTCTGACTTTAATATCCAAGGCGTCAAGCTCGGTTTGAGTCCACTTTAGTATGCCAAAGGTGTATATCAACAAAGGCATAACCCAACCATTAAAGGCGCGCACCTTGTTGCCTCCTGATAAAACACTTTTCAGTACTTTTTTCAGTCGGCCAAAGAAACGCTCCCTCACTGATTGTTTTATGTCCCCATCTGATATACCCAAAGACTCTGGCATACCAAGGTATTTGTAAGTTTCAACTTCGGAGAGGGATCTGAGAGTCATCATCTCAGAGAGTTGTAAACCATCAGAGTTTACAACTCTGCCTCTTTCCACATGCATGACCGCACACTTATCTACACCAAACTCCATACCTATTGAGGTGCTAAAATTCTCAGTGATTTTTAACATCTTCAATAGGTCCAGTTTTTTTGGTGCAAATAATTTGAGGTCATCCATGTATAATAGATGAGATATGATCTCACCCCCTCTTCGAAGTCGTATACCTAGCCCTGAATCTTTTAGCAAAGTACTAAGTGGATTCAGAGCTAGACAAAACCACAACGGACTCAAACTATCGCCCTGGAATATACCTACCTTTTGTAACTTACCTACATTGTATGCAAATAAAGAAATTTGAATTTACCTCGCTGTATCCTTATAGGATCCGTTAAACAGGAAGAAACGCCGCCACCCGGTCTGCAAAGGACTGTGGTCCACTGCCCCATACATGTATTGAGAAAGGTGCATAAAGTTGTATCCAATTTATATAACTCCAGCACCCGTCTCAGCCATGAATGAGGCACCGAATCATAGGCCTTTTTATAATCAATCCAGGCGACGGATAGATTCTTTCTGTTTCGACGAACCTGTTGGCAAATGGTCTTGTCAATGAGGAGAAGCTCTTTAGTACCACGGGACCCAGCCCTACATCCATTCTGAACTATGGCCATGATATTATTATTATCAACATGTTGATTTATTTTTGATGTTAGAATGGATATTGTAGTGTATTCATGTTTATTTAACTTTTATTCTTGTCTATTTTACTATTATAATTACTTATTTAGCTCAAAATGTTCTTTTTTTACACTTTCTGTAGTAAAATTTCTACGTTGCTAGGGAATATTTCTTTAAACTTACCGCTATATCTTAATTTTTTGGTTATTTTATGTTATATTGGGAAAACCAAAATAACATAAAATAACCAAAAATGAAGATATAGCGGTAAGTTTAAAGAAATATTCCCTAGCAACGTAGAAATTTTACTACAGAAAGTGTAAAAAAAGAACATTTTGAGCTAAATAAGTAATTATAATAGTAAAATAGACAAGAATAAAAGTTAAATAAACATGAATACACTACAATGTAAGGAGCTTATACAGCGTTGGCAAGCATGTTATAGGTCGGTAGTTCTTAGCTTCCGTGGTACTACCATTTTTATAGAGCAGAAAGGTAATACCAGTAGTCATAAAAGCTGGTAGAGATCCCGCTTCAATTGAATTTTGAAATTGTTTCGCTAGGACAGCATGTGATCGATGGAACCACTTGAGCCAGAAGTTGTGCAATCCGTCCGGGCCTGGTGTTTTCCAATTGTGTGCTGAACGAATTGCACAACTAACGTCATCAGCACTTATGATTACTGGCTCCATGGTATCCATCGAATCACATGCCCCCCCAACCACATCAATCCATGCATCCTCGGTGTGGTCGACAGGCACTGACCAAATGCTTTGCCAAAAATGTATAATATTTTGATCACTTGGTAACTGCCTGTCCACCACACTATTAGCGGGACTCTCCCACTCTCGGTATACCTTCCTCTGATCACATTGGAAAATACGATTCTGGCGGTATCTATCAACCCTCTCCCTAAAGCGTCGAATCCGGTTCGCCCATGCATAAATTTTCTGTTTCAGGAAGTCTATGCGCTCTGTGACCCACAACATATAATCACGCGGTTGGATATTTGTTCCAACATATGCTTGGGTCACAAAGCGCATGACTCTCAGGCGATTATTGCCCGACCTAAAACAAATTAATTTTGCTATGAGGGTCCTAGCCGTGGTTATACGCCCCTCGATTCTCAACTGCCAAGCAGGTGTCTCGGTGACCTGTCGCGGGCTCCGGTTGGAGTCCGGGAACTTTACTTGAGCCACGCGACAAGCCGCAATAGCTGCGCAGTAAAGAATCGAGTGCGTATCAGTTAAATCTTGGCTGGATTCCAAATATGAATCCAGCAGACGATTTAGGGCCCCCATAAGAAAAATATTCTTTTTATGCATGGGCAAACGCGGTAGACGTGGTCTATGGGATGCAGGGACAGACCGGTATAAATGAATCGCATCATCCAATGCGCTCCTCAATTGCTCGTTATTCTGGGTACTTACGTTTGTATTCCCACAATCATTCTGCGCAGGCACGTCGTCTACCTGCAATGATGACGAATTTTGTGTATTCGACACCACAACAGGCTCACGACGAGTCTGACTATTCGCTACAATGATTGTGGGAACAGGTTGCGCTTCTTGGCGTAGCCGCTCAAGTGTAGGCATGTCCAACATTCGACAACGTTGGATGGCCCTCACCTGATCGGAAAGGCGTTGAGCCGACACGTTCACAGTTGGCTCGAGTGCCTGAAACAGAGGCAGCATCCGAGCACGGTACGCACTAAGATTAGTCCCTCCCTCTGTCGCCCCAAAGTAGGCGCGCATGACATTTTCATTTATACTGATTGTCCAAGTCATGCGTCGCACTACACCACCGGTAGCAGGACTAGCAGGAGCCGAAGATAGCGGGGTTGGCCCCGCTACGGGCCCCAGGCGTGCCGGTAGTGGTGGACGCCCCCGTCGCACAGGTGGTCGCGGCGGCGGCGGCGTTGGCGGCCCGTCCTCGTCGCTCGACACAGCAGAGGTCGGAGGTGTAGCATACAGCTCCTCCGACGATGTGGAGCTAGACGAGGCGGGCGGAGGTGTTAGGTGTGCGCTTCTTTGTCTCGCTGTTCTTCTAGTAATCATGACGTTCGCGTTCGGTTCATTTTGGTATTTGGGGGTATATATCCAGTATTTGGTTTGGTTATTTGATCCAGCATTTGGTCTGAGTATTGGTTATTTAAAATAAACACCATAATACATATTATATACACAAGATTATTTATAATTTTACAAAATTTTTCGGTTGAACGTCATTTTTGCATGACAGCTGACATTATTATCGACCGAGCGAGCGCAGCGAGCCAGCGTCTCAGTTTCCACTAGCCGAAAATTATTTTGTCTGTCCGGATGTTATCGCCTACAGGTCGCATTTCTGAACCGATTCTCATGAAATTTTGCAAGCAGGTTCGGTAATTTTATAGAATTTTTTAGTCGAGCCAGTTTTTCGAAATTTTAAAAAATGGCCGAAATATATAAAAAAAACCTCATATCTCAGCTATTTAAAAAATAATTCAAAAATGTCATTAGACATTTTTGTTATTCTTATTAAGACGCATACTATTCACTAAAACCGACGACGAGCACTATTCAATAAAACCGTTATAAATCCTTATGTTATAAATTATCATACAATAGTTCACAAAAAAAACAATAGATGGCGCAGCAAAGCTTTTAATACTCGCAAAATCGCTAATACGTTTACAAGAGTGACTTGATTTATTTATTAAATAAAATTAAATGGTTCTTAAAAATCATATGGCTTTTTTTTGTCTTGCTTGGCTTTGAATTGTGTGAATTTATTTGGTTAATGGTATTGTATTGTGGTTTGCTTTGCATGGTAGAATTATCTTGAACACTTGAAATAAATCTGATATCAAAAAACTTCATTGTATGATTAGAATCCTATTATAAAAAAGTAATATATATAATACCTACATACCTACTAATCAGAGAGATTCGATTTCAAATTGAACTTTCTTTTTTGAACTTTAATTTTGTTGCGCAAATAACATATACATACATATAACCAATAGGCACCATGCATTTCTGACGACTGACGACCTCCGTGGCCTAACGGTCATCACAACGGTCGGCTACACCAGAGGTCCCGGGTTCGATCCCCGGTCGGGTCAAGATGGAAAATAATCTTTTTCAGATTGACGTGGGTTTTGGATATTTATCTATATGTATTTGTTATAAAATATAGTATTGTTAAATTAGCATCCCGTAAAGTCTTGAACTTACGTTGGGGCTAACTCAATCTGTGTGATTTGTCCGTCTATATTTTTTAATATATTATTATTTATATTATTTGAGGCAAAAAAGGCAGGTTTCAGTATTTTTTAGTGGTATTGACCAACCACAAGAACATGTTTGGGCTTATGGGTAAAATATAAGAACTTTTTACTTTCTTTCCAGCATTGATAGATTGGTTTCAAAACTCTTTAGCCAGGGACACGGTAAAATATCGGTTATTTCGTGGAAGGGCTCGCGAGGTCTACTGTTCTGACAGAACCACTAGTTATTATTTTCTTAATGTTTACTCCTTTTAAGTGAGGGTATATTTATGCAACTAACGCAGGTTATGTAGCCAAGCGATAGGAGCAAGAAATTAAATAGAAAAAGTAGACGATACGCTAGAAGAAGATAAAAATTTGCGGGTGATGCGGCAGGTATTTAGAACTGTAGCTTTTTGTAGGAGGTAAAGAACATAAGATGGCATATTAAGGGTGTTTAGGCTTTGTGAAAGGGATTTAGGTATTATTCCTGTTGATGATAGGACAATTGGGACTATATGTACTGTTTCTGCTCTCCATTGAGATTTAATTTCTATAGCAAGGTCCTGATATTTGCTAAGCTTTTCTGAAATCGTTTTTTGAATATTGTGAGAATTAGGTATGGCTATGTCAATAAGGTATACTATTCCTGTTATTTTATCATGTACTGTTATATCCGGCCTATTATAATGAACTGTTTTGTCGGTAAGTAGAGTCCTGTCCCAGTAAATTTTATGATGCTGATTTTCTAATACTGACTCTGGTTTATATTTATAATATGGGGTCATCTCTTTAATGAAGTTATATTGTACAGCTAAGTTTTGGTGAACGATTGAGGCAACTTGGTCGTGCCGATGTTTATAATCGGTTTGAGCAAGCGCCGAACATGCTCCGGTTATATGTTGAATCGTTTCGGATGAGCTATTGCAGTGTCTACAGAAATCAGTGGGTTGGTTGAGGTCTTTAATAATATATTTTATGTAATTTCTAGTAGCTATCGTTTCATCCTGTATAGCAATCATAAAGCCTTCTGTTTCGGGAAACAGTTCACCTTTCTTTAGCCATTCGTTCGATTTTTCCTTGTCGACGTGAGATTGGCTTAGAAAAGATCGGTGTCTCCCGTGAAGGGCTTTAGCTGACCATGTTGCTATTTTTTGGTTGGGGTCATGTATTTGTTCGTTGATTTGAGTTTGGTTATTCTGTAGATTGAGTGGTGTGAGTTTATGATCTATTTCTGTGATATGTTTGTGTAGGGTAGAATATTCAGATTTATTATGAAAGTATTGACGGAGCGTATGTATCTGCTTGTTATGCAAGTTCTGTATATCGATGAGTCCTCTCCCTCCTTCTGATCGTGGCAATGTGAGACGTTGAACGCATGATTTCGGATGGTGCTTCCTATATTTAGTGAGGTGAGTATTAATGATACGTTGTAGTTTTTTCAGATCCGTTTGTGACCAGTGGATGATTCCAAAAGAGTAGGTAAGTATGGGGATTGCATAAGTATTAATAGCTTTTATAGTGTTTTTAGAATTAAGATGAGTTTTCAAAATACCATTAAGACGTTGTTTAAATTTATTTGTCAGTTCAGCTTTAGTTTCTTTTTGGTTTATTTGTCTGGATTGCTTGAAGCCTAGGTATTTATACGTGCTTTCCTCTTCCATAGGTTCAATCGGTTCACCAGTTTGAAGTATGTAACTATTTGTTTCAATTTTACCTTTAATAATTGTGAGAACTTTACATTTATCTACTCCAAATTTCATCTGAATATCATTTGAAAACTCAAATGATATTCAGATGAAATTTGGAGTTATTATTATTGAATTTTATTTTTCTTCTTCTTAGCGCGTCGTCTCGGCTGGTCAAATTTGTTATGACCAATATGACGCCACAGATACAGCATAATCTGTTGCGTCATACAGGTCTTTTAGCGTGTAGGTAGTAGGGTACGCTGGGCAAGACAATAAATGTGCCATAGATTGGGGAGAGACACCACACAGACAGGCGGTTTCCGAGCTATATCCCCACCTGGACATATTTTCTTTGAATTTCATTTTCAGTATTGTAGTGCAGATCACTATCACACTACAGTAATGTTGCCAGCCTCTTGGGAACCCTGCCTCCTCGTAGAGACGTGCTTGAATCTTTTTTTTACCTTTAATTATTTATTCTGTTTCTTGTACTTTTTTTTACCTTTTTATTTAAGTTTGTGTTTTATTATTTTATTAATAAAGAATTAATATTGTCAGTTTTATGCAAAAAATTAAAAATTTAAAAATCTGGCGTAAGTTTAATCTTGATATATTAACACTAGTGGTTCTGTGAACAGCAAATTAGCCAAAGTTTCATTTGATTCGTAGCGAAGCGATATCTAAGTTCGTAATCGTTTCGACAGATGACAAAAACAATTATCTTCTGTCATCAAAGCGAAAGCGAACATCAAATGTATGGAAGTAAGCGATAAAACAGTTCGTTACTCTATGGCATAGAGCAACACGGACTCCTGCGCGCGGAAGTCCTTGTTGCTCGAAGCTCTATGGTTTCGAATCGTTTTCTTTGTGAACTTGCGATGACGATGCCGATGGACCACGTGATTTAGCGTTACCTTATGTCATCCCATACATTTTAGCGTTTGCGAACTTCGATTTCGATATTAAAATCTGACTTCGTCTAAGGGTCTAGACCTCGCGGACGAAGCTCTGTCTGTTTTCCCTCTTTTTTTTTACAACAACCTGAATCTTACGTGTGCCAAGTTTCGTAAGGATACGTCCAGAAATGCGACCTCTAGCCCGAAAGAAACACACAACTCTCATCTCAACAAAAACGAAACAGGCCAGTCTTGAAATGGAGACGCTCGCTCGCTTCGCTCACTCAAATATATATTCAAGTAGCGGGTAAATGCTTTTAAGCTTCATATGAGTTTCACCTTTAAAACTCGATGTTCGTATGTATGGTACGTCTCATTATGAAAGAAGTTTTGACGAGGCAAGAGTAACATCGGAGTAATATAACATTTTATGACATAAGTGGGTGCTTTTTGTCATAAAATAAACTAAGGAGAGGTTTTACGACACTCGCAGCAGCGGGGAATGGTTGTATGGAAATAGGCCATGTCAAAAATGAAAAATATACGATATATGTAGTTAATTTGAAAATATTAAAGGTTGAGGACTAGTAGGTCTATAGTTGAGGATGTGGCCTGTGGTGTGGCCCTAGAATAGCACCAACCCATCTCTTCCCGTGGGTGTCGTAAGAGGCGACTAAGGGATTTAAAACACCGGAGGATGGGCAGCAGCATCTTTCCGCGTACTATGCCATCACACGGCGATCGCCAACCCGCCTGCCAAGCGTGGCGATTACGGCACAACCCTCCATGGATGAAATCCTTGGGGAAGGCCTTTGTCCAACAGAGGACGTCTTTCGGCTGAGAGAAGAAGAAGATGGTTGAGGATAAGCTTTTTATTGTCATCTGAATTAAAATATGTGTTATTGATGTGAGTTAATATTTTTAATTGTGATTAAGAGTCTCATAAATTCATATATTACTTAGCCATAGCCACCCAGTGAGGATTTTCCTATATGTTTTGTTGTTGCCGTTTTACTTATCTTTTTCGTGGTTTTTCCACCGAAGGGGCCGAAGTAGTAGAGAAATAAATGAATAAAAAAATGTAATTAATCCATAAAGATAAATTACATACATATTATCACGCCTTTTTCCCGCGGGGTTAGGCATAGACTACCGATGTCCACTTGCTACGATCCTTACAGATCTTTCTCGCTTCCTCTACACTCATCACTCTCTTCATACATGCTCTCCGGTTATGGGTGCTCCTAATATCTCCCTTTTTAGGACGTCCGCAATCATAAAAAAACAACAATTCTATGTCTACGAATTAATTCTTATTCGATTACAAAGTTTTCATCCGTCGTAAGTTTTTATTTTTATGTTTTCAATGTTCATGTATGTATGTATATAAGTTTCTTTATTCCATTTATAAGTCCTGAACGGCTTAACAGATTTTGACGTGAGATGTATTTTTAGATTCCTTACATTACTCCGAGTGATATAGGCTATGTGAGTTGTCAGTCGTATTGTTGTACATACATACAGACCTACATACATTTTTTTTTTATTTAATTTATCAAATAAAAGTACATACTTAAGTCGTAAATAATAACATATAAAAACCCTGAGGTTTGTCTTTATGTTACTAGTGTAAGTTTATATCTATCCTATAAAATAACTTAATACTATATCAATACCTACTTAGGAGCTAGATGAGTCTAAATTATTTAGAAAATAATTCTTTAATGTGATTTTGATATTTTTTGGATTTATTGTATTGCGCAACTCGGGAGGTAGTTTGTTTGTAAACGAGGTATTAAGTAAGTAGATGTCCGCTCCCCGTACGCGTTATTGGCTCTAGTCGTTGCTAATGTATTGCGTGCAATAACCCGCGTGTACACTGGGTGTTCAATTTTTTCAAATTCTTTCTTTTTAAAAAAGTGTTGATTAAGAAATTGGTATTGGAACTGAGAGTGAATAGGTAAAATTTTGCAGTATTTGAATAATTCATCATCATTGTCGTGAAATTGAGTTTTAATTTTAGTAGGTACTATGATTTTTAAAATTCTAGTTTGCAGTTTAAGTATTTGGTTAAGATAAGTTTTATATGTACGCCCATAGCTACTTAGTCCATACATACATACATATATACATAGTATCACGCCTTTTTCCCGTGGGGGTAGGCAGAGACTAGAGAGTAGAGGAAGCAAGAGAGATCAGTAAGGATCGTAGCAGGTGGAAATCGCTAGTCTCTGTTGTTTTATTTTTTTAATAATTAGCTTGTTTAAATGAGAACTGTGCTTTTCCCTTTTCAATTTATTCATGTATGAAATTAAAAAAGTTCCAGTTCTGAAAGGCCTCCCTATTAATTGTCCTAATAGAATATCTACGGTTTCTCGACGCTAATTGATTACGTTTGGAGTCGAGGGGGAGGAATCAATCTTCAAGAGACGGGAAGTTTTTCCTTTGCAGGGTTCCGTGAATTGAGCAGGAAGCCTTTAATTTGTTAGAAGCAAATGTACTGATTGAATTAACTATGTATTCTTCTTGGCGTGTCGATGCCATTCCGACGATCTATTTCAATTTTACCCAAAAAGTGTTCTGCTCTTCAGTGGCCGCCATCAGGTCATCCTGATGCAGGATGACTATGTACAAGTTTTTTGTTATTGTAACCATAATGTTGGAAAAAAGTTAAAAATTTATGTTAAAAATTAACGTGAAAATGTACCTGTGAAGGTTCTTACTTATTATACAAACTTCCTATTTATCAATTTCACATTTTTAGTTTATTTCCATTGTGAAACCTCTTGTATTAATCAAATTAAATCTGATTCATAAAAGAATGGACATTTTGAATCATGTTTAATAAATTTTATTAAACATAATTCAAAATGTCCATTTATTAATAGAATAAATTAATCCTAACTAATATTATAAATGCGAAAGTGAGTTTGTTTGTTGGTTGGTATGTTTGTTTATTTGTTTGTTTGTTACCTCTTTACGCTTCATCTTCTGAACCAATCTTCCTCAAATTTTGCATACACATATTTAGAAGTACGGAAAAGGATATAGGGTACCTTTCATCCCGGGAAAAAGCACTGTTCCCTTGGGAAATTCACGCGGGCGAAGCCGCGGGCAAAAACTAGTATTTCATACTTAATTAAAAGTTAAAGCTCCAAAATCAAGTAATCCATTACATAACAGAGCATTATGAAAATAATGAGCCAAGTTCTTAATTAGGACCTTCTTCCATACGAATAGGAAGGCGCTTGACCGTTTTATTTTTTGTGCCTTTTGGTAATTGGTGATTTATTCATTACTGCTTAAATGGGCAAACACTTCTCTCTCTCAGCCTAATGACGTCCACTGCTGGACAAAGGCCTCCCCCAAGGATTTTATCCATGGGGGGTTTTGCCGTAATCGCCACGCTTGGCAGGCGGGTTGGCGATCGCAGTGTGATGGCATAGTACGCGGAAGGATGCTGCTGCCCATCCTCCGGTGTTTTAAATCCCTTAGTCGCCTCTTACGACACCCACGGGAAGAAATGGGTTGGTGCTATTCTAGGGCCACACCACAGGCTATGGTATTTAAGGTGCCTTGTGAATAAATGGAAGTCTTTGATTTCGAATAAAATTATTCACACTAATATTATAAAATTATATGTACGCACTGCGATCAGATTACGGACCTCCTTAAAAAAGGAGATATTAGGAGCACCCATAACTGGAGAGCATTTATGAAAAGAGTGATGAGTGTAGAGGAAGCAAGAGAGATCTGTAAGGATCGTAGCAGGTGGAAATCGCTAGTCTGTGCCTACCCCCACGGGAAAATGACGTGATAATATGTATGTATGTAATATTTATAAATCCGAAAGTTCATATAACGATATGTTTAGATAGCAGTGCTTTTTTATGCCTAAATTTCCACGGAAACAGAGCCCGTGGGCGAAAATAGAACACAATAAAAATTTGTTAAAAATGCAGTTGAAATTTCTACAATTTTTATTTTCAGTTCCAAACAATAAAAATGTTTTCGTTGAACTTTGCACAACACGAATACACAGTAAAAAGTTGATGTTTTGTTCTTTTATATCTGTTCGCAAACAACACACAACACAACCCATAAATGTTTTGTTTGTAAGTATTGCTGTTTAGATTAGATCCAAAGTTTCCTTCGTATTAGGAGGTTTCCAAAAACTCTGCAAACTTACCAATTTTATGGATTTCTAGTAACAATCACAGAATGACGTATAATTAGTAAAATAAATCTTAAAATCGGTATAGTTTTTGCGATATTGTCAATATAAACATTTGACAATCTCTTTGAAAATTCATATCTCGACCATATTTCTTGACCCAATGTTTACACTTCAAATAGTTTTTTAAGCTGGGGAATCTACTCATAGTCGAAGAGCTAGCAACCTGCACTAAATTTGAATCTCAATTCCGCCATCATCATTTTAGTCGCAGGAAGTCCACTGCTTAACATAGGCCTCTCCTATGGATTTCCAAAATGACTGGACCGAAGCGACCTGCATAATTCCACCATCATCATCATCTTCTGCCTTACCATATCCCATCATTTAGGGTCGGCGCAAAATGTCCTTTCTCTTCACAATTTTCTATCCTTAGCCATAGTTATATCCACTCCCAATACCTTCATATCCTCCCCAACACAATCCATCCATCTCTTTTTAGGCCTTCCTCTTCCCCTATATCCACCTGCTTTCATTGACACAGCTCTTCTTAGTAAATGTTCCTCTTCTCTCCTCTGCATAATTCCACCAATAAACCTTGTATTCAGCTAAAGGTAGCACAAAACTTTTTTTAATAAAAGATGGGTTTGCTCTTGACCACAATCTTGCCCGAGGACAGAGATGAGGTATACAGTGTAGCGATATTACCCAGAAGCAGCCTATTCACTCTGGTAAACTACAACTCTCGGCTCTGTCTACGCCGCTAGGGATAAAGACGTGATTCTGCATCTGTACAGATATAATTAGATCTACCCTGGAATTAGTCGCTCGATATGACCGTTTTCTAGTAGCAATAAAGTTTTCTAAGCAAATAGTGAAAGTTGCGTCGTCAGGACGGGCCATCGCGCAAATGGTCCTTTTTATGTGGACCAACTTTCTCCAGTGTATCCTGTCAAACTGCCAAACTGCTGGAATTGGAACTATTTGATGGCACGGATTATAGGCTAGGAGACAGGGTGGATTTTTTTCTAAAACTTTTAGTCAGTTACTCGTTATTGAGTCTGGTAGCTAAAATTCAGATACAACTACGAGACACATATGACAGACTAGCTGATGCCTGCGTCTTCGTTCGCGAGACCCTTGTCTTGAAATTATGAATGAATAATTATGTATCTGAGATGTATTTTTTTCTTTGTCTGATATGTTACAGATTATAGACGAAGAGCCAGTGTAGTTTTTTACAAATTTTAAAATTTTCACTCCTCTCGAAGTGTCCGTCTGTAATTTTGTAAGTGATATTTTTAAAGAAAGATGTTTTTACACGACTGACCAAAAAAGGAGTGTTATGTTTTCAGGGTTCATGTATGTATGTATGTAAGTATGTATGTATGTAAGTTTCTTTATTCCACCATAAGTCCTCAACGGCTTAACAGATTTTGATGTGAGAGGTATTGTTAGATTCCTTGCATTCCCCCGAGTGACATAGGCTATGTGAGTTGTCAGTCGTGTTTTTTATTTTTTAATAATTTGCTTGTTTAGATATTTGTTACTTAATCACGCCTTAAGCGTTGAATGGATTTTGACGTAGCACTAGCACATGAATGTTATCGCATGAATCGCCTCACGGGATAATTTTGATCTTGAATTCTCACTGTAGATAAGTTAAACTCAACCCACTAGCCGCGCCCCGGGGCTTCGCTCCCGTGGGAATTTCGGGATAAAAAGTACCCTATGTGCTATTCCCGGTATTTTTCTACCCGTGTACCAAATTTCATCGAAATCCATCCAGTAAATTTTGCGTGATTGAGTAACAAACATCCTCACAAACTCACAGACTCACATCCAAACTTTAGCATTTATAATATTAGTAGGATTATTACTAACTTAATTAACTCAGACTCAGTAAGTCATAGAATAATCGCAAATTATATTTACACCAATTTGTATATACAAACAATAATTCCTTATCTGTACCCATATTCATTACATTTTTTTTCATGTAAGTATATTTCCTACCCAAAGGTTGGCTGGAAGAAATTGCATTTGCGATAAGCCCGCCTTTGCGCTCATTTATGTATTTACTTTTGTCTCTACTTTGTATGTTCTTTTCTATAAATGGTGCAATAAAGTGTTGATCTATCTATCTATCTATTCAGCAAATATGTTATCTGTTCATTCATTCATTTCATAAAATAAATTAATAGTAAAAAACTTAAAAAAAAAGCTTTTATTGTTACTCTCAACAAACCCTTTCATTTGATACCCATATTGTAGAAATGCATTACAAATAACTATTCCGCCATCTTGGATGGTCCGCCATATTGGATTTAGAATGACGTCACATACCTTACCATGCATTGTCATCCACACTAAACGTGTGTACAAAATTTCAGCTCGATCGGTTGAAGATATCTACTTCAAACTTGAGTTCTAAGATTCCACCAGAACGAACATACTTACATACATGGCAAGTTAAATAAAAGCTTTTAAAATATCTGACAACCTTGGTCTACATCCTACAGCCACAATACTCCATAAGTAATACAAACCATTTTGCAAGAATTTCATGTAATACACTCTAGTGTATATGGAACATAAAACATGATTTACGTTTTGCTGGCATTAGGAAAATGTACGATGTACCTGATGAAACGTTTTACGTTGATTGGTGGCACGAGAATACACTAGATGAATATTGTTATTTACGTATGTTAAACTGACTGTGCTTGGGGCTTCGTGAATATTTTTGGATAACAAGTACTTATAATTAAAAAAAAAATTATAACAAAAAAAAAACTAATGTAATTAAAAAAGATTGTAATTATAAAAACCGGCCAAGTGCGAGTCAAACTCGCGCACCGAGGGTTCCGTACACATTATAGTTCTCACTAAAAGACCTACAAATTTCAAAAACAAACTTAACTTTGCAGTTCGATCCCTAAGACTCATCTATACATATAATAAAACAGTAAAAATATTTTGTCTGTACATTTAGTGTTTTTGACTGAAATGGATAGAGGGACACTTAAAATGAATAATAGAAAGCAAAAAAAAATTTTTGGAATTTCTTGTCTGTCTGTCTGTCTGTATGTATGATCACGCTAATCTCCGAAAGTACTGAACCGATTTGAATGAAACTTTTTTTGTTGTATAGCTATTAAGCCTGGGCAACATTTAGGCTATAATTTATTTTGAAAACTGGTACACCTGATGAAGAACCTTAACAGAACTGCTAAACTATAAGAATTATGGAAATGATTCCTTAACAAAAGTCGTTCAACCTGATGAGCATTTTCTGATGGCGTATAAAAATTGAAGATCTGGAACATCTGATGAAGAACTGCAAGAGACCAGCTACACCATAACATATATGGAAATGGCGCCTTATTAAAAGTCGTTCAACCTGATGAGCATTTTCTGCTGACGTATAAAAACTTAAGATCTGGAACATCTGATGAAAAGCTCCAAGAGAGATTTTTCATCTAAGCGAAACTCACGCGGGCGAAGCCGCGGGCGACAGCTAGTACTGAATACAGCGCAAAAATAAGTTTGTAACACTTTTTTCTAGACTTTCAACAACATATATTATTTACAATTTTCAGATTTATTCCTGTATAAGTACTGTTAGACCTTGCTTTATGCCAAATTTTATAATTTTATGTCAACTGGAAGTAGCCCATAGGTTTTGATTGCTGTACATTTTAAAATTTTGATTCCTAAATCCTAACTAATATTAAAAATGTGAAAGTGAGTTTGTTTGGTTGTTTGTTTGTTTGTTTGTTACCTCTTGACGCTTTATCTACTGAACCAATCTTCCTGAAATTTCGCATACACATAGTTAGAAGTACGGACAAGGACATAGGGTACCTTTCATTCCGGGAAAAGGCACGGTTCCCGTGGGAAATTCACGCGGGCGTAGCCGCAGGCGAAAGCTAGTTGCAATATAAACCAAAGAAAACACTTGCATTAATTGCATCTCAGAGCTGTCAATAAATAAATTAATAAATATGAATAAATTTTAGGTGTAGTGTTATTTTAGAAAAAGAATGAACTTTATATTTTTTTTTTCAGGTAAGTTCTTCACTGTTTATATGAAATGAGAAACTCAAAAACGTACTCCGTATTCGTAAGTAAAGAATAAAAATATAATTTCACTATTTAAAAGAATCTGTGTAAATATATTATGTATCTAGTACCTGCGTCCCGGGGTTTTGCTCCCTTGGGAATTCCAAAATAAAAAGTACCTTTTGTGGTATTCCACAGGAGTATTTTTCTACTCCTGTACCTAATTTAACAAAAATCCGTCCAATCTATTTTGCTTGATTGAGTAACAAATACTTCACAAACACACATCCAAACTTGCGCATTTATAATACTAGCCTTATCCCGGGGTTTCGCCCCCGTGGGAATTTCGGAATAAAAAGCCTATGTGTTATTCCCGGCATTCTTCTACCTGTGTACCAAATTTCAACGAAATCCGTCCAGTAGATTTTACGTGATAGAGTGACAAACTTCCTCACAAACTCATTGATTCACAAACTCACATTTAAACGTTCATATTCGCTTCTATTTCGCTTCGCTCGCGTTAATCCTTTCTTAGCGGAAGCCTACGTCATAACATCTGCCTGTATGCCAAATTTCAGCCCGATCCGTCCAGTGGTTTGGGCTGTGCGTTGATAGATCACTATGTCAGTCAGTCAGTCACCTTTGAGTTTATATATTTATATAGATATAGAATATATAAAATAGTAGGATTAAAATTCTTTAGAACATGTGACATAGAAGGTCACTTGCTTATCAATTTCAAAAGACACTTAACCACCTTACAAGAAAGGATGACATCGCAAAATTTAGACTTTGATGAATGAAAGACCTAATAAATCATTCAAGTATTGAAATTTCTTGAACTAAGATTTCAGGGCATTAGGTTATCTAGGTTCAATAAAATAATGTTCTTAAAAATAAATGGTTTATATTGGTACTGCGAACATCGTCCGCGCGTTATTTACTATTGTTAACACCACGAGCCCGCCTCCGTGACGTCAGCGAGCCAGCCGACCAGCAGCGCGCCGCCTCTGCTTCCCCACCGCCCCGCCGCACACGTCGCCAAGTCCGCGCTCGGCTATAAAAACCACGCACTGCTCGTATCTCGCCAGTAACAGACAGACAATGCGATCTCGGCGCTTACCAGCCACCTGCAAGCGGTCACTAAAGACTGCTCCAGGGAGGTCCCAGCGATGGACCCGAACCATCACTGGGAGCTCCCTGCAGACATGCGGGAACTGATAAACGCCAAGAACCGCGCGACCAGATCTCACGATTGGTACCCCACCGAGGAGTGCCGTTCCGAATTACGCTCTTTACAACGTCAAGTAAAGGCGCGCATGAAGGAACTGCGCGACGAACGGTGGGGCGACACTCTCGGCGAAATCACTCCCTCGCATACAGCCTACTGGCGTATAGCGAAATCTCTCAAAACGGACCAAGTCTCTAAGACCCCTCCCCTAAAACGACCCGACGGCTCCATCGCTTTCGATGATGACGAAAAAGCTGAATGCTTAGCAGACAGCCTGGAGAACCAATGTTCCCCTAGTCGTGAGCCCATCGACCCCGACCACCTTCTCGAGGTGGAATCCTTTGCGAACAATCTTGCCGAGCAAAGATTAGTTCTCCCCCCCGACACACCTCTCGCCCCGACATCAGTGGATGAGATCCAAACGATCATCAAGTCGTACAAAATCCGCAAAGCTCCCGGTCCAGACGGGATCTCCACCCGTGTTCTCAAACACCTGCCACAGACCTTGTTGCTCCTTCTGGTCAGCATCTTCAATGCGGCCATGGCCAATTGCGCGTTCCCAGACGCCTGGAAATGCGCAACGGTCATCGGTATCCCAAAACCTGGTAAAGACCACAGTCTTCCCGCATCCTTCAGACCAATCAGCCTCCTGAGCGTGCTAGGCAAGCTCTATGGCCGGCTCATAGCCATCCGACTCAAGGACTACGTACAGACAAACGGACTTATCCCTGACGAACAGTTCGGCTTTCGCGAAAAGCACGACTGCGTCCAACAAGTGCACCGCATCACGGAGCACATCCACGAAAACCTTATGGCGAAGCGATCCACGGGGTCAGTCTTCTTCGATGTATCGAAGGCATTTGACATGGTCTGGCACGCAGGCTTGATATTCAAGCTCACTCTCCTGGGAGTGCCAGACGGTCTTGTGAACACCATACAAGACTTTTGTCAAATCGCACCTTTCGGTACAAAGTTGAAGGCTGCCTCTCGTCGCCACGTCCCATCAAAGCAGGAGTCCCACAGGGCTCCGTGCTATCTCCGACCCTGTACTCTCTGTACACGGCGGACATCCCCAAAACTCCCAATGTTGAGTTAGCCCTTTTCGCCGACGATACGGCTCTCTACACCTCCGACAAGTTCAAGGCGAACGTGTCCTCACGTCTCCAAAAGGCCATCAACGCGCTCGGTATTTGGTTCAGACGGTGGAGAATCGAGGTAAATCCGGAGAAAAGCGCAGCAGTGCTCTTTTCAAAGGATCCCCTCGCTTTGACCCGTCAACAAAACCAGCGCGGAGCACTAACATCGCTCGGCCAGCTCAGTCTCTTCGGCAAGCCCATTCCTTGGGCGAATAAAGCCAAGTACCTAGGTGTCACACTCGACTCTCGTTTGACGTTTGGACCTCATATCACTAGAGTCAAAAACCGGGCCGCGTTCATTCTGAACCGGCTCTCGTCCGTCATCAGGCATCCCAGAATGTCGCTTAGAAATAAGCTGACACTCTACAAGGCCTGCATCCGTCCCGTCATGTCCTACGCCAGTGTTGTTTTCGCACACGCGGCTCCCTCCAACTTGCGCATGTTGCAAGTAGTCCAAAACAGATTCACACGCCGCGCGACCGGGGCTCCCTGGTACACGCGAAATGTCGATCTGCACAGAGACCTAGAGCTTCCCTCGATGGTCCGCTACTTCAAGGAATGCTCGGAACGCTTTTTCGAGCGCTCCTCCTCCCACCCAAATCCGCTAATCAGGCGCGCAGCCGATTACCGTATCAACACCGCGAATTTCCGCCGATTCCGGCACCGCCGGCCGCGGCACGTCCTTACCGATCCAGACGACCCCATTACGGTTGCTAATCCTCCTTCCGATCACTCTAGAGGTAATAGTAGGGCTCAGGGTAACTCAAACAGACACCGCACTCGCCGGAATCGAGTGCGAAGTAGTAGGACCGCTTCAACGTTCACACGGTACCGCCCGGCGGCACCAGGACGTTTTTCCCCTCAGGCCCTTCAGGCAAATTGAGCAATATACCGCTCTGCCGCTTTGTGAGTAACGCCCAAAGCCGAGGTTCGTTCCCACCTGGGAGCCCTTTGTGCTGTTACTGTTTCGGCTGTATGGCCCTCGAGGCTGTCGCCATATTTCCTCCGGTGAAGCAGTAAAGGTCGACGTAGCGACCAACTGCAAGTAGGCTTCGATTAAAAAAAAAAAAAAAAAAGCGTATCTCGCCAGTCTGCGTTTGGCGACATTCGGGACGGTATTGTACCGACTTAGGTCGGTCTCTCACTTGCCCTGACGCTCGCTAAGCATAGGCCGCTTGCGTGTCATCGGAGGTAGTGTTGCTTTCGTTAGCGAACTGCACTACGCCTGATGATAAGCATTTTTTCCCTATTTCCCCGTAAAGCTATCTTCCGTGATTACATAGTATTGTATTTAGAGTCCTTTTCTTTGAATAAATCTTTTACTTTGTTACCTTAATCGTGAATTTTAAATTATCTCCTGTAGATTCTATATCCCTTCTTACAATCTGGCGTCCCAACTGGGGGCCTGACATTCCCGTCAATTTTATTTTCCCAAGTACCCCCCTTTTATATATATATTTTTTTTTGTCTCATAACTTTGTTTGCTCTGCAATATATCATTATTTACTCCCTCCTTGTAGTAACAACTCGTTTTTTTACTTTACTTTTGCAAACTACCCTCTTAGTTCTGATCAACAAAATTGATCCAAATTTTTACCGAATTTTACCCAGACGAAGCCAACGTATACACGGCATGGCTAACGTCAGCTTTTCCGACGGACAATTCCGGGAACTTCTTGGGGTATTAGCTAGTCCTCCCAAAAGTGGTAGTTTTGCTTCATGTACTGCCCGTTATGATGGCACTCGAGACTCTGCTACAGTCGAGGCCTTTCTTACTACAATTACAACCTATAAGAAAATCGAGACCATAACGGACCAGTGCGCACTTGAAGGACTCACTCTCCTATTAGTAGGAGAAGCCGCTGTCTGGTGGCTTGGGGTGAAAGATGAAATCACCGCCTGGAATGCAGCGATATCGCTCATTCGTACAACGTTTGCGCCGAAACGGCCAGCGTATAAAGTTTATGAGGAGATCGTCAGCGTGAAACAGGATAACCCAAAGAATATAGAATTATTCGTCTCGAAGAAAAGAGCGCTCATGGCCGAATTGCTAAAGCCAGGCCTCAACCAATCGCAATGTCTGGATTTATTGTATACATCCCTGCACGTTGAAATAAGAGATCGGATACCCAGGGATTCAGTCAAGACGTTCGATGAATTCCTCGTGAAAGCTCGCCAAATTGAAGAAACTCTCTCAGAACGATCGAGAAGCAAGCCCGTTTTTACTCCGTCGACAGGAAAGAGGCCAAGGTGTACATTTTGTCGAGCATATGGTCATCTGGAAAACACCTGCCGGAAGAAGGAGGCGGCTAAAGAATCTACCACAGAAACGACCAGTACAAAAAAGGAACCTACACCTAGCACGTCTAATCATAAACCTCCGACGAGTAACAAAATAACTTGCTATGGATGTGGTGCACCAGGAGTCGTGAGAAGTCGTTGCCAAACCTGTAATAAGGCAAAGGTTGGAGCTGTTGAAGTTGGGTTTTACTCTTTAAACCCCAGCCTGATTGCTGTATCCAGACTGAGACCCACTGTCAATGTTAATATTTGTGGCGTAGAAGGACGAGCACATCTAGATTCGGGAGCCAAATTGAGTGTTGCATCGACCAACTTACATAAACTACTGGAGAGGAAGGGAGTCGAATTTCAACCTGAGACGGCCAATATCACTTTGGCTGACGGATTACGAAGGCGTAAGAAAATACTTAGAGGAAAGGTCCCAGTTATTTTGGAAGGTCGCGCTGTCGATACCACATTCATAGTGCTGCCTGAGTCGGCAGATAATAGAACACTTTTAGGAGTAGATTTTATCCAAGACGCAAGAATCGTTCTGAACATACCGCAAATGTTTTTCCATTTTCTGGAAAACCCGGGAAAGAAGTATGACCTCCTCAACGAAGATGAGAATGTCACGATAGTATCTACAGTTGAAGCGGATATAAGTTCAACCGAATCCGTAATTTCCAAACTAGCCGAGATGACGTCGTTGGATAAGATGGTCAGTCCTATGATGATGACTCCATCCCCTACAAAAATCCCGGAAGAAGAAACTGCCATGGGTGATTTATATGGACCTCTTTTCCTCATCGATTCCACACCTCCGAATACCCCACCTAGAGCAAGCTGTACACTCAATGGATACTAGGGCTTCCAAATACCGGATATTTTGAATACCGGTTTCAATACCGGAAAAAAATTCAAAACCGGTATTAATACCGGAATTCCGGTATTGAAGTGAAAATTCGTATTTCTTTTTCAAAAAGTTTCTTCTTTTGAAGTATTAAGCCAAATTACAACATAGGTCATTGAAAATCTACTTTTATTCATATAACAAACTAAATCATCACAGCTTTACCTAATACAACTTTTAAATATTTAAGATTTTTAATAATTAATCATGTCATTATCATTAATTATCTTGATGTGAACATACAGCAATGAATCAAAGTCAATTGTTTTTATTTAAATAGGCTTAAAATTAGCACGTTTGAATCGTCAAATTCTTGTTTTTTAGTTAGTTGACGTCATAAAATTACTTAAAGCTAAGGTTACCACTGCCTCTAAAGCGCAAGTGGAGAAGAAGCGGCGCAACAAACTCCACTGCTGCATTTTCTCCAAAGACGTCACTTTACAACATATGTCTTACAATTAAATGACTGTGTATGTAGACGAATATACATTGAATATTTATATGAAATGTCAAATTTATAAATTCAAGAATCTACTATGGTCATTATAAGTTTTGCCTTCGTTTTCTGGTCTTCTCCAAGAACAATTACTTTTTCGGTAACTGGTCATTCCCTCGAGCACGAGTAAATTTTCGGCGGCAAATGTCCATTACGTTTATTTTATATATTTAGTTTACGTGCAGGTTATTCCAAAAACATTACAATGTCACTATTAATTAACTGTTCACGTGCATTTTTATGCTACATAATTCCAAAATCACCGATTTAAACTGATTCGTGTAATACACAATATGGAAATGCTTAAAATAGTGCAAGCGTTTCAAATAGATACGTTGAGCGTCGAAGGCAGAAGGTTCTTCTTTTGAAGGTTCCTCCCGGACGGACCAACTTGATGAACAAGTCTCCGCTGGCACGCGCGGTATGCACTCTGAATTTGATCGCGTATAGAATAGATATTTTCCAGTGTATTCAGTGTGAATTTACAAAGGTTGTTATTTATATAATAATATATGTTTTAAATAATTGGTATACATGTTCTTTTCTATTGTATTGGGTAAACCTGTAAAAAATCTATAAGTTTAGAGAAAAAAAAAATTCGGTATTAAAACCGGTATTGAATTTCAATACCGGTATAGCAAACAGGTCAAAAAATCGCCTAATACCGGTATTGAGCAATACCGGGATCCCGGTATTGGAAGCCCTAATGGATACTCACCAAGATTCGTTGGATCACTATTTCGGGATGCACAGATAAATATAAACAACGCTGATGTTGAACTGTCCCCGCGTAGTAGCAGAATGTTTGGTCCGAGCATTGATATTGCGATGGTTAGCTGTAACATTCCGCCATCTAAATCCCCATGGGCCGCACCAGTAGAGATGGTCCCCAAAAAACATGGCGAAGTAGAAATATGTATTGATAATCGCCGGCTTGAAGTAGATGCCAGCGGTTATGTCTTAGGAGATGTTCTTGTCCAGGGGAGGGACAAGAAGAACAGTTAGTAGAATATGCTAGTCGACTGCTGATGACTAAAGTGGAGAAAAACTTAATTTTTTTTCATGACATAAACCCCAAACAAATTATGTTAACAGATATGCAACAGCTACAGGAAGAAAGAAGAAACAAATACACCGAAGAACATCGGCGACCTGCCCCTGCCTATCAGCCTGGCGACCTGGTGATGGTGTCAACCAACTTCCTGAGCAACGCAGCACGCTACCAGACTGCAAAACTAGCTCCACGACGCGATGGCCCCTACGTAATCCTGCGTCAACATGGGCCATTTTCCTATGAAGTGGCACATCCAACAGAACGTAAACCTTTGGGTACCTATCATTCTTCTGCGCTGAGCCCCTATCAAGGCTCAGCCTCGCGTTTACCTAATCCTGAAAGACCTTTGCGCAGACAGGGACGTCCGAAGAAGCAGACCACGCCTTCAGCAACTGGTCCTCTCGTCGGGTCGCCTGCGGGACCAGAGGGGGAGACTGTAACACCACGAGCCCGCCTCCGTGACGTCAGCGAGCCAGCCGACCAGCAGCGCGCCGCCTCTGCTTCCCCACCGCCCCGCCGCACACGTCGCCAAGTCCGCGCTCGGCTATAAAAACCACGCACCGCGCGTATCTCGCCAGTCTGCGTTTGGCGACATTCGGGACGGTATTGTACCGACTTAGGTCGGTCTCTCACTTGCCCTGACGTTCGCTAAACATAGGCCGCTTGCGTGTCATCGGAGGTAGTGTTGCTTTCGTTAGCGAACTGCACTACGCCTGATGATAAGCATTTTTTCCCTATTTCCCCGTAAAAGCTATCTTCCGTGATTACATAGTATTGTATTTAGAGTCCTTTTCTTTGAATAAATATTTTACTTTGTTACCTTAATCGTGAATTTTAAATTATCTCCTGTAGATTCTATATCCCTTCTTACAATTGTTAATATTTCAGGTCCTAAATGACCATGAAACCTACACCAGATTTTACGTTAGATCTTCAACAATACAACTCTGAAAACCGCATCAAATTTTGTCCAGTAGTTTTGCGTGATGAGCGTACAATCATACAAGCAGATAGACAGAGAAAAATTCTGAAAAATTGTTTTGCCTTCTATTGAGCCTATAAAAACCCCATAAATTTTTTCTTAAACATCTCTTATGTACAGACACAGACCAGTTGCAGTTTTATTATATGTATTAATTGATGATGATAATACGACACCAATGTTATGTACAGTGGGCCGCATGGAAAAGTATATCACTTTTTATAGTCGGTCGTATTTCACGTAGTACACTTTTCTACCATACCGTACATTTTTGTGTCCCAGTGTACTACACACACAAATATATGTAGGTATTAAGATTCCGGATTATATTTCAGACATGTCTTCTTACCAAAAATATATCCTTTACTTTGCGGACTGCGTAAAATCCACCTTTGTATTCCTCTTTAACTATCCGGAATATCTAAGCAATTCTAAGCGGTCTCAACAAAAAAAGACTCTTTTTCTTGAAACAGGCTGAATTCTTAGGTAGGCTTTCAAAAGAAATTGCCCTACTTTGTGCCACAGAGTAATTGAAACGCAGAGCCGGCATTCAGATGAAATTGAAACGTTCTATTTACGAACTAATGTATATTCTATTCATGGCTAATTTTGTGCAAATATTTTATTCTTCGCTAGGCTTTTAATAGAATTTGTCATTGGTTGCTGTATATTTACGTAATTGGATGTTAGATTACAAAGGAGTTTTTTTAGGAAATTGAATGTTAGAATATAGATGTTAGTACCTAAATATATTTATTGCATATTTTGGTAGGCCACACCTACAGAAAAACGATTAAACAGATAGATAGAATATTATTTTTTGACAAATCTGCATCACAACTCTACGCTGTAACAGAGTGCATTATCTTAACATTTTAATTTTGAGTAGGAGTTCATTCTAAGGTTGATGTTCCACTTGAGCTTAGCTTAGCTACGCTACATGAAATAAGTTTTTTTTCATACCAATAAGTGACAACTTATGTTTATAAGTTGTTTAAATATGCAATGGATTGTTAAATTTCAAAGTTACTAGTCGTTCGCTGCGAACGTAGACCTCGCGACTATTAAAATACAATATTTATTTTCACAAAAAATTAAATATCTCAAAAACGGCTGGACCGATTTTGATGCCCAACGAACTTGAAAATTCTATTAACCATCCCTACATATATTCCAACTTTCATCAAAATCGGAACAACGGTACGAGAGTTATCGCGGAACAAACATACATACATACATACATACATACATACAAACAATGTTGTTTTCGCCCCAACTTGAATTTTAGCCCTCGCTCGCTTCGCTCGCTCGGTCAATTAGCTTAGCTTTAGTGAAACGGTTCGTTAGGTATACATATAGTTCTGTAACTTAGCTTAATACCTTGGCTGTCGGGCATCGCTAAAGTACAACCGTCGGGTCGTCGGCATTTGATGTCAAAGTCTTTTAAACACAGCCACCGCGAACAACTATAGGCCCCGCCACGAGATAGTAGAATTTATGTCAAAGTCAATGTCAATTATTTTTATTTATAGCACTTATAAATCGTCACATTCTTGTTTTTTAGTTAGATGACGTCATAAAATTACTTAAAGCTAAGGTTACCACCGCCTCACATGTAAATCGTGATGTTATTTTCTATGCCTTCCTGGCGGCTATTTTAGGTATGAAAAACATGTAGGTACTTATTTTCTACGGGCCCGTGGCGGGGCCTTTAGTTTAGCTGAGCTTATTTTTTTTAATGTCACATCATATCTTGGAGTCCTAAATGTCAAGTATAGTGCGCTTAAATGGAATTTCCTCCCAAGTACTCAATAGTTATTGAATGAGTTATGGAGTGAGGAATGAGCTGTGCTATGGTTTTACCTAGAACATACAACATGGATGTCTTCAAAAAGGACGTGAAAAGATTTATTCAGTGTCACCCCTGGTGTTGCGGCGTCCATAGGCTGCGGTGACCGCTTTCCATCAGGTGGGCCGCATGCCTGTTTGCCTACTTAGTTGTATAAAAACCCAGCTTAGCTGATAATAGCTTGCGGTGGACGCGCATGTATGAAAACTGAGCCTTATTTGGTTGTTATAAAGTTAATTGATCATTGATCATTCTGTCTATCTGTCTTTTTAGACTCCCCGCCTCGGCCAAGCGAGCTAAGTTAGCTTAGTCCGTGGACGTTCGGCCTTATACAAAACTCCATCTAATCTCATGACGAGATGAAAGTGGGTTTGTTCGGCCAAATGAAGTTCCACTTGCTCGTCAAATGTGCTCACTTTACTTCGAGAAAATTTTATAAAATACTTTCATGGGCCCAGGGTTTGTTCCCGTGGGAATTTCTGGAAATCCTCTCTAGTGCTCCCCTACACTCCCTAAGGAACCTACATGCCAAATTTCAGCTTTCTACGAGCAGTAGTTTTGGCTGTGCGTTGTCTGTCAGTCAATCAGTAACAGAATATTTTTTTAAAATTATGATTATTTATAAGATATTGGAGCCTTCAAGAAAAGAGCCTATCGCTTTCTCAAAAAGTCGGCAACGCATCAGTGACCTTCTTAGGGTCGTTGGTGTCTATGGACTGCGGTGATTGCTTACCATCAGGCAACCCGCATGCTCGTTTGCCTACTATTCTATAAAAAAAAAGATGTAAGTTTCTAATAAACTTCGACGACAACAGCTTTTTATAATGGTAGGTAGGGTGTACGCAAAGCTTAAATAAAATCATCCCAAATGATTTTGATTGAACTTTATATTTTTTTTTTATTGACCTTCCTCCAGTATCTATTTCATTTTCTTCATTACTTTCACTTTCATTCCCCGTTATGTGTATTTAAACATTCTTTAGCTAAATGCTTCGTTAGCAGTGTTGCCAGATAGAGGGTATTCCCCCAAATTTGGGTTTTTTTGATAATCGATGGGGGGATTTATAAATCTTCGTTTCATACAAATACGAGATCATTTTGGGAGGTGAAAAAAATGGTTTTGGGGGAAATTTTTAATCATCTTCATACATTTTGGGAAAATTTGGGGAGATTTCGTTGAAATCTTGGGGGGAAACCTAGACAGTCATCTGGCAACACTGTTCGCTGGCGATGTTAAAATTCTTTAGCTAAATGCTTCGCTGGCGATGTTCCTTCACCAATCCATTACAACATCCTTCCCTAAGGTCGTCAAAGGTCAAAGTATCATAATTCCGAAGATCCCAGTTGGCACAGAGCCAAAATATCACGACTGTATCCAAAAGTGACTTCCCTTGTACGGGCGAAGTTGGGGAATTGTAAAAAATGTTTATGCCTGCTATATTTCTTAGGCTGCCCGAATAGAAATTGTAACAGATGCGACCCTTCATTCAGGTTAACCTTATAAGTGGTTGTAGGGTCCGTTATATACCTACATAAGTACTTAGGTTATGTTACATAAGTTATACAATGTGTCCCGTCATCAGTGTCGGAGCCTTATGTTATATGGCATTTTTTATGGACGAATCACCACTCCAAACTTTTTTTTTTAATTTTTTTTCTTTTTTAACTTACGTTTTGAAATAAAAATAAACATTTTAATGGGCTAGTTTATTCACAAGAAGCTAATAATAATAAAAAAAAAAAAAAAATTGTTTTTTTCTTTTAAGTTTTGTCTTTCATGTTGAAACATCTTTCTCATTTTATTGTTGTCTACATGATTAGCTTTTAAATGAGACCTATTTTATATCGATAGCACTTTTACACGAGTAGTTACGATTTAATTAGTATAAGAGCCCGAAAAAAAGAAAAAAGTTTTGAGTAGTGATACCCGTATGTTCATAAAAAATGCCATATAACATACGATTAAAGGCTCCGACACTGATGACGGGACACCTTGTATAAGCTGGTAGTAAATGTATGTTTTAGACCCTGGTCACAGGACGGGCGCTTCATAGAAACAGCGCGTCAAATATACCTACTACTACTACAAATGAAACTGTACATCCGTGAACACGTCAGTAACACGTCAATGTGTGCGTTTTCATAGTCGAACGTCCCAAAGTTACACAAGAACGGGGGAGAAGTGCGGAAGGAGCGGGGGGGGTGCCATATTGCGGGAGGGGCAGGGAGTTTCCTTTCTGTACGTAGTACTAATATTAATTCTGTGCCCTGGTCTCAGATTATTCTCAAATCACTGTATAAATTCCATTGATCCCTTAAAACATATCATCAATATCAATCAATCAGTACCTATAATAAAACTGTAACTGGTATGTGGATTAAAACATATTGAGGGACTTTATAATAGAAGCCAAAACAATTTTTAAAATTTTTTTGTGTCTTGCTGGTTGTTTGTCTTTCTGTCTATTTATACGCGCATCACGCGAAAACTACTAAACCAAATTTGATGCGGTTTTCACTGTATTATAAAAGGTCTAACTTACAATCTGTTTCATCTTGATACACAGCTTAGTACCGGGGATAAAGTCGCGCGTAAATAATAATACTGGATTCACCTGAATATAAGCTTTATTGGGACAGGACGATACTTACAGATAAGACCGTACACCACAATAGACCGGACTTAACTCTACATGACAAAAACAACAGAACAGTATACCTAATCGACATTGCAGTCCCAAATACTCACAACCTTTCATCCACCTATACTGAGAAAATTACTAAATATACCGATCTTGCAGAATAGAATTGAAAGCACAATGGCGTGTAGATACAGTTAAAACCGTACCTATTATTATATCATCCACAGGAGTCATACCTAAATCACTGTATACCAGCCTAAACCTCTTAGATATACACCCACTAACATATATTCTTATGCAAAAGGCAGTCATATTAAACACATGCCGTACCGTCCGTAAATTTCTCTCTTCCGATTCTTGAAAACTTACCCTAGATTCTCTTCTTCTAAGCTGTTTTCGATTGGCCACAAGCCCGCGTTACAGTTAAATCCCCAAAGCTATGTTTGGGAGAAAAATTAAGAACAAGATAAATAATAATAATAATTCTTTATTTCAGATAAACATATCCATAGTTTACAAAAATTACACATGCATGTACAATAAAAATATTGTTATAAATTTAAATAAATATATTTCAATATCTATGCGGCAATAGCCAGCCAGCGTCTAAAAGTGTCTGTGGTTTGCAGTCTTTCTGCCAGACTCCTCACAATGCTGTTCTTACACGTGGCAACCCTGGACATGAAGTTAGCTATTCGATGTCTATGTATAGCAACAAACGTATTGACACGCGCCTCTGCAAACATCTCAGAGGCGCTACACCAGGGTTTTAGTCCCATAAGGTGCCTAAAGATGTTGTTATAGGCTTAACGTTATACACTAAATTGTGATTTTCAGCGTATTCTTCGCAAATAGTTATAAGCTTCTGCAGTCCTTTGATTGTGGGGCTGAGCAGCACCATGTCGTCAGCATAACTCAGGTTATTAATATACCTGCTATCAAGTCTGAGTCCGACAGGAGTGCTGCTCAGCTTCACAATCAAATCATTTACATAAATATTAAATAGATCAGGAGAGGTAAGCCCCCCCCCTGCCTCATTCCACATGACAGCCTGTAACTATCAGACATCTCATTGGCCCATCTTACATTATTAGTCTGCTTACTATACCAGTGTGCTAAAAGATCAACAATATCTGGATCAATATCTGTGTTACGCATCTTTTCCCAAAGTAAGCCGTGATTTATTGTATCAAAAGCACGACTCAGATCAAGAAAACATGCGTAAACAGTGGTGCCACGAACTTTGTAATATTTGACTACTTCCTTAAGTGAAAAGATTGCGGTATCAGTGGATAAGTGAGGCCGAAACCCAAATTTACCATCATCTATCTTAATTGATGGACTAATTCTACTATGTATCACTCGATCCAGTATCTTGGCCACAATAGTAGCCAATGAAATTGGTCGATAGTTAGCCATGCTCGAGATATCACCAGTTTTATTTTTAACGATCGGAACAACAAGTGTACGCGTGAGCTCACTTGGTAGATAACAATGCCGTACACAGACAGAGGCTATAAAACCGCGCCAGTACTTCACAGACATGTTGGCCCGCATATTGGAGATGTTCTATACTCAGGCCGTCATGGCCGGGAGACTTGCCTCTCTTCATATATCTGAGTATATGAGCGATCTGTTCTGAGGTCACGTGGCAAGTCTCCCTGCCATGACTACCTTCTACTTTTACAATTTTCTTTTTTTCTTGACTCAACTTTTCTTTACTTACATCAAAATGTTTACTAAATAGATTAGCAATACATTTTTTGTCTTCATTTCCTTCAATTTTTACAGGTAAACTACTTTTATAATTTTTTTTTTCTTGTTTCCAAAACCTTACAAAGTTACGATCAGTACTATGATGTCGGGCCAACATGTCCATTCTAATTTTTTCTTGATTATTCTGTATGTATTTCAGAGCTTTCTTGAACTCCTTGCGCGCCGCGCTCATTACATCATAGTAATATCCCGAGCATGGCTTACCGTATGACATCCACTCCATGAAAGTTTGACGAGCCTTCACGTGTAAGTGCCTGACATGAAAGTTCCATCCCACCACTTTCTTTTGTTCTATACGAGGTTTACAATAAGTTTTCCTTGCCGATGATTGTAAAACTTTTATAATATCTCCATACAGTTTATCTATCTTAATAAAATCATTTTTATTTTCTAAATTATATTTGTCAAAAGTCAAAATGTTGTAAAATAAATAAAAAATTTTCGTCACAGAGTTTAGAATAGTTATCTATTTGTTTAGTACTTCTTTTTCCCCAAACATATTTAAAGTCCTTTGTAACAACGTCAGAAATACTAGTCGTTTTCGGTATAATTGTATCAAAATTGCATTTGATAATTAACGGCATATGATCCGACCAAAAGGTGTCGTACATAATAAAAACATCTTTTACCATTTTCTCCGCGGCAGCAGTCATAACGCAATGGTCTAGCCAGCTGCATGTGCCGTGCGAACCACTCACGAAGGTGTATGAGTCAGCTGGTAGGCGTTCCGTATCAACACAACGTAAATATTGTTCATTACAAAAATCGTCCAATTCGTTTCCAAAAAGCTTACCCGGGTGAGCGTTGAAGTCGCCAAGAATGAACTCGTTCTCAATCTCTGCACTTTCAATTATAGCATTAATTTCACTGAGACACTGGGCATATTCGGGAAAATGATCTGGATCATCCCACGGCATGTATACACAAAAAATTAACAAGTTTCTATCATCTCGCGATAGTCGCACGGCTATTATCCGATCACTCGCGCACTTAATTATTTCACTAGATGTAAATAAACTAGATCGCCACATCAGAGCGGCACTACCATACGGTCGACCACGGATTACAAACCTGCCACGTGATTATGACGATGTTGATGCTTAATGAGCGATTTTCTGACAGCTAAATTAAGAAAACAAAATTAGTATATAAAAGTCTCAACAGATAGCGCCTTATGAAAGTCGAGTCGTAATAATGGCTGAACCTATATGGTGCGCTTTTTCTTGTCAACCAGAGACCAGAGGCAGAAAAAAAATCACCTATCAGTTTGACAGTTGCACAAATCACAATATTGATACTTTTTAGATGTTTTTTTTACTAAGTTTTTTTTTTTTTAAAAAGCCAATCCCGTGAATTTTTGCTTTTTGTATGGAACTTTTTCTCTCGCCTTAACTTAAGCGCCATCTATGTAGTCATCTGGGACGATGTTTTTTTAATTTGGGTCTCGGAAAATCCCTCATTAAAGTGATGGTGATGTTGAAATACAAAGTTGTCATTCTGTGTTTTACATAATTTATCTTGGTAATCTTCGGTTGCCGCGGGTTCGTCATAACTTGCATTTTTCCACTCCGATTCCAGGATTGTTGTGAATAATGCTTAAGAGTGTATCACGTCCGCGCGCCCGACCGAGTTTAGGTATTTGATAGACCGCAGCTGGCTGTGTGCAAGTCACACGCACACATCGACGTGAGATTGCCGCCAACCCGAAGTAATAAGTGACAGGGATCCGGCAAAGAATTTGTTGGTACCTATTGGTACCTATATAATTATTTTTTCTTGCTTTACGGTAATAAATACTAAAAATAAAATTACGACCATTTTTTTATGTAAAACATACTTGGCGTGACTTGGCGGTAAAATAGACACAAATGCCGCGACAGAAAATAGCATGACCGTCGTGGCAGGATGCTAAGATGTTAAATATCTGCCTGGCATCCCATGAAGGCCAATTTTTCGGGATAAGGTTTACAAAAATAGTATTTTTGGATCCAAGATGGCGGACAACTTTTTTTTAATTTTGCAATATGGGTATGGTTTTATAAGATTTTCAGTGCGCTGATTACGAAAATAACATTTATTTTGAGATCCAAGATGGCGGACAACTTTTTTTTCAATTTTACAATATTGGTATGGTTTTATAAGTTTTTCAGTGCGCTGATTACGAAAATAACATTTATTTTGAGATCCAAGATGGCGGACAACTTTTTTTCAATTTTACAATATGGGTATGGTTTTATAAGTTTTTCAGTGCGCTGATTACGAAAATAACATTTATTTTGAGATCCAAGATGGCGGACAACTTTTTTTCAATTTTACAATATGGGTATGGTTATATAGGTTTTTCGGTGCGCTGATGACAAAAATAACATTTATTTTGAGATCCAAGATGGCGGACAGTTTTTTATTTTATTTTACAATATGGGTATCGTTTTATGGGATTTTGGGGACGCTGATGACCAAAATAACATTAATTTTAAGCTCAGCGTCCCCAAAAACCTATAAAACGATACCCATATTGAAAAATAAAAATAAAAAACTGTCAGCCATCTTGGATCTCAAAATAAATGTTATTTTCGTCATCAGCGTCCCCAAAAACTTGTAAAATGATACCCATATTGTAAAATAAAATAGAAAACTGTCCGCCATCTTGGATCTCAAAATAAATATTATTTTCGTCATCTGCGTCCCTAAAAACCTTTAATATGATACCCATATTGTAAAATTTAAAAAAAGTTGTCCGCCATCTTGGATCTCAAAATAAATGTTATTTTCGTAATCAGCGCACTGAAAAACTTATAAAACCATACCAATATTGTAAAATTGAAAAAAGTTGTCCGCCATCTTGGATCTCAAAATAAATGTTATTTTCGTAATCAGCGCACTGAAAAACTTATAAAACCATACCCATATTGTAAAATTGAAAAAAAGTTGTCCGCCATCTTGGATCTCAAAATAAATGTTATTTTTGTCATCAGCGCACCGAAATACCTATAAAACCATACCCATATTGTAAAATTGAAAAAAAAAGTTGTCCGCCATCTTGGATCTCAAAATAAATGTTATTTTTGTCATCAGCGCACCGAAATACCTATAAAACCATACCCATATTGTAAAATTGAAAAAAAAAGTTGTCCGCCATCTTGGATCTCAAAATAAATGTTATTTTTGTCATCAGCGCACCGAAATACCTATAAAACCATACCCATATTGTAAAATTGAAAAAAAAAGTTGTCCGCCATCTTTTATCTCAAAATAAATGTTATTTTTGTCATCAGCGCACCGAAAAACCTATACTGATAACTGATGAACCTATAACTGATTACAAAAACTTATAAAGGGATACCCATATTGCAAAATTAAAAAAAAAGCTGTCCGTCATCTTGGATCTTGATTTGGATTTATTTTGATTTTTATGATTTCGATTTCTATGACTTCGATTTATTACGATTTCTATGATTGCGATTTATTACGATTTCTATTTCATCAAAAATTGTCGGCCATCATGAGTATGAAAATGGTACCTATAAATTTAGAAAAGATTAAAAGTAATAAATATGCAACTCTGATCTACATTACTCTCTGCTGTCTGCGAATACACGAACACGCGAAAATTAAAGGCCTCCCGAGCAGCAGAGCGACGTGGATTCCCTTTGAATTCTTACGGCAGACTGATTTTTCGTGGCTTTGGAACTCTTATATATTGAGCGTTTCGCTGCCATAGTAAAAATGTATGGGGGATTTCTTTGTGAATTGCTACGATTTTTAACATTTTTTCCGAGTTATTTTTCAAAAATCTAAAACCAGCAACTTGTAGCTAGTTAATAAACTCGCGATTTAACATTATGTAGAAATTATGATTTGTGTTTTACATAACGTTTTCGTTAAAGCCGTGAACCTTGTTTTTCGTGTTTTCCGTTTTTTCTAGAAGGTATAGACGCAAAAATAACAGGCTAATTATTTTTTTCTGTCTCGTACAAGTAGTAGCAGTTATTTGAGAAGCCTATTGTACTATTTTTATTATCATTACTGATCTAGATTTAGCACCAGGATCGATTCAGTAACTCCTGTTTTGGCTAAAAACGTGTGATGCAGGCTTAAAAGAGAGTGAAATACGTCTAAAATAACGAGTCACATCTTCTGAATGTATGAATACATTACGTATTTAGGGATCCGTGGGAAATAAAGAAATTGAAAATGGGAGAATGATTGGCCACTAGATACGACATGATGACTTATTTAGAAAAATATTACTGAAGGAAAGAAGAAGAGGTTCAGGGAGACCGAGAAAGTGTAAGCCAACTAAAAAGAAGACAGTCGTTTTGTCGTCGCCAACGACTAAAGTATATGCTCTTTGCATAAAAATATGCAATTCTCGCAAAGGAATATCATTACCCTAATAAATAAAAATAAATAAAATCAATTTATTTCAGGTAATTTTAACCCATATAAAGTTGAAACCAACTAAAATAAATTAAATTGAGTCGCACGGAATCGGGCTTTAGCAACTTCACTCCGGTATTTTTGACAAATGTATATGTAGTGAAGTTAGTTTCGAATGGTTTGAAATGGGTTTGAATGACAAGCTGACAACTTAACAAAAATAACAAAAACCGCTAGAATTTAAATTAGCACATTATAGACGATGATAACTTAGATAATAAACAGTGCAAGACCGCAAATATGGCATAGATAAAAAAAGAATTCATGATTTGAAACAAACAACAATCACACATTGACGTCAAACATAGAGCAACTTTTTTATTCGGTTCACTAGTCCAAAGACACTAAATTTCAAGCACCAATATAACCTGTGTTACTTCGAGATAACTCAACTAATATATTTAGGAGTTATGGTGAATAAAGTTCTTTTTCGGCAGTCGTGTAAAAATTACGACTTGCCGAACCGAACTTTCTCCAATTTCGCGAAAAATTATATATTACATAACGCTACGAGACATTACATCAGCAATACTATTTCTACGGGAGATCGTAAAATTCCTGACGCAGCCATAAATAAGGGTGCTGTCCATAGACAAGAAATACAACGACGATAAAGTGGCAAAAATGGCTGCCACCCAGGGACCGTAAAAAAGAAATTTGGCACATACGTTTCTCTCTGCGTTTGCGATCTTGAGTTTCGAAGGGCTGGGCTGAAATCTGGAATTGTTCGGCTTTTAAATTGATTTGAAACAACCTATTTTTATCCAACTAGTTTTGTTTTATTTATTTTTTTCATAAATGCGTCCGTGGTTTAGGATTTCGCTTCATGTATTTCCTATAACCCTGGTTGTATGGATTCGGAATTGTACCTTAACGGTTAGTTTAGCCAGGAAATCCTCAAACATTCATCAAAGCAATCTGTTCTAGGAATTCCAATTTATCAAGTAACTTCGCTACAATCTTGGCGCTTTTATTATTTTTATTATTTCTGTTTCGACAATGCATTATAATGATAAGCATATATAGGGATCTCCTTTACTGCACGGACATATAATTTTTGTCACACATTCTGTTGGAGTTTGTAGTTGTAGATGTGTAAGTTGAGGAGAGTTTGAGGATGCTGAGCTGCTGACAGGATCTTGAAGTTATGGTAGTTGTTGAGAACTGACGTTAAGTTAAACGCACAGTAAAAATAAATTTATGTTTATTGTATTTAGAGTTACAAGTTAAATTATAGTTAAAAGTTGGAGTGACAAAGTTAGAATGTCAAAGTTATAGTGATTAAGTTATAGTGGCGAAGTTAGAATGAACAGAATAATATAAAATAATCGATTAAATATACAGCGCAGCTGATCAGAGCGCTGCGTTAGCAATAACCTACTTCGTGCGGTCTTTGACCGTACACATTCAAAGCACCAACCCCTGGTGACAATAAAACCTTGAGCCAAAAATTACGTATTAGAAAAAAAAAACAATCCAAATAATAATTACCGTTCCAATTTTCAAAACCCAACAGATGCAGCAATAAAAACAAACATAAAATCAAACGGCCATTACTGCGACCGCCGCGAAGCCACATCACTGAATCATTAATTTGTTTTCTGATTCGTTACTGTTTTACTGTTTCATCTGTTACTTTGTTCCTCCGTGTTTTGTGTTTGCGGTCTGCCTTATTTTATTTACGGTGCTGAATAGCCCATGAAAAAAGTATGAAGCCGTGGTGGTGTAGTGGCACCTGCCTGTGGTGGGAAGGTCTCAGGTTCAAATCCTAAAATGTAGAAAGCAAATGGCAAAACCGCCATGTAAGTCGTTGCTTGTATGTCATCCCATGACACCGATAAGATCATCTCATCATCATCTCAAGCCTTCCTCGACCATTTTGGTGTAGGCCTCCATCAACCTCCTTCAATTCGCTCTATCATGGGCAGTGTGTAGTGTGTAGTCATTTCTTGCCCGCTATCCTTTTGATGTCGTCTATTCAATAAGATATGCGACTTAATTCCGATAAGATATGCTACTTAATTTGTGCTATCCGCTCCATTTTAATAACACATCATCATCATCATAAAACTTAAGAGCGAGGCTCTTGTCGGTGGAGTTCCTTCCATTTTTCTCTTTCCATTGCTAACTCTTTCATTTCTTTATACGACACGACGTTCACTTTCTCCATTATTTGCCTCATGTAACTCTGTCTTGGTCTCCCTGGGCCCCTTCTTCCTTCTATCTTTCCTTCTATGATGTTTCTTAACAATGCATCGTGTCGAAATAAAAACACAACAGTTTAAAAACTACACAAGGCCGTTGAAATATTTTTTTTCCGACGGCCCCGTTAACGCCGAGGCCGAGGACATTGATACATATTTTTCCAAAGGCCCTATTACCGGGGCCGTTGGGAGACTGGAGCAATCACCTCGGTCCCTTTTCTCGTGGACTGTCACAAATGTACAACATCAGTCTGGAAAGCCCACAGATGATACATTAATTTGTTTCCAAACTTCATTACGTTTGAAGGTCGCGTTTGCCTTCGGGAGCTGTCCTTGAGGTCAGAAGCAGAGGTCACAGGAGTTTGGTAATCAAAGAGACTGTTGAGGACGGTTATCACTGTTTGTTTGTTTGTTTCCACTGAATATAAATAATTTAAAGTATTTTATAGTATATACACTAAGGTATATACTAGCTTTTGCCTGCGGCTTCGCCGGCGTGAATTTCCCAAGGGATCAGTGCTTTTCCCCGGGATAAAAGGTACCCTATATCCTTCTCAGTACTTCTAACTATGTGTATACACAATTTCAAAAAGATTGATTCAGTTGACAATTGCATTAATAATATTAATTAGGATAAACGTGTATAGGGTTCTTGTCAAGTCACCCCCAATTCAAAGAAATTGAGTCAAAATTTCAATATTTGTTCAAGAGACTAGAAATCAAAACTACTCAAAATAGCCTACAAAATATTGATATATTCCATTGAAAGTACGGTTATTTATATTGTTGAAATACTTGTGACTGAAATGAATAGCACCGATTTCAATAGCATCATAGCTGAGCATCGTAGGTATTCTACAAAAGGCTCCAATCAAATTTTTGTAGTTGCCAGCGAAAATCATCATCAATATATATAAAACAACAAGCGCCCCGCCCCGGCTCCGCTCGGAAGGTACATATATAAATTGTAGCCTATGTCACTCAGATATAATGTAGCTTTCTATTGGTAAAGCGTATTGAACCGGTGGTGGTAATGACACCCGCCTGAGGTCAGGTAGGACCCGGGTTCAAATCCTACCAGTGTCACATGAGTTTGTAGACCAATCAGACTCATGTATGGTAGTTTTCTCATAGCTGAACCTGCTTCCAGTGAAGGAAAACATCGTGAGGAAACCTGCACATTGGCTGACTATTTAGTTTACTAGTGTGTATATATACGGCTACTGTCACTAGATGGCGGTAGTCGTAAGAGTCATGTCAGATGCCTTTAGGCGACTTGAATAAATTCAGACACCAGTGTTAGTAATAATGAACTCGACAAGAAGAAGATTGGTAAAAGAATTTCTAAAATCGGTTCAGTAGTTCCGAAGGTTCAAACTTCCAAACATGTCCTCTTTGTGACATCAGTGTGATATTTCCATTACTGAGTGACTGACAGACAACGCACAGCCAAAACTAGGCGTAGTGAATAAAGCTGTTTGGCATGTAGGTTCCTTAGGAAGTGTAGGGGAACGCTAAAAGGGAATTTCCCGAAATTCCCACGGGAACAAGGTCCAGGGCCCATGTTAGTATTAAATATATTAAAACCTATTATATCCAATGATTTACTATATAAACAAGAGGCAGATATGTTATAGGCGCGCGCGCTGTGAAGACTCGAATACGACCCAATTGGAACTTCTTGTAATCAGTCTGCGCCCAGCGCCTCGTCGAGCGTACCGCGTCGTAAGTTCCTGTGTCCTTACCAAGATATATTAAAAATGCCATCGTGTGTGTTTCGAAAGTGTACCAATTATGATTCTAAAGTTAACAAAGTACAAGGGATCTCTTATCACATGTGAGTATGCAAAAATAGTTTGATTGTTTAGTATATTTCAATTATTTTTCACTCACTGACGCCATGTTCAGACAAAGAAAGAGAGATTCTAGTTTTGACGTGAGAGCGACAAGGATGCGTGCGCTGCGGACATAGATTAGTTAGTGCAGAATCGAATACTGATGGTGACTTCAATGCCTAAAATTAATGTTCAGTTGTTTTTTATTATTGTTCGTTATTATAATAGCTATCTAATGTGTGTAATGGACTAATTTAATAAACATTAAAATAGTTTCACTGAATTCGATTTTCTACTATTATAATACATTATACTGATAATTGAGGATTACTATTGTTTTTCTTTTTATCAATTAGGTTTCCGAGTTTTTTCCGACACTGAATTGTTAAATATTTCAATATATATGATTTACTTTTATAAGATGTTTTATTTCTTACCCATGTACTTTCTTTTCAAATAAGTGTCCTCTCTACAACAAAAAATGTTACTCTATGCATAAGAAACATTTGACGAGGAATCATTGAAAACTATTGCTATCTCTTTCATTCGCATGCTCTTTTATATCTTTTGTCTTACTTATCAGTAAAACTTGTCGATGTGTGTAGTTTTGGATTGCTCGGAACAGACCTAAAACGCAAATTACTATGAATGTAAACATATCTGTATTATAATATATCATTGATTATATCCAACATGTTAAATATGACTCAGTCCTTTTGTGTAGTTGCAAACGGCAGCCACACAGTTGGTAGACATTATTTAGCCCATATTTGGACCCATTGTTGTCAATTAATAATTTTTAGCTGACTGTACCAATAAATTTGCTGCACAAACTTAGCTACTATGATTTACTATGCTTATCTAACAAAACAAGTTTAAGGTTTAATAGATGATTAGGTTATTACACGACTGACCAAAAAAGGAGTGTTATGTTTTCAGGGTTCATGTATGTATGTATGTATGTAAGTTTCTTTATTCCACCATAAGTCCTGAACGGCTTAACAGATTTTGATGTGAGAGGTATTTTTAGATTCCTTGCATTCCTCCGAGTGACATAGGCTATATGACGTCATCATAAAAACAAAATGGCGGATTATATATGTGATAAATAGCAGACCAAAAAAATAAAATTTGATCAATCTTATCGAGTGGGGTATCAAATTGAAGGGCTTTAAAAGGCGATTTCAAAAATGTATATAACTTATATGTTTGTATGTACTTTTTTATTAAAAACTTGTCAGTCGTGTTTTTTATTTTTAATAATTAGCTTGTTTTATTAAATTGTTGCAGCGCTCGGAGCGAATTTTTATTTTTTCTCTACGAGAATTTCGGCTTTCCTTAGTCATATTTTAAAAAATTGCCGTATTGGTCCAACTGTTGTTGTTTTCGAGTTATGAGAACTGAATTGGTCAGTGCAAAAACACCGGTATACAGTCATCATCATCGTCAGCCTTCCTTGACCCACTGATGGGTCATCCTGGGCCATCGCAATCCAGTTCTTGCACACAGTCATACAATTTTAATTTTTTTTTTAATTAGTTCAAAAAGGTTCTTGAACGGTTTTTATTAAGGTCGTTTTTTAACATCTAACTAGTGATAACTAGTTATTCTAATGAATCTACCCAATTAAGTTAAATTCGTGCCAATAAACCACTTTAACCAAAAATCGAATTAAAGTCTCAATTTACGAACATTATGGTCGGCCCGATCACAATTCCCATTTGAAAATTGCGCGCACAATCAGGAATAATGGGAAATAATAATTACTTTTCTTCATGACTGTATTAGATTAAGTAGAAGACTTTTTCAATTTTATATGAATGGGAATTTCAGCATTTACCTTTTAAAGATTGCGGACCACCTTAAAAAAGGGAGATATTAGGAGCACCCATAACCAGAGAGCATGTAGATGCAGAGAGAGTGATGAGTGTAGAGGAAGCGAGAGAGATCTGTAAGGATCGTAGCAAGTGAAAATAGCTATAGTATAAGCGATATAAATCTGGACAAAAGGTCATTGACGTCTCTCTACCAATGTACACCATTTTTGGAAACGATACTATACAATGTCTTACAAAATTATCGCAAATACGTCTCCTTGCGAATCGCAGTAGAAGGCGGGGTGAGCATAATGACCTTGTCAGACGTCACAAACATTTTTTAAAGACATTAAAATAAAAACAAACCCAATTGGTATTTATGTATGTGGGGTTGAATATAACGTATGACAGGTTGTGCAAAAGGAACAAAAGTACCTATGTAAGCCTAAGGCGCAGATACGTGACTAAAAAAATATTCAGTATTTTGGAGAATAACTTTTATTGTTACAATAACAACATATTTAAACATATCAGAAACCACGATCATATCAACATAATGTAGATAATAAAACTGTAACTGGTCTGAGTCTGTACTTAGAGATATTTATTTACCTAAGAAAAAAAGGGTCTTTATGCCAATAGAAGCCAGAACAATTTTTGCTCAATCAAACAAAACAACTAATAAACTATTAACATTAACAAAAACAAATAGCGAAACAAAAACAATCAATAATTCACAACTAAAAATAACCTGCAAAAGCATATGTGGCCATATGGGCACATTCAACGGAATGAAGTTCGTACGAGACCGCGGTGCCGGGCGGGCGACGCGGGCGTCGAGCTCGTCACAACCGCAGACACAAGAAAGAAAGACACAAGTGTACAAATTCTATCTATGAGTTTCGCTGCTTATATTATTTGTATATATATACTTATGTATTATTTACATATATATTTATTTACCTCTATATAAATATTTATTGTGGTATTCGTATTTAATTATGTATGATATTATTATTTACTTAAGTATATGTACTTAGTAATAATATCTTTATTATACACCCACCTAAAATTTTCTGTATAACCCAAAGGTTGGCTGGTAGATAATGCTTTAGCATTAAGCTCTACTATTGTACGTTTACTCTGTATTTTTGTACAATAAAGGTTAAATAAATAAATAAAATAACCGCCAAGCCAAAGGTGCCGCACTTCTGACTAGGCGGAGCGAGTCTGACATCACACGAAACATTACGACTTGCGACAAACCGATATAACTTGATTTTTTACGAATTCAAGGGCCATTTATTTTATTTGCTTTATTAAAAATATTAGGTTCTACAGTTACAGATGGAATTGAGTAAAAGAAGGCATTTAATATATCATAATAAACTTCGAAACATAATAATAATTAATATTTCCTATAGATTTCGCCGTTATAATACGTGACGTTATACCTCGACTTTATTTTATTTGGAGTTACGCCAGAGTAGCTCAACTACCTTTACGCGCCGGTACTAAGATTTCACGAGGGACGATAGTTTGCGATACCAATCTATGGAAAGCGATAATTATCGCAAAAAAAAAATGTCTTGTTGTAGGTGCCAGGGCAATGACCTTTTATTTTTTCTTACACGATCCAGAATGGCTGGTGTACTGAGATACAGGCTCTGCTTAGTTCAGACACCAGTCTCTTACAATCTTATACTCTTATTCTTAACTTTAGACTTCTTATTTCTGTAAATGTTAGATTGTGGAGAGAAATAAAGAAATTTTGAATTTTGAATTTTGAATTGAGAATATAGTCTCTGCCTACCCCCATGGCAAAAAGGCGTGATAATATGTATGTATGTACTTTTAACTCAAAAGTGGCGTTTTGTAAGTTGTATATCTCGGCCGTTTGTATATTAGTTTATTAAATTAAAAGGACACTTTTTAATTGCAAACAGTAAGAAGATTTTCAGTGAAAGAGGAAGACCCAGCGATAATGAATACCCAAACCTGGATATAGATGATTCATAGATGATTGGATAGATTCGGCTTTGCGTCAACTTTTAATAGTGACGAGAGGTCAGAAACGACCGGATCGTTAGCTAACTATCTAGGTATAGGTATTTAGTTAGAATTGACGATCTTTGTATAGGTATCATGTTAAATTAATATTAATTTTTGTCCAAAACTTTCCATCACAAATTAATGAATACACGAAAGAGATATTAAAACCGACACTACCGGAAACCTCGGAATGCCGATTTTAAAAATATTAAAACGCGTAAACTGTATAAATCAACGCCTACGCTCGAACAAACACCGCGTTCCAAAAAGGGCGCGTTCCAAAAAATACTCATTGTTCTTCCACGTTCATTTTTTTTAAAGATAAACCTGGCACATTAGTTGAAGGCACACATTATTGGGGCGACCTCCCGCCGAGCCTTTATGCTCAATATGAAGGTTGCTATATTAACTCTGTTCTGGAATAAAAATAAAAAATGTCTGTGGTTCGTCCGACACCTGTTTTTAATTTTGGAACGCTTTTGTGACTGGCACCGCGGGTCTGTTATGTTTTAATTAATAGATGAATTTGGTAATTAAATTATGAATTTTGATGAGAATTTTTCAGATACAATCGCTTTGTAAAGGTCGTTAATAGACTGGAATAGACGTAATACACTAGAACGTACATGTCGTACATACCCCGTACAAATTCTGTTTTTCCAAAAGCACAGATTGAGAAGAAAAGCATAAAGTAGTTATTTTATGCTGCGAGTCATTTCTTTTTTGTAGAGTATAATGTAAAAAAAAAATTGGATGTACTTATTTTTTTTTATATGATTGTGCACTTATTTTAATTTTATTCTACACTCTAGGCAGTAATGTACAAATGAAATTTTAAATGACGTCTCCATCATCTCTCTCTATCTGTCTAGACATAATGAGAGTTGAAGCCATTAATAAAATTAGTTTTAAATAACCAGGCTATAAAGTCATCTAAATTATTGGTCTATAGGCATTCTACTGCCGGCAATAGATCTGGGTTCCATTTAATTACAAACGGGGTTGTACCCTAGATCCGGACGAATTTATCGCGCAAACAGGATTTTATTTAGCCCTCAAAAGCCGTAAAACTATTTATTCCAACGCAAATATAGTGAAATCTTTTAGGCCTAAAACAAAGACGTTTCATCAAGTGTCAAAAATAGCTAACGTCGAAAAATAAACAGATATTTTCAAAAATATTTTTGTGAGCTGCGTCCATGGGCTATGCTCCCGTAAAAAATCAGGATAAAAAGTATGTGCCATTCCCTGTATTTATAATGGTAATGAAACCTCAAACATAGGGAACTTTTATCCCGGAATTCTCAAAAGAATCCAGCCCCAGGTCGCAGCTAGTAAAATATAAGTAGATGTTATCAATTCGAAGTTCCCACGAAAGATGAACTATAAATATTTGATATTGGCTTCATGCGCATGACTACAAACGAATATTATGATCAAGTCACACAATATTCCTAAGGCATAGATCGTAAAACGTTTTAACAGCAACCGAATCGCAATAAGGAAGGGAATAAATTAAATTGTTTTGTTTATGACTTTTCTTCGTGATTGTACTTTTCCTATTTTGAATTTCAAATTATCGTTATGAAAAAAGTTTGTTTTAACATTTGATGTTAGGTTATTTTTTTTAGTTAATCTTCTTCTTAGCGTGTCGACTCGGCGGCACAGAATTAATATTAGTACTACGTACAGAAAGGAAACTCCCTGCCCCTCCCGCAATATGGCACCCCCCCGCTCCTTCCGCACTTCTCCCCCGTTCTTGTGTAACTGTGGGACGTTCGACTATGAAAACGCACACATTGACGTGTTACTGACGTGTTCACGGATATACAGTTTCATTTGTAGTAGTAGTAGGCATATTTGACGCGCCGTTTATATGAAGCGCCCGCCCTGTGTCGGCGGGTCAAATTTGTGATGACTAATATGACGCCACAGATACAGCATTATCTGTTTTAGGTATTGAAATAATTTGATCAATTTGTTCACACTCTATGAAGATACTCGTAGGAAGACAAATTTTAATTTTCTTTTTTACGTTACTTTAACATCGCTTGAAGTTTGTAATTTGATAAAAGATGAAAGGAATAAAATATCTCATTTAGGCAGCCATCTTAAGAAATAACTTTTGTTTAAGATCTCTAAACTAAGTAAGGATTAATTTAAATTAATCTTAAAAATCAACAGCGATATGTAAGCTTTGTTCTCAGGAATATTTCCTGAAAATTATGCGGACTTTTCCAATTTGAATTTTGTTCTGGAAACTCGAATGCTAACTTGGATTAATCTGATCCGATTGTACTTCGGGGAGTGTGCTCATGAGCTGCATGAGCTCATACCGCCTGCCCCTTTCTTCAACCGGACAACCAGACGCACTGCGGGATATCCCTTCTTGGTTAATATCCCTCCTTTTTTGGGAAGTCGGTCAAAAATATTGAGATAGTTTTCAGATTTTATTTGTAATTCAGAACTTATTCAACTAACGCCTCTATCAACAATATTGTTGATAGCAATAAGTTTTCCGACTTTGACATTTTTCGACTTTGCCATTAAGGGGGGTTAGGCGGTCAGCGAAAATTCATATGAAGCGGCTGAGGCGGGGGACGACGTCCCGGTTGCGCGCCATTCACATTTTTATCAAAAAGTTAATAGAAATGTTTAGTTTTTCCAAAATTTAAATCAGTCACGAAATCGAAAAGGTAAAATACCTTTGTGTTGGTGATTTTAAAACATTTTTTATTATAAAACACGGATGTTATCTGTATTCATATGAAATTATAGAGGTAACTTCAGGATTTTTTTCTATCGAGCAAAATTTTTCCCATCGTGTTTTGGAAACAGTCCTCCCTTTAAACATACGTTCTACAATACATATCAGAAATTTCAGGGCGAAAACTCTTCAATTCTTTAAACAGCAGCTTATAGAAAACAGCCAATATTGCCGTTTTCACTTACTAAGGGGCCTTAAACGATGTGTCGAATAAGCGATTTTACTATATATAGAAAAAGTTAACGTTCGTCATTACAATCACCATTACATTCATAAAATTAGTAAGATAAAATTTTGTGGTAACTTTTGTTAAAGGATTTCTTTAGATGTCCTATGCATAAAACAGTCTGTTAATGAAAACGCCAGAATTCGAAATAGCTTCGCTAAAACAATTTTCGTCTCGAGGAAGTCTAAAATATGCAATTTTAGTTACTGTAGAAATTCTGACTGAATATTAAGTAATATTCAGTCAAAACTTCCACAGTAAGTAACTTAAGTAAGTTTGGAGTTAAAGTTTTACTGACTTGTAGATTAGGCTGTTGTCAAAATTTTGATGCCTTAAGGCGCTACCCAAGGCTAATCAGAGGGGGTGAGGGGCGGTACGTAAGCTCCGCCTTAAAGCAGACATAATAAGGTTACTTTTAGAATTTTCTATAATTTGTGTTTTTGCTAGCGAGTTGTCGTCATGCTCTTAGGGTAATTATTTTAGAGGATTTATTTTAATTGTGATAAAACATTAAATATATTTTAAAAAATAAACCGATATCGTTTTAAATAATTGTAGTCATTATTTAATTATTTAAAAAAAATCTACTGTTATCGCTTAAATTACGATTATTTTCGACGATAAAGGGAAAAAAACAGGATTATGTTTTTTTTTTATCTAGTCTTATTTATTTTATTTGTAATTTGATTCGATAAAATTCTAGTTAAGTATTTTTCTCTTTACGGGATATTTTTCCTGCTTCAGTACTTCTAACCTATGGTTCACACTTGTCGTATAAAGACAGTACGTTGTCGGAAAATCCTGATTGGGTATGGCCTTAATTTGTGATTCGTCTTGCCAACGCCTCTGGTCCCCCAGGCGTCATCCAATCAACAGCCTTTATCTATTAGATTTTTCGTAATAACCCTGAAACGATCAGATTTTTTATGAAAAATCTAAAAATGATTCCGTATTTTTGGATATTGACCAAACCAGCTATTTACACTTCTACTAATATTATAAATGCGAAAGTTTGGATGTGAGTTTGTGAATTTGTGAAGGTGTTTATTACTCAATCACGCGAAATCTACTGGACGGATTTTGATGAAATTTGGTACACGGGTAGAAAAATTACCGGTAATAGCACATATGGTACATTTTATGCCGTTTATTATCTTTATCATACAGATCTTTTAATAGAACAAAGAGCTAGTTTCAATTAGCGAGCCTGTGAATATTTAATGAGGATGGAAGCGGTTCGGGATTCTGTAATAGTTTGGCTTGCGGTGGGGTGTGGTGCGAATGTTGGCGTCGATTAATTTTAGGGTCAATAAAATCTGTTAGTTTTTTACGAAAAAGTATCAATGAGTAAAACTAAAACGTTTTTGACAGTTTATATGTACTTACTATTACTAATATTAATTAATGAGTCCGCTATGTGACTTTCGTTGTGGTATGGTGCGAGTTAATGTCAATAATTTTAAGCTTATTTGGTTCGACTCGAACGGGCTAAAGATTGCCTTTATGGGCTATCTGTGATAAGGCTTAGGGTGGGATGTTGCGTTCTAGTTAATAAAAATGTTTATTGTCTCGTTGACTCGTTATTATGTTGTAAATTGTTTTCTCAATCTATTTATTTATTTTATACTAGCTTTTGCCCGCGGCTTCGCCCGCGTGAATTTCCCACGGGAACAGTGCTTTTTCCCGGGATAAAAAGTAGCCTATGTGCTATTCCAGGTCATTATCTACCTCTGTACCAAATTTCATCGAAATCCGTCCAGTAGATTTTGCGTGATTGAGTAACAAACATCCTCACAAACTCACAAACTCACAAACTCACAAATTCACAAACTCACAAACTCACGTCCAAACTTTCGCATTTATAATATTAGTATGGATATACTTTATATATACTCCTGAGGATAGCAGTTGAGAATATTATGTTTTTGATGTAAACATCTATTGTCGCGGCTTGGCAGTAAAATCGACTCGAATGCCGTGACAGAAAATGACATGATGCGTCGTGCTACGATAATCATCTGTTTTACATATGCCGTGACGGCTAACTTTTTTTGTTAATTCGTTCGATCAGCATATTTTGTTAGATCAAAGATCAGATAATATGAAAGTAGGTATATATGTTATCGCTTACACAGGGACCATACCCTACACTTCTCAACATTTTCGACACAAGCTCTCTGTTGAGTCTCAGCGAAGCCGTTAATCTCACAGTTTACGTACGTAGGATACCAAGTTGCACCATATAAACCCTATTCCAAGGTATTAATAGCTAAATTGCAATGCATCTGTCTAGCTAGAACGTACCTGACACGAATGTTCGCAGATTTCAGGGATAATAAGCTCAGATGGTATAGTAATGAGTATACAGTCTACGAAAATCATACTTGAACTCGTATAAGATATTTTTAATACAGTTGCTCAAAAAGTGGCGTATTGCAGGGACGTATAGCGTTCGGGATGTGAGCTTATTACACACTCGAGCTTTTTCTTTATCTTTTCCGCACTCGTGCGTTCTCTTTCCCAACTGTCAAAATAGGTACTGTCTATTAAAAAGAAAAACCCAACCACAAAGTTTTTACTAAAAAAAAATCATAGAAGTTTTTATGATTCATGCAAATATTTCTAAAAAGAAGCTAAATGATAACTCATTGAATCAAATCATTAAATCTGTTAGTCTGGTTAGGTTTCATTTTATTTCATCTCATTAAACTTCATTTTTATTTCATATCAATAAGAAAAATCTACTGGAGACTTGGCTGTATGGGCATTGTTCCCTTTGCCTACCCAGAATGGGTGAAGAAAACAAAAAAAAATCTCTGCTTATATTCTTTTACGGTTGGCGCCATTTTCCAAAAATGTTCTTTGCGAGTTTAGTTGTTTGTTGCACAAAATGAGTAATTTCGACGATATTTTAACTGGATTAACACCACCGGAACTCAGGATAATTGCACAAAATGCTTCGGAGAACATTTTACCGGAAAATGGTCGAGGTTTTCGATGATAAAAAGTGTGCTGAAAATGAACAACGTGGATATAAGTGAATTATAACTTTTATAAGAAACTAGCTTTCGCCCGCGGCTTCGCCCGCATGAATTTCCTACAGGACAGTGCTTTTTCCCGGGATGAAAGGTACCCTATGTCCTTCTCCGTACTTCCAGCTATGTGTATGCGAAATTTCAGGAAGAATGGTTCAGTAGATAAAGAGTGAAGAGGTAACAAACAAACAAACTAACTCATATTCGCATTTATAATATTAGTTAGGATTAGTTAGGATAAATGATTAAGTAGTTAGTTGAGTTTATTGTATTTTTATTATTTTATTAAATTGCTTAATTTTTCGCAACTGTATTAAAAATACATAGTTGTTCAGTACACGTGCGGAACCGTCATTGCAACTTGTTCCGACTGTCAATCCTCACCTTCAGCTGCGCCTCGGCTCGGGTCATCAACAGACATTTGTCGGAACTCTTTGCAATGACAGGCTTTCCTCACTTGTAATGAAATGTACTATCCCCAGTTATCAATAAGAAGCAAGTTTCTCTACTTCTAGTGACACTCCTTTCAGGTTGCGTCTCGCGTCTGAAAATCAGTGCTTTGCCCTCCGGGCTATATGTGTACTTTGTGTACTTAGATGGGCCTTTTTGTATTGCTGCAACACATACATTTGTTCCAGTGTATTTTTGTTTATGCTATGTTTTTATGTCTGATGTGTTTCACATGTGTATGCTGCTGTTTGTGCAAATAAAATCTATGTGTTATGTGTCACACTTAAAACATGTTAAACACACGTAGATAATATTTTATGTCCAAAATTTTCTTTATTTTCTCAAGAAATTAATCCCTTTTAGTTAGTGTAGAATATCCATTTCGCAAAATGACCAGTTCGCTTCGCACTGATCATTTTGCGAAATGGATATTCTGCTCCTAAACGTACCAAATAGTATAATATACTTATTAACTTATAGACTCTTTGGAGTAGGAAGTAAAGCTGAAATAATAATGGCTCTCTGAAAACGGAAACTCCAAACGAGAGAACTTGAGGCAAGAATTAACATGTCTCCGTTGCGGTTCTAATTACTGTGACAGTTGGTTTGGTATGTATGTTTGTTTGTAATTAGTTAGGTATAATGTTAGACAAATCAATTTTCGACAAATTTTCTGAAAAACAACATCTGAAATAACATAAAATTATATTGCACTAGCTGCGCCCCGGGGCTTCGCTCCCGTGAGAATTTCGAGATAAAAAGTACCCTATGTGCTAATCCCGGTATTTTTCTACCCGTATACCAAATTTCATAGAAATCCGTCCAGTAGATTTTGCGTGATTGAGTAACAAACATCCTCACAAATTCCTCACATCCAAACTTTCTCATTTAAAATATTACGAGTATAGTAGGACGTAGGATAGTAGGATTAGTAGGTTTAGTAGGATATTAGTAGGATTATACCTCTGATTATACATACTTATAAAGCGGTAATGACAGAGTTGTTAGGGCGCCCGCCTGTGACTGCAGATCCCAGGTTCGAATCCTGCCCGTGCTACATGAGTTTGTATACCAATCTGACTCATGTATGGTAGTTTTCATCGACCACCACTTGCTTTCGGTGAAGGAAAACATCGTGAGGAAACCTGCACTCTAGTTGATGATTATCAGCTAGTGTGTGAAATTGAGAAGGCAATGGCAAACCACTCCATTTACATTGCCAAGAAAGACAGTCGTTGTGTGTTTCATTCGACATAATGAACACGACCCTCAGTCATGTGGAATGCGATTAAAGGAACTGACAGTGGTAGTCAGATAATTAGGGACACCATTCGATTTTCATACAAAACGAGGTTTCTTTGAAGCCTTGGTTCAACGCGAGGATTGATCTGAGCTATGATCTGATGATGGCTATCCAGGGATAGAATGGAGGACATCCAGATCGCTATACACACCCAACTGATCAGATCAGCATTCTAAGAGCTGTTTGGATATGTTTAAAAAAACCGCGGAAATAGCGTTAAATTGTATGGAAATCCTGAAACTCAGAATCTGAGCTGTGTAGCTCTTAGAATGCTGATCTGGTGTCCCTAATTATCTGACCACCAATGTATATGTAATATTTTACATACTAATGTTCAAATGTAGTTATCCAAAATCAACCCAAATTATCCTTTCAGTTTTAGTTTATGTAGGCATGTGTATAACGAATTTCAAACATTGGAGCTTTTCACTAAAACTTCTGTTTTGATATAGTTTCTAACTTTATATCCCAATCACAAAATATGGATGTACAGAAAAAGTTCTATTACTAATTTGTTCTATTTTGTTTCTAACTAGCCAACAGTTTTTAACTCCTGACTCAAAAAGATAAGTGTTTATTAGTTATTCTATCTGTGGATCTGTATGTCTGTCTGTGTCATCGTAGCTTTTAAACTAATGAACCGATTTTGATTTAGGTTTTTGTTTAAAATGCGACTTAATCGAGAGTGTCCTTAGCTATGATTCACGAAAATCGGTTTAGTCGTTTTGGAGTAATTAGCATTTTTTCAACGTGTAGTCAGGTGGTCATATATACCAATCCCAATTGATATAAAGTGAATTTGTTTGTTTATTTGTTACCTCTTCACGCTTTATCTTCGCATAGTTACGAGTACTGAGAAGGACATAGGGAACTTTTCATCCCAAAAATCCCACTGGAGCGGAGTCCCGGGGCGCAGCTAGTCCTAACTAATATTATAAATGCGAACGTGAGTTTGTTTGTTTGTTACCTCTTCACGCTTTATCTACTGAACCAATCTTCCTGAAATTTCGCATACACATAGTTAGAAATACGGAGAAGGACATAGGGTACCTTTCATCCCGGGAAAAAGCACTGTTCCCGTGGGAAAATCACACGGGCGAAGGCTAGTCCTAACTAATATTATAAAAGCGAAAGTGAGTTTGTTTGTTTGTTGGTTTGTTTGTTTGTTACCTCTTCACGCTTCATGTACTGAACCAATATTCCTGAAATTTTGCATACACATAGTTAGAAGTACGGAGAAGGACATAGGGTACCTTTCATCCCGGGAAAAAGCAATGTTCCCGTGGGAAATTCACGCGGGCGAAGCCGCGGGCGAAAGCTAGTATTATATAAAAGTGACAACCCTGTATCTTCATTACTTTGTGTTTGAAACTAAAACAGATTATTTGCGGGCCTTTCCGAGCATAAAATTAGGGCAGTCCCTTATGATTAAGTAAGGTAAGGGTTGACAAAACTCGTCATTATTAATATATGAAAATTAATTAGGACCCGAATGGGTTTTCGATAATGATGGTGACTTATTGAGGGTTTGAATTATTGGGTGGCTTAAACTGTAACAAGAGATAGTGTCTTTGCCATTTTTAGGGTTCCGTACCTCAAAAGACAAAAACGGAACCCTTATAAGGTCACTTTGTTGTCCGCCTGTCAGTCAAACTTTTTTTCTCAGGAATGCTTAAAGGTATCAAGTTGAAATTAATATTGAATACTCGGATCCATGGTCTCATTGGTCTCATGGTCTCTTTCAGCAAAAAAATAATCAAAATTATACGTCAACACGATCAAGAGATATTACCGTAAATGTAGCAAATTTTGCATATTTTGCGATTTCTGGCAGCAATCAAAACCTATGGGGTACTTCTCGTTGACCTAAAATTATAAAATTTGAGCATGAGCATTATCAAAAAGCAAGGTTTAATAGTACTTGTACAGGAGTAAATCTGAATAAAAATGTTGTTAATAAAAAAAAGTGTTACAAACTTAAGTTTAAGTAACAGATGCTCGATACAGTATGAATCCTAGGGATCGAACTGAAAAGTTAAGTTTGTTTATAAAACTAATTGGTCTTTTAGTTAGAGCTATAATGTGAGATGCTTTGCGTGTACGGAACCCTCGGTGCCCGAGTTTGACTTGCACTTAGCCGGTTTTTTCCTCTCTGAGACAATGAAATACTTTAAGACAAATCATTTAAAAGACATTGCTAACGACCTGAGGTTAAGCATAGTGCAATAAGGATGAAAGTTTGTATGAAAAGCACACAAAATATTTTTACCGCGGGGCGGAGCCGCGGGCAACCGCTAGTTAAAGAATTGTAGGCCACGGTAAACTGAAGATTTATTGAATTCAATGACGCCAATAAATTCAACGCTACGGATATTAAAGATAGAGAAACTTTGTATACCGTTTACACCATTTTCTTTCCCGTTACTGTTTTTAAAAAGTTTATAAAACCATAAATAATTAATTGGAGATGAAGCTACAGGCATGCGATGCATAACTAAGCGAGGCGGTGTCATCAATCAATTTTTAATTTGTTTTGATTTAATACTAGACCTTTAATAGACCAAGATTTATTATCTGTATCAAATAACATTTTCGGCTTAGTTAATAGTGAAAAGGAATGTTTAATAGGTTTACAATAAACTAAAAAACTTATTTGTATTTAGTTGCAGATTGATTTAAGTTATTCTTACGTAATGTTGTTGAGCAGCCATCTCATACAGGCACTGAAATCTTTTTACAGAAATTCCAGTGCATGTGTCAGAATAAATGGGAACTATACAGATTGGTTTGACTGGATAAAATTTTTGGGGAGGCCTTTGTCCAGCAGTGGACGTCTTTAGGCTGAAAGAGAGAGAGAGAGAGATACAGACTGGTTTGATATCCAAAAAGGTGTTAGACAAGGATGTGTAGCATCACCTTGGCTGTTTAATTTATTCATGGACAACTGTTTGAATGAATTGAAAGATGTTGAATGTGGATTAAGAATGAATGAGTTACGCATCAAATGCCTCTTATATGCCGACGACCAAGTATTGCTTGCGTCGTCAGAAGAGGAATTACAGAAGATGGTGACAGTTATGAATGACTCATTTGAATCTAAGGGTATGAAAATGAATGTAAGCAAGACGAAAGTAATGGTTTTTGAAAGAGACGAGAGTGTTACAAAATGCGAAATTGGTATAAATGGAGAGAATGTAGAACAAGTGAATGAATTCGTATGTTCACAAGAGATGGCAAGCACGAGGGTGACATTGAAAGAAGAGTGGCTGCTGGAAACCGTGTGAATGGGGCATTACATTCAACAGCAGAAAAGTGTCCAAGAATGCTCGTCGGGCTGTTCATCAGGGAGTGTTAATGCCTACTCTTATGTATGGTAGTGAAAGTTGGGTATGGCAGAAACATAATGAAAGTAGAGTGAATGCGGTTGAAATGAGAGCATTAAGAAGCATGTGTGGTGTAAGTTTGAAAGATCGAATTAGAAATATTGATGTCAGAGAAATGTGTGGAATGAAAGAGGATGAAGTGACCAAAATTGAAAAAGGAATGTTAAGATGCTTTGGGCATGTTGAGAGGATGGATGAAAAGAGATTGACGAAAGGTATTTATAAAGCAGAGGTGAATGGAAGAGTTGGTCAGGGTCGACCTCGTAGATCGCACTCCGACCACTCCTTAAAAAGGGAGATATTAGGAGCACCCATAACCGGAGAGCATGTATGAAGAGAGTGATGAGTGTAGAGGAAGCAAGAGAGATCTGTAAAGATCGTAGCAAGTGGAAATCGCTAGTCTCTGCCTACCCCCACGGGAAAAAGGCGTGATAATATGTATGTATGTATGTTACGTAATACGTAGGTAAGTTAAGCTAATTATAACCTTATCAAATACTTGTCAAATATGTGTCTTATCATATTAAATACCCTTTGGTCTCTAGTTGGTGGAACTTATTTTTTACCTATTAAAATTTATGATCAGTTTATGGAAGGAAGCAAACGAATTGTTAGTAGTAATACTTTCACTACTTTTTTTACTACTAACAATTCGTTTTTAGTATCAAACACAACAAAGCCAACATTTTTTTCACAACTAAATAAAAATATAATATTCCCTACAAAAAACTTCAATAGTCTGATCAATTGTAAAAAAATATTTTAATATTTTTCTGAGTCTGGTACAATTTAGCTTCAACAATGGATTTACGAGAATAGGATCCGACAGAATTTTTTTTGGTTGGATTGGATCCTAGCTATTATGTATTCTGTGGTCCTAGTTAGACGACGGACACAGAATACTCAACTATCGATGCACAATTTATATATATTTACTTCTGAATAAAACTATTAAGTTTCCACTTTTTATCAAAAAATTTGTTGTGCCACACTACTAAATAGTGTTAAGATCAAGGTTTTCGATGTGTAGGATTGAAATGCGATAGCTCAGTTGGCCACGAACCGGAAAACGTAGTGTTGGCAGGCCTCCCACTCGGTGGACCGACGACCTGGTGAAGGTCGCGGGACGCGCATGGATGCGGGCAGCGCAGGACCGGTCGTTGTGGAAATCCTTGGCCTTTGTCCAGCAGTGGACGTCTTTAGGCTGAGAGAGAGAGAAAGCTCAGTTGGAAGAGCAAGGTCGTATAAAGACCTGGTCGCGGGTTCAAGTCCTGCTGCATGGAATTTTTTCACCATATCTAATTTCTATATGAGAGTACTTGAGTACCTGAGATGCACAAAAATCCAAAAATAAGTGTTAAGGTCAGTTTAAAAGATTCGATTAAAATCCAATTTTCTTTCCATCTAACAGTACTAATAGAGTTCCTTTAGATGGGAAACAGCTTACTGCTCTTAATGATTTTCTCTCGAGGAACTTCGCTTACCATCAGAATTTCATGCTCAAGAAAAATGAAATCAAATTAAAGCGTCCAGCCGTTTAGCTAATTAGACTGGCCCCTTGGAAGCTTCACGAAATGTGGGTCAAAGGAAAAAGCCATTTGACAGTCGGCGTTTTTAAAAGAGTTTAATTTCTGGCCGTAATTATAATGGTTTCTCATTAACCCCTGGGAAATGAGGGGTGGTGAAATAAAACGCACATGTCTGTGTTTTTTTTGCGAATGTTTCTTTCAGAATTTACCACAGACAAAAATATGTTATTGTCTGTGGGTTAATTCTGACGGAATATCAATTTTCGACGAAGAATTTGAAGAGCTCATGTATATGTATTGTATATGTTACTGTAAAAGCTCGAACTACGGTAAATCCTAAGATTTTCGAGTAAAACCTAAGATTTACCAACTTTTAATGGTAAAAGCCTAAACAATTTTGCTATTCGCACTTTTACCACCATTCGCTTGGTAAGTCTCAGGATTTACATTAAAGTCACGGTAAATGACTGATAGATAAGGTTTAGGCAATTTTTTTATGAAGAAGGTAGGTTCAGGTTATTTTTTTTATGACCACCCGGAAAGACTTGAGGGAAGAATAACTCTATGTTTTATTCCCAAAACCGACATTTACCAGCCGTCAGTGGTAAAACCTAGCATGTACTAAATTCTAATTGTAAAAGCCCGAAAAAATCATCCCATTTTGATAAATCCTTACATTTAGCAAATCATGTCTGTTCACGACGGCACTTAGACGGCATACTGAACGGATTTGTTTTTGTATATCTTTGCTGATTTTCTACGGTTCAATAAGTAAAATCTTTAAATGTAAATATAGCCGTTTAGTATATAGGATATTTTTATGTAATAAGTTGATTGAATGTAAATAAAGATACCCTTTTTCATCCTTAGACTAGCGAACTAGGCTAATATAGGTTAAATATGTACTAGTTGTTAAGTATTAAAGAGTATTTCCTTCTGTTGTTTTATTTTAGTTCATATATTTAGGCAAACTAATGATAGAAACAGATAGGTAGAGACCTGAAAAGGTCTGTTTTCACTCATTGTAGACAGCAACTGCACACGATGTTAGCGTAGCGATGAACACGGGCGCTCTGACGCCGCGCCGAATGGCAGGCGTGGTTTTATTAAGAAGGGGTGGGGGGAAAGTTCATATTTATAGTCATTTATTTACTCCGCGCTCGCTTGGAGCCTCCCCTGAGCATCGCCGCGTGACACAACTAGTCCTAGAATGTAGCCTAGAGTAAAATACACTTTGGTTTAAGCTGCCACATGTACCTAGATCTAAGGGTTAAGAGAAAATAAATTTGAAAGCTAGAGGGGTAGGCAGGGACCGCTGGCCAGCTCATTAATTAAAAATGTATAAAAGAACGCGCGGTTTCATACACCGCACAGTTTCAATTCAGTGCTCTCCGGGATCCAGAAATAGTGAAAAGTACCTAGTGCCTGGCTAGTGACCCTGCCCTCACCCTGGGGTTTTCATAGTGAATTCAATAGTGCTTTTATTTCCACCCAGTGTTAGTCACCTACTGTAGTCCTAGTGCGACAGTATCTAGTCACACCGCACACCCAAAACGGGAGCGGTAATTAGGCCCTCCCGTACAAAGTGGTCCTATCGAAGCCGGATAAAAAAGTAGTGAATCAGTGTGAATAAATGGACAGTACAGTAGTGTTTTTTAATTTTAAAATAAATAACAGTGCATAACAGTGTCAGTATAGTATATAACAGTATTTTAAAGTGAGTTACAGTGTCAGCCAGATCGGCATAAAGAAAGTAACCAGTCCAGTGTCAGCCAGATCGGCATAAAGAAAGTAACCAGTCAAGTGTCAGCCAGATCGGCATAAAGAAAGTAACCAGTCCAGTGTCAGCCAGATTGGCATAAAGAAAGTAATCAGTCCAGTGTCAGCCAGATTGGCATAAAGAAAGTAATCAGTCCAGTGTCAGCCAGATTGGCATAAAGAAAGTAACCAGTCCAGTGTCAGCCAGATTGGCATAAAGAAAGTAATCAGTCCAGTGTCAGCCAGATCGGCATAAAGAAAGTAACCAGTCCAGTGTCAGCCAGATTGGCAAAGAGAAAGTAACAGTCGTCTACACCTTACATAAAGGCTAACCAGTGCTAAAAGTAAATAGTAGTCCAGTTTATAGACCGATGCCTGTAAAGTAAATAAACACTACAGTCTGTGAGTTTCCCCAAGTGGCGCGATTCGAGTGTAAAGTAACGCGTTGATGTACAGTGGTCCGAAAGGTGGGGAAGTCTCGAGTTAAGACTGTATACTGTGCCCTGTGTTTTTGAATTACACGAATACGCATAGAGACATGATGTTTATTGACTTCAAGTATTAACAGTGAGTATATAATCCAGTGTATAAACAAATAAGTGTCAAAAGTAAATAAATGGACTGGCATATAGACTGTACGCGAATTTAAAGACTGATATTAGTAAACAGTGTTGAAAATAGTAAACAATAGTGACTCTATAGACTGATTGCTGCTTTAAGTGACTGTTAATAGTAACCAGTGATAAAAATAATAAAGAATAGTAACTGTTAGTGCTGTTATATACTGTGAGGGCAAAATGGTGGTCACTAGAAGCCAGAAGGGTGACGAATCAGGTTCTTCTAACCCGGCGGGACCCGGAGAGCACCGGACTCATCAAGAACCTGCCGAACAAGTATTAATAGACGTTCAAAGAATACAGGGGGTACAGAATGTGCCACGTCCGCCTGTATTGGAAGCTTTTTGGCAGCATCGGGCAGCGGTATTACTGCTAACCCTACTCGCATGGAAATAGGCGAGTCAGAAGAAGAGGTCGTCTCGTCCAGGGCAACAGAATCGTCTCAGGCGTTGCTGGAAGGATCAAGGCGATCAAATACGCTGAGGCCTAACGACGTTCGGTCACGCCGATCGGCGGCCTCCGCAAGAAGCTCCTCGCGGAGCTGGAGGCCAAAGAGAAACTAGCCGAAAGCAGATTAAAGCAGGCCAAAGCTGAGGAGGAATTGCAAAGACTGAAGCTTCAAAAAATGAGGTTAGATGACACATCTGAGGAAGAAGAAGATGATGAACTCGAGTCAGTGAGAATTCAGAATTGGATTGAAAGGACGCCATTAAGGAGTCAAGATATTGCACCGCCAATGGAAGACAAGGTTAAGGAGGTAGAGGCAGCGCCGCAGCGACAAGATGAATATGTGCGGGAGATTGTTCGGGAACCAGTGATAGAGAAATGCACTGATGGGCCTACTCGTCAATCTCAAACTAATGTGGACGTCGCGACGCTCGCTATAGCTCTGGTTCAGGCAGCAAAAGGAAGCAGAGACCCTCCAAAGTATTTGCAAGAGTTACCATTCTTCAACGGCAATAGCAGCGAGTGGCTTGGGTTTAAGGCGGCCTATGAAGACTCACATAAGTTTTTCTCAGCGAGTGAAAACGTGTCAAGAATAAGAAGAAGTTTGAAAGGCACAGCTAAAGAAGCCGTCGGGTGCCTCTTATTCAGTCAATCTGACCCAAAGAAGATTATAGAAGCATTAGAAAGAAGATTCGGTCGACCGGAGTCACTCATACATGCGGAAATAGAGAAACTGAAGCATCTGCATAAGATAAGTGATAGTCCAAGAGAGTTGTGCGTCTTTGCAGGCGCAATAGATAACATAGTGGGAACAATAGAAGCCTTAAAGAAGTCTCACTATTTGTATAATCCAGAATTAGTCCGGATAGTGATTGAGAAACTAACGCCGATACTGAGAAACAAGTGGTATGATTATGTGGCGGTCAAGACAGAAGATAGTCCAGATATAAAGAAGCTGTCTAACTTTCTCAATGAAGAAGCGGACAAGTGCGGAGCATACGCATTGCCTGAAATAGTGAAGGAAGATAGAAACTTTCAAGATAGAAGAAAGAGAAAAGAACAAGCCTTCACACTGAAGAAAGAAGTTTCAGAAAAGTGCCCCGCCTGTGAGAAACAACATTACCTAACAGATTGTGAGAAGTTCAAGCAAGCTACAACCGAAGAAAGGTGGTTGATATGTAAGAAGAATAACGTCTGTTTTCGGTGTATAAGAAGCAAACACAAGAGATTCGTCTGCAAAGCTCCAGTATGTGGACAAGATGGTTGTCAAATGAGGCATCACAAACTACTACACTATCAGAAGAAGGCAGCAACGCCAGAAGCTGTGACGTCAGCGAGGGAAGTCACCATGGCTACTGATCAACCGAGTTATCGACGGGCATATTTGAAGATTGTTCCCGTAGTGTTGACTGGCCCACTCACAAGCGTCGAGACATTCGCCTTGCTGGACGAAGGAAGCACCGTCACACTGATAGATGCATCCATTGCTGAAGTCATAGGAGCAGATGGGCCAAAGAAGACAATGTGGTTGCAGGGAATAAGCACAGAAGTGAGACACGAAAACAGCAAGATGCTTAGCTTCAAGATCAAAGGGAAATATGTTAAAGAAGTACATGAAGTCGAAGCGGTTCGTACGGTGGATCGTCTGAATTTCGCGTCTGACACAATAAGAAGAGAAGACATTGAAGACTGCGCTCACCTCACAGACATAGCAGAAGAAATCGTGTATGAGAGAGCGACGCCAAAGATACTTATTGGTCAAGATAATTGGCACCTGATAGTGACAAGGGAGCTACGTGTAGGGAAGAAAAATCAACCTGTCGCGTCCTACACTCAATTAGGATGGGTACTGCATGGGTGTCAGAGCTCTACTACTGACACTATCGCCTTCTGTGGAAACCTGAAACAGATGAAAAGGGATGAAGATATGGAAGAGCTTATCAAAGAACATTTCAAGCTGGAGTCACTTGGTATAGAAGCTAAGAAGCCAAGAGAAGATCCTGAGAGAAAAGCCCTCGATATTCTAGAAGAAAAGAGTCGTCGCCTACCCGAGGGGAGATATGAGACTGGCATGCTGTGGAAGGATAAAGATTTCGTCATTCCCAACAACTATCCACAGGCTGAGAAACGGCTTCATTTATTGGAGAAAAAGCTGGACCGTGATGAGGACCTCAAGGAGAAATACAAAGATCGTATGCAGAACCTACTCAAGTCAGGGTATGCTGAACCGGCACCCGCATCTCCAAAACAAGGTAGAACATGGTACCTTCCTCACTTTCCAGTGATCAATCCAGCCAAGCCTCACAAACCACCAAGATTGGTTCACGACGCAGCAGCCAAGTTCGCCGGGATGAGCCTCAACGACATGCTTCTATCCGGGCCAGATCTACTCCAGTCCCTGCCAGGGGTAATTATGAGGTTCCGTCAATATCCTTATGCAGTATCGGCGGACATCAAAGAAATGTTTATGCAGATAAAGATAAGAGAAGAAGATCGCGACACACTTCGGTTTCTATGGAGAGATGACCGGCGGGAGGGCGAACCAGATGAATATCGCATGACATCGGTCATTTTCGGAGCAACATCGTCACCATGCACCGCTCTATATGTTAAAAACAGGAATGCAGAGGACTACCAGGAACAATACCCGCACGCAGCAGAGGCAATAAAGAAGAATCATTATATGGATGATTACTTACAAAGTTTTGTCACTATAGAAGAAGCCATAGAGACGACGAAAGCGGTTGACTATGTACATAAACAAGCAGGATTCGTGCTCAACGGTTGGACTTCGAACAAACAAGAGATACTAGTAGAAGTTGAGCCCGAGAAACACTCCAATTTCAACGTGATAATCGGAGGAAAAGAAACAGAGAAAGCTCTAGGGCTTCAGTGGAACGTCCAAGAAGATTGCTTCAGCTTCAAAATCAACAGGATGAAGACACCAGAAGAAGTCATCCAGAACGAGAGAAAACCGTCCAAAAGGGAAGCACTCAGCATCATCATGGCGCTCTTCGATCCCTTGGGTTATATATCTCCGATAACCATGCCAGCAAAGAGGATTTTCCAGGACACTTGGCGATATACCATCGGTTGGGACGAACCAATTCCAGAAGAACTCTGGCCAAGATGGCAGAAGTGGATGAGAAGTCTATTCAGCATAGAAAACCTGAGGATACCGCGGTGCTACGATTACAGAGCATCGACGCGCCGTCAACTACACACCTTTGTTGACGCAAGTGAGGAAGCTTATGCCGCCGCTGTATACTGGCGCTCCGAGAACAACGATGGCAGTATAACGGTAGCATTGGCAGCCGCGAAAAGCAAGGTGACACCGCTGAAACCTATCTCCATACCACGGCTGGAGCTACAGGCAGCACTTCTGGGGGCAAGATTGGCGCATACTGTCCTGGAGGAGCATGAGTTCGAGGTGGAGAAGAAAATATATTGGAGTGATTCACGCACGGCCTTAGCGTGGATACGATCGGAACCAAGAGCTTACAAAACGTTCGTCGCTCACAGATTGGCAGAGATTGAAGATACCACTAAGAAAAATGAATGGAGGTGGCTGCCGACAAAGGAAAACGTGGCTGATGATGCGACGAGGTCCACACCCAACGAGTTTGATCATAATCATCGATGGTTCAAGGGACCAGCGTTTCTCACGTTACCAGAAGACCAATGGCCAGTAGAAGTATCAATTGAAGTTCCTGAAGACGACATAGAAAGGAAACCACTGAGATGTCACTTGGAGAGGGAACAACAATATCCCTATCTACCACAGATAGATAGATTTTCAAAGTGGACAAGACTGATAAGAGCAACAGCCTACGTCCTGCTATTCATCCAGAAGTTGTCAACGAAGAGGGCAATGGCAACAAGGAAAAGGACCAAAAAGACAGCAGAGAAGGAACCTACCTGGGCGAGAAACAAGAAGAAAGAAGTCTCCTTGCCTAGACCTAAAAGCAGCTCGACCCATCAAAGGAAATACGAAGAATTGTCGGCATATCTATTAATGAGAGCCGAAAAGATGTGGATAGAAGCCAGCCAAGAGGATTCCTTCCGTAAAGAAAAAATCAGGGTGAGAAACGGTGAGAAACCTGCCGGAGAAGATAGATTAGCTAGTCTCAACACATATATCGACGAAGAAGGCATCTTGAGACTCCGAGGGAGAGTTGCTGCAGCGAGAAACATAAGTGAAGACCAAATCAACCCTCCAGTATTAGACGGGAAGCATCGCTACACCAAGTTATACGTTCAATATGTGCACGAGAAACTCCATCACGGCGGAGTTGAGCTGGTAGTGAACGAGCTACGGCAACGAGTCTGGATAATCCGAATCAGGCCAGAAGTTCGCAGTGTCATCAAATCTTGCATCTTCTGCAGGATAAGAAGAACGAAGCCATTACATCCAGTGACGGGAGATTTGCCACCTGCACGACTAGCTCATCACGCACGTCCGTTCACCTTTACTGGCCTGGACTATTTTGGGCCCATGGAAGTCACCGTTGGACGTCACAAAGAGAAGCGATATGGAGCGTTGTTCACCTGCATGACGTCGCGAGCCATTCATATCGAGATTGCTCACTCGCTCAGCACGGATTCTGCGATAGCGGCTCTCCGGAGGTTCATAGCAAGAAGAGGATGTCCGAAAGAGATGTGGAGCGACAACGCCACATGCTTCAAAGGTGCAGAAAAGGAGTTAGCAGAAGCCGCCTTAGAAGGTCTACAGCATGAGGTCGGCACGCACCAGATACATTGGCGATACATCCCCCTGCTTCTCCATTCATGGGGGAGCGTGGGAAAGGATGGTGCGCGCGGTGAAAGAAGCTCTCAAGACTACGCTACACGAGAAGTACCCGTCAGATGAGACACTCGCCACTCTACTTGCAGAAGTAGAAAACACCGTGAATTCGAGACCCTTAACCCATGTCTCAGTCTCTCCTGATGAACCTGAAGCTCTTACTCCTAACCATATCCTTGTGGGTCCCAATAGTCATGTTCCTCCTCCGGGGTACTTTGGGGTGGAAGACGTCAACGCCAGACAACAATGGAGAAGAGCCCAAGCCCTAGCTGACATATTCTGGAGAAGATGGGTGCGCGAGTACCTGCCCATACTGCAGCACCGGCGGGAGCCATTCAACCCGTCCAAACCACCTGAGGTCGGGGACTTCGTGGTTATCTGCGACGCCAACTTACCGAGAAACACATGGCCGACGGAGAAGTGCGAGTCGTCGACGTCCAGGTTGGAGGCGGCCGGGTGTTACAACGTCCAACCAAGAAGATCGTCGTGATCCCAGAGGTATCGCCGGGCGGCGACGGCGGGAGAAATGTTCACGACGGCACTTAGACGGCATACTGAACGGATTTGTTTTTGTATATCTTTGCTGATTTTCTACGGTTCAATAAGTAAAATCTTTAAATGTAAATATAGCCGTTCAGTATATAGGATATTTTTATGTAATAAGTTGATTGAATGTAAATAAAGATACCCTTTTTCATCCTTAGACTAGCGAACTAGGCTAATATAGGTTAAATATGTACTAGTTGTTAAGTATTAAAGAGTATTTCCTTCTGTTGTTTTATTTTAGTTCATATATTTAGGCAAACTAATGATAGAAACAGATAGGTAGAGACCTGAAAAGGTCTGTTTTCACTCATTGTAGACAGCAACTGCACACGATGTTAGCGTAGCGATGAACACGGGCGCTCTGACGCCGCGCCGAATGGCAGGCGTGGTTTTATTAAGAAGGGGTGGGGGGAAAGTTCATATTTATAGTCATTTATTTACTCCGCGCTCGCTTGGAGCCTCCCCTGAGCATCGCCGCGTGACACAACTAGTCCTAGAATGTAGCCTAGAGTAAAATACACTTTGGTTTAAGCTGCCACATGTACCTAGATCTAAGGGTTAAGAGAAAATAAATTTGAAAGCTAGAGGGGTAGGCAGGGACCGCTGGCCAGCTCATTAATTAAAAATGTATAAAAGAACGCGCGGTTTCATACACCGCACAGTTTCAATTCAGTGCTCTCCGGGATCCAGAAATAGTGAAAAGTACCTAGTGCCTGGCTAGTGACCCTGCCCTCACCCTGGGGTTTTCATAGTGAATTCAATAGTGCTTTTATTTCCACCCAGTGTTAGTCACCTACTGTAGTCCTAGTGCGACAGTATCTAGTCACACCGCACACCCAAAACGGGAGCGGTAATTAGGCCCTCCCGTACAATGTCGGTAAATCCTAAGACTGACTCTCAAATCTTTGGATTTACTGTAGTTCGAGCTTTTACAGTAACATATATATATTTTTTTGTATGTATTTATATGTACTTTGGTGTATGTATTTTCGTGTTCTATTCTTTTTCTGATTTTTGCCTTACGCTTCCCTTCTTATTTCATTCAAATATTCCTTTCAAACACTTGGTTGACTGGAAGAAATCCCTTTTGGGACAAGTCCGCCATTGTACGTACGCCTCTCTTTTTGTTTCACTATGTTTTGTAGTTTTCTTGTGTGTATGTGCAATAAAGAGTTTACAAACAAACAAACAAGCTCAGTAGCGCAGTGGTTCGCGCGCTCGGCCTGCGATAGTGGCGGTAAAGCAACTTTCGCAATGGTCAGTCACGGGATGGGTGACCAATTGAATGTATTATATTCAGCTCCGCCGTGCTTTAGAAGGCACGTTAAGCCGTTGGACCCGGCAATATTTAATTATAGTGGTTAAACCTTACTCATCCGCATTGGGCCGGCGTGGGGGGCCATGGCCCATCTCCTTATCCATAAGGGAGGCTACAGGCCCCAGCGGTGGGTATATTAAAATGGCCGATGATTCTATACTACTGTTTATATGAAACTAGCTTTTGCCCGCGCCGCGTGAATTTCCCACGGGAACAGTGTTTTTCCCGGGATGAAAGGCACCCTATGTCCTTCTCCGTACTTCTAACTATGTGTATGCAAAATTTCAGGAAGATTGGTTCAGTAGTTAAAGCGTGAAGAGGTAACAAACAAATAAACAAACAAACCAACAAACAAACAAACTCACTTTCGCATTTATAATATTAGTTAGGATAGTTAGGATCAGGATATTTATTTTATTTATTTAATTAACCTTTATTGTACAACCACAATGTATGGCACAATAGGTGGATAATTACAGAGAAATGAATAAAACCACTATTTCTACCGAAGGCTTACATTTTAAATTAAAACGTAATTTGAAACATGTTTGAACCTATCCACGCACCTGAAAATTCATTAGCGCAAATTTTAAGATCCCTTTTTAAACATTAATTAACTCATTTACTTACCGTTGATTTAATTAGAGTTCGTGCACACTGTTTATTTTAGGGTTCTGCAAAAAAATTACAAAACCAAAAAATACTTATCTTTATGAACGACACAAAGAAAAGACTTTAAAAAAATTCATACATAGGACAAATCCGAATTTAAAAGTCCAGTTTTCCTCATTTCACCCTGCACAGACTCTTTGCTGCGGTAATAAAGGCGAATTTGCAATGAATTTGCTGACTATAGAAAATATTTGTTCTATGATTCTGAGCAACTATCACTAATAAAGTTATATCGATATCCTCATTCAATCGAAGTGAAAAAGGTTTAACTTTTACTGTAGGATTTTTTCGTTTCTTTCTTGAGCTAGAAAGATTAACTTTTTCATATATTTTAGAATCAACCTGATCTTATACATAAGAAAGCATTATAATTTTTTAATGTATCAGCCATGTTCATGTTAAACAAAAATAGATTGGTAGAAAACATAAGCTGAAAGCGATTTTAAATTTAATTTTCGTGACGCTTTTGAAAGAATTAATTAATGAAAATTTATTTCAAAACAAAGCATACAAATACAAAAACGAAATGCACAATAAAAGCATGTTACATTTTATATTTTAAAAGCGAAAGTTGGATGTGAGTTTATGAGTATGTTTGTTACTAAATTACGCAAAATTTACTGGTTGGATTTTGATAACATTTTAAATTTTATCAAAATCCAACCAGTAAAGAGAAATCAAGAGTAGGATCAAAATTACCGGGAATAAATAGCACATACCTTTTTGTCCCGAAATTTCCATGAGAGCGAAGGCGCTGCTCATCATCATTGTCAGCCACACCACCCACCATCATACTACCCACTGTCTACACCAAACTTTTCTATTCTGGGCGATTCTCGTATTTCTTTATTATTTACTAGATGTCGCCCGCGGCTTCGCCCGCGTGAGTTTCGCTTAGATGAAAAATCTTTTTGTGTTCCAAACTGTTTCAGATGTTTCGGATTTTCGATTTTTATACTTCAGCAGAAAATGCTCATCACGTTGAACATTTTTTGCTAAGGCGCCATTTCCATATATGTTATACTAGCTGCTGCCCGCGGCTTCGCCCGCGTGAGTTTCCTTAGATGAAAAATCTTTTTGTGTTCCAAACTGTAGTAACCTAAACTCCAGTACTCAAAATTTCAGCTATTTGGTTATCCCGTGTCCCGCGGGAATATATTAGGTACTCGTAGTACAGTCGCGGTGTTAAAATGAATCAAAAGTGATATTTCATTCAATAAATGATCTTCGTCTGCTCGTTATCTACAATTTCCCGTGTACCACCACTACCACCCAGAGTCCCTCTTTATCCTATCCCGTGTCCTGTCTATTTATACGTCAGTAGAAAATGCTCATCAGGTTGAACGACTTTTGCTAAGGCCCCATTTCCATTTTTTATAGAGTAGCTGGTCTCTTGGAGTTCTTCATCATATGTTGCATAAACTTAAATTTTTATACGTCAGCAGAAAATGCTCATCAGGTTAAACGACTTTTGCTAAGGCGCCATTTCCATATACATATGTAATAGTGTAGCTGGTCCATTGGAATTCTTCATCAGATGATCCTGATCTTCGATTTTTATACGTCAACAGAAAATGCTCGTCAGATTGATAAACTTTTCCAAAGGTACCATTTCCATATTTCTTATAGTTTAGCTGTTCTGTTAAGGTTCTTCATCAGGTGTTCCAGTTTTCAAAATCACTTATAGCCTATATGTTGCCCAGGCTTAATAGCTATACAACAAAAAAGTTCTATCAAATCCGTCCAGCAGATATTGCGTGAAACGCGTACATACATATACAGATGGACAGACAGACAGACAGACAGACAAAATTGTTATTCTTTCTAAGTGTCCCTCTATCCATTTCAGTCAAAAATACTAAATGTACTGTACAGACAAAATATCTTTACTGTTTTATTATTATCCCACGACCCCTAAGCGCGAAGTAGAAATCACCAAAATTGCGCAGCGCCATCTATTGAAAATATTGAGAAATAATTTCAGCTTACATTTCTCATTTTATCAACGCCATCTATTGGATATTATTTTGCTTGGCACAATCAGTAGATGACCGGAAATAATGCAAATGAATTTATTCGTTTCTTTTCAAAATTAAAAAAAAAGTAAGAAATTAATTCTAGAAAACAAATAAAAAACGAAAACAGAAAATTATTGTTAGTGGCAGGATTCGATCCAGCTACTTCCAGCTACTTTTTGAAATATTTCCTTACTAAAATATTTAAAAAAATATAGAATTCTAAAAAACTAATACAAAACGCAAAAAAATTGGAAAAAAAAGTCACATCTGGCAGGATTCGAACCCTGTACTTAAAAAAATAATCCGCGGCCTCTGCCGATAGGCCAACATGCATTGCTTGTGACTGGCGAAATTTCAAATGGGATTTGTCTAAAGGTACGCAAATTCACCCCTTTTTTTGGACTGTAGGGTTGAAATTGTGAACAACCCTTTCTTATGTGGGCAGTATATTGTATAATGAAGATACTAACCAAATTTCACGTTTATAGCTTTTATAGTTTCGGTTTTGTGATGATTAATTAGTTTACCTCCCCTTTTTTACCCCTTTAGAGGTTGAATTTCAAAAAACGCTGAAACACGCCATTGGTTATTTTTGTTGAGAAGCATTCTTGCCAAGTTTCAAGTAAATCAGTGAAGATTTTAATTTTTTTTCATACAAACTTTGCCCTCAATTTTAACCCCCTTAGGGGTCTAATTTTGAAAAATCCTTTCTTATCTGAGCACTACGTATTAACATAAAACTTCGGTCCAAATTTCAAGTTTATAGCTTTTATGGTTTAGGCTGGGCGTTGATTTATCAAACACCCTTGTTCTTTTATATATATAGATAGATAGTGTAGCTGGTCTCTTGGAGTTATTCATCAGATGTTCCAGATCTTCAATTTTTATACGTCAGCAGAAAATGCTCATCAGGTTGAACGATTTTTGCTAAGGCGCCATTTCCATATAAGTATGTTATAGTGTAGCTGGTCTTTTGCAGTTCTTCATCAGATGTTCCAGATCTTCAATTTTTATACGTCAGCAGAAAATGCTCATCAGGTTGAACGACTTTTGTTAAGGCACCATTTCCATATTTCTTATGGTTTAGCTGTTCTGTTATGGTTCTTCATCAGGTGTTCCAGTTTTCAAAATCAATTATAGCCTATATGTTGCCCAGGCTTAATAGCTATACAACAAAAAAAGTTTCATTGAAATCCGTCCAGTAGTTTTTGTGTGAAACGCGTACATACATACAGACAGACAGACAGAAAGACAGACAGACAGACAAGAAATTCCAAAAAAATTTTTTTGCTTTCTGTTGATCTTTTTAAGTGTCCCTCTATCCATTTTAGTCAAAAATACTTAATGTACAGACAAAATATTTTTACTGTTTTATTATATGTATAGATTTATTAATTTATTTAAAACTTTATTGCAAAAAATTTAAAAATTATGTACAAATGGTGGATTTAACGCCATATGGCATTCTCTAACAGTCAACCATAAGACCAAAACAGTAGTAAGGTGGTGCGATAAAGTTCAATGCGATAATATAATAATGAACTCATAAAACTCATTTACTATTTCTTATTTTCCGTTTTAAAATTATTGTGAAACTAATTTTACAGTCTTTCATTTTGACGGACCTCTCATCGCTTGCACCCCAAATCTTAAGATATTGAATTTTGTGACGCCTGAAAGGGCTTTCAAACTAGGTGCGCGGAACCAAATTACCAACATAACGATGTTAGCTAAATTACTGAGTTAATTTCCTAACAAATGAAGCGAAGAAGGGTGGAGAATATAGGTGGAAATTAATTTTCTCTTTGCTAGAGTGATTTTGAATACGTTTCGTGAGGAATCCTCTAGTTGATGATAATCATCACTAGCTCATAAATATTAACAAAATCAAAATCAAAATCAAAAATTATTTATTGAACCTTTGCCTTCAAAGAAGGCTCTTTTTCACGTCAAAAACTATTTATTTATTCATAGTATATTATGTCTTAAAGCTACAAACTACTAGTTATCAGCTAAGTTAAACGACTAGAGCCAATAACGCGTACGGGGAGCGGACATCTACTTACTTAATACCTCGTTTTATAAACAAACTACCTCCCGAGTTGCGCAATACAATACATCCAAAAAATATCAAAATCACATTAAAGAATTATTTTCTAAATAATTTAGACTCATCTAGTTCCTAAGTAGGTATTGATATAGTATTAAGTTATTTTATAGGATAGATGTAAACTTACACTAGTAACATAAAGACAAACCTCAGGGTTTTTATATGTTATTATTTACGACTTAAGTTAAGTATGTACCTTTATTTGATAAATTAATAAAAAAAAAAAAAAAAAGCTAGTGGGTGAAATGGAGAAGGCAATGGCAAACCACTTCATTAACAATGCCAAGAAAGTCGTTGCTTGTGTTTCATTCCACTTATCGCAGAGACTCTTAAATAATACATCTCGAGGGTCGTTGTAATTATTTTAATCGACCGAGCGAGCGCAGCGAGCGAAGCGTCTCAGTTTCCACTAGCCGAAAATTCTTTTGTCTGTCCGGATGTTATCGCCTACAGGTCGCATTTCTGAACCGATTCTCATGAAATTTTGCAAGCAGGTTCGGTAATTTTATAGAATTTTTTAGTCGAGCCAGTTTTTTGAAATTTTATAAAATGGCCGAAATATATAAAAAAAACCTCATATCTCAGCTATTTAAAGAATAATTCAAAAATGTCATTAGACATTTTTGTTATTCTTATTAAGACGCATTTTTTTTGTTTGAACAACATAGTAAAATTCAATAAAACCGCTATAAATCCATATGTTATAAATTCTCATACGATAGTTCACAAAAAAATAAATAGATGGCGCAGCAAAGCTTTTAATACTCGCAAAATCGCTAATACGTTTACAAGAGTGACTTGATTTATTTATTAAATAAAATTAAATGGTTCGTAAAAATCATATGGCTTTTTTTTGTCTTGCTTGGCTTTGAATTGAGTGTATTTATTCGGTTAATGGTATTGTATTGTGGATTGCTTTGCATGGTAGAATTATCTTGAACACTTGAAATAATTCTGATATCAAAAAACTTTATTGTATGATTAGAATCCTATTATAAAAAAAAGTAATATATATAATACCTACATACCTACTAATCAGAGAGATTCGATTTCAAATTGAACTTTCTTTTTTGAACATTAATTTTGTTGCGCAAATAACATATACAATACATATAGCCAATAGATACCATGCATTTCTGATGACTGACGACCTCCGTGGCCTCACGGTCATCACGCCCCGGACGGCTACACCAGAGGTCCCGGGTTCGATCCCCGGTCGGGTCAAGATGGTAAATAATCTTTTTCAGATTGACGTGGGTTTTGGATATTTATCTATATGTATTTGTTATAAAATATAGTATTGTTAAATTAGCATCCCGTAAAGTCTTGAACTTACGTTGGGGCTAACTCAATCTGTGTGATTTGTCCGTCTATATTTATTATTATATTATTATTTATATTATTTGAGGCAAAAAAGGCAGGTTTCTCTAATATTTTTAGTGGTATTGACCAACCACAAGAACATGTTTGGGCTTATGGGTAAAATATGAGAACTTTTTACTTTCTTTCCAGCATTGGTAGGTAGGTTGGTTTCAAAACTCTTTTTAGCCAGGGACACGGTAAAATATCGGTTATTTCGTGGAAGGGCTCGCGAGGTCTACTGTTCTGACAGAACCACTAGTAGTAAAAACATAAGACCTAAAACAATTATAAAGAACGGTTAGAAAACATAACAAGACACACTTCACTATAAATTTAGAATTACTTCCGAAAGAACCAATAAAACTTAATAATACATACCCGATAAGGGTCTATGTTGATTTATATAATATTAAATATATTTAAGATATATTATTTATCTTTATAATGTTAGATGATAAGTGATTTACATAAACTGAGTCAAGAATGATATCAAAATGTAGAATCGAATGTGTATGAATACAATTTAAAATTTATGACAGGTGAAATAAGTATGTATGTGCCAGCGCACGCATAAATGGATCAAAGAGGATGAACGCGTCGCCGCGTTACACACTTAATGACCACGACCCTTAGCCATGAGGAATACGACTGTAGATACGAGTACCTTTTTGGGAAGTTGCTCATATGAGCGAGCAGTTGCAATTTTGGAAATTTGTCCTTATGGGAAGTTGGGTTGCCCTTTTGGGAAAATGACAATTTAGAGAAGATGACCTATTGGACCTGAAGGTATAAGAGAGAGAAAGTGTCGTGTATAAAAAATAACAAAAAATAAAAAGTGTATTGTTGGTGCGCGGTGTGCGCAGGGGTCTTCAACTATTTGAAGCGAAGACGGGCAATATCCCTGCGCAGTGCAATTATACACGAACACTTACTTTAGAGAGAGCCGGATGTAATGCTCAGGATAGAGCCTCGTACTTTTGAAGTACAAGGACCTCTTGTCTATTAAGCCTTAAGTCCTGGGAGTCATGGGCAGGGTGATATCATTAATACAATATGGTTGGGATAGAATATAGCATTTTATTCCATAGACACAATAGCCGCTGAAGGCGGCACAGTTATACTAATACCAAAATCTGTTAAGTCTTTGCCGCAATAGAAAATTAAAATTAACATAAACCAAATATAGGGTACCTGGCCAGGTCCGTACACAAAACGTCTGTGCGCACTTAGAACGTTGTCCCGTTCACCATTATGATCCGTTGGGTTCGAGCACTGGTGCTGGTCGCGTCATCAAAGCGGCACGGCGCTCCTGCAACGCTCCGTTGTATGCGGGATAGTAGACGCTGGCTGGACCTTCCGAGGTTTGCGCTGAGCCACTACGGGGACATCGGATCGGAGGCAGCGATGCGGCCTTTGGGAATAAGGTTAGGATCCGTGTGTTGCACCTTGGGGTCGCCGACGACGGGGCCTGCGCCGTGGCATGCGGTCCACGGTCCGAGGAAACCGCACCCTCTGGCGATGGGAGGACACTGCAGGAAGCGTCAATTCATTTGGCCGGGCGGGCACGTGGATCTTAACAGCTCATGTTCCCGACAACTTCGTGGCGGCGAATATCCCCTGTGTCCTTGCGCGTATCGCGGATTTTAAAGCTAAAGGTTAAACTATAGTCCCATGACGGGGAGCCGAGGGCGGCGAAAGTGAAAAACCCCAAAAAATTAATAATTGCTCAAGCCATGTTACGTGTCGTGGCGGCCACCCAGGAAGAGAAAGATCCCTCTCCACTCGATTTGACATTCCATCTTGTCGCGCTCCGTTTCGCTTAATTCGAACGCACGTCAAACCAACTTTTAATATTCTTTAAAAGAACTAATGTTTAAATAAGGTATTTATTCGTTGAATATTATAATAATCTAAGTCGACGATATTAAAGGAGAATAATTAAAATTCTACAACAATCCTACCATGATTTCTTATTTTTTTATGATAAGAAAGGTCTGTTAGGACCCTGAGACGGCACGTGTGTCACCAGCTGTCAATGTCAGACGTCCAACTCTGTAGATCTCAGTTGACAGTCTAATCTAATCATGGAATGTTTTGTTATGAATGTTTAGTTTTCAATATAATTCCGTAAGTACACAAAATCGCGTCGAGTTATTGCTACCAATGGTTTCGGCGTGACTCAAAGAACGTTTTGATGTGCGGGTCTCCCTGTTTTCTTAATAAGTATTGTAAAAACAACATATGAAATTTGTGTACCGGTGTGTCACTTTCCCATTCAATTTGTCTGGAGACTAATGGATTTGAATGCCTGCTATTGTGGTGAGTCGAGAGCCTATCATGCAGGTAATACGCCATAGGAATAGTATCCCAATATATCAACTATTTCACCTAAAATGTGACATGCAAGGTTAACCAGTTAGAAGTTCAAAATAATTCTGTAGTTATCACTACAAAAGGTGGATAAGGAAACATTTATATATTTTGTAACATGACATAAAATGAAATTAGTTATCGACGTGAAAAAGAGCCTTCTTTGAAGGCCAAGTTTCAATAAAAAATTTTGACTTTGACTTTGACTTTGAAAAGAGAATCAAGTTTATTATTTTCTACATTACAGGAACTCAATAATTTGAGAATGTGCGAATTTCAAAGGAGCAATGGGTTCCTACCCCTTTATCTATTAGAAAAGATCTGATAATCTTCAAACCACTGATTACTTTTTACACGACTGACCAAAAAAGGAGTGTTATGTTTTCAGGGTTCATGTATGTATATATATATAAGTTTCTTTATTTCACCATAAGTCCTAAACGGCTTAACAGATTTTGATATGCATTCCTCCGAGTAATAAAAGCTATGTGAGTTTGTCAGTCGTGATTTTAAATTTTTTTATTTAATTAACTTGTTGAATCATACCGATATCACTTTACACATAAAAATATCGCGCCAAAATTGGTCCTTTCATTTGTTGGGACGTACAACGCCACTAAATGATCACACACACAGATACATGCTGCTACATCACCCCTCATTTGCATCAGGGGTTACATAAAACATCGCTGCATGTATATGCTCACCATTTAAACTCCCACGTCTAATTTTAATCCGACATTCCTCTCAATATTTGGTATTAAAACGCATTCAAATGAACCGAAATATTCGCCACACATTGCAATATACGACGAGTAGGGCTGTCACCACTGTAAAAACTGTCTGTACTATTTGGTTTTACTGCGAAATGTTCGATTAGAAACGAAAGCCATGATAAATACAACTGATCACTCTGTTCCCTATCTTTTCAAGTGTGTGTGAGTTAAACAGACTAAACATGAGCTGTTTTTACATGACAGAAGCCGAACACATTCACAAGGATCATTATTTCTTATCGAGTTTGCTTAACTACTTAATTGTGAATAGTTTAACTAATCTCTCTCTCTCAGCCAAAAGACGTCCACTGTAGGACAAAGGCCTCCCCCAAGGTTTTCCACAACGACCGGTCCTGCGCTGCCCGCATCCATGCGCAACCTGCGACCTTCACCAGGTCGTCGGTCGGTAGTTTGACTAATACTGGTGTCATTTTCTTTCAAGTAGCCTTAAAGCATCTGACGTGACTTTAGGAATACCGCCATCTAACGGCAGTAATCATTTAGAGTTAGAGTTCAATTTACACACTTGAACAGTCAGCTAATTTTGAGATTATGTTTCATCGGAAGAACAAAAATAAAATGTTCGTTTTTAACCAATATTATGACGACAAATCAAACGTTGTTGGTTGAAAAAATGTCCTAAAAGTGTATGATACAAAAATATTGTGATTTATTCAAAATTTTTGCTTTACCGGATTTTCGTTTGGTGCCAGCCCTAACAACAGGTCAGGTCCTATGGGGCAAATGCAACTATATGTGTGAAATATGTAAATTTTATTGTAAAAGCTAAACTATGCATTCAAGTGTTATAGTGCCGAGGTGTTAGTGTCGCTAAATCTATACATATAATAAAACAGTAAAAATATTTTGTCTGTACATTTAATATTTTTGACTGAAATGGATAGAGGGACACCTAAAAAGAACAATAGAAAGCACAAAAATTTTTTTGGAATTTCTTGTCTGTCTGTCTGTCTGTCTGTCTGTCTGTCTGTCTGTCTGTATGTATGTACGCGTTTCACGCAAAAACTACTGGACGGATTTGAATGAAACTTTTTTTGTTGTATAGCTATTAAGCCTGGGCAACATATAGGCTATAATTCATTTTGAAAACTGGTACACCTGATGAAGAACCATAACGGAACAGCTAAACTATAAGAAATATGGAAATGGTGCCTTAACAAAAATCGTTCAACCTGATGAGTATTTTCTGATGACGTATAAAAATTGAAGATCTGGAACATCTGATGAAGAACTGCAAGAGACCAGCTACACTATAACATATATGGAAATGGCGCCTTATTAAAAGTCGTTCAACCTGATGAGCATTTTCTGCTGACGTATAAAAATTGAAGATCTGGAACATCTGATGAAAAGCTCCAAGAGAGATTTTTCATCTAAGCGAAACTCACGCGGGCGAAGCCGCGGGCGACAGCTAGTGTTTAAATATTGCCAGTGAAATCATCGCGTATCAGTATCACGTCTTTATATCTTACGAGGTAGATAGAGTCAAGAGACAACATTGGAACCTTCAATAAATAGTCTTTAAAAGGACGGCAATACTCCTGTGATAGCCCTGGTGTTGCAGTTGTCCATGGGCAGCGGTGATTACTTACCATCAGATGACCCGCTTGCTCGTTTGCCGGCCATGTTATAAAAATAATCGCAAAGTAATGTCCTGTGTATAAGTTTGTGAGACTGTCTGGTTGTATGTTACTCTTTCACGTAAAACTATTGGACGGATTTCGGTTAAATTTGATTTACGAAAAACCAAGGAGAATACAACCAGATATTTATTTATTTTCCACTGAATGCTTCAAACGGTGGATCCAAAAATACTTACTTGTATTTCCACTGCTAAATATTTATTATATTTAATTAAGCGCAAAGTAGAATAAAACGCTAAATATGTAATAAACGAAAAATCCTCAAAAATTCCAGAATTTTCATAATAAAACTGGAAATACTCTGGAATCTCATTAAAAATAATAGGTTTCAGACTTTTAACGATCGTTTTATATAACAATAAAGCTAAGCGAAATAATAAACGCCGGGTTTAAACGCCGGTTAAATTTTCAATAAAATTTGGTGTTTGCGTAAACACTAATCAGAAGTCGATGAAAATAATTAAAGTTTGAATTTGAACGTCTGTTTTTGTTGTGAAATCTACTTTTAGGGATTCCTAGAGAGGAAACAAGAACCCATATCAATACATTGTATTATTATAAATCCTACTAATATTATAAATGTGTTTGCATGTATGTTTGTTCACGCAAAATTTACGGATTTCGACGGATTTCGATAAAAGGTACACGGGTAGAAAAATCCCGGAAATAGCACATAGGATACTCTACATCTCGAAATTCCTACGAGAAAGCAGCCAAGAGATGGGCAACTAGTGTTTTTTTAATATAGAAAAATAGGCAAAGGAGCATGCGGCTTGCCTGATGGTAAGCAATCACCGCAGACAGACACCAGCGACCCTAAAAAGGTGACTGATGAGGTTACTTACTACTGCGGCGTAGTGACCCGAAGTGGCTTTTGGCCTCCGACACGAGATGACGCCATTTTTTGCATTTTTCACTGATGTTAAAATAAATAAATTATATACTTCCTTTTGGGCAGTCGAGTAAGGATAGTCGCATAACACTATTAAGCTGCGAGCAAACAAGCGCAAAATTTCTCATTAACATCGTTTAGAATTGTAACGAGCTCGCTTCTGTGTTTTCGGATAGCATTTTTGTTTCAGAAGTAAAATAAAATTCTGTTTCAACTAGTTTTTTGGTTAAATAAACGTGGGATTTCTACATGGGTGAAGTCTGCTATTGTTTTTATTCCTATACCAACCCTTATTGTTTCACAAGATACTTAATAAACACTAATGTTTATAAGGGTAGCAGTGGCGTAGGGTGAATAAAAATAAAGGTAAAGCCGGGTCATATCTTAACTTGTAAAAAAAACATGCAATAAATTTCATACCAAAATTGTGTATAGGTAGACAACCAAAGATTTAAATCGTAATCTTTGTAAACAACCTATTTGTACTAATTAGCCGCCATTTCTCACCTAGCCTACGTGACGACAAGAAACAAATAAACCTTTACTATGAAACACTAAACAATATAATATACCACAATCAAGCTAATCACTTTATCATCACAATTATAAATAAGCATACGAAAGCGCGCGAAACGATGGCTAGCTGGGGTGACTGACCATGACAGAGGCAATCGGGAACGCGAATAAATTGCTCTGATTGGACGAAAACTTTCGGGAGGCGATCTGAGATCGGCTTATAATCGCTGTTATATCGACGAGTGGTTGTATGTAGTAGTAATGTGTATGTGTGCGTGAATTGCATACATTTGAATTATTCGAAATCCCAATATTATGAGCGGGTTCCCCAGCCGCGGTACCGCGGGCGGAATGCGTCCTACGATAGTAAAATCGTGTATGTGTGCGTTTGCGCGATTTCAAATACATTGCGTATTTTGTGTCCAGCATATTGAAGAATATATTTTCAAAGCGCGCAATGTCATTATGTGTGTTTAATTAATCACGCGCTCATATAAAATTACATTAATGGGTAATGCCGCCGATCCTCGGCTTATAGTAAGAAGTGTCATATAGGTAGGTATATGGGTATAGATGTATATATATTTGAATCTGCTAAGGGAAGCCGGTAGGAATCGTGTTCTAAGGAGGCTTCGCCACTGGAGGGTAGGTATTACATTAACAGCTTCAGAGCTGTTACTTGGTATAAATATCAGTCGCGGACTAAACAGTAATGCAATCATGAAAATCATGGATGGCCTCTTTACGTAAAACATTTATTGCTTAATAGGTACTTCATTATAATAAAACATTATCCAGTGAAGCTATCAATGATTTTCGTCCACTAAACTCTTCAAATTCACATAAGAAATAGATACTCGAAGTGGGGGTATTATTGCTGATTTTTTCAAAATATTGCTAATATCCGTCCGTTTCACAGTAAACCGTAATTTATTTTTATGACTGAATAAGCTAAATAAATCGAATTCTTTACTTTACCTCGCTTCTCATGTTCTCGTTTTGATACTAAATAATCTAGTAAACTAAAACAGCAACAAGCTTTTTAACTGTAAATTCACACAAGTTCTAAAGCACTAGAGTAGCTGTCAGGAAAGCGTAGAAAATAAGTACATCATGAACTTATTTTGTACTCTTTCCTGGCGGGTACTTTAGGTAGGTGCAGAATGTACCTATTACTTGCATGGGTGTAGAAGTTGTGCAAGAAAAACAGCAGGAAGACGAGTTTTGTTCGAGAATAAGCTTAGAAATACAATCAGAGAGATCAGCTCATGGATTTCTGTTGCGCAACAATATTTTATTTAAACGAGTATTAAGGAAGGGAAAGGTTTCGGAAGTGCTCGTTCTTCCTGCTGTTTTTCTTGTATTGAAATCGCATCTATTGCAAATACTTCTAGTCTATCCTCCTTAGTTTCCTTAATCTCTTCTTTATTCTCTTCTAATAAAGGATTTCTGTTCGAAAAATCCGCTACCACATTCTCTTTTATCTGTTTGTCATCAAACGCCTTTTTGTAGCAGTCTTCCTGCTACCTGAACACTTTGAATTAAACAACTCGTAACTGATACTATATTTATTGCTTAAGCAAAACTACAAGATCCTGCGTGTAGCACAGATCCAACACGACTGTTTGTCTGTTTGTCTTACACGTTCTCGGAAACTCAAAATAGCACTCGCGAACTTGCAGTGTAAAATTACATCAATCTCATACCCTTATTCTTCCGTTGCTTTTTTTCTCATACATACACTTCCTAGGGGCGTCGACTCTTGGTGGGCACTTGCTACCCGGCGCCTTTTTGTAGCAGTCTTCCTGCTACCTGAACACTTTGAATTAAACAACTCGTAACTGATACTATTTTTATTGCATAAGCAAACACTACAAGATCCTGCGTGTAGCTCAGATCCCACACGACTGAGTCACATTTTTCAAACATTCAATACTCTTCTTTTTAATTTATTATTCTTTATGGAATGCACTGAAAGAGGTCTAAAATTTTTGTAGCAGTCTTCCTGCTACCTGAACACTTCGAATTAAAACAACTCGTAACTGATACTATATTTATTGCTTAAGCAAAACTATTAGGACCTGCGTGTAGCTCAGATCCCACACGACTGTGTCACATATACCGAACATTCAATACTCTTCTTTTTAATTTATTATTCTTTATGGAATGCACTGAAAGAGGTCTAAAACTATTGACGGACCTCCTTCATTACATTCATCCCCCTCCTCATCAAAAAAATAAGCTTCTTTCTTAAGGGAGAAACTTATTTTTTCCCTACGGCAGTTATACAAAACAAAACCCTAGCCTACCTATGGACAGGATCCCTACTTAACATCTAATAAGTTCGGAGAATGACCCAGGTAACAGAGAGAAACCAGCAAGAGGGAAATCTCATCCCTCGTGCTCGAGTGATAAAAAAACTGTCCCAAAAATCATCACCCCAAGGCCACTTTCCAAACTGTCTGATTCAACTCTGAATCAACAAACTTAACTTAACAATTTATTTTGATATAGATCCCAGAAATACTCTTGGAGAGGCCCAACAAAAACCTCATATCATATAGGGATTTATGACCCCAAGATACCTTTTCCAACAGCATCCCTAAAATCCATATCTCAACTACACAAAATACCCAAATAAAACTATTCTCCGAAATAACATCTACCTCCTTAAAACCCAACATTAGAGATAATACACAAAAAGAACAAAGTATGTTGAGAAATCCAGCAAAGATTTCATACCTGTAGGCATGATGTGCCAGGTATCTTTTCAACAACTCTATTATTTCTACATACATTTCTCGATCCCTAGTTAACACGATGTGAAGATTCCCCACTAACTCCTATTAAATCCCAAGGCCTACCTACCACAGGAACAAGCATTTATTTTTATGGGGAGCTAAACCTTTCTACCTAATACCTTAAAGCCTAACACGATGTATTATGTTGAAATTCTTCTTCATGTCCTGAAGAAGTCCTACAATCGTTTTTAAACTAAGCAAATTTTTTTTTTTTATTTATAAATCTTCACTGTCTGCATGGCTCTCGCCCCATACATGAAAAAACATAAAGTTATAATACACATAGTTATAACACAAATACCCAATCCTTCTGAAACAATAATATACACATAAAAAGGAAACACAAATAAATTAACAAAAATATACAACTTTAGTACGTTCTCCTAATTGATGCAAGACACTATCGTCTTACCAACTTGAATCTACATCGGAAAAGCGACAGATCGACGATGGAAGGGCTTTAATCTGTTTACATGTACAATATCGCACTTACTTCCCCTTAACTTCTTTATCTTATAATTCGTGTCACCCCTTCGACTTACTATCTCGAAAGGACCCCTATATAATCTACATAATTTGAAAGTTTTACCAGAAACTCTCCTTGGAGTATACACCAACACCAAATCCCTCGGCTGAAACGATTGCAGCTTGATCTTTCTATCATAGTACCTCTTCTGACGTCTTTGAGCTTTCTTTATATTGTTGACTGCACACGACGTCAACTCTCGCATCATCGACAGCTTTTCTTCTAAAAAAATAGAATTATTAGCGACATTTATTCCAAGCTCCATATCCAAAGCCAACTGTGGATCCCTTCCATACAATAAGGTATACGGCACAATGCCCGTGGATGCTTGTATACTCGTATTGTACGCATACACCACCAATGGTAACAGGTTACACCATATATTCTGCTCACGCTCTATACACTTAGATAAAGCAGCCAATAACGTAGAATTGAACTTCTCAACCAAACCATCAGTTTGCGGGTGAAAAGCAGACGTAGTTACCGCTCTTGCGCCAAATAATTGAATAGTTTCTTTCACCTGATGTGCTGTAAACACCGTACCTCTATCGGTTAATATTTCCTTGACACCTCCGAATCTGCAAAAGATTTCTTGGATTAAAAACTCAACAATTACATCGGATGTAACCTTCGGGACTGCTTTGCACACTGCATATTTGGAAACATATTCTAACGCTACTATTATAAACTTATTGCCCTTTGAAGACATATGTAATGGACCCAAGATATCAATTCCCACTCTTTCCATAATATGTCTTACAGAAATAGGCACCAAAGGAGCAATAGATTTGACACTCTTTCTTTCTTGACACGGAATACATGTCCGAACATAATCTCGAACACCCTTCTCCGCCTTCGGCATAAAATATCGAGACAAAAACTTTCCAAGCGTTTTGACCCATCCAAAATGTCCTCCTGACCACGGGTCGTCATGCAAAATCTCCATCACCTGATTGAATAAGCTTTTCGGAAGAACGAGCACTTCCGAAACCTTTCCCTTCCTTAATACTCGTTTAAATAAAATATTGTTGCGCAACAGAAATCCATGAGCTGATCTCTCTGATTGTATTTCTAAGATTATTCTCGAACAAAACTCGTCTTCCTGCTGTTTTTCTTGTATTGAAATCGCATCTATTGCAAATACTTCTAGTCTATCCTCCTTAGTTTCCTTAATCTCTTCCTTATTCTCTTCCACTAAAGGATTTCTGTTCGAAAAATCCGCTACCACATTCTCTTTTATCTGTTTGTCATCAAAAGAAAATTGATCCTTATTCCGGTTCAAACCTTTTAACAAATTCTCCTTACAAGATGATGGTAAGTTTTCTCCATCATCCTTGTCTTTATTTCCAAATTCGCGGACGTCATTCAACGCTGAAAAGTATACGTAATCCTGTCGAGACAAATGCATTTGTTTCGAACCGCATTTACTTTCATTTGTTTCATCACCCAAAAACAATGGAACATCACCCGAATTCGATGTCAAATTACTTCCAGAAATAAACAAAGACGCATCATTCGAATTCAAACAACTATTTTGGGTGACCGTCGCCTCTTTATTATTATTTTTTAATTCCTCGATTTCCACTTGAGAACAAAATTCTACTTCAATCCCATTGAAACTAACCCTGTTCTTCCCAAAATCTACAACAGCTCCATATTCTCGCAAAATATCTTGCCCCACTATGACACGACACGCTAAACCCCTTACAATATAAAATTTCATGGGTATTTCAATACCCTTAACCTTAACTATACACGATGCTACACCCTCCGTGGGCATGCTCCCTCCATTGACGGTCCGTAACAAATAATTAAAAGGCAAAAATTTTATTCCTAAAGATTTAGCTAAGGAATATTCTAAACAACTCACGCTAGCGCCTGAATCAATTAGGGTGGGAACGTTTACATTAAAAAACTGTAGTAAAATAAGTGGAACTCTATTACTAACTACATTATTACAAAGTTCAATATTATTCAATCCCGAATTATTTTTTTCAATGTCTTCCACTTCTCCACGCTGTTGCACGCTGCTACACTCATTCCGCCAGTTTCCCTGATTCCGCACATCTTGAGAAGCCGAAGGTCGAGCAGATGATCTCAAAAAGTATTCCCTTCTTGGCGTCGTCGTTTGATTTTGTTGCGATCTCATAGGCGGACTATGTGATCTGATCGGCGGTGTGGTTCCGAACCTAACCCGAAACGGCGATCGATTATTCCTTTCATTCTGTGGAGTTCTGTATACTGGTGAATCTCCTGCCGAATCTCCTCTCATCCCTCTTGGTATATGCTCAATTCCCCTGGGAATATGCGTAGGTAACACCTCCGTTTTATCGTAAATTGATTGCAACTGTATAATCAATTTCTTTAAACTTTTCTTGCTTTCGAAAATGGACGTTGCTAATTTATGCTTATAAAAAGGTTGTGTCGATTTTAAAAATTGCGTGATATATTTTTCTTCATCCACTATTTTAGCCTTTGCAGCTAATTCCTGCAGCCTATAAAAATATTCCAAAATATTTTCGTCACTTTCCTGCTTGGCGTAGTAAAATTTTTCTTCATAATTTATTACGGGAGGAAATTCTTCTAGAAATTTCTGTTCCAAATCACTAAACTCTTTTACCGAGTCTTCAATCGACTTATAAAACGAAAGGGCCGCCCCCTTTAAATACGATGAAAAAATGGCGACCTGCTCCGGTTGGGATAATTTTTTAAAAATTGCAAGCCTTTTAAATTGTTTTAAAAAGTCCTGGGAATCCTGTTTAATACCGTCGAAAAGATTCACCACAATTTTTATCGAATTACATTGTGACTCCATTTTGACTGTTTGTCTGTTTGTCTTACACGTTCTCGGAAACTCAAAATAGCACTCGCGAACTTGCAGTGTAAAATTACATCAATCTCATACCCTTATTCTTCCGTTGCTTTTTTTCTCATACATACACTTCCTAGGGGCGTCGACTCTTGGTGGGCATTTGTTACCCGGCGCCTTTTTGTAGCAGTCTTCCTGCTACCTGAACACTTTGAATTAAACAACTCGTCACTGATACTATATTTATTGCTTAAGCAAAACTATTAGGACCTGCGTGTAGCTCAGATCCCACACGACTGTGTCACATATACCAAACATTCAATACTCTTCTTTTTAATTTATTATTCTTTATGGAATGCACTGAAAGAGGTCTAAAACTATTGACGGACCTCCTTCATTACAGTACTAATTTAAAAAAAGATACGAATTCTTATTGGATGTATAAAATTAATAAACTTTTAATAAACAACATGTACTTATTTTCTATTAATTCCTGACGCGGCTTTTAGGTATATGAGCTTTTCTATATGAGATGAAAAAGGCAAAAAAATAAAATGCAAAGCTTAGGCAGACAATCCAAGGTTCTGTCAACCCTACAAGAGTTATAGACGTGATGCTCGCAAATGACACAACTTTCTTCCAAAACAAACACAAAGCGAGCTTTTTACGTTTATAGCTTTTTAAAGACAGGTACTCGCAGCTTGACATCATTATGCTAAGCTTATTGTTCCGATGGAACTTTATTGGAAACAATTTCAATGGAAATTGTCAAGAGTGAGTCGGGCAATATGAGCAAAGTTCATTTATACTTTCGCTTGTCCGTCATAGTTGAAACGTGGCTTTATTTCCTAGTCTGAAATACGTGTGAATATTACTTTAGTTTTTAGTACTATTTTACATACATACTCGTACATATTATCACGCCTTTTTCCCGTGGGGGTAGGCAGAGACTAGCGATTTCCACTTGCTACGATCCTTACAGATCTCTCTTGCTTCCTCTACACTCATCACTCTCTTCAAACATACTCTCCGGTTCTGGGTGCTTCTAATATCTCCCTCCGCAGTGCGTTCTCTTTGGGACATATTATACATAATAGTACTTATTTTACATCATTTATTACGGTTAACCTTTACAATAACTTCAATTTTGGTTGCCCCTATACTGATCTTTTTTTTTGGTATTATCCAAGTTTTGTTGAAATGTTATTATAATTTTTCTTCACAGAATTTAAATTATGCGACTGATGACAAAATCTGTCGCATGCACCCGAAGAGATGGACTTAAATTTTAACCACCTGGGTTCCAACCAATGGAAGGAGAAAAAAAGGAAGGCCAAAGACGAGATGGGCGGACGACTTGAGAGCGTTTGACAGAGAATGGAAGGAAAAGACCAAAGATAGAGAGACGTGGAGGAAGTTAGGGGAGGCTTTTTCCCAGCAGTGACACAAATAGCTAGAAAAAATCTTGATCAGTTTCTATCATGAGAAAGAAAGACTAGGGAACCCTAAAACCTTAATGAAGCCATAATAATTCAATCGCCCGAAACAAAGTCCAAAGACGATGGTTACTTTTGTTATTTTTAATCCCATTTCCATACAAATGCAATGTAATGTGATACTGGCTACCACCTACGATCTTGTTTCGTAGAATATGTTAATTTAACTTTTATTATACCATCCCAAAATTCGAATCTTGGAGTAAAAAAAATTAACAGTAACTATATTTAAGAAGTACATCCGACTGCATGTTAGTCATTAAATTTCATCAAAATGTTCTTTAGATTTAACTTAAAAATATTTCTTACAATTTTTCGTATCACCATCAGATCATTATACATTTTTAGACTACGCAACTGATTTTGATGCGGTTTTCACTATCATTCAAATAATTTATTTCGGATGGTTCAAGGTACAAATAGATAACCGTGCGAAGCAGGTGCGAGTAGTTTGTTTATAATATTTATAGGATACTAGCTGCGCCCCGGGGCTTCGCTCCCGTGGGAATTTCGGGTTAAAAAGTACCCTATGTGCTATTCTCGGTATTTTTCTATCCGTGTACCAAATTTCATCAAAATCAGTCCAGTGGGTTTTGCGTGATTAAGTAACAAACTCACATCCAAACTTTCGCATTTATAATATTGGTAGGATTTTAGTTATAAATTGAGTCAAGCTACAGACTGAAACTAAGAATAAAGACATTATTGCATTTCAACATTATGTGGGTTGAAATTTATACATGAAATATGCTTCAAATACACACGTCTGTAGGGTTTCTAGCGACGAACATTATCTATTTTACGTGGGTAATACTGATATGGAATATTAATTTAGTTCTAAACAATAGTGTATTGAAATATAATATAACTAGCCGCGCCCCGGGGCTTCGCTCCCGTGGAACTTTCTGTATAAAAAGTACTCTATGTGCTATTCCCGGTGTTTTTCTATTTGTATACCAAATTTTATCGAAATCCGTCCAGTAGATTTTGCGTAATTGAATAACAAACATCCTCACAAAGTCACATATTCACAAACTTTCGCATTTATAATATTAGTAGGAAGTAGGATAGTATGATGATAGGATTCTGCGATGATGGGCAAGAAGCATGTTTCTTTGCCAGAGGGCAGCCTGTTGACAGGCAGTTATGATAAATAAGTCTTTCAAGGCGTGTCAAATGATATTAGCTTGCGCGCCAATGGCAAGGCTGAGCGCGTTTCGCGCGTGTTTGTTCACAGAAAGTAAACAAGCAAATCAGTCGCGTTTCGTGCTTTTTCCAAAATCTAAAAAATGCATTTTTACCTGGATATACTGGTGCGGTCATCCGAGTCGAGTTTAACGTGATATTTCCAATTAAAATCGATTTTTTAAACCTTTTTGAACAATAGACTTTTCAACTACAGCTAAAAAACATTTCTATATTCGCACAAAATTAAAACGCAACATTTTTTGCCCATTTGGAAGCTACGTTGCCGTAGACACAATCAGGTACATGTTAAACTAATAAATATATACACTGCTCTTATCAATCCGGGGTTAAAAAATTAAATAGGCTTAAATCAGTGAACTTTTTTAGGCCTTTGTCCAGCAGTGGACGTCTTTTGGCTAAGAGAGAGAGAGAGAGAAATCAGTGAACTATCACTAGCTAAAATCGCCTTCTGATCAAGATCTTTGCTTTATAGCCCTTAAAGGGGTTTGGGTAATTTTGTATGGACCAGTGGCGTCATTTTTATTTTTCGCGGCCAGGGATAATTTTATTACTATTTGATAGCACCCTCATTAAGAAACATATCGTAGTGGTAATCATTGTTCTAAGTAATATCGGAGCTGAGGTATGATTTTTTAAAATATTTATTTTTTGCCTGAAGTTCACAAGAATAATACACATAAAACGTTACACTATGGTGCTAATCTTACCTAACAGCTGTAGAAAAATGCATAAATAGGAGAAGAAATAAGAAAACCTTACTTTAATCTAGGGCGGATCCAGCATTCGCGTCAGGGGGGGGTCAAATGGTCGAATGCGTGGTCGATACTCAAAATAAACCCGAGAACATTTGCAGCCTTATGTTCCAAAGAGGGCTATGACCTGGAGTTCGATGCTCCCCCAACCATCCCCCTCGCATTAGCCCTTGTGTTTAACTATATCAATATAAACCTATTGGATACATTTTTCTACATCTTGGCTATTGATATACAATGATCTAGCAATACATCAAGTAAGATATCTCCCCGCGCATTAGTCGTCGAGCCCGCGTGACCATTCGCGCTGTGGCTAGCGGCTAAGTTCACAAGTTCTTCGCGTGAGCACGTCGTACTGCTCATCTGGTTGGTCACGAAGGTATTCGTAATTATCATAATAAGCGGAAACTTCTACAGGTGGATCAGCAAGAACTTCTACAGGTTGATCTGCAGTGGCTTGCACGTTAATTTCTCGGTCATAACGCTGAGATGGCCTGCATATTTGGTCTTCTGCATTAAACTGTAATAAGTGGACACTAGTGTTAAACACCACCAAAACAGAAGCCTTTCCACCTTTCCAACCAAATGACGAAATACAAACCCACATTCGAGTTTGCTGGATATAAACTTCAGCCATTCAACAACTTCAACAATGATTCAACTGCATTATAACCCAGCACCAAAATACCTTTGGCCGCAGCCACACTTACGCCCGAAACACATAAACAAACTGTGTAAAAAGCTCCTAATGAGGAAGAATATCTTGCAAAAACTGGCTGTAGACACTCAACTAAATCACATCTGATTGAGAACAAACACTGCTCACTGAAGCTACAAATATCCACAGAAACCCCAACCTGCTGGTACATTAAGTTTGCCAACCCGCCACCACACCGTCGGAAATCACAGTCCCCACCATACCAAACAGTAAACGAACTCCTCAATACTGAGCTGAACACAGCTAAGTAGGAGTAAAATGCTTGAAAAAAAAACCATGGAGGTTAACTTAAATTCCATTAATCCCATTTTGACTTGCGCAGTGAAAACAGTTCGAGGACCAGCGGCATATCCTGTATGGGCAGAGACCCCTCCATGTCGTCTAAAGAGCCAAAATAGCTTCCTTAGACAGTTTGACGTCTGAGACCAGGAGGCAAAGAACACTAGTCTGGAGCTATGGAAACAAAAATATACTTTTTCCCACCCCAATATCCTCCCTGCTGAAAAGCTCTCACCTGGTGGCGATCTCCCTGGGCAGTTTGGAAGTTCTTAAACAGACTCCGGGCTGGTGTTAGGACCTGACATGAAAACCGCAAAAATCATAACCCGTGAAACTGTGGTGCGATTCTGTCAATGGACCACCTTCTGGCATGTCCCAACTCTGCCCCACTTCCTGCACTATGGAGGACCTTAACGGGGCCAACGACAATGCAATTACTGTGGCCACAGAGGGTGTCGACAGTATTTTGCCAGTTTCCTCGGTCTTAGGCTACCCTCTCCTCTTCGGGCCAGGTCAACCCGATTGTCTTGAGCTCCGCTGCAATTAAGCGTCGCCAGGTCTGCTTGGAACGGCCAACTTTGCGCTTGCGCTGGGAGTTCCACTCCAGAGCTTGCTTCGGGATATGTGAGGGATCCCTTCTTAGTGTTTGACCAATCCATGACCACTTGAGGCTCCTTAATTTGGAGGTCTGTTGGCATTTCCCGGCGTTGTTCCCACAGCTGTTCATTGTATTTGATGCAGGCAGCGGTTCACAAAGACGCTGGATCGGCGGCGTGATCTTTTTAGTGACTTTTCAAGTTTTACATCGATTAAACAGGATTGTTGATTGACTGACTGACGTTTGACCGAAACATTTTGAGTTTCACTCTGAGGGACTTTACTTTTTGGAACGCCACACGGGCCGGAGCTGTGCAAAGGCTGCCCGAGCTTTATATATCCTAGCAGCAACATCATTTTTCGCTCCGCCAGACTTCGAGACTACACTTCCGAGATAGGAGAACATCTTGCATCTTTGCGTTGATTTTAAGCCCAACTTTTGCGGCCACTCGCTGTAGGTTGTCCAGTTTACCTTACATGTCGACGTGTTTGTGACTGAGCAGACACAGGTCATCAACGTAGTCTAGGTCATCCAGTTGATCGGACAACCCCCACTCTATACTTCGTCGCTTGCAGTCGTTCACTATGAGCATTATGCACCCAGTCTGACTCTGGCGTGAACTGCAATATCTTGAGAGATCAGCACCTTTGTGAGCAATTTGGAGAAGTTATTTAAATATAGGGCTTTTTAGTAGGTCTCTAATCTTGGGCGTGACTCAACGATTTCGTCAAGCTGGTGCCAAATATTAGGCCAATGCAATGTATTGAAAGCTTTCTCGAAGTCGACAAACGTAAATTGATTTCACGCTTCCCTTCGGTTGCTTCTCCGAGTATAATTCGGAGTGAATTTATTTGGTCCACGAAAGAGCGGTTGGAGCGGAATCTCAACTGGTCTCATTTAATTCAATTTAGTGATTTATTGCATTCGGATTTAGGGAGGAGCATGCCCCCAGAAATTCCAGTTGCATGTATACATATTTCTTTCTATACTAAAAATAAACCTTGGGGACAGTGCCGGGCTAACAACACGCACTCGACCATGTGAACCTCCCTGACGCGAAAGCTGGATCCGCCCTTGAAGGTCTCTATACGTCTCATTTTGGGCACAGATCTCTGTATGAATCATGGCTATAACGTAAAAAGTGTAACGAATTGAAGAATTGTAGATTCATAACAAACAAAACAGTGTGCCGTTACAGGACACCCGGCAGGTGTAAATACATCTGAATATCGTTCGAAACTAGACTTGTTTCATTCTAATCGTGCCGCATGTTTAAAACCAGCATAAACAAAGCCGTTTTTTACTTTTTATTAGCATTATTGTTAAAATCGAATTGAGTTGTTAGTCAAAAATATGAAAACTAAAATGCCTAATATCTCAGCTCCGATATAGTTTAGCTATATGTACTCCATAATAAAGTTTGATCCCCTTGATATGTTCTTTCAAAATAACCAAGTTTGGTGAGTGGCCGCGAAAATTGAAAATGACGCCAACTTTACCCAAACCCCTTTCAATATAAAGTTAATCCAAAATAACGATTTTAGACACAATACTATCTTTACGCCTATTTTACGGTGCTGATTTCTCGTAAACTGAATAAGATATCTTCACAGGGATTAGCAAAGATAATGTAAATTTATTTGCATGGATAATTTTATTTGCGAAACGACGCTGTAAATAACTTGTTATCCGGTAACTTATTATTGTAATTACCATCTTTGCGTTGGCCGAGTATTGTGTTTTCCACAATCGGAATTAATTTACACTGATATTTATGGGTGTATGCTACAATGCTACATCACGTATACTACTACAAATACCTATAAATGTAAAGATTTTACTTCCATGTGGCAGCTGCTTCTCTTCCCGCGCAAATTGTTAAAGTCAATCGAGGGAAAGGGCTTTAAACTGGGGATTCCTCCACTCATAATCGATGGGCTAGCAACCTGTCACTATACCTGAATCTCCATTTCAACAGAGAGCCTACTATTCAGCTATGTGTGGCCTTCGAGTCTCACGACTCTTGGCTCTGTCTACCCCGTAAGGGATAAAGACGTGATTCCATGTATGAACTGTAAGATTAGAACTTCATCTCATTCTAGTAGTTCCAATCGGCCAAATCGTGAATTGTGTGAAAAGTGGGAATTGGCCTTTTGGTATCGAACATGGTTCTAATTATCCAATTCAAAAAGAGTCCTTATGCCATTTACTCTGTGGTGCCAATACCTCACACTTTTTTTCCTCGTGATAATTAAATTGTAACTTACTCAATACGCCTATGGAGCTAATTAAACTAAACTCCATTTATTCTTACCAGTCCTATCATGTAAGCAATCTTATCATGTCTTTTTATGATTTTACAACAACATAAATTAAAATAGACTTTTTAGGAAATTACTTTCGTGGTTAATAAATGTTTTACTTTAGAATGTTTAGGTTTGAACTAATATTTGATTTATTTTCAACAAAATTGAACAAAAAGTAATGTGAAGATTGTTTACATGATAGGACTGGTAAGAATAAATGGAGTTTACAGAGTTGCATTTAACTGCACATCGTTAGGATATTCAGTGAGCCGGCTTTAAAATGTCATTAGCAGAGTTCAAACTGGCGAGTTAATTGAGTGAGTGATGAAAACCAGGTTGCTTGCTATCCTAGTATTGCTGAAATTATCGTGATAGGTTTTTATTATCGTCCATTACCTACTTGTGTATGAATAAAAATAAATAAACTTATATAAACAAATGGTTTGTGTTTTTAATTGGTATTGTTGACTTTAATTAAGAAATAAAAGCACTGAAGTGTGTTTACAACTTAATTACATACAATATTGGGTATTCTCTGGGAAATTACAGAGTAGACAAGTCACAGAGCCAATTCCAGCGCTCGTAAAACTTTAATTTGCAGTAAATGTTGCCATAACTTCCACGGGAAAATAACGACAATTGCTTTAAAAAGTTTATGACAAACCACTTGTGTGTTTCCACACTAGATTTTTTAAATTATCTGTAATTATTTAGAGAAAGAAAAAATATAGGTCGCGTTTTCTAGTTTTGTACATTTAATTTTGTTTTTATAAATTGGGTAACTGTCTGTTTATAGCTATTCTTTCTTTCTTCTTCTTATTTAAGACCTAAGTTGTTAGTGGATTGGAATAAATTAACTAATTTTAACTAAAAAAACATAAAATAAATAAACCTAAATGTGCAGAGCAACTACGCTCTGCTGCCAGAAAATGTGCGCAGAGCGAATCCGGACAAACGAAGCGGCGGGAAGAATTCTGTACCGGAACTTCACCGGGAAAAAACCACCGGTAAAAAATAAGTACCGGGAAGAAATCTCCACGCGGCACCACGTTTGCCCGACTAAAACCTAAATAACTTAACGCAGTCTGCTACCACCGTAGCTTATGAAGGGAGCTACAGGGCCCTATATGATAACCTAACCTATAAATTAATTACACTTAAAAAACACTTACCAAGCTAAATCTTCTTTCTCTTCGGATCCAAACTTGAGTGTCTTCGGGAAGGGGGAATTCCTAATCACCCTACCTAACCCTTGAGATCTCAATTCCCCAGGACAAATAAATAGATTTCTTCCCGTAGTTTCACTCGGGAACAGCCAGATGTGAACAGCCAGCCACGTTTCACCTCTCACAAGAAAAAGTCACCATGACGGGTACACAAACACAAAGTTCAATAGTTATTTAACAAACAGGAAATTCACAAACACAACTCAAGCTAATTAGCAATCAAAGAACGCGGAACCTCTCGCGTATTAAAAATCAAACCGATATCGCATAGGGCAATGCAATGGCGACCGTCCGCGAGCCATTCGCGCTAGCAGTGTGAGAACCCCGAAACGCCTGGCGGCGGTGACAGGAAACGCCTGCGTTTAGTTTTACCCAATATATTACAAACATCCCCCCGTCCCGGTCTGAGAAGCAGACCGCTAGCTTACTCTACGGGAAGGCGGGCGAGAGAGGTCACACCTCTCCTTAAAATCGAACCGTCGACCAACACCTCAGCCACACGCGGAGTGCCATCTCCGCCAAGAATCAAACGTAATATGCGAGCTCGTCGCCAAAGCAATGAGGGCAAATTTGCCTCTTTTAACAATACTAAATCACCCTCCCTGGGAGGCTCAGTCCTGTCTGTCCACTTCACTCTTTGCTGCAGCAAATGCAAATATTCAAGCGACCAGCGACGCCAAAAGTCCTGGCTCATTTGCTGCAACATTTGAAAACGCGACAACCGATATACGCGTTCATCCTTCCACGGGTATTCGGGCAGGGCATTCAACGGCCCTCCCACCAAAAAATGACCAGGGGTGAGAGCTTCCAAGTCATTTGGATCTGGAGATAGCGGACAGAGAGGACGAGAGTTGAGGACCGCCTCAACTTTACAAAACACTGTGGCCAGCTCTTCAAAGGTTAGAGCCGTTTCTCCGATAATGCGGCGGAGGTGGGTCTTTGCGGATTTCACAGCCGCTTCAAAAATCCCTCCCCAATGGGGGCAACTTGGGGGACTAAACTTCCAGGTTATTCCCCTTTGGGCAGCAATTTGACTTAAACTAGTACAATTTTTATCAATAAACACAGAAACATCCTTAAGATAATTTACAGTTCCCTTATAGTTTGTGCCATTATCAGACCTAATAAGGGAAGGTAGACCTCGACGCGAAACAAAGCGATCCAACGCGGCGACGAAGGCCTCCGTAGTCAGAGCCGATACCACCTCCAAATGGACAGCCTTGGTGGCCAAACAAACAAATACACACAAATAGCCCTTTACAATACGGGCATTACGAAAGGGAGAAGCCTTGATCGAAAAGGGACCGGCAAAATCGGTTCCAACGCCGTCAAACGGCCTCGAAGGTCGGATTCGATCAGCGGGCAAATCACCCATCTGTGGTTGCATCGTGGATGCCTTCAACCTATAACATGCAATACATCGAAACAGGACACTACGGATTGCTCTTCGGGCAGACAAAATCCAAAATTCGCGTTGCAAAATAGCCAACAAAGCATTGCACCCAGCATGGGCGTTACGAATGTGTCGATCAGACACCAAAAGCTGCACCAAGGGTCCGCCCTTGGGCAACAACAGAGGATGGCGAGTCTCATATGGAAGATCCGCCTTCCGGAGCCTGCCTCCAACCCGAAGAAGCCCATCCGAGTCGATGTACGGGTTCAAACGAGCGACCGCGCCCTTCAACTTAGCGCGTCCGTCGCGCAAAATACGAAGCTCTGACTCAAACCGTCCGGTCTGCACGACACGGACCCAATGCAACAATGCGCTCCGGCGCTCTTCTGCACCTGCAATCGGCTCCAACCGCTTTGCCTGTGGGTTTCTACAATTATGTATGAAACGCTTAATCCAACTGGTGACACCCAGAAGCTTATCCAAGCTGCTATACCGAGCAAGTAGCCAATCCGGCTCCGACGTCGTCTCAGCGACTACAGCATGTACACGGAGCCCAGTCAAACTCAAAGAAGTAACATCTGTCTGACAGACAGGCCAAGATGTTTCTGATCCCATCAGCCACTCTGGACCCCACCAGAGCGGGTGTGACACCAATTCTGGTGCCGTACAACCTCGGGAAGCACAGTCCGCTGGGTTAAGCTCTCCCGGCACATGTCTCCATGTTATATCAATTCCGATATTCTGGATTTGGGAAACCCGATTTCCCACAAAAACCTCCAAGGTATGTGGGGCCGCGCGCAACCATGCAAGCGCGACCTGGCTATCCGACCAGGCGAAGATGTCTCGTATCTCGACCGTGGCCGCCAGCTCACTGGCAACGTGATGCAACAATTTAGAGAGAAGGTGAGCTCCACTCAACTCAAGCTTGGGGATAGTCAGCCTAGTCCTGATGGGGGCGACCTTGCTCTTCCCTAACAAAAGCGAGACATTGACCCGGCCATCGGCGTCAACTGTCCGCATATAGACTGACGCGGCGTAGCCTCGCTCCGACGCGTCACAAAAGCCATGCAGGCTGGCTCGATATTTCCCGGGGGCAATATTCGACGAGGCAAGGCAATCCGATTGACTTCCTTGATCGATGAAAACAACTCGAGCCAATCATCCAATGGAGAGCCAAACAGCGGCTCGTCCCACGAGACGCCCAAAGTCCAAAGTCTCTGAAGAAGACACTTTGCAGAGAATATCACTGGACTGATCCAACCGCTTGGATCAAACATACGGGCTATTACGGACAACACCGTTCTCTTAGTCCAGACCTTTGGTATTTCCAAGTCCACTTGGAATGTGAAGATATCGGTTAGCGGCTGGTACTGCATGCCCAGCACCGCTATCCTGTTGGGATCATCCACATCCTCAAACAGGTGAGGGTTCTGTTGGTGATCCTCCGGGATCCCTTCTAGAACTTTAGGCTCATTAGACAACCACTTACGTAGCTCGTAGCCACCTGTCTTCAATATTTCAATCAATTCATCCCGCAGTAGGAGGGCCTCCTCAATACTTTGGGCTCCGGTGCACACGTCATCAACATACAAGTCACGTGACAGCACGGAAGCCCCACGGGGAAAGCGGATCCGTTCCCGCTCTGCCAATTCAAGCAATGATCTGATGGCGATATAGGGACTAGATTTCAAACCATAGGTGTTTGTATTGAGTTCATACACCGTCACAGGATCCTCAGGGCGCTCACGCCAGAGTATCAACTGGAATCGCCTGTCCTCAGGATGTATGACTGTCTGGCGGAACATCATCCGGATGTCCGCGCCAAAAACCACTTGATGTCTTCTAAAGTTCAAGATGATGTCAATTATGTCCCTATGCAATTTGGGACCCGAATGCAAACACAGATTCAACGAAACCCCGTTCGAAGTGGGTGCGGACCCATCGAAGACGGTCCGCAACTTGCCCGTTGAGGCCTTCACCACCGCGTGGTGGGGCAAAAAATAATGCTCAGTTGAGCTCCAATCAACTCGAGCCGGAGACATGTGACCCAAATCCTCGTACTCGCGCATAAATTCAATATATTTATCGCGAAGTACGTGGTCACGCTGCATACGTCGCTCCATGGACAGCAGTCGTTTCTCCGCAAGCGCCCTACTTTGCCCTAGGCTAGGACGAGAGGCAACAAAAGGTAACCTAGTTACAAACCGACCGGAGGGCAACCTCTCCGTGGTCGATCGAAAAAGGGCTTCGCACTCAGCGTGTTCCGGATCCATCCTGGAACTCATAGGTGGCTCCTCCACCTCCCAAAACCTTTGCATGGTCTTGGCCAAGGACGCTGATGCGACGACCGGTGGCTCCTCCACGGTGCTATTATCAAACACAGGGCCCATCAGGGCGAAACCAAAAATCGTAGACACTGCCATCAGTGAAGACGAACCCAGAGCCTTCTGTGTACCCAACAAAATCCAGCCCAATACGTCCGAGCCCAGGAGCAAGTCCACTGGGCCGGGATGAAAGACAAAGGGGTCGGCCAAATCCAGACCCGAAACCAAAGACAACACACCCGGCGGTATGTCTGTCGAGGGGTGCCAACCCGCAATGGTATCCATTACCATAGCCGAAGTCGTGATCCTCATTGTGGAGGACTTCAGCGAAGAAAAGGTGACAAGTGTCTGGCCCGTCAGACACTTCACTTGTATGCCACCAACTCCAAGAAGTGGCACAGGCGAGTCTTCCACGACTAAACCTAACTGGCGTGCCACTCGAGTGGTAACCAAACTGCTTTGAGCCCCTGAGTCCAACAGAGCTCTCAAATTAATGGCTTCCCCCACGACCCCATACGCGGACCACCGCGGTAGGGAGCAGAACCGTCCGCGGCTCTGTCCCAGCAAGGGAGCAAGCTAGTTACGGGCTCCCCACTCTCTCCAAACCAGGGGCGCGCCACTGACCCGGATAATATGGCGGGCGAGTGCACATCCCCATCTGAGGGGGCATAACCCGCGGCCCGGCCATACCTATGGTACGGCGGGTGGTACTCCAGCCGTGGGTACTCGTGCAGCGGTGGAGAAAACCGCTGCGGCTGCATGTGTTGGGCATTGGTAACCCGCGTGGAGGGGGTGTCCCCACTCTCACGTCCGATCTAGGGCCCCCGCCCATGGGGGCCCTATCCGGGGCCTGGCCAGTCACATACTGGCCACGACCTTGGGGCGCGTGGTCCCGGTCCGCCAAGACCCGCGCCGGTACGCGACCCCCCTCCCGAGGGGGGTGCGACGAGCGAAGCCGCGTCCTCCTTCGGATGGTGGAGGGCTTCGCGCAGGAGCGCCCCCGCCCATAGGGGACCCCTGCCTCAACCACCGGGGGCCATCCCCGTTTCGGTTCATGCAGAGCATCACGTGGTGCAGCCCACGGCATGCACTGCATGGTATGGCATTGGGACAGTCACGTGCATAGTGACCGCCCAAACAATAAAAGCAAAGTTCATGCCGCTTTGCCATGCGGCGCCGATCTTGTACTGGCAGTCTCTGCCAGTCCCTGCATTGTAGCAGGCTGTGGCCCATCCGGCCACATTGCAGGCAGTCCGCGTCCCTCGCGACTGCTGCCGTGTGCGCAACCCGCACACCAGCTCCACGCGGTGGCGGTTGCCGTCCCTGTTGGGGCCTACGTTCAGGCGCTCTGGATGGCGCTGAGTCCGTCATGGTATTCTCAGCCGCCCGTGCCTCAAACTCCAAAAACTTCACCAAGTCAGTGAATGTTGGTAGGGTGGTGCTATCCCGTTCCGCATTCTCGCGCTCAAATCGCGAGCGGATGTCATTGGGCAATTTGCCCAATACAATGTGCACCAACAAAAAGACCATTGGTCCACCGGCAGCCCCAGTGTGCGGAGCGCGTTACAGGCCACTGTAACGGGCGTGAGCAACTGCAGGCGCAACTGTGCCCTGTTGGCCACCTTGGGCAGGGCCATCAACTGTGCGGCGTGCGCATCCGCTAACAAACGTAAGTTTTGGTAGCGGGAGTTCAATAACTCCCAAGCCGTATCGTACTGGTCGTCCTCCACCCGGAGGTGCTGGATGAGCGACCGCGCTTCATCCTCAAGAGTGGAGAGGAGGTAGGCCATCTTCTGGGCCTTCGACAAATCCTGTCGTGCTACGACCAGGGACTCAAACATATTTTTATATGCTACCCACTCCTCCATCCTACCCCCAAAGTGGGACAGCTGAAGGGTGGGGAGCCGACCAGTAACCGCTGGTCCTTCCTGTCTAACAGGTGTGCGAGGGGCTGGTCCGCCAGCCTGTCTCGCCCTTATTGCGGTCACCGCCTCCGCGATATCATCGTGCAGACTCAGGATCTGGTCCATGTCCGCCATGTGACCTGCGTAGGCCTCCGGGGTAAGATCGGCTTCGGTAAGCGCCGCCATGGCCGCTTCCGCGCTAATCAATCGTGAGTGGAGGTGATCCGCTCTTAGCAGTATGGCGCCCTCCCTGTCCTTCCGGGACAGGAGTCCTCCGGCCGTCACAAACCATCTCAATTCGTTGGCGAGTGTCGCCCTAGCATTGGAGGCCTTCGCCATCGCGTCAAGTCACAAACAAAAAATAACAAAAGGTAAATAAAAAACAACAAAATCAAGCAACTACACGAAGAACCGCGGTAGGTATGAGAATGGCACAAACCCGGAACGCACGGTACAAACCGCAAACAAATACAAAAAAGGTTACAAATATTCTTATACAAACAAACTAAGAAAAATCTAATAATTTTTACAAACAATTAATTGTTTTTTACAAACGAACAAATAGAGGGTAGATAAACTACGCTCTGCTACCAGAAAATGTGCAGAGCAACTACGCTCTGCTGCCAGAAAATGTGCGCAGAGCGAATCCGGACAAACGAAGCGGCGGGAAGAATTCTGTACCGGAACTTCACCGGGAAAAAACCACCGGTAAAAAATAAGTACCGGGAAGAAATCTCCACGCGGCACCACGTTTGCCCGACTAAAACCTAAATAACTTAACGCAGTCTGCTACCACCGTAGCTTATGAAGGGAGCTACAGGGCCCTATATGATAACCTAACCTATAAATTAATTACACTTAAAAACACTTACCAAGCTAAATCTTCTTTCTCTTCGGATCCAAACTTGAGTGTCTTCGGGAAGGGGGAATTCCTAATCACCCTACCTAACCCTTGAGATCTCAATTCCCCAGGACAAATAAATAGATTTCTTCCCGTAGTTTCACTCGGGAACAGCCAGATGTGAACAGCCAGCCACGTTTCACCTCTCACAAGAAAAAGTCACCATGACGGGTACACAAACACAAAGTTCAATAGTTATTTAACAAACAGGAAATTCACAAACACAACTCAAGCTAATTAGCAATCAAAGAACGCGGAACCTCTCGCGTATTAAAAATCAAACCGATATCGCATAGGGCAATGCAATGGCGACCGTCCGCGAGCCATTCGCGCTAGCAGTGTGAGAACCCCGAAACGCCTGGCGGCGGTGACAGGAAACGCCTGCGTTTAGTTTTACCCAATATATTACAAACACTAAATAAACTAAATCTAAACTTTAAAAAAATAATTACACACAACTAGGTTAAATGGTTAGACGACCTTAGTAATATGAGTGAAAATGGTATGGTAAGTACATTGTAGTTCTCGTCTACTGGTTGTATGTAAACGAGGCACAATTAGTATTTTCTAACAATTACAAATAATAACCGCTATGCTCGATAGAAATAGCCCTTGTTGGGTTTCTAGTAAACATTGTTGGCTATAATTCCAGCTACTACACCACAGAGTAACACGAGAGTCAAAGCTTTAAAGCTGTATGTTCTTCATGTTCATTATTTTTTTGGAATGGAAATGGCTATAAGAACTTTTTAAAGGACTGGTCTTGTCTGTCTACCATTTCTTTCTATTAAGCTCCTACTTAAAACTAAGACTTTTTAATTCACCCATGTGTAAATTATTTTATTTTATCTTTCTGTTATGTTATCTATGTCACTGCAATTCAGAGCGTAGCTAAGTAGCGCTTTTTCACGAAGAAATATAATACTGACTTCAAAAAACAGGTCAACGCAGCGTTGCAACATGATTTCGCTTTTAGTCTGTATTTTTGGACAATGGAGCGCCATTTGTTTTTCGTCGTCGTTCTACGCTGGTAAATAATTAGTGATTAAATGATGCTACAGAGTTGAAGCTCCTCTACGATCGGTAGCTATATCCGTCTCATGTGTGTCGGCCGTAACTGGCCCGTTTAATTATCAGATCAGCTAACTATGCCCGGATCGCGTGTGAACGAGGCATAGACGCGTGCAATGTTAGTAGATGGAGCGTATATTTCAGACTATTGTGTGTTCGAATGATGTTAAATCTACCTGGTTGGATGTTAAAGGAATTAGTTGTAATTTGGTGCACATGTAATTCTGTGTTTGGTATGTTTGGTTCAATTCTCATTACTAGCTTATATTTTTATTTATAGACATTTGACAAAAAAAAACACAGTATGTTTTCCCGGAAATAGTTGTACCAGGGCCATGATTTGACTACGTCAAAAACACCAAAGAAATTGTACTAACGCATATAAAACTAGTCGCTTTAGTATAATATCTTTGGCTTTTGAGAAACAATTGAAGCACAATATCTACGTTTGCAATTAGTGGAATCGGCCCCGAGTTTAACAGCCACATGGGTGACCACCATTAGGTCGTTTCTAGGACTACCTGCACTTATGATTAGTATTAAGCTTTGTTGCCTAGAGGATTCTAGGCAACAATTGACGCGCAACATGTTGTTCTTTCTTCTCCGTGCAATTTACATGAGTAAGAACTAAGGTGCTGTTTCATTTGAGTCAATCGAAGTGGGCAAGATTGCATAGTATATATCCATATAATATGCAATCTTGACACACTTCACATGACCTTATCACTTCTTTTTTTTTTCTTCTTTTTTGCTCACTTGATTTACTAAAGTCGTGTCGAAAGTGTGCGCGCCGCATTAACCCGTCTACCTCGGTCAAAATTACAGTATCTACCCTGTCCCATATTATCTTCTTCGTAGCCAGCAGCCAGCAGTAATAGGGTAACTTTATAATTTGCACGACAACTTCCAAGCGGTCACAACCCTAGTTGGTAACAGTACGGACTTGTTCGAAAACCATGTTCAGCCCTATTTAAATCCTTTGGGCTGAATGCTGGACGCTTTGAAAGAGTACAGTTTGACCGGGAGTTTTCTCTAGACACAAGTACCCCTGGAAAGGTTGTTATGTAATAAAATAACAGATTTTAATAAGAGAAGTTAATATATATTTATAGTTTAATATAAAATACAGTTAAGGTAAAAAATTCACTAGAGGTAAAAAACACTAGGAAAGCGAACGCGGCACAGGGGGTATAGGGGTAAAGAAAGAAGGTATAGGGTTAAGAATTTGGACGAGGACACGGGCAGCACGGCAGGCGGTAGGGAGCCTTGCCTTATCCACTACTGACGGTACAGCAGGCACAGTAGGGCGGGTAATGGGAGCCCAATGCTCTCGGCCGACGAGTAATGAGAGCCGGCTTCGGTCCTCAGGTCCACAGCAACGAGGACTTCAATGAGGTTTTTAAATTGAGGAGTCTTCAGGTCCACAGCAACGAGGTCTTCAATGAGATTTTAGATTGACGATTTACGACGCGAAGGCTTGCAGGGTCCCGGGGTCAGCAGGCCCCGGGACAAGACCTTTATTTCGCTCCGCGCTCCGATTTCTCGGAGAAGTGAAGACTGACCCGTTCTGACATTCAGTGTCTTTATATAGGCCTCGATTTAGAATTTCGTATTGCTTCATAATTTTCAAATAAAATACGAAATTAGAACATTTGCGAAAAGGTATACATAGAAATTTATAGAATTTTAGAAAAAATAAAATCTGACATGCGACAACGCTTGACAATCATAGTTGTTTACAATGAAAAAACGCAAGTAAAAATTTACACAATTTAAAGAATTAAGTATAAAAAAGTGGAAATAAACACGAAATATATATTGGGAAAACCAAAATAACATAAAATAACCAAAAATGAAGATATAGCGGTAAGTTTAAAGAAATATTCCCTAGCAACGTAGAAATTTTACTACAGAAAGTGTAAAAAAAAGAACATTTTGAGCTAAATAAGTAATTATAATAGTAAAATAGACAAGAATAAAAGTTAAATAAACATGAATACACTACAAGGTACGAAGTTTAAAATTATGTTCGATAGTTCAGGGTTGATGCGAGTGAATTTGTTTTTGATTAAATTAATTTTTTTTTGTACTTAATCAATAAAAAAATGTGTTTTTTCTTTCACAGGTAAGTTCCTGCCCCATTTTCATACTACGACGTGTTAGTAAGAAACGTATAAAATAAAGAGGTGAGCTATTAAAATTTTTAATGAAACTTCACGATTCAATCGGTACTTAAATTCCTAATCCAACTAATATTAACTAAATAGTTTTTTTTTTTGCGAGAATGGATGGATATTTATTACTAGTTCACGCAAAAACTACTAGATGGATTTTGATGAAATTTAGTATACAGGTAAAATAAAACCTGAAAAAACACAGTGTACTTTTTAACCCGAAATTTCCACGGGACCGGTTCCCAGAGGCGCAACTAGAATGATAATAAACTTTAGTAAAATATAAACTTAATTAAAAGTGCCCGTAAAAGTAATATTGAAAATTACGACAGGAAAATTAAATTTAGTTAATTTTACATTATTAAATTAGAATCCAATTAGGTGAGTCAAAAACATGATAAGCAAGTGTAAGTTAAAATTAATTTCTGTTGAAAGCAATTAAAATAGGTTCGGCCGAAAATAACTAAAGGCATCCGCTGTGTGACGCATTTTGCAAGTTCAATCAACCCTTACACTGTACCACAGGGAGGGCGCTTCATAGAAACGGGGTGTCATATATATCTACTACTACTACAAATAAAACTGTACATCCGTGAACACGTCAGTAACACATCAATGTGTGCGTTTTCATAGTCATAACGTTCCAATCCGCAAAAGAACAGGGGAGAAGTGCGGGGGTGCGGAGGGGTGCTATATTGCGGGAGGGGCAGGGAGTTTTCTTTCTGTACGTAGTACTTATATTAATTCTGTGACTGTAGTGTCAAAGATTGAGCATCAGCTTATGAGAAACATAAGGAAGTGATAAGTTTACGGTAATTTTGAATTTCCAATGTGAAGTCCGTGTTGCTCCGTGGCACAACAGTCCGATACGCGTTTGGCCAGATTTCTCATTTTTAAGTGCGGAACCATAAAAATTACAATTACTTGGTTTTATTTTAAATTCCTTCCTATGGTTTCCTGGTACGTTTCCTGCGTGTTTAATTTGGCTATAAAAATCACCCGCCATATTTCAAAATAATGATAAAACGTTTGATTTCATTTCGTCCCATAAAATATTGTTTATCAAGGCATCTTTAACCATGGGGTATGTCTATTATACATTGACTTATAATGTCTCTAATGCTAGACTTATTACGAGCTCAATGCCTTATCGGTAGTGTTTACTGTATAGGTTCGGCATTCGATTAATATTTTAGTGTTTTAAAATATTTATGAAGAAGTTTGAAAGAGAGTTGAACTTCAACTACGGATGGAAACATCAAGTCGGGAATACAATTTATAATTAGTTAAATTAAATGATATTAAAGGTACCTAAGTACAGTTTAATTAACGACAAACCCCCCAGTCGTTACATTACCATGCAGCTCTATCTTAACTTTTCTCTAAGATACAGTCAGTCTCATCCAAATTCAATAAAATATAATTATCTAACTAAGTCACATGATTTTTTTTATAGAATCGGATAATATCCTATCTCGATCTTCTAATTTTTCCACGTTGAATTTGCTTTATGATTGTATGTGGAATGTAGTTGCCTACTATTGTGCTAATTTGAGCTCCTAGATTTTCATATAGTCTATTATCTATTTTAGACTAAAATAGTCACCCTAGATTCTTTATATATATATGCAAATATTTTGCCTTTACGCGGACAGCGACTGATCATACCCATTGTCGATTTCTCACACAGGAACAGAAAATATTCGTCGGCTTCTTCCTCAGTGTCGCCGTATTTCTTCATTGTGGTCAACAAACTCTTTATATTCAATCCGGCACATTTCCAATAGACGTCAGTGGGTATGGTCTATAACCATAACGAGTGCCCCATAGGCTCTCTCCCCTGATTGTCCTGTCTGCGTTAGTTTATGGTCAAATTAAATCATAAACTCCTGAGGAGGTACCATTTGTTCTCGATTTCATTGTTATGATTACTCAGCAATGATAAATGATACATGATTTATCTTCATTTAGTTTTGTTTTCTTAATATTTAATGCGTTTTGCCGTCCTTACTAAATATGAATAACTAACTTTTGCACGCGGCTTCGCCCGCGTGAATTTCTCACGGGAACAGTGCTTTTTCCCGGGATGAAAGGTACCCTATGTCCTTCTCAGTACTTTTAACTATGTAATGCAAAATTTCATAAAGATTGGTTCAGTAGATAAAGCGTGAAGAGGTAACAAACAAACAAATAAATAAACAAACAAACATTTTTGGATTGTATTGTTAGCTTATAAAATAATCCTAAATATATTTAATGGTTTACTATTATTTAACTGCAACATAAATAATACGTCTAAAATAGATTTAAGAAAATAAAGCTTTGTTTTGATTAAAACGGTCGCGTGTTCGTGGTCCGCCCCACCTCTCGCTCTAAAAGAGTAGGGGTAGTGGGGCGAGCCACGTGCGGCGACGGTAATCTGGCATTACTGTGTTGACTGCCAAGAGCAGAGGTCGTCTCCGGATTATAAGACGGAATTATGTGCAAATTTTGTGAATTCAGTGAATATATTGTGAAGTATCCTATTTGGTAAATATTTTATTTGAAACCGAATAAATACCGTGTAAGTACTTACTTTCTTTTATTTTCTATAATAACCCTCAGCGATATAACAAAATAATGTTAAATTTGTACTTTTAACCCTGACATCGATAACATCTCAGAAGTGGGATAATAAAATTCACATTTTGCCTTTGTGGATTGCTAAAAAAGTTTTTTTTTTTTTCTCCTTATTTATTATTTAATTAATTTAATTAATTGGTGAACATTACAGCTTTGAAATAACTAGAATATTATTATACATGTAAGATTGCTAGAAAGACAATTTCATTGTTCTCGCTAATAAGTAAGAATATAAGAAAGACGGTATTAAACTACAATTAATAGCAGTACTTTTAACAATATGCATAACAAGACATATTCATGAAATATTTGGCACTAGACATTAGTTCGCTTCGCTTTTATTTTCCGTTATATATACACTTTCTTTAGATATCTCCTTACAATACAATTAACAAATCCGTAGCTGATTTGGTTGTAATCTAGCCTTTTACATGTGCGATTTACGCTTGGTTACCTAGACTACTTTAAACTTTTAGTTCAAAGTGAGGGTTTTTATATGTAGATTTAGCCAGTTTCTTTTTTAGTAAATTTAGCTACTAGTTATTAATTGATGACAATTCGTAATTTTGTACATCTAAAACAATAACATTTTCATTTCATTTCAAAATTCCTGTAAATTATATTTTCCAATGGCTACTACCACTTTTCAAAGGACAATTGAAGCCTCTCGGAAAAATTCAACATGTTTCAGATGACGTAAATCGATGCCGATGAGTCTGGTAGCGCGTGCATCACAACATGCTCAGCAGGGCGCATTGGTGCATTGCAGCGCGCTCAGCAGGGTGCACTGCAGCGCACTCAACAGCGTGCATCACAGCGCGCACAGCAGCGTGCATCGCAGCGCGCTCAGCAGCCTGCACTGCAGCGTGCACTGCAGGGCACTTAGCAGCGTGCACCACAGGGCACTTGGCAGCGTGCACTGCAGCGTACACAGCAGCGTGCATCGCAGCGCGCACTGAGCTCTCTCAGCAGCGTGCATCGCAGCTCACTCGGCAGGGTGCTCTGTAGCGCGTTCAACAGCGTGCATCACAGAGCGCACCGCAGCGCGATCAGCAGCAGCGTGCACCGCAGGGCGCTTAGCAGCGTGCACTGCAGTGGGCACAGCAGCGTGCGTCGCAGCGCGCAGAGAGCTCGCTCAGCAGCGTGACCAGTGCGGGCACAGCTGCGTGCATCGCAGCGGGCACAGCTGCGCACACCACAGCGCGTTTAGAAGGGTGCACTATAGCGCGCTCAGTAGCGTACATCGCAGCACGCACAGCAGCGTGCACGGTCATGCACCGCACAGCATTGACCACAACACACACAGCAGCGCGCACCGCAGCGTGCACCGCAACGCTCACTACAGCGTACATAGCAGTGTTTACAGCAGCACGCAACACATCGCGCAAGTGTTTATGCGATCAGGTTAGATCAAATCATTTTTCCTTTTAATTTCTACCGCAACGTAGGTGATGGCTACACACGCACTCACGCTGAGTGCCATAAGATTCCTAGTGTTGTGGTGTAGTGAATGTCGAGGTCTTGAGAGTACACTAGATCTTTAAAAATAAGCGTTAAACAATACCAAGTTAAAAAGTACACCATATCTTTCCCTTTATAAAAAAAAAGTATTACACAATAACAAGTTTGAAAGTAAACTACAAAGACTGCCTAGTCTATTTTGCACTGTTAGGGCTAGGCCCCAGGTTTTGCCCACAAGTCGCTGACAGTGCCAAAGATTGACATCTTGAGCGAGAACTCTAGTTCAGCTTGCTATCAAGAATGACACCAAAATAATTCACTTAATTTGATAGTAGTGTGGTATCAAATGTTTCGGTAGATTGAAATTTACCTACAGGCAAGGCATGCTGACAAAAGAGCTGGCAGATGTTCTATAAGCTTTGTCAGTAGTCCTGGGGAGGATTCCATCAGGACCAGGGGATTTGAATACTTGAAAACTGTTTGCTGTCCATTGTTTTCGATTTGGTGTGATTATTTCTTGGCGTTCTGGCTTCAATCCTGCTCCATGGGTTGGTAAGTCCAGATCATGTCAGGCGGGTCTTGATACAGCCTGGCAAGAGAGTGTCAAAAAATGCTTATTTCGTCCTTAGTAGTCGTGTAGCTACGAGTATCGTCTTGTGTTGAGAATCCCAATGGATTTGTTTGAGAAAATTCCGTATTCGCAATGATTCGGGAGTCGATTTGATGTTTATGCAGTATTTGTATCATGATTAGCGGCTGAAGGTCTTAATGTGATTTCTTAATCTAACGTATGCCTTGGTTTATTATCCCAGTCACTGTCCTTGCTGGTGTTAAGAGCTCTGGTAAAAGTATGTAAACATGATTTTTCCTTTGCTCTAATTCTGGGCCACATAATCGGTTCCCGCCCCTGATAAAGCAGAATTCTCTAAGAGGTCATGATTGTTCATAATTGTTATTGAGATAGCGTACTCCTATTCTTCTGAAGTGTCATCAAGTTAATAGCTTTCTTCGGCGGATACAAGTTGTCCTTAAGCATTCTATTATATGCTATCTTGTTGGTTTTTCTTTGGTCTCTGCAAGCGGTACGTCTGGTTATAGTGAGGTCTATCCGATATCAAATCCACCTATAATCCGCACATGACGTCTCGTCTGATACGTACCAATCTGAAATGTGATTGAGTATCGTATTTGTATCTGGTGTGAGACCTATGGTAGTCTAAGCGCTCTTAGTAATAAACCTTGTTACCATTTCCGTTCAAACAAGATTCGCCATTGATGGACATATCAGGAAGAACATGATGATGATGATCTGGAGGAGGTAGTTGACAAGTTATTTTCCTCAAGGGTTTGGTGCTTCCGAACCCCAGAGAGATCCAACTGGGCGGTCGCCCGTTAATTTGGCCTTCTCCTGCGAGGACTGCATCAGGATGCTGTCTTGGTCTAAGGGTACGGCCTCATACGCGCAAAGCGCAGTGGCGGGTACCTCCTCTGGCTCCGTGGGGTCGACCTAATCAAGCTGGTCCTTGTTACTGCCTCGTTGGATATTTGGTGATACACCGACCCGAGGGAGAATGCCAGCGCGGCGGTCGAGTTCTTGGACGGTGCGTTTTTTGGTACGCCAACCATGAGAAAGAGGCCTGTCTCCTGTTTTGGGAGCTAAAAAGCATCCATTTATGCACACCAACCTATACCAGAAGCAGCTGGTGTACAGCGTACCACTGCGCGCTGGTAGCAAGATCAACCTCAGATTTTTTGGTGATGATATAATTGATTAGTAAAATCTTTTATTTCCTTACATCAGTAAAGGATTGACAAATTAATTAATTCATTAATCATCAATGGCATCTAATTGCCTCATGTTTGCTGTGCCCTGCAGGGCGTCACTAGTACCTTATTTACATTTATGTGACATCTGTGAATGTGACTTGCAAAAAGAATCCGAATTTGCAGATGCAGTACATCTCAGGCCATTAAATAACGCCTGTGACATTGTATAATTAAAATTCTTTAATAATTCAATCAAATATCCATTTGCCTTTTCCTAGGCCATGAAATAATGCCTGTGTTTACCCCAGCAGGTTTATTCAACCAAAGTTTCATTTAATTCGTAGCGATACGATATCTAAATTCGTAATCGTTTCTACAGATGACAAAAACAATTTTTTTTCCGTCATCAAAGCGAAAGCGAACGTCAAATGTATGGAAGTAAGCCATAAAACAGTTCGCTACTCTATAGTTTCGAATCGTTTCCTCTATGTACTTGCGATGATAATGTCGATCGACCACGTGATTTAGCGCGGCCTTATGTCATCCCATACATTTTAGCGTTTTCGAACTACGGTTTTGTTTTTAAATTCCGACTTTGTCTAAGTTCCAGGCCATCAAATAATGCCAGTCTTTACGCCAGGCCATGAAATAAAGCCTGTACTTTTCCCATGCCATGAAATATTGCCTATCTTTACCCCAGGCCATGAAATAATGCCTATCTTTACCCCAGGCCATGAAATAATGCCTATCTTTACCCCAGGCCATGAAATAATGCCTGTCTTTACCCCAGGCCATGAAATTATGCCTGTCCTTTCCCCAGGCCATAAAATGTCTGTGGCATTGTATAATTAAAATGCTACATTTTAGAAATAATAATAACATGCTTTATTTCAGATATCCACATTCCTATCCCCGGGCCATGAAATAATGCCTGTCCTTTCGTCAGGCCATGAAATAATGCCTGTCCTTCCTCAGGCCATGAAATAATGCCTGCTTTATAATGGGCCATGAAATAATGCCCGCTTAAAATAGAATGGGCCATGAAATAAAGCCCTCTTAAAATTGAATGGGCCATAAAATAATGCCCGCTTAAAATGTCAAATCTGAATGTCATAAAAAAATACATAATGTAATAATAGAACCAAATAAGGGTTTTTTTTTAAGATGGTACATACCTACGATTTAATTATAGCTTGTATGTAAAATGTTATTAAAACCTTTAAGGTGAGGACTGACAAAATCCAAATTCGCACAACCAAGGCCGTGTACGCAAAGCAACTTTGTATTTTGCAATATGCTACTATCATTGGCAGAATCGAACATTTGTACCGATTTGGTAACTATTTCTGTTAGTCAAAAAACAAAAGTTTTCAGTTTAAACTTTAATACAGTATTATGTATTTAGAGCTAGATATTTCAATATTGTATTGTATCACATTACGCACTTGTGCGTTATTGTAAAGTAAAACGCACGCTCCGTCTAAAAACGAACGATACTTTTTTAAATCTTAGCAAAGAGTTTTTATGTCAGAAAAGTGGTCAACATTTTATGAATAAAATTAACTTTAGGAGATAATTTAAATAAAAATTTAATTCTTTAAATGAATTTTGATAATAAATGACAACCATTTATCTGTAACAAAACACAAAAATATTAATTTACTTTCTGGCTGTTATTTGTGCATTTGCCTTAAAAAAAAAAAAGCACTGATGCGCGCGCATCGCTAATTTGTGAACAAGTAAAATTATACCGCGCGCTTTTTCTTTGGTATTGTCGTTTTCCGAGTTTTATTTAAATATTTCCTCGCAAATATGTTATAAAACGTCGTATGACATACGTGCGCTTTGAAAATTACAGCCTCCGCCTTTCTTGTAGCCCTCGCCTATGGTTCGGGCTAGCAATATCGCCTCGGCTGTAATTTTCAACTTACCGCACTTATATCACAATGTACTATTATATAGGCTTAAAAATAGCACTTGTAAATCGTCACATTCTTGTTTTTTAGTTAGTTGACGTCATAAAATTACTTAAAGCTAAGGTTACCACCGCCTCTAAAGCGCAAGTGGAAAGTGGAAAGTCCACTGCTGCATTTTCTCCAAAGACGTCACTTTACAACATATGTCTTACAATTAAATGACTGTGTATGTGGACGAATATACACAGTATTTTACAGTATTTTATTTTCCACTAAATGAATTAAATTGAAAGTTAAATTAAATTGACATATAATTTTACTAAAAACATTGATTCTTTAAATTTCGATATGTAATTTGGCTAACCAACGCACCAGCGCAGTCAAAGTCGAGTAATTAGAAATTGTTATAAAAAAAGTACTTAAATTTTTTTGCTTTATTCGTTATTTTGTTGAAGATACAATAAACATTTTATTGTAACATTTTTTTTTTGCAAACCGTACATTTGTCAATGAGACGAAGTTAAATTTTAAGCTAAAATTTACTTTAAATTAGTTTTTTTTTTAATTTATTGTAGGTATTACCTATGTATTGTATTTTATTCCACTTCTTAATTAAACTCTAATTAAGTAAACGAGGCCAAAAAAAAAAAAATTAAAATTATATCAAATGTACCTACTCATCATAATCTACCCTGCTTTAAAGGAAATATAGCTGCTGTGGTGAAATGTCTATTGTTATTTTTAAAATATTAGTCTAAGGATAAGTGATAAGTCAGATTCTGTTTTCTGTCCTCTTCACTTAAGTACTTCTCTGTAATTTTTTCTAGTTACAATACTTGTGTTCGGAGTGCGGTTTGCTACAGACTCCGAACTAGTCACATCTGAACTAGTTTGTACATTTTATATAGTCATTTAAAACAATCATACAAAAATCATAAAAATAAAACCAAATGTAATGTTATGATAATAATATGATAATAAGTCTATGTGCATCTGTTATTTAAGAAATTAATATTAATTAAACTTAGTAAAGTAAACTATTTTATTATTACAACAAAGTTATGCAACAGCTACAAGTATCTAGAGAAAATGTATTATAGATCTTCATCTGTATAGATATTAAATATTGTAGCTATGACATTTACGAGGTCGTAAAATATTTAAAGGATGGCCGAACTGTTAGCTTATAAAATAATCCTAAATATATTTTCACTTCTCATGCTCTGAAAGTGCTTATTTGTGCAGGATATAGGCTGCACAAAATCGAATTTTGTGCACAAGGGCATTAACGTATCTACTCATAAATGTATCTATATTAAGGCAAAGAAAATGAGCCATACAGCTAAACACGATAAAAAGTTCATAGACAGAATTTGTTATTTTATAATATTTACTTTTAATTTATTTGCCTTATGTGTTTTTTAAAACATAAAAGATATTAAAATTTAAATTCAAGTACGGTAGGTTATTTAATTAATTTAAGAAAATATTATTACAAAATAATTTAATAGTAGGCTGTATAGGTCTGCAGCCCAAGCCTATCAATGTCGTAGGATTAAAAAAATAAAGCGGCGGGAAACAGCTCTTTTGTTTTTTCGTGCGTTTATTAATTTCTTAATTTTGATTTATTTCCTCGCAATCGAAGTGAAAAGCAGAGTTTACAACTCGTCCACAAAACGATTTTTATCCTCGACATTACTATCAGCCCTCGCCTTCGGCTCGGGCTGCTAAAAGTCTCGGATAAAAATGATTCGTTTTGTGCACTTGTTGTAAAATCTACTATTAATGGTTTACTATTATTTAACTGCAACATAAATAATACGTCTAAAATAGATTTAAGAAAATAAAGCTTTGTTTTGATTAAAACGGTCGCGTGTTCGTGGTCCGCCCCACCTCTCGCTCTAAAAGAGTAGGGGTAGTGGGGCGAGCCACGTGCGGCGACGGTAATCTGGCATTACTGTGTTGACTGCCAAGAGCAGAGGTCGTCTCCGGATTATAAGACGGAATTATGTGCAAATTTTGTGAATTCAGTGAATATATTGTGAAGTATCCTATTTGGTAAATATTTTATTTGAAACCGAATAAATACCGTGTAAGTACTTACTTTCTTTTATTTTCTATAATAACCCTCAGCGATATAACAAAATAATGTTAAATTTTTACTTTTAACCCTGACATCGATAACAATATGAATTGTTAAGATATAATCTACTAAAATAAATATCAAATGCCTGTAATATTATATGTATTTAACTTTTGAGCCAAAACTAAATAAGTATTTAGTTAGGTTGACTCCCAAAGAAATTACCCTAGTATTATGATATACTAGGTTCTGTGGTTCTAAATTGTATGATAGATTATAAGGTAAACAGAGATAAGGCCAACTTGAAAAAGAGACTGTTTCATAAGTTTCTTTCGGCATTTCTTCTCAGCAGTGGTCGTTCCGAAATGCTAGTAGTTTGTAGCTTTGAGACATAATATATTATGATTAAATAATTAGTTATCGACGTGAAAAAAAGCCTTCTTTGAAGGCCAAGTTTCAATAAAAAAATTGACTTTGACTTTGAAAGATAAATTTTCCATTTTGACCTGACCGGGGATCGAACTGGGAACCCTTTGATTCAGAGGCAATACCACTGCGCCACAGGAACCGTCAAAACAGCTCAATCAATTAAATTCTTCCATTACTGACTAAGTGACTGACGGACACCGCACTGCCAAAACTACTTCGCGTGGAAAGCTGTAATTTGTCATGAAGGTTCCTGGACAATGCAATGGCGGACCACACGCGACGCCATCCACGCTAGCAGTGTGAGAACCCCAAAACGCCTGGCGGCGATAACAGGAAACGCCTGCGTTTAGTTTTACCCAATATATTACAAACATCCCCCCGTCCCGGTCTGAGAAGCAGACCGCTAGCTTACTCTACGGGAAGGCGGGCGAGAGAGGTCACACCTCTCCTTAAAATCGAACCGTCGACCAACACCTCAGCCACACGCGGAGTGCCATCTCCGCCAAGAATCAAACGTAATATGCGAGCTCGTCGCCAAAGCAATGAGGGCAAATTTGCCTCTTTTAACAATACTAAATCACCCTCCCTGGGAGGCTCAGTCCTGTCTGTCCACTTCACTCTTTGCTGCAGCAAATGCAAATATTCAAGCGACCAGCGACGCCAAAAGTCCTGGCTCATTTGCTGCAACATTTGAAAACGCGACAACCGATATACGCGTTCATCCTTCCACGGGTATTCGGGCAGGGCATTCAACGGCCCTCCCACCAAAAAATGACCAGGGGTGAGAGCTTCCAAGTCATTTGGATCTGGAGATAGCGGACAGAGAGGACGAGAGTTGAGGACCGCCTCAACTTTACAAAACACTGTGGCCAGCTCTTCAAAAGTTAGAGCCGTTTCTCCGATAATGCGGCGGAGGTGGGTCTTTGCGGATTTCACAGCCGCTTCAAAAATCCCTCCCCAATGGGGGCAACTTGGGGGACTAAACTTCCAGGTTATTCCCCTTTGGGCAGCAATTTGACTTAAACTAGTACAATTTTTATCAATAAACACAGAAACATCCTTAAGATAATTTACAGTTCCCTTATAGTTTGTGCCATTGTCAGACCTAATAAGGGAAGGTAGACCTCGACGCGAAACAAAGCGATCCAACGCGGCGACGAAGGCCTCCGTAGTCAGAGCCGATACCACCTCCAAATGGACAGCCTTGGTGGCCAAACAAACAAATACACACAAATAGCCCTTCACAATACGGGCATTACGAAAGGGAGAAGCCTTGATCGAAAAGGGACCGGCAAAATCGGTTCCAACGCCGTCAAACGGTCTCGAAGGTCGGATTCGATCAGCGGGCAAATCACCCATCTGTGGTTGCATCGTGGATGCCTTCAACCTATAACATGCAATACATCGAAACAGGACACTACGGATTGCTCTTCGGGCTGACAAAATCCAAAACTCGCGTTGCAAAATAGCCAACAAAGCATTGCACCCAGCATGGGCGTTACGAATGTGTCGATCAGACACCAAAAGCTGCACCAAGGGTCCGCCCTTGGGCAACAACAGAGGATGGCGAGTCTCATATGGAAGATCCGCCTTCCGGAGCCTGCCTCCAACCCGAAGAAGCCCATCCGAGTCGATGTACGGGTTCAAACGAGCGACCGCGCCCTTCAACTTAGCGCGTCCGTCGCGCAAAATACGAAGCTCTGACTCAAACCGTCCGGTCTGCACGACACGGACCCAATGCAACAATGCGCTCCGGCGCTCTTCTGCACCTGCAATCGGCTCCAACCGCTTTGCCTGTGGGTTTCTACAATTATGTATGAAACGCTTAATCCAACTGGTGACACCCAGAAGCTTATCCAAGCTGCTATACCGAGCAAGTAGCCAATCTGGCTCCGACGTCGTCTCAGCGACTACAGCATGTACACGGAGCCCAGTCAAACTCAAAGAAGTAACATCTGTCTGACAGACAGGCCAAGATGTTTCTGATCCCATCAGCCACTCTGGACCCCACCAGAGCGGGTGTGACACCAATTCTGGTGCCGTACAACCTCGGGAAGCACAGTCCGCTGGGTTAAGCTCTCCCGGCACATGTCTCCATGTTATATCAATTCCAATATTTTGAATTTGGGAAACCCTGTTTCCAACAAAAACCTCCAAGGTATGTGGGGCCGCGCGCAACCATGCAAGCGCGACCTGGCTATCCGACCAGGCGAAGATGTCTCGTATCTCGACCGTGGCCGCCAGCTCACATGCAACGTGATGCAACAATTTAGAGAGAAGGTGAGCTCCACTCAACTCAAGCTTGGGGATAGTCAGCCTAGTCCTGATGGGGGCGACCTTGCTCTTCCCTAACAAAAGCGAGACATTGACCCGGCCATCGGCGTCAACTGTCCGCATATAGACTGACGCGGCGTAGCCTCGCTCCGACGCGTCACAAAAGCCATGCAGGCTGGCTCGATATTTCCCGGGTGGCAATATTCGACGAGGCAAGGCAATCCGATTGACTTCCTTAATCGATGAAAACAACTCGAGCCAATCATCCAATGGAGAACCAAACAGCGGCTCGTCCAACGAGACGCCCAAAGTCCAAAGTCTATGAAGAAGACACTTTGCAGAGAATATCACTGGACTGATCCAACCGCTTGGATCAAACATACGGGCTATTACGGACAACACCGTTCTCTTAGTCCAGACCTTTGGTATTTCCAAGTCCACTTGGAATGTAAAAATATCGGTTAGCGGCTGGTACTGCATGCCCAGCACCGCTATCCTGTTGGGATCATCCACATCCTCAAACAGGTGAGGGTTCTGTTGGTGATCCTCCGGGATCCCTTCTAGAACTTTAGGCTCATTAGACAACCACTTACGTAGCTCGTAGCCACCTGTCTTCAATATTTCAATCAATTCATCCCGCAGTAGGAGGGCCTCCTCAATACTTTGGGCTCCGGTGCACACGTCATCTACATACAAGTCACGTGACAGCACGGAAGCCCCACGGGGAAAGCGGATCCGTTCCCGCTCTGCCAATTCAAGCAATGATCTGATGGCGATATAGGGACTAGATTTCAAACCATACGTGTTTGTATTGAGTTCATACTCCGTCACAGGATCCTCAGGGCGCTCACGCCAGAGTATCAACTGGAATCGCCTGTCCTCAGGATGTATGACTATCTGGCGGAACATCATCCGGATGTCCGCGCCAAAAACCACTTGATGTCTTCTAAAGTTCAAGATGATGTCAATTATGTCCCTATGCAATTTGGGACCTGAATGCAAACATAGATTCAACGAAACTCCGTTCGAAGTGGGTGAGGACCCATCAAAGACAGTCCGCAACTTGCCCGTTGAGGCCTTCACCACCGCGTGGTGGGGCAAAAAATAATGCTCAGTTGAGCTCCAATCAACTCGAGCCGGAGACATGTGACCCAAATCCTCGTACTCGCGCATAAATTCAATATATTTATCGCGAAGTACGTGGTCACGCTGCATACGTCGCTCCATGGACAGCAGTCGTTTCTCCGCAAGCGCCCTACTGTGCCCTAGGCTAGGACGAGAGGCAACAAAAGGTAACCTAGTTACAAACCGACCGGAGGGCAACCTCTCCGTGGTCGATCGAAAAAGGGCTTCGCACTCAGCGTGTTCCGGATCCATCCTGGAACTCATAGGTGGCTCCTCCACCTCCCAAAACCTTTGCATGGTCTTGGCCAAGGACGCAGATGCGACGACCGGTGGCTCCTCCACGGTGCTATTATCAAACACAGGGCCCATCAGGGCGAAACCAAAGATAGTAGACACTGCCATCAGTGAGGACGAACCCAGAGCCTTCTGTGTACCCAACAAAATCCAACCCAATACGTCCGAGCCCAGGAGCAAGTCCACTGGGCCGGGATGAAAGACAAAGGGGTCGGCCAAATCCAGACCCGAAACCAAAGACAACACACCCGGCGGTATGTCTGTCGAGGGGTGCCAACCCGCAATGGTATCCATTACCATAGCCGAAGTCGTGATCCTCATTGTGGAGGACTTCAGCGAAGAAAAGGTGACAAGTGTCTGGCCCGTCAGACACTTCACTTGTATGCCACCAACTCCAAGAAGTGGCACAGGCGAGTCTTCCACGACTAAACCTAACTGGCGTGCCACTCGAGTGGTAACCAAACTGCTTTGAGCCCCTGAGTCCAACAGAGCTCTCAAATTAATGGCTTCCCCCACGACCCCATACGCGGACCACCGCGGTGGGGAGCAGAACCGTCCGCGGCTCTGTCCCAGCAAGGGAGCAAGCTAGTTACGGGCTCCCCACTCTCTCCAAACCAGGGGCGCGCCACTGACCCGGATAATATGGCGGGCGAGTGCACATCCCCATCTGAGGGGGGGCATAACCCGCGGCCCGGCCATACATATGGTACGGCGGGTGGTACTCCAGCCGTGGGTACTCGTGCAGCGGCGGAGAAAACCGCTGCGGCTGCATGTGTTGGGCATTGGTAACCCGCGTGGAGGGGGTGTCCCCACTCTCACGTCCGATCTAGGGCCCCCGCCCATGGGGGCCCTATCCGGGGCCTGGCCAGTCACATACTGGCCACGACCTTGGGGCGCGTGGTCCCGGTCCGCCAAGACCCGCGCCGGTACGCGACCCCCTCCCGAGGGGGGTGCGACGAGCGAAGCCGCGTCCTCCGTCCGATGGTGGAGGGCTTCGCGCAGGAGCGCCCCCGCCCATAGGGGACCCCTGCCTCAACAACCGGGGGCCATCCCCGTTCCGGTTCATGCAGAGCATCACGTGGTGCAGCCCACGGCATGCACTGCATGGTATGGCTCTGGGACAGTCACGTGCATAGTGACTGCCCAAACAGTAAAAGCAAAGTTCATGCCGCCTTGCCATGCGGCGCCGATCTTGTACTGGCAGTCTCTGCCAGTCCCTGCATTGCAGCAGGCTGTGGCCCATCCGGCCACATTGCAGGCAGTCCGCGTCCCCCGCGACTGCTGCCGTGTGTGCAACCCGCGCACCAGCTCCACGCGGTGGCGGTTGCCGTCCCTGTTGGGGCCTCCCTCGCCATGAGGGTTCCAAGGGCCTACGTTCAGGCGCTCTGGATGGCGCTGAGTCCGTCATGGTATTCTCAGCCGCCCGTGCCTCAAACTCCAAAAACTTCACCAAGTCAGTGAATGTTGGTAGGGTGGTGCTATCCCGCTCCGCATTTTCGCGCTCAAACCGCGAGCGGATGTCATTGGGCAATTTGCCCAATACAATGTGCACCAACAAAAAAGACCATTGGTCCACCGGCAGCCCCAGTGTGCGGAGCGCGTTACAGGCCACTGTAACGGGCGTGAGCAACTGCAGGCGCAACTGTGCCCTGTTGGCCACCTTGGGCAGGGCCATCAACTGTGCGGCGTGCGCATCCGCTAACAAACGTAAATTTTGGTAGCGGGAGTTCAATAACTCCCAAGCCGTATCGTACTGGTCGTCCTCCACCCGGAGGTGCTGGATGAGCGACCGCGCTTCATCCTCCAGAGTGGAGAGGAGGTAGGCCATCTTCTGGGCCTTCGACAAATCCTGTCGTGCTACGACCAGGGACTCAAACATATTTTTATATGCCACCCACTCCTCCATCCTACCCCCAAAGTGGGACAGCTGAAGGGTGGGGAGCCGACCAGTAACCGCTGGTCCTTCCTGTCTAACAGGTGTGCGAGGGGCTGGTCCGCCAGCCTGTCTCGCCCTTATTGCGGCCGCCGCCTCCGCGATATCATCGTGCAGACTCAGGATCTGGTCCATGTCCGCCATGTGACCTGCGTAGACCTCCGGGGTAAGATCGGCTTCGGTAAGCGCCGCCATGGCCGCTTCCGCGCTAATCAATCGTGAGTGGAGGTGATCCGCTCTTAGCAGTATGGCGCCCTCCCTGTCCTTCCGGGACAGGAGTCCTCCGGCCGTCACAAACCATCTCAATTCGTTGGCGAGTGTCGCCCTAGCATTGGAGGCCTTCGCCATCGCGTCAAGTCACAAACAAAAAATAACAAAAGGTAAATAAAAAACAACAAAATCAAGCAACTACACGAAGAACCGCGGTAGGTATGAGAATGGCACAAACCCGGAACGCACGGTACAAACCGCAAACAAATACAAAAAAGGTTACAAATATTCTTATACAAACAAACTAAGAAAAATCTAATAATTTTTACAAACAATTAATTATTTTTTACAAACGAACAAATAGAGGGTAGATAAACTACGCTCTGCTACCAGAAAATGTGCAGAGCAACTACGCTCTGCTGCCAGAAAATGTGGCAGCGAGACTCCGGACAAACGAAGCGGCGGGAAGAATTCTGTACCGGAACTTCACCGGGAAAAAACCACCGGTAAAAATAAGTACCGGGAAAAAATCTCCACGCGGCACCACGTTTGCCCGACTAAAACCTAACTAACTTAACGCAGTCTGCTACCACCGTAGCTTATGAAGGGAGCTACAGGGCCCTATATGATAACCTAACCTATAAATTAACTACAATTGAACACTTACCAAACTAAATCTTCTTTCTCTTCGGATCCAAACTTGAGTGTCTTCGGGAAGGGGGAATTCCTAATCACCCTACCTAACCCTTGAGATCTCAATTCCCCAGAACAACTAAATAGATTTCTTCCCGTAGTTTCACTCGGGAACAGCCAGATGTGAACAGCCAGCCACGTTTCACCTCTCACAAGAAAAAGTCACAATAACAGAGTTTTTCACAAACACAAATTCAATAGTTATTTAACAAACAGGAAATTCACAATTATCACTCAAACTAAACAACAAGCAAAAGACGCGAGACCGCTCCGCGTATTAAAATCAAACCGATATCGCCCTGGACAATGCAATGGCGGACCACACGCGACGCCATCCACGCTAGCAGTGTGAGAACCCCAAAACGCCTGGCGGCGATAACAGGAAACGCCTGCGTTTAGTTTTACCCAATATATTACAAACAGTTCCTTAGGGAGTGTAGGGGAGCACTAAGAGAGGATTTCCCAAAATTCCCACGGGAACAAATTCCCGGGCCCATGCTAGTCGCTTTACAAAATGGCAGGCTGATTCTTATAATCCGCTACCAACCAACAACACTTATCGATGAATACTTCACTAGATGAGTTATGGTCGAGTTTCGATATACTGCTTTGCCGGTAGTAAGCACCCATTAAATTCCAAGTTTGAATTTACTGCCGTTCGGTCAGCCCTTATTTACAAAATAAAAAGTGTAGAGAAGGATAGCTGGGATAGTACCCGCTAATAAATTTAGTTAACTTTTGTGTGCCAAATGGCGCAACATAGAGACTTCTATTCTTGTATCCTATACATCTTGTACCCGGCTAATAAATTTAGTTAATTTTGTATGTCAAATGGCGCAGCATAGAGCACTTATTCTTGTACTACCTATGGCTGACGAAATAAATAAATGATTGATTGAATAAAAAGTGGGAAAAGATGAATTAGATAGATTTTTAGTGTTTATCTATATCAATAAATGTTATTCTATTCTAGGAGTATCTACGGAATCACTGCCATTAAACTATGAAAACCATGTTAATAACCTACGAGCTACAGGAATTTCAGAATAAAAAGCCCTATATGCTATTCCCGTTTTTTTTTCTACCAGTGTACCAAATTTCATTAAAATCCGTGCAGTAGATTTAGCGTGATTGAGTAACTACATACATTCAAGTTTTCGGCTTTCGCATTCTCACATCGCATTTGTATGTACATATTTTTTAAAATTGGTGCAATAAACTTTTAAATAAATTCTCAACATATTTCATAAACTCAACTTTTTATCAAAACTTATTTTAAAAAATCCAAATACATATAACTACAGTGCCTCGATCTTTTTGCACGTAAGTGAGGGCGCCACCTACGTTTCAAATGTGAAATTTGAATAGCTTAGACATTATTTCCGTTTTCTACCACGTTCAAAAAATCCTTGTCGCACTGTAACTGAATAAAGCAAAATAAATATCATCATTATTTTTTAATTAAATGAATAAACATTTCACCTTCTTAGTGGCCAGTGTCAAGCAAATGTAGAGTCAACCTCTGTACTTCTTTAATCTACGGCCCTTATTTAAATGCGCCGGTCTAAAGCACCCATAATCGGGGCAACGGGTGCTCGATTTGAAAAATTAAAGGGTTAACATTTAACAAGTTGGTATTACCGGGTCTGCTCCAATGAAGTTATTGAGAAATCGTCGTGGATTATAGAGTAAATTGATGTTTATATTGGTAGCTGTTTATTATTACGCTGGTTTAAATTGTTGGTACAGTGATCAATACATATAATAAAAATGTAACTGGTCTCTGTCTTCACATAAGAGATATTTTAGAAAAAATGGCGTCTTTATAGAGCCAATAGAAGCCAAAAAAATTTTTTTTTATTTTTTTTCTGTCTGTGTGTTTGTACGTGCATCACAGAAAAACTACTGGCAGAAATTTGATGCGGTTTTCATAGTTGTATTGTTAAATGTCTAACTTAAAATCTGGTGTAGGTATCATCTGGATACGTCACTTACACCCGTATTTACAAACAATACTTGCGTAAGTCGACATGCGAAGTGAGGCATTTTTCAGTGCGTTACCGATGGCAAGCCTTTCTTTTGGACGAGCAGTGACGTTTGTCCCTCAAGTATCGTCTATGAATAGGTTTTTGAGTTCCTGTGAGCTAATAGGCACTATGAACCTTCCAAGAACCTGAGATTTTAACAATCGGGGTAGGTTGGGGGCTTAGGGACCGCATCCCCTTCCGAAGACACTCGAAGTTGGATCCGAAGATTAAGAAGATTCAGTTTGGTAAGTGCATTAATGAGTTTGTCATTGTAGCTGTTAAGTTAGGTTTATTATATAGGGCTCTGTAGCTCCCGTTATAAGCTATGGTGGTAGCAGTCTGCGTATAGGTTAAGTTAGGTTCTAGTCGGACAAACGCGGTGCCGTGTCGAGACTGTTTCCCGGTACTTATTTTTACCGGTGGTTTTTTCCCGGTAAAGTTTCGGTACAGAATCTTCCCGCCACTGGGTTTGTCCGGTTTCTCTGCGCACAAGTAAAATACGCGCGGATGAAGTTCGCGGGCACAGGCTAGTCTTATCCATAAATTAAATAAATAAATATACACGGACAAATCACACAGATTGAGTTAGCCCCAAAGTAAGTTCGAGACTTGTGTTATGGGATACTAACTCAACGATACTATATTTTATGATAAATACATACATAGATAAACATCCAAGACCAATCTAAAAAAGATCATTTTCCATCTTGACCTGACCGGGGATCGAACCCGGGACCTCCGGTGTGGCAGTCTGGCATGATAACCGTTAGGCCACGGAGGTCGTCAAAATAATTTACAACAAATACAGAAATAAAAATTTAACAAATTTTTATTTCTATGTCAGAAATAAAAATTTCAATCTTTAATAGACATATAAACTTGATTGTCAAATGAAGCCCAAAAACGTTCATAAAAGTGTGTTCCAAATTCAAATTTATTTACAGATTGCCTACAACTTCTATGGAACCAAAACTCACCAAAAATGTCAAACTTGACAAAAAATGAGCTTCACTGAAGATATTACCTGTCCTTCACCAACATAGGCAAAAACCATATCTGACATCCCGCTTCCTCAGCTGTCTGTGCATTTAATTATTATTTTTTTCTAGTTCTATGGTCTTATCATTTTCCCGCAAACTTCGTTCAGAAACTCACACTGCATAACACTATCTTGGCTTACCCCTCGTCCTTTGAAAGAGGGATTTTCCGAGACCCAAATAAAAAAAAATAGTCCCAGATGAATTCATAGATGGCGCTTAGTAAAAGGCGAGACCATTCAAAAAGCAAAAACGCACGGGATTGGCATTTAAAAAGTAATAAAAAACATCTAAAAAATATCAGTATTATGATTTGTGCAACTGTCAAACTGTTATGTGATTTTTTTTCTGCCTCTGGCTGACAATAAAAAGCGTACACTGTACACTGTAGGTACAGCCATTATTACAACTCGTCTTTCAATAAAACTCCATCTGTTGAGTTTTTTTTAAACTGATTTTTTTTATTAGCTGTCAGAAAAATCGCTCATTTGAATTGGTGAAAGCGACATGAAAATCCGTTCAGTAGTTTATGATTTTATCGCGAAAATAGACAGAAAGACGCGGCGATGTACTTTATTTTATAAAAAATAGCGATAAAGTTACAAACCCGATTTTTATAATTGGTCAATGAAATTTATTTCTTCATCACTGTTACAGCTATAGGGTGCTCATTTATCTCTTTGTGTACGCCATATTTCCACAGTTACGATATACAGGGTGATATATCAGCGGTTTTCAAACACATCGCTCATTTAATGTCGAGGTAGGGTTACCAAGTAATGACGAGCTGGATTTAATCTAGCTTTTATTGCACCATTGTAGTTATATCGTACTATATTGTGAATTCAAAAAATTATGCATTTTCTAACATAAAATCCTACTAATAAATGCGAAATTTTGGATGTGAGTTTGTGAGGATGTTTTTATTCCTACTTGACGGATTACGATGAAATTTGGTACACGGGTAGAAAAATACCGGGAATAGCACATGGGGTACCTTTTATCCCGAAATTCCCACGGAAGCGAAGCCCCTGGGAGCAGCTAGTAGTATATATACTTATACTAAAGATATTATGTAGTAGCTTTCAGCTAGTAGTGGTGTAAGTTGGTAGCGGATTATAAAAATCACCTTGCAATTCTGTAAAGCGATATAGCTTTGACGGTCCCTGTGAGAAGTTCGATAATCTATCTAGATTTCAATGAAATAGGGATGATGACTGGGTAAAAAATAAAATATATGATGCTATTTAAATAATGAAACATTATAATTAAATGTCACTTTAATAGATCAATTTTATTTATAACATGGTTTACTATTTTTTAGTTCTAATTAAAGTATATTGGGAATGCTTTTTGACTCCATTAAAAGTGACGTCACCGTTGAGTATTGTCATACAAGTCCCATATAAATTATTGTTTTGACATTTAGAAAAAAGTAACTAATATTTGACTTGTTGTCATCTACCCTATTACAATTAGGGTGCTTATTATACCATAATTCCCACGGAAACGGAACCCCGGGGCGCAGCAGGTCTCCCTATATCATAGACAAAAGAAAAAAAGCTCTTCGCTCCCGGGGTAATTTCGGGATAAAAAGTACCCTATGCTAATCCTGTTTTTTTCTACCCGTGTACCAAATTTCATCGTAATCCGTCCAGTAGACTTTGCGTGATTGAGTTACAAACACATCCAAACTTTCGCATTTATAAATATTAGTATTGTATATAGTACCAGCTACGCTCCGGAGCTTCTTCTCGTAGGAATTTAAGGATAAAATGTACCCTATGTGCTATTCCCGGTATTTTTCTATCCGTGTACCAAATTTCATCGTAATCCGTCCAGTAGATTTTGCGTGATTGAGTAACAAATCCTCACAAACGTGAGTTTGTGTTGTGTAACGAAAATTTGGATGTGAATCCAAATTTTCGCATTTATAATATAAGTAGAAAGTAGTATAAAATAAAGTGATCCGGTGTATTGTCATCCCTAATAATTACTCAAAGCTGAACAATCACATAAACAGTCGTAATGGCCGTGTGTTTGTTTGTCTATGTCGGATGTATTCGTTTGGGACTAATTTGGACTTTGTATTTACGTCAATGTGATTCTGGTCCTTCGTAAAGTATAACGATATGGCTAAACTATCATAACTAAACTATTTTAGCTAATATTATAAAGTGAAAGTGAGTTTATGTGTATTCGCCTTCACGCCATAACTACTCAGCCATTGTCATTAATTTATACATGATGTCTGTTTGATAAAAAGCTAAAAAAACTTAGAGAAGTGATTCATAAATTTAGCAATGTTTCTATTATTATAAAACCCTTCGAATAAAACATGATTAATTCAAACAGCCTATGAGTACCAATCAAATCGTCACCAAATCGGCAAATAACCACAGGATTTGATTATCCCTGATTAGAATAATAAACAGAATTTGTGGTCACTATACCGCCGTCGTCTATTTCGATTTTAAATCCTATCTTATTAATATTATAAATGCGAAAGTTTGAATGTGATTTTGTGAGTTTGTGAGGATGTTTGTTACTCTATGACGCAAAATCTACTGGACGGATTTCGATGAAATTTGGCATATGGGTAGAAAATTACCGGGGATAGCACATAGAGTACTTCTTATCCCGAAATTTCCATGGGAATGAAGCCCCGGGGCGCAGCTAGTGAAAGCATAAAATTTGGTATGGATATAGTTAAAGAACCGAAGTCCAACATAGGTTACTTTTTTTTCTGAAAGTCAAACCCTAAGGGGCAATGGGGGTGAATGAAAGACAAAACAAACTCTTCTTCAGAGTCTTCTCGAAAGACGTCAACAAACAGACCGGAGCTACTGGGGAAGCAATTTCAACACTAGACTCAAGTCACAGGGCGGGCGCTTCATAAAAACGGCGCGTAAAATATGCCTACTACTACTACTACAAATGAAACTGTATATCCGTGAACACGTCAGTAACACGTCGATGTGTGCGTTTTCATAGTCGAACGTCCCACAGTTACACAAGAACGGGGGAGAAGTGCGGAAGGAGCGGGGGGGTGCCATATTGCGGGAGGGGCAGGGAGTTTCCTTTCTGTACGTAGTACTAATATTAATTCTGTGCTCAAGTTTAAAGGGCTTATTTTCCCTTGCAACAAAAGGATTTACATTTATACGTAATGACTATTGTATTCCTCAATATAATCCAAGTTTTATCATTCGATATGAACCAATCCTGACTTTGACGTAGATACAGCAAATTGATATCTAATACGCCTGTCGAATCAACCCGACATCTATAATTGCAATGTCTGATTATATTGCTATAATAATTGGACATCAAACAATATTATTCAGTACTAGCCACGCCCGGGGCTTCGCTCCTGTGGAAATACCCTATGTGCTGTTTCCGGTAGTTTTTGCGTGATTGTTAACAAACATCCTCACAAACCTACATCCAAACTTTCGCTTTTGTATTTTTTAGGAACTAGGATTTCCATTCACAATTGAGATTTCCATCAAATTAGACCGTTGATGGCATTATCGTGGATTGCAGTGGAAGCGTGCTGGGCCCATAACCTCTTGAAATAAAACGAGCAGAGACCGGAAGCAACTAACCTTTTTTAGTTTTTTACAACCTATAGTGACAGACTATAGTTACTCGATCACAAACATAACATGTTTTATTATTATTATTATTTTTATACACTATCTAGTGTATGTATAATGTTAATAAATAGCCCCTCTGGCATGTTAGGCGACCAAGACTTTTTCATGAGTTTCTTTCGGCATTTCTTCTCAGCAGTGGTCGTTCCGAAATGCTAGTAGTTTGTAGCTTTGAGACATAATATATTATGATTAAATAATTAGTTATCGACGTAAAAAAGAGCCTTCTTTGAAGGCCGAGTTTCAATAAAAAAAATTGACTTTGACGTTGACACACTGTTTGGCCAACTACACTTTGTTAATTCGCTGTCCTTCCTTGTTTAGTGTCTTGTATGTATTTATAAAAAAAAACAAGTTGTATCAACTGCATCTGTAAATGCACTTTCGGCATCTCGAAATGAATATTTACACTATCAGCATTGCAGTTGGTCGGGCATTTCAAAATGGCCGCCGCCCCCGGAGAACTAGCTGCCAAAGCTACATGAGGTGGAAATTTTGTATTAGTGGTGTGTGCTTTAGCTTGGATAATATTTTATTTATGAAATAGGTGCAACACTAGAGAGCCGTTGGAGAGAGCAAAAATATTTAAAACACCTGCTTTAAATTGTCTTACTTTTGTCGTATTCTGTTCTTTTAAAAAAGTAAGGAATCGTTTGTAATTTCTCTTGAAAAAAAAAAATGTTTTTGAATGGAAATATTGTATGAATTAGCTTTTGATCGCGCCTTCATCCGCTCACAATTTACTTTATAGTTAATATCATAGGTTCTAAGCGGCGTATTAAAATGAAACCTCGCCAGATTTTAGGTTAAACTAGCTGTCGCCCGCGGCTTCGCCCGCGTGAGTTTCGCTTAGATGAAAAATCTCTCTTGGAGCTTTTCATCAAATGTTCCAGATCTTCAATTTTTATACGTCAGCAGAAAATGCTCATCAGGTTGAACGACTTTTAATAAGGCGCCATTTCCATATATGTTATGGTGTAGCTGGTCTCTTGCAGTTCTTCATCAGATGTTCCAGATCTTCAATTTTTATACGTCATCAGAAAATGCTCATCAGGTTGAACGACTTTTGATAAGGAACCATTTCCATAATTCTTATAGTTTAGCTGTTCTGTTAAGGTTCTTCATCAGGTGTACCAGTTTTCAAAATAAATTATAGCCTAAATGTTGCCCAGGCTTAATAGCTATACAACAAAAAAAGTTTCATTCAAATCGGTTCAGTACTTTCGGAGATTAGCGTGATCATACATACAGACAGACAGACAGACAAGATATTCCAAAAATTTTTTTTTGCTTTCTATTATTCATTTTAAGTGTCCCAGGGTGATTCTACGAAAACATGCAAATTCGGCGTCCGGGCAGTTATTAAGTACAAAATTTGTACTAATCTAAATAATTTTTAGTTTATACTATGTATTAAATGTTCCTTCGTATAATGCCACCATTTATTTCTATATAATAAAAACATATTTTTCGAATTCAAAGTGCCAAAACAACATTACCGTGTGTGTCCCAAAACCCGAAACTGATACTATAATCTTAAATAAAATAAAATCGGTTATTTTATGCATCATTTTATTATTAATTCTTTAAACTGTATTAGTTAAGGTACCATAAAAAAATTATATCATTATTTTACGTCTTCTTATTTATTTTTAGTAGATTTTTTAATTCTGTCCCAAAGACAACTCGTCACTCCCGTGTCAAAACGTGTCGTGAACCCGCACGGCTTTGTACCTATCGTAGTTTATTATTGAATGTTGGCCCCGCACCCCGCCAGTCCCGATCTAAAGGTCAACGAGAATGCACATCGCTTTTGTAAGCAAAATACAGAGAATTTTTTTTTTTTTGTTGTCTGATTTGGTGTTTGTCATTAAAGTGCATCATCAACGTGGAACAGTTTTTTAGGTAAGTAGTCAGATAATAGCAATTGTTTTTAATAGTGTTTATAATATGTGAGTATAGGTTCTATACCGCCGAAAGAATGTTCGAGAATAGTTAGACCATGTCGATGGTATTTGCGAAAAACAATGTTTTCGTCACTACCGTGTTTGTAATTACCATGGTTTTCCGTGGAGTATTAAAACCATGGTAATGACATGTCTCACATGGCAATGATGTTTGTATAGCTCCACACCTCAACTTTTTGCATTCATTCTTAATTTATAACTGTTTGTGATTAGCCATTCTCTGCAGCTTCGCCCGAACACTAGCAAAATTTAGTCTTCATCACAAAAATCCGCTTCAACTCCATACAATTTCCGAAATTGGCCCTATAGGAAAAGTTGTTCAGTATCATGGACTCAAATTGTATAAAACAAATTTCTGGTGTTTAAAAACACCTTGTATGTATTTGAAATATATTTATTTTACAGGTAGAAAATGGCACGAACAAAAAAGCTAACTAGAGAAGAATTACTAGCAAAGAAAAGAGCAGCTGAACAAGCCAGAAGAGATAAACTAAAATTGGATCCAGAGGCTCATGAGAAGTATAAAGAAAAGGAAAAATAAAGATATCAAAAGAGAAAACAAAAAAAAACTTTTACAGATAAATGATATGACACCTTTTTTTTTTTTTTTTTTTTTTTTTGATTTCGCAGGGGGAAATGCATTTACACACTGAGTGTGGGACTCCTGGGCCGTTACCCGGCCCAGACTACCCACTAAAACCCCCTGCGGCGTTTCCGCACCTGCCGTTGTTGGGGGCGTCATGGGATCGCGAACATTCTACCACGACGCCCCCGGCTTTGCCCTACGGCACCCTCACATGGCGAGGTGACGGGCGTATTGTGCCCGCCGCCTGCCTCTACGTCCTCGCCATCGGGGAGGCGCTTCGGCTCGCGCCTCACGCTCTCTCTCGGCGGCCTCCTTCTGCGACATTACTGTTTCGGCAGAAGGAGAGAGAATGCATCCCAGCGATTCTCGCTGCTCAGCATCTTATTGATGATGCTGCGCAGCGAGAAATCGCAGTTGCCCATTATCACTGCCAGGGCCACCCTTTCAGCAGCCCATTTTGCGCAATCTGCCAGAGTGTGTTGGGCCGTGTCGTCCGGCTCCCCACACTCATGGCAGACTGGGCTTTCCTCCCTTCCTATTTTGTGCAGGTAATGACCGAAGCACCCGTGTCCGGTCATTACCTGCGTCATCCTGTACGTCAGTTGGCCGTACCCCTTTCCATCCATTCCTCGAGCGATGGGAGGAGCGCCTCGATTGTTCGTAGGCCAAACGGGGAGTTTTCAAGTTCGACTCTCCATCGCTCTTTCAATCTATCGACGGCCAACTGACGGACCGCCCTCATTTCCACTGGAGTGGGCCTTTCTGCCAAAGCCCGCCTCCTTGCCCGCTCCCAGTACATTTCCGCCTGTATCTTAGCGTCCAAATCCCACGGCGGGGTGCCGGCCAGTGCGCATGCTGCCGCCCAAGCCACCGTCACGTAGGCCCGAGCTATGCGATTGGCCACCACTTGTGGCCTCCGCAGCTGGGCCACATTGGCTCTGGAGAGCCTATCCCACCAAATTGGCGCCCCGTACAGCGCCATGCTCCTTGTTACTCCCGCATAGAGTTTGCGGCACGGGGCGCTAGGCCCTCCAATGTTGGGCAGCAGCCGGCCCATGGCCGATGCGGCGCCGACTATCCGGGGAGCCAGTTGTTTAAAGTGCTCCCGGAAGTCCCAGCGTGGGTCCAGGATGATTCCCAGGTACTTGATGTATGGTTTCACCTGGACCCTTTCCTCGCCGATGGGAATGGACGCTCCATCAGGCGGTTTCCACCCCTTTTCCCGAAGGCGATGACCTCACATTTGTTGAGGGCCACCCTGAGTCCCAGCAGCCTGACGCGGGTGACCATCAGGTCTGCTGCGACCGCGGCTGTCCTGAGGGTACTTTCCAACTTCTCCCCCCAGACGGCCACCATCGTGTCATCTGCATAGCAGATGACAGTCATCCGGGGGAGCAGAACCCCGCGGATGGCCCAATCGAAACCGATGTTCCACAACAGAGGCCCTAACACAGACCCCTGGGGAACACCGCAGGTCATCGCCCTCACTTTCCTCCCTCTCTATCCTCGTAGAGCACCACCCTCTCAGTAAGGTAGTGCCCTACGAGGTTTCTTAGGTAGAGGGGCACTCTGTGGTATTTGAGTGCCTCCTCAATTACCTCATATGGGAGGGAACCGAAGGCATTTGCTAAATGATATGACACCTAGACAAAAGAGAATTCAAAGAAGGAAATGGAAAATAAATTCAAAAAATTCCAGAGCCGAGAAACGAAGTATGAAACAGCTAGAGCAAAGACTAGCCGAAAGTACTCCTCCAGACACAGATTCTGATGATAATCAAACAGTAAACATTTTTGAAAATCAACTAGAAGTCCCTATTGAATGTCCTCCAACTCCTCAGAGGCCAGCCACTAGAAGTATTTCTAGGAATATATCAGTTGACTTGGTTACTCCTAGTACCTCTCGAAGATGTGATTCTCCCAACAGCGACATATCTTCAGTCAAGCGTAGACTCCGTTATAATGTGTCAAAAAACTTATGTGGTACAAGAAACAGTTAAATGATCTACGAAAAAGAACGACATGCTGCGCAAACGTTTATTACGTATTAAAAATAACTACAAACGTTATTCCTATAGCCCTAGGACTAAAGCAGACCATTTGTTATCAGATCCGAACAGGAAGGAAGATGTTAAGAAAGCCCTTGTGTTTGCTGAAACAATAAAGAATAATCTTACTACTAATTATGAAAACTTTAAATCCAATACGCAGAAAAAAGAATTTAAGGATAATATTATACAAACTCGCACAACATTAAAGAAATATAAAATGCTTAAAGATTTGGAACCCAAAATGGTGAGAAAAGTTAGTGAACAAAAGAAATTACAAAACACAAAAAAAAGAATTGAGAGAGACATAAAAATATTTTTTGAAAGTGATGAAAACAGCAGAATGACCGCAGGAAAGAAAGAGTGCATTACAAAGAAGAAAGAGAAAAAACAAAAAAGATTTTTACTCGACACCCTCAAAAATTTACATAAGAAATTTTTAGAAACACATTCCTACGCAATAAGCTATTGTCTATTTTGTAGAAATAAACCATTTTGGGTTGTCTACCCTGTTGAAAAGGACAGGGAAACATGCGCTTGTAAAGTCCACGAAAACATGAATCTGCTGGCACAGTCACTGTGGAAAAATAAAATCATTCAAGAAAAATCGTCAAGTGAAATCTTATCTTATTGAAAATTATTGTGTTTTATTAATTATTCCTTCACATTCGGAAAAAAACTATGATTAATATTTGTTTTTATAATTACCATGTAGTTTTGTCATTACCATGTTACACTCGAACATTACCGTGTTGCAATATATCATTACCAAGTCTGCTAAAAGTTTGGGGGGCTATAACTCCTTTATTTTAATAGTTAGGGGGGGGCCTTGCGAATATTTTTTATAAATATAACATAGGCTTTCATAATAATCACAAAAAAACGCATTCAAAAAACATTTTTTATTTTTTCTCAAATCTAGCAAATTTGCATGTTTTTGTATAATCACCCCCTCTATCCATTTCAGTCAAAAATACTAAATGTACAGACAACATATTTTTACTGTTTTATTATATGTATAGATAATAAAGATAATTATTTCCACAGGATAAATAACTCTATGAATTTGACCTTCAGTAATACATACACCTGTCAGCTTTGAGCTATGAAAGCTCATTAGCTTTAATTCAGTAGTTTTTGTGTAATACACGTACAAACATACAAACTGACAAAAATTCGAAAAAAGCGTGGAGTGTTTCTAAAGATTGCAACATTTACCTACCCAATCAAAATTTGCAAACCAAAAACAAAATTATATTGGAATAAGAATCTGAAAGAGTTATATTGCGTTGACCACACATTTTGTAGCCTTTAGAATTCGTTCTCTTAAGTTCTGTTTCCCAGTGGCGGCGCTAGACCACACTTGGACGTCGGCGACATTAGGTACGCGAGTCAAAAAGAAAACGTTAGATTACATGAACTGAATTATAGTGAAACTAATGTATGAATAAACGAGTTTTATTGCTAATCAAATGATGACAAAAATTACACAAATAGAAATTAACTCTAGATAATACCCCTAAAGTACTACTCACACATTTCACTCACGCAAGTGTATGAAAATAAATAAGAAAAAAAAATTTAAATAATTTGTAGAACTTTTGCGAGGCCCCCTCAGGTGCGAGGCCGTCGGCGGTCGCCGACGTCACCGACGCCTAGCGCCGCCACTGCTGTTTCCATACATGAAATCATATTCATGATTAACTAAATTTTAATTGTTCCTGGTTAGGGAATAATTACAGTCCATTAGACATTTCCATAAATTAAAATAATAACCATATAATTTAGGGGAATTAAGCTAATTTTTTAAATGTCATACAGTTTAAAATTATTATTGTCACGGTAAATGCGGTTAACTGAACATATGTGTTTTGATTTTGCCTTGCTTATATTTTAAACTAAGTTATAGTATTGAGTCATGTTTATACTTTAATCCTCTCTCTCTCTCTCTCTTAGCCCTGCTGGACAAAGGCCTCCCCCAAGGATTTTATGCATGGGGGGTTTTGCCGTAATCGCCACGCATGGCAGGCGGGTTGGCGATCGCAGTGTAATGGCATAGTACGCGGAAAGATGCTGCTGCCCATCCTCCGGTGATTTAAATCCCTTAGTCGCCTCTTACGACACCCACGGGAAGATATGGGTTGGTGCTATTCTAGGGCCACACCACAGGCCATCCATTGAAATGTGTGTTCAAAATTTCAGCTCAATTGGTTGAAGATATCTACTTCAAAATAGACTTCTAAGATTCCACCCGAACGAACATACATACACTGCAAGTTAAATACTACTACTACTCTCAGCCTAAAGACGTCCACTGCTGGACAAAGGCCTCCCCAAGGATTTTATCCATGGGGGTTTTGCCGTAATCGCCACGCTTGGCAGGCGGGTTGGCGATCGCAGTGTGATGTCATAGTACGCGGAAAGATGCTGCTGCCCATCCTCCGGTGTTTTAAATCCCTTAGTCGCCTCTTACGACACCCACGGGAAGAAATGGGTTGGTGCTATTCTAGGGCCACACCACAGGCCACAAAGCAAGTTAAATAAAAGCTTTTAAAAGTGAAGTTGTTTGTTTTTTACCTCTTCACGCTTTATCTACTGAATCAATCTTCTGAAATTTCGCATACACATGGTTAGAAGTGCTAAGCAGGACATACCTTTCATCCCGGGAAAAAGAACTTCCCGTGGAAAATTCACACGGGTGAAGTCGCGGATAAAAGCTAGTGTTGTTATAAAAGTGTATTTTCATTCGTATTGATTACTTTATGGTCAATCGATTCGTACACGTTGATGTCAGAATTTCTAACGACCGATCTGTCATGTAAAATAACGTCAATGTAAAATACAGTGGTTGTTAAAAAAGCAAGGAAAATTTTCCACTAGGTACTAAAATGTCCGAATTTTATCATGATTTTACTGTAGTTTTTTTTTTCATTTCTATATTGAAGCATGTGGGTTGTATCAATTTTGTATTTTGTCCTTTGCCTGTTTTGCATACAAAACAGAATATTTCCATTTTTAGTTTTACTGCCAGCCAGTGTTCAATAAAAAAAATGTTTATCGAAAAACGTATTAATCCTTTCACCGCTGTCGACAATGATTAATTCGAAATTCGAACATGGCTTATTTCAGTGCCAATTTGTTTTGTATAGGACGCGCGATAAAAACCTGGGCGTGCTTTTTGATCTTATTTATAGGTAACATTGTTTATGGTCGGTGTAACGTTTGGTTTGGATTTACTGGAAAAAGTATTACTTTTGGAGACTGTATGTATCGTTCAAGAATCATTATAAATGTACAAAAGGTCATATAAGTACAATAAATCAACAATTAATCGCCTACACGGGAAAAAGGCGTGATAATATGTATGTATGTATGTAATAAATCAACACAGACTTATTGTCGGTTCACATTAATTTTAATTTAATAATTAGGTACTTTATGCTGGGTTGTAGGTCCAATAGACTGCAAACAAAATAGCGGAATGGTAATGACGTTTTTCTAAGTGAGTACAAACGTACGACGAGTGCAAACGAGTAATGGCAACACGATAAGGCCACACTGGATCCCTTTACTAGTCTAAATAAAGATATTTTTGGAAATAACTTTTGCTAGAATGCGCTTTTTTGAGGACAAACATATTCTTTTTTATCCGTACGATGTTTTCGTTTCATTCCTTTGAATTGTTTTTCCCACCTTTTCGCGAATTCTCCTTGTAATTCTAACCGCGTCTATCACACCTTCCTTTTCCGACAAATGTAAAATTCACATTTAAAGAGTTGAAATATAAAAGGGGTGGGTACTTTCTTTTGATATCGATGCCAGCGGGTCAAAGGAAATCGGTTAGTGCAGTTTCACGTGGTTGGGTATTATTGAGGGTTTTCTGTTAACTTTTCATTGAAATATTATCGTCACCGATGATATTTTTGTACGTTGTACATTTGCTTTGAAACTTTAGTTAGTGTTAAATAGTAAAATTACTTCAATAAACTAACTAAAATATAACTAACTTACTAAAATGCTAACAAAATTAAAAATAACTAATCTAAAATTAAAAAGGAAAGTAACTTTTGCTAAATATTTATTTTACTTTCGCAGATAAATCAAATACCTAATATAATTATTTACTTATTTCATTTTTGACTACAATGTACCTAATAATAAAAATAGCCCTATTATTGAGAAGAGATAAAAAACCTTATTATTTTTTTCTTGAGTCACAACAAAGTATTTACAGTACATTTTTTGTCAATAAACCTTTCAAAGAAAAGATAAAAGGTATTAGTATTGTTATAATTTTTGAATAAACATTTATTTTTTCTGTATTCACCTCAAAAAATGGGGTGTAGTTCAAGTCCATGTCTTAATTCTACTAAAGCTCTTTTTCACTATTATTGATAGTTGTAATAATATGTTCTTAGTAGTATTGAAGTACGATTCAACGAGAAGATCTATTGGAACTGCACAATTTAATAGCAGTAAAGTTTCGATTCACTGTCTAACACGAAATTTGGTCTCAAGTTCCGCACTTTCTCTCCGAACTACGATAAACTCGCACTGTGATTTGCCGTGGGGATCATAGTTGCATAGTAATTTGAGTTTGCTCAGCTGGGCTGATTGAGATGCCAGTATTTGGATTACAAACTAGTTTTACGCTTGGAGTTCGGGGTGATGTAGTTTTCCCATGGGAGGAAATGTTAGTCGTTATTTGTCCACATAGATAGTCATTTAATTGTAAGACGTATGTTGTAAAGTGACGTCTTTGGAGAAAATGCTGCAGCGGAGTTTGATGCGCCGCCTCTTCTTCACTTGCGCAGATTGTTGCGCCGCCTCTTCTCCACTTGCGCTTTGGAGGCGGTGGTAACCTTAGCTTTAAGTAATTTTATGACGTCAACCAACTAAAAAACAAGAATATGACGATTTAAAAGTGCTATTTTTTGGTCTATTTAAATAAAATCATTTTCATTTAAGTTAATACTTTGTTTCTTTTGAGTGTAGTCACACGGTGAATAACCCTTCTCAATATAGGCTAGAAAACATTTGTTTATTTGAAATACCTATTGCACAAATAAAACACAGACATGCTTAAGATGTGACCTAAATTCTAAAAATCCTTAAGGCGATTTGAAAATGAAGACACCATTGTTAGCTAAAACACACTCCAATAGAATATGAGGTCGTTACTCCCTAGGGAGGTTATGTCATAAAAAATCACTTTGACACTTACGTTTACAATAACTTCAATTTTGGTGCAACTAAGTCTAAGATTGAAAATTACTATGTTTTGGATCTTCAACCATCTAAGCCAATTTACTAAAGAGATTTGTGAAGAAAGGAGTTGTTGCACAAATGTATGGGGAGCCGGCTATATCATTAAGCACCTATCTAAACTTTTCATTTTCGGGTCAGTATCAATGCCTTATAAGTAAATCCGATAAATTCGTAGCATTTCTATGGTAACAAAATCAACAAAATCGTAATGAAGGTTAGGCGAGTTCCGCCAAAATGGCCGACACCCATTATGATTTGACGTTGACGCGCTTCATTTGACAGGTTCGATTTCCGGTACGTTCAAAAATGTACTTTTACTACATACGTGCCCGCGGGAAAGAATTTGTTTATTTTATTTATTAATCATCTATTTATGTGAAATACACATATGTTTTTATGATATTGCTTGTAACATGTGTTAGGAACGTTTACTTTAATTAATTTTCTAAAATATAATGAAAATATCGAGCATTGTATCTGATTTTCTGTATCATATTTTCCGAACGTACGTACGGGCGCCATGTCAGTATGGCCATCATACGACATTAAGCGATATTAAATGTATTTTTATACCATAACAAGATCACAAAAAAACAAATATATGATAGTCTTAATCGGTTTTTGATATTATTTCTGATTTTTGGGGAACTGCTCATGATATAGCCTGTTATGGAACATGCCCTTTGATACATAGTTAATCACCTAAATTCTAGAAATCCTAAAGGCGTTTTGAAAATGATAAGACACCATTGTTAGCAAGCACACTCGGATAGAATATGAGGTCATTATTCCCTAGGTTATGTCATAAAAAATATTTAATCAACATGGATGGTGCTAGCGTCATATTAATTATAAAAGTTCTGGACGCAAAGGCATTTACAGCGTTATAAAGGAAAGATATCTCTTGTGGTCTGGGTTTTATTAAAATAATTGGCAGTGGTTTTAATTGGATATTTTTAATTATGTTCCGCCTTCAGGGTTCAGGCTTTGCTCTATTTTTAGGGTTCCTCAATGTATTGTATTTGACACTATTAATAAGGTTCAGTAGTCAGAAAATATCTTAAAGGTAAGTATGATTTGGCCTGTGGTGTGGCCCTAGAATAGCACCAACCCATCTCTTCCCGTGGGTGTCGTAAGAGGCGACTAAGGGATTTAAAACACCGGAGGATGGGCAGCAGCATCTTTCCGCGTACTATGCCATCACACTGCGATCGCCAACCCGCCTGCCAAGCGTGGCGATTACGGCAAAACCCCCCATGAAAATCCTTGGGGGAGGCCTTTGTCCAGCAGTGGACGTCTTTCGGCTGAGAGAAGAAGTTTGATTGAGCATGAAAATGTAGTTATTACATGACTGACCAAAAAAGAAGTGTTATGTTTTCAGGGTTCATGTATGTAAGTATGTATGTATGTAAGTTTCTTTATTCCACCAAAAGTCCTGAACGGCTAAACAGATTTTGATGTGAGAGGTATTTTTAGATTCCTTGCATTCCTCCGAGTGACATAGGCTATGTGAGTTGTCAGTCGTGTTTTAACTATTTTATAAAATGCTTGTTTTCATTAGTACCTACATAATATCTCGATGGTTATTTTAGGTTATTCCGTCCTGGGTCTTCCTAACTAGTTTTGGGATATCATTCATTACATATTGTTTCACATACTCTATGGAGCATTCATCATACATTCATCATCATTCATTCTACATTCATCTAAAGTGAATTATGCGTGAAGGAATACAAACATCTCTCTGGTAACCTTAGCTTTAAGTAATTTTATGACGTCATCTAACTAAAAAACAAGAATATGACGATTTAAAAGTGCTATTTTTTAACCTATTTACCTAAATAAAATCATATTCATTTCACATCTCTATGCAAAAATTTCAATTTGTACTATTTATTTATAATTCAATGTACTTTACACAAAATAAATCGCTCACGCTTGCCTTAATATTCTATTTATTAATTGAATGTGCAAATAGCTATCAAAGCATATTTGTAGAAGTAATTATATGTTGTGAATTTAATTAACCGGAGCCGATCTTATGGACACAAATTATATGTTATATACTTATTGAACACTTGATCATAGATAGATCCTTAATGAATGCTTGCTTTTAAGTTATATATGAGAAAAAAAAGATTTAGATCATAATTATAAAACTTTTCTATAAATACCATTTTTTTTTCTAATGATGCATAACTAAGTTAAAAATTATCATTTACTAGCTTTTGCCCGCGGCTTCGCCCGCGTGAATTTCTCACGGGAACAGTGCTTTTTCCCGGGATGAAAGGTACCCTATGTCCTTCTCAGTACTTCAAACTATGTGTATGCGAAATTTCAGAAAGATTGGTTCAGTAGATAAAGCGTGAAGAGTTAACAAAAAAACAAACTCACTTTCGCATTTATAATATTAGTTAGAATTTCAACGAACAACAAAAACCTAACAAACTAAAAACTAATTATAATTGTAAACTAAATAAAATTGTATTAAAAATAGTTCATTATAGTGTAGACCGATTTCAACGAGTGTGTATGTTAAGAGAATACATGCTGAACGGATTTTTAAGAAATTTGGTACACGGGTAGTACATACATACATACATAGAATCACGTCTTTATTGCTTACGGGGTAGACAGAGCCAAGAGTCGTGAGACTCAAAGCCCACGCTCAGCTGAATAGTGGGCTCTCTGATGGAATGGAGACTCTCTCTCTCTCTCTCTCACTATACCTACCACTATATTCCGAAATTCCCATGGGAGTAAAGCCCCGAAGCGTGGCTAGTTTCTCAAAAAACCGAACTCTAAAAGAATTGCCACTAACAAATCTCAACCAAAACTACCGAAAGCCTAGTAACATTTGCGCCAACCACAGATTCGTCTCAAAGAGGGTACTTTGATATTGCCTGTCCCATATTTGGTACGTGGGTCGAATCTAAATTGGAAATGTTACAGGATATTGTAAATAAACTATACCAGGTCTCAGAATTCCGGTTACGGTTTTCGGTAAAGTGGCACGCTCTCTGATGATATCGATATTCGAATAGGGATGTTCTTAGTCGATAAAATAAACTGTAGACTTCTAATCCTACTTCTAACTAATGATAGGAAAATATTTATTACTTAGTATTTGTTGGCTTTTTCTTCCTCAATCGCTGAGCTGATTTTGATGAAATCTTGTATATAAATAGAGTAGAATCATCGAGATATTATGTACTAATAGTAGTATTTCGATGAGTAGAACCGGACTAAAACTATAATAGGCTTTGTATAGTAAAAGATTTTATTTTTAACAGTATCAAAGAGAAACTGACTGGTTTTGCTACTGGCCATGCACTCTAAAATTTAAATTCAAAACTTGAAACGATTGTTCGGAATTCAATTTAGTGGGCAAACTGTCACATTACGGCAATAGTGTGACCACACAATACGTTCGGACGCTCCACTGAGCTCATAAATGTCAAAATGACGAATCGCTTTTCTGTCGTTAGAGTGCAATTCCATAGCTCTAAATATATCTGCTAAACCACATTTGTTTTCTGACGTCTGTTTAGTGAGGTAGAAAGGGCCTCAGTTTCTTAAGCATAAAAGTCAACTTAGACTGAAGGCCAATTTTCTATTTAATAGAAAATTCTTAGCTACTTCGTTAGCTAACAACTCCCCATCCTCTCTCTTTTTCCTTGTAAACGGTATGATGACTTTAGATTTATGAAAAATACTTTACTCCTTTCCACATACACGTTGGTATAATTTTGACAATCTCTAATTTTGGTAACATTAGCAAATCGAATGCCTTTCGTTGGTTTCTTCGAATTTAAAAATAAATACTTCAGAAAATTAATGGCCAGCTTTAGTTTTTGCTACATCGATTGTACCTATACATGTATAGTGGAATGCTGCCTTATATTTAGGCCGTATGTGGCCGAAAGAATGCGTTATATTGGGGATTTGCGGCCAGTATTTAATTAATACTTCCGAAGCTATGCGGGATTTTCCCTGTATTGCTTTTGTTTTTCATGTGGGCGTAATAAGGGACTAGCTTATTGAATTCATTTGCCTTTATTTATTGGAAGGCTGAATTTTATGTCAAAAAGGGATAAGAGGTTAATTCGCATCAAAGGGAAATTGCGTGCCCAATATAATATAATTTATTTTTATGGTTCATTACATAAAATGTTTTGCATTACTCATACTCTGAAAGTAAGTCTGAAGTTGCCTGAGGAGCGTGGAGAAAGTAATACCTTTCAGCCCTAGGGAGAATCGTTTTCAAATGACAGCTGTCGAATTATTAAAAAAAAAAACTAGTTCTATTTTCACGTTATTCTATTGAACCATATTCCAACTTCCTATATAGCCATTCAACATATTATGTAAAATTGAAATAACATAAAGATAAATAATATATTTTTTTATAATTTTTTATAATATAGATTTGTTTATCATTATTTCAATGATGGAACCAAATGAAAATAATCTTATAGCTAAATAGTTGGTCAGCCACAGAAAAAAAAATATGCTAAAGCCGTAATCCGATCATTTTTTTTTTTCAAGTTTAACTTTTCTTTATGCTTCCGTATAATTCACTCATCATTTCTTTAGCTAATTCGTGTTTTTATTTTTACTTTCCTTGTATTTGTAATGAAAAGCACAGTGTTTACCTCGGGTGAAAGACTTTTTTTAAGTCCCTCGAACTATTGGCGCCCTCGCTACCGTCTCGAGACTTAAAAAAGTTACTTTCACCCACTCGTTAACAATGTACTATTGTGTGTGTGTGTTTTTTTTACTAAAGTCATTTCGATACAAGTTATTTTTTTATTCTTAATTCTTTTACACTAATGATATAACATATAAGAAAATAAAAGAAATCTATCATTCGTATATAACATGGCAATAAATTACGTACTCACAATATAATAGTTACGGCAATACTAATTCTTCGATAAACGTGTGGACAATATTTATCTATCGGCCATTATTGCGTGACACCCCTGCTGTCAACTTAATGTATTGTTGACCGCATGTGGGCAAAAGAATTCATCTTAGGGATTACGATGTTTAATTAATATTTCGGACGTGTGAAACGATGGCTTATGGTCACCCTACTAATAAATTAAGGAAGACATTATATCGATGTTTAATTAATATTTCGGACGTGTCAAACGATGGCTTATGGTCACCCTACTAATAAATTAAGGAGTAATTTAGAATTTTTTATAAAAAAAAAAATAACTTGATTGGTTAGTTTGTTGAAGATAAATTAAAAACGATAATTTTTATTGTAACAATTTTTTTTCTGCAAGCCGTACAAAGAGACGGAGTGAAGTTGCTAAAGTCCGACCCAAGTTTAGAATGTAATCAATGTATGCAATTATTTTGTGTTTTTTTTTTTTTTAAATTCGTTATTGTCTTTACTTACTGAAGCATTAACAACGATAATAGTAGATTTTACAACAAGTGCACAAAACGAATCATTTTTATCCGAGACTTTTAGCAGCACGAGCCGAAGGCGAGGGCTGATAGTAATGTCGAGGATAAAAATCGTTTTGTGGACGAGTTATAAACTCTGCTTTTCACTTCGATTGCGAGGAAATAAATCAAATTGAAGAAATTAATAAACGCACGAAAAAACAAGAGCTGTTTCCCGCCTCTTTATTTTTTAAATCTTACGACATTGATAGGCTTGGGCTGCAGACCTATACAGCCTACTATTAAATTAATTTTGTAAAAATATTTTTCTTAAATTAATTAAATAACCTAACATACTTGAATGTAAATTTTAATATCTTTTATGTATTTAAAAACACATAAGACAAATAAATTAAGAGTAAATATTATAAAATAACAAATTCTATCTATGAACTTTTTATCATGTTTGGCTGTATGGCTCATTTTCTTTGCCTTAATATAGATACATTTATGAGTAGATACGTTAATGCCCTTGTGCACAAAATTCGATTTTGTGCAGCCTATATCCTGCACAAATAAGCACTTTCAGAGCATGAGAAGTGAAAAACTTTTTGTTAAGTACAATTTGAAGTCTTTTGATACGAAATTAAGTACTTAATTGGCGTGGACCTTTGAGGATTTTTAAAAAATGTTTTTTTTTTATGTGAGAAGCAGGTAATACAAATGAAATAGGAAAACATATAAAAGTAAAAATTAATTACTGTAAGTAAAGTTTAATTGGCTCTTTTAATACTTATATAAGTACCTCATTAAGTGGAGTCATGGTTCTATAGTTTCATATTTATCTTCTACTAGCTTTCGCGGCTTCGCCCGCGTGATTTTCCCACGGGAACAGTGCTTTTTCCCGGGATGAAAGGTACCCTATGTCCTTCTCCGTACTTCTAACCATGAGTATGCAAAATTTGAGAAAGATTGGTTCAGTACATGAAGCGTAAAGAGGTAACAAACAAACCAACAAACAAACTCACTTTCGCATTTATAATATTAGTTAGGAACTAACTAATATTATAAAAGCGAAAGTGAGATTGTTTGTTTGTTTGTTTGTTTGTTTGTTACCTCTTCACGCTTTATCTACTGAACCAATCTTCCAGAAATTTCGCATACACATAGTTAGAAGTACGGAGAAGGACATAAGGTACCTTTCATCCCGGGAAAAGACACCTGTTCCCGTGGGAAATTCACGCGGGCGAAGTCGCGGGCGAAAGCAAGTTAATAATAATAAATTCTTTATTGTCTTGAAAATTACAATTTTAGAACTAAGGTTGGGCCTTCTTTTTTTTTATATAAACCTGTGTTAGAAAGACCCGCTCTTAAGTAATTAAATATGTGTTATTTGCAGACAATGTGCAATTACAAAGTTACAAATTATACTACTACTAGCTTTCGCCCGCGGCTTCGCCCGCGTGAATATCCCACGGGAACAGTGCTTTTTCTCGGGATGAAAGGTACCCTATGTCCTTCTCCGTACTTTCAGCTATGTGTATGCGAAATTTCAGGAAGATTGGTTCAGTAGATAAAGCGTGAAGAGGTAACAAACAAATAAACAAACTCACTTTCGCATTTATTATATTAGTTAGGATTAGGATTGATAATTTGGTTCAAAGTGTAAAACGCAAGAGTCTTTTTAGTCTAGCTCAGAAACTTTAGCACCAGTCAAAGTCAAAGTCAATTGTTTTTATTTATATAGGGTTAAAAATAGCACTTATAAATCGTCACATTCTTGTTTTTTAGTTAGTTGACGTCATAAAATTACTTAACGCTAAGGTTACCACCGCCTCCGCCGAGAAGAGGCGGCGCTACAAACTCCACTGCTGCATTTTTTTCAAAGACGTCACTTTACAATATATATCTTACAATTAAATGACTGGAAAATGTGAGTGCACATTATACAAAATGTAAGATTTTATAAATAATATTCAAAGCTAATAATTTAATCCGTAAGATGTAATTACTTATCTCAGCAGGATCGAAACTAAATCACATTTATACTTTGGCCACTTTTCAAAAAGACCATTTGATAAATTGTGTTTTATGAATTGTACGCTTTGTTGCATTGTGGTTTGAATATAGACATTTTAGAAGCAACATGAAAACTGTGATGAATTATGACATTTCTTTTGGGATTATATGATCATATTTTTAAATTTGGTCTATATTTTTAACCGACTTCAAATTAACAAGCTATTTATTTGGTCTCTTTTGGTAGACGTAACCCAGCTCGATTATTTTTTATTAAGTTAGAGGTAAGATATCTCATTTTTTTATTCAAAATCTGTATACTTACATTAAATTTCTTGCTGGTATATCAACGCAGAGGCGAAACTACTGAACGTAGAAACTTAAAATTTCTCAGAGATGTTTTTATACTGCGTAAGTTCTAAGAAAGGAATTTTGGAAAATCCACTCCTAACATTATAAAATGGGCGAAAATCGAAATTCACCCGGGTGACAATGCATGCAACTGCAATAAAACGTCAAACAAACTACTGAAACTCAAATAGCTGCAACAAATTATAAAATTTCCCTTTAAAACAGATAATTTTGTTTTTAACACTGGCAAAAAATATACAAAGTCTTTCGATTAGAGTTTAAAAAGAAAAACCGAATTGAAATAATCGAATTTCCAATTTTCAATTCAAAAATGCCAGTCTTGGATATGAATCATCCGCACCACTTGCCATCGGCAGCCATCAGAACCATAATATATCAACGTCCTGCCCATATCCCGACAGTGAACCTATTATGGACGTGTTCAGTCATGTATGTTATGATACCGCCGCGGTTTTGCTCGATCGTAGCAAATAGTGTGCATCCGATCGCTGAATGACAAATTGATCTTGACCATAAAAAATGAAATAAATGACAGGCATGCGGTTGTGTCTTCAGCCGAGTTTGAAACAAATAGTGTCATTTATAGCTATTTGTTTATTAAGAAATTCATAGGATAAGTTGAAAAAGTATTTCTAGAGAGAGATGCATTCAAACTAACATCTACTGTTTTTAGTATGTCTTGAAAATTGTTGAACCAAACACAAGTTTGCCTTGAATTAATCCCATAGATCAACAAACGAAAACAGTTTGTAAGCCAAGTAACTTGGCCTGCTTTTTACATCGAATCAAGTTCGTTAAAATCAGGGAAACGAGCACTCATCAGTAATAAAATGAATGAATGAACCAAAGAATGATTACACAATCCATAGCCTTCATATTACACTCGGTTGAAGTCTGGTTAGGAATCTTATTGCGGAATACTAAGAAATGATGATAATAGAGCCAAGTTTCTAAGAAGTCCACTTTCAGTCCCATTTTGAATAGGGCTAAAACTAGATGTTTTGAAAGAGTTCATTTTTGCCCTGGAATTTGCCCATGGCTACATAGAAATGATGACAATAGCGACCGTACTTACACAAACTCTTGAACATTCACGATTGGTTAACCAAGAAAGCAAATAGAGGCCGAGGAGGGCTATTCTATTCGATCTTAAGTAATACGAAGAGGATAACCCAGTCGACCGATTTTTTCGTAAAAGTATCCTGATGTAATTAGACATTATTTCTTTATTTAGAAAATTTTACAAAAACTTTTATACGAAAAGTATTTTCTGTAGAAAAAGTATCACTTTGTCTTTTAGTACCTATAAGTATCACTTAAATCTGCCGTGTCCCAACCGTTTGACAACATGAGATTTGTGAGAATTTTCGCTAAAAAAACTGTAGTTTTCAGTGTTCGTGTTATGTGTTTCTTTAGTGTTATTTTAAAATAACCTAAAAATCCAATTTTTCTGATTTGGCTGACGTTTTACCAGTTGTGTTTCTACAAGTATAACTTAAATATAGTTGTGATGAGCCCACAAATTTAATAAAGAATGTACCTATACTTTTTCCCTTATATATGATAAATCCTGCCCTTATTTATTACTAATACGGAGCATGTAACCGTCGAAAGATATAGAAATCTCCAGAGCAAGCATATTGAATCAAAGCACTTTTGTATTAGCGACATGTTTCCTTAATAAAGATCTCGGAGAGAAAATTGGGTATTACTTTATTAAGGCTTCTTATATGGTGGTCCAAGTTACAAAAAGTTGCGACAGTACTCGCTCAAGGCGGTGAGATTAAAATTAATAACACATTCAAGCGGGTCACCTGATAGTAAGCGATCACCGCTGCCCATGGACAACTGTAACACCAGGGGTAGTACAAGAGTGTTTCCGGCGTAACTACAACCCGTTCTTGTGCGACTACCGCTGTCCTAGCTGGAGTTGAATCAAATAACTCTTGTTGGTTTTGAAAGTATGCACTGATTTTGATAAACGAAGAGGAGGAGGGAGATTGTTCCAGCATTGGTAGCCGCATACTTGATACTGCCATTGAAAGCAGCAGTGAAGTTTCGAGGCATGACGAGAGCATAACTCGAAGCTCGTGTTCGAGCTCTTTTCACATCAGTCACGTGCCCAAATCAGTTTATCATATAAGTAAGAAGGCTTTTGACATCTAATAATACCAAACAACAATGACTGACTTGAAGAACTGACTGTGGCAAATTGAGATAGACCCTTCTACCTGCCCGGTAGAAAACGCATAGGCGCCTCTATGTCATCTCGATTAAAGTTATTTTGCGATTTTTTTTCCTGTGCCATACACAGACATCAATCAAGTTCTGTTTACCTGTTGCGAAGGTTCAGGGTCCGTTCAAAAATATCTACTCCCAGAACTTTAGCGTGAGAGCCGGCTCGTAGAACTGATATTATAAAAGTGAAAGATTGTGGAAATGCATGGAGTTTGTAAATCTTTTACGCAAAAACCACTTAACGGATTTCTATGAAATTTACAAAAGTCAAAACACATTTAATCACATTGGGTACTTTTTATCTCAAAATTAATCCCTAAAATAATAGTGATGTTTTGACTAAAAAATTTAGCTCTTATCCGCTACCTCCTATATCTTGGCCCAACTTGACATACCCCGTTGATTCGATATCCCGATCTTCAATACTGTCCCTGGCAATAAAAAATTCGTACACTTTTTCCCTTCTTTGAATATTTCCCTTTTTCGCAATAAAGCATTTAAGAGCATTGGCTCAAGAGTCAGGCTTTAATATTTTATATTTCTTAAGATTCTTATCTCAGAGATGTTTTCAAGAGTTCCTTTTGAAGTTGAAACCACAGACTGTAAATGTAAATATAAATATCTACAAGAAAAGTATATTTTAAAAACCTTACACGTTTATTTGAAGGACAGAAGCCACATAGTAACAAAGGTTTTTACTTTCATAATACCAGCAATGGATTTATCAACTACTTAAGACATCAGAAAGAGGCAGACTACATATCCGAATGTGTCAGAGCTAGACAGCTATATCATATTCAGATTATCCGGATAATCCAGAGGCCTGGTAATATCATACTTTACTAATTAATAATAGATAATCCCCGTAGCGGAATACAAATATCCAATAGTTATGGGAACTGTCTGGTGTTATAATTTATAACTAGTAGTTCTGGAAGCTCCATATTCTTACCATAGCGCTACAAATGGCTACAACAACTTTTCCCCCCTTTTTAGGGTTCCGAAGTAAACAAGGAACCCTTATAGTTTCGTCATGTCTGTCCGTCCGTCCGTCCGTCCGTCCGTCTGTCTGCGGCTAATCTCAGAGACTACTAGTACTAGAAAGCTGTAATTTGGTAAAGATATACATATTTATTACGCGGAGCGAACTGTAGAATAAAATTAGAAAAAAAAAAATTTTAGGGGGCCTCCCCTACACCTAAAGTGGGGATGATTTTTTTTTCTCTTGATTATACCATCGTGTGGGGTATCATTTGATAGGTCTTTTAAAAATATTATGAGTGTCTGAAGAATTTTTTTTGATTTAGGGATCCGTGTGCGAAATATTTAACTTTAAAGTGATAAATTTTGTTAGAGTCAAGTGTCCCCCCTCGAACACGAAAATGGTAGAGGGTGGATACATAAAACAAATGACTATAACTAGCAAATATAATGAATTTAAAAGGAAAATTATCACGGCTATGTAGACTTTAAACGTTAATGAGTAATAGACGATAAACTTACAAAATTTATTTTAGTATGAAAAATATTCGTAGGAACAATTTTCATTCTATATGATGGTATATACTTAGGTTATTTTCATTAGTTATATAAACGTATAAGTAAATATAAGCTCATGTGTCCGCATTTCTACAGGATAGGTACCTTCGGAACCCTACATTGCGCGTGGCCCGACACGCACTTGACCAATTATTTGAATTTATTTCTACAACATTCGGTGGGGAATCTGTGGGGAATGTTTCCTTCAAATGATTGAAATCCGTTCATAATTCAAATAAATCAAGGAACACGTGTGCTAAGTATCGTAAGGATTCATTCAGAAATGCGGGTTCTAGCCCGGAACAAACATTCCAATAAAAGCAAATTCGGCCAGTCTTGGACTCGCTTAGATGGCGATGGTGCTAGTCATCCTAATCAATACATCCATACTAATATTATAAATGCGAAAGTTTGGATGTGAGTTTGTGAGTTTGTGAATTTGTGAGTTTGTGAGTTTGTGAGAATGTTTGTTACTCAATCACGCAAAATCTACTGGACGGATTTCGATGAAATTTGGTACAGAGGTAGATAATGACCTGGAATAGCACATAGGCTACTTTTTATCCCGGGAAAAAGCACTGTTCCCGTGGGAAATTCACGCGGGCGAAGCCGCGGGCAAAAGCTAGTGTAATATAACTGTAACTAATCTGTGTCTATACATAGAAGATATTTAAGGAAAAAACTATGAGGAGTCTTCTTAGGGCCAATAAACGCCAAACCATTTTTTTTGAATAGTCTGTCTTTCTGTCTGTGTGTTTGTACGCGCATCACGCAAAAACTACTGGACAAAATTTAATGCGGTTTTCACTATTGTATTGTAGAACGTCTAACTTAAAATCTGGCGTAGGTTTCATCTTGATCCGTTGGCTTAGAACCAGAGATATAAACATTAGTAGGTAAATTACGCACGAACAAGCTAGTACTAACTAATATTATAAATGCGAAAGTAAGTTTAAGTTTAGCTTCCTGAAATTTTGCATACACATAGGTAGAAGTACTGAGAAGGACGTAGGCTACCTTTCATCCCGAGAAAAATACTGTTCCCCTGGGAAATTCACGCATACATGTACACGTTTACATTGGTTGATGTATAATGTCGTCAAGTCATGTCAGGCGTAGATAATATAGAAATAAGTTGGTGTTATAAGTTGATACTTTCAGCGCTGGTCTGGGAGCGAAGAAAAAATATAGAATGTGCCAGCTGCTTCTCTTCCCGCGCAGATTGTAAAAGTCAATCGAGGGAAGAGGCTTTAAACTGGGGATTCCTCCGTTCATAGGCGATGGGCTAGCAATCTGTCACTATATCTGAATCTCCATCCCATCAGAAAGCCCACTATTCAGCTAAGCGTGGCCATCGAGTCTCACGACTCTTGGCTCTGTCTACCCTGTAAGGGATAAAGACGTGATTCTATGTATGTATGTAAGTTGGTGTTAGACTTAACAGCCTCATTGTTAGACTTTAACCCATAGATTGAGCGTTCAAATTCATCATCTCACCATAAAGATGTCGTGTTGAGTTAGCGCCAATTGTTTAGGATTTACGACACAGTTTATACTGATTTATGTCGTCTGAATGGTGCCAATTATCGCAGTGTGTCGCAGGCACATTGATAAAGTGGCACACCCGTTTATTTGCAAAATGTGGGTAGTTCTCGAACAAAGACAAATACTTTTTATTTTCTTCCACGCAAGTTGATTTACTATAATGTTTTAGTGAAATACGAAAAACTTCCGCAAAAAGTGGGGCTTTTCTAACAACCTGTGGGACTGTGGTGCGATTCAAACAATGGATCACCTCCTGGCATGTCCCAACTGCCTCATTTCATGCACCTTGGAGGACCTAAACGAGGTCAAGGACAACGCAATTGCCGTGGCCACATACTGGTCTCATCTGATCTGATATACTAGCCATTCCGACTCGAAAAGAAGACGACGAACTCTGCTCTCAAGTTTTAGTTAGTTATGTAAAAATAATTTATTGAAAGTCCTTTTTTTTATTTTAAACTTTTTATTAGTTTAAACTTTTCTATTTTAACAGCTAATCTCTTAGTACTCATCTTATGCCAAATTTCAGCTTCCTACGTCCAGTAGTTTTGACTGTGCGTTGTCTGCCAGTCACTCGGTAACGGAAGAATTATTTTTTTATTTTATTAGCCTGGTGATGTGTCCCAATGCTGGGCAAAGGCCTCCCATTAAATATTATTAAATATTATCAAATATATAAATATATTTCAAGAATTAATTAAGAAATTATGTTTTAAATTTTATTTAACTACTTAATTAAATTAAACGAAACAATAAATAGAAACCTGATGAACTTCACCAAGAATACGTATTTTGCGTATTGTTATTGGTTTTAAAAATATATCGGCACACTTTCTTTTGTTTTTGTCTTCGTTTCAGCACAGGGCGGGCGCTTCATAGAAACGGCGCGTCAAATATGCCTACTACTACTACAAATGAAACTGTATATCCGTGAACACGTCAGTAACACGTCAATGTGTGCGTTTTCATAGTCGAACGTCCCACGGTTACACAAGAGCGGGGGAGAAGTGCGGAAGGAGCGGGGGGGTGCCATATTGCGGGAGGGGCAGGGAGTTTCCTTTCTGTACGTAGTACTAATATTAATTCTGTGGTTTCAGTGAAGTAATTTATTCATTGACACGACTGTGATTTCTTTTTCTAGAAAAATGTAAATAAAGAATCGAGTCTCAAATGGAGCTTTCGTACTTAGACATTTAGTAGCGGAGTCGGGGCTTAGGTATATTCTTGTACTAGCCTGTGCCCGCGACTTCGTCCGCGCTTAATCCTAACTAATATTATAAAAGCGAAAGTGAGTTTGTTTGTTTGTTACCTCTTCACGCTTCATGTACTGAACCAATCTTCCTGAAATTTTGCATACACATAGTTAGAAGTACGGAGAAGGACATAGGGTACCTTTCATCCCGGGAAAAAGCAATGTTCCCGTGGGAAATTCACGCGGGCGAAAGCTAGTTTACTATTGTTTATATCTCCGGTTCTCAGCGGTGTATCAAGATAAAACCTACGCCAGATTTTAAGATAGACCTTCAACAATACAACAGTGAAAACCGCATCAAATTTGGTTCAGTAGTTTTTGCGTGATGTGCGTACAAACATACAGACAGACAGATGGAAAGACAGACGAAAATTCTTTAAAAAAATTGTTATGGGTTCTATTGGCCTTATAAAGACCCCTCGTAGTATTTTTCTTAAATATCTCCTATGTACGGACACAGGCCAGTTACAGTTTTATTAAATGTATTGACGATTTATATTTCCACTTTATAAAGTAGAACATGCAAATAGTTTTAACCTAACTGAATTGTGAATGTAGCCAGCAAATCGAATCAAATAGGTCTGAAAGATATATAGAACAAGAAAACCTCATTCGATCTCAGGCCATTGAAATTCATTCGTAAGGATTTGGCGAAATATTGAAGGCGAATTTTTCTTTAAAGCCTTTGAACGTTTATCTGAAACGACAATCTTGCGTTTGGACAAATATTACATTTTTGAAGATATTGCTTTGCGTAGAATTTGAAATATTTGTTTAGGGAATAAGAACTTACAGTTTGGTACAGACACATAGACACATAGCGTGGCCTTCCAGTCTCACGACTCCTGGCTCTGTCTATCCCGTAACGGATAAAGACGTGATTCTATGTATGTTTGTGCAGACACATAGAGGTATTTGCATGTTGTTGATGTTGACTGTACTATTTTGTTTGGTCTTGGCCTTAACACATGATTAATTAACAACACACTATTATAAACTTGGCACCAACAGTGGATTGCAACTGAGCAAAACAAGCTAATTATTGAAAAATAAAAAACACGACTGACAACTCACATAGCCTATGTCACTCGGAGGAATGCTAGGAATCTAAAAATACCTCTCACATCGCCGTTAGGACTTATGGTGGAATAAAGAAACTTGCTTACATACATACATGAACCCTGTAAACATAACACTCCTTTTTTGGTCAGTCGTGTAAAAAACAAGTTTTCTTAAAAAAAAAATTGTGGTGGAAGATGATAATATATCACACATAACATCACTAAATATTTCTTAATAAGTCCTCGGCCGTGTCTGTCTATCTGTTCGAGATAAACTTAAAAACTACTGAACGTATTTTCATGCTGTTTTTACCAACATGAGAAAGGTTTTGGTGAATTTTAATTTATGACAAAAGGAACAATTCTGATATTTTTTTCAGTTTTTAGGGTTCCGTACCTCAAAAGGCAAAAACGGAACCCTTATAAGATCACTTTGTTATCTAAATAAATTTATCTAATATAATCTAAATTAATATCGAATACTCGGAAGTATTCGATATTAATTTCAACTTGATACCTTTAAGCGTTCCTGAGAAAAAAAAGTTTGACAAACAGACGGATAACAAAGTGATCTTATAAGGGTTTCGCTTTTGCCTTTCGAGGTACGGAACCCTAAAAACTGAAACGGTTTCTTTCAGCAAAAAAATAATCAAAATTAAACGTCAATGCTATCAGGAGTTATTACCATACAGATGTTGCGAATTTTTGCATATTTTGCGATTTTAGGCAGCAATCAAAACCTATGGGGTACTTCCCGGTAAAGATGGTCTAATAGTACTTATACAGGAATAAATCTGAAAATTGTAAATATGTTGTTGGAAGTGTGAAAAAAAGTTGTACAAACTTATTTTTGCGCTTGATGTAGTATGACTCCTAGGGTTCGAACTGCAAAGTTAAATTTGTTTTTAAAATTAGTTAGTCTTTTAGGTAGAGCTGTAATGTGAGTTGCTCTGCGTATACGGAACCCTCGGTGCGCGAGCTTGACTCGCACTTGGCCGGGTTTTTATTCCACTATAACCTCTGTGATACCATATGCAAAATTCAAAACGAAATTGGCTTATCTTCTCTGCAAAAGTCCATTAATTAACGACCTATTTTAAAGATGCAAAAGCTGCCAAAATTGGAAACTGAGGGTAGACTTTGAAAAGCTCAAAACGTATGGAATTAACTATAAATATTTATGAAGCCACCTCGGATTGCGTACGGGATGCCTTTTGACTTTGACATAGATTATAAATAGGATCATCATTCATCACTTTCCTTTTGGATTTCATTACATTTATGGAAAACTAGGACACTGGAACTGGACTGGACACATGCTGCGGGACAAACAAAATAGTCGCCAAGTATTATTAATAAAAAAAGAAACTAAAGTTAATCATCATCATCTACAGCCTTCCGTGACCCACTGCTGGGTATAGGCCTCCTTCTGCCAGCAATATTCTTAACATCGTCGACCCATCTAGCTGCCGGATGCCCTACGCTCTGTTTTCCGTTTCGGGGGTACCACTCGGTAACAGCTTTACTCCACCTTCCATCGTTCCTTCTAAAATTAATCTAGTAATTAACCTAAAGAAACCGGTCTGTCTCACAATAATATTAACACTTATAATCATAAAACAAGAAGTTTTAAGTGAAAAAACTTACCTGGTCTTACAGCCGCACTCAGAGTCGTTTAATGGTTACTTAGGTCGTTCCTTAGTATAGATTTAAAAAAGTTCACTCTCACAGTCAGTTAATGAAGCATTAGCATCCCTTAATGATCATTAAATTTAAGTAAAGCCAAACCTTTACTTAACTGTTTAATGATTGATTTTATTTACGTTTTGAGGTTATTTTCATGTTATTTTATTTTTACCAGTGAATTATTGAGAATCAGTCGCATTGTGTTTAAATAAGTAAATATCTGATCTGAGTGACTTTATAGAGTTTGTGGAATATGCTAGAAGGTTTAAGGTAGAGACACACTAGGCCCACGTACGCAACGCACGCTACGCATTATGAAGGACTCTTGATTTTGTATGGAAACAGTTGAATCAGAAACATACTTATCATACGCGATGCTACACACGCGTCCCACGCAACGTAAGATCTGTCGATCCAGATCGTCGTGGGAAGGCGGAGGGGATAATCATACGCCATCACACGCGTAGACCCAATGTGTTTCTAGGAACTGACGTTCGCAGCGCGTCAGTCATGATTTGATGTTGTGGCGATGGGATGTGTACAAACACAAGCTAATTATTTAAATTATTAAAAAATAAAAAACACCACAGACAACTTATACAACAAAAAGTACATAAAACATATAAGTTATGTTCATTTTTTAAGTCACTTTTTAAAGCACTTCATTTTGATATACCATTCGATAAGATTGATCAAATTTTATCATAACCTATGTCACTTGAATGCAAGGCATCTAAAAATACCTCATACAAACATACATACATGAACCCTGAAAACATTACCCTCCTTTTTGGTGTACCGTGTAAAAATGGGAGACGAACAACGAGTCTGACGTCTATATGCGTAGTGTACGTGGGACTAGTGTGCACACAAACTCTCCCACGTCGCATAGCGTGCGTTGCGTACGTGGGCCTAGTGTGTTTCTACCTTTAGAGAATAATAATAAATCCATAAATTAATAAAATGATATTTTTATTTTTAAACACCATACACCCGTAACCATCGGCACTATTAAGCTTGTTCTGAAGATTTCTTCACTTCCTCTAACTCAATTTTAGCTTTTTCCAACAATGTTTTGTTTCTCTTGCTCTAATAATGCTGTCGTCTTTTTAATTTGCTTTATATTTATTACTTCAAATACGAGACGGTTGTAGTTTCCCTATAAATTACTATACTCTGCGTGTAGAGTAGACTACAACTTGTAGTTGTATCTGTACAATTATCTCACAAATCACAATAGTAAACAAACAAAATATTTCTAGTTCACAGCACAATGACGGACGAGAAAATGACGTTGACAGCAGTAAGTGTTCCCACCGAAAAAAAAGTGCGAATTGATTTATTTAAAATACATTATAATAGCTATTTCGCTTTAAATTTTAGTAAAAATTAACAGTAATACAACTGACTATCAATTATATTACTATTAATGATGATTTTACACTTTTTAAATATACTTTTTCAATATAAAATACCAATATTTTTTAAGCGTGGCTACACTAATGCTTTATCGATTTGCAATCGATACAGTAGTTCCGCCCTATGGTAACTTAAATCTGTCATTAGTTAATGAACCCTTAAATATTGTTTCTGGGATGAAACGTCAATTAACAGATTTAATGATAATTAGTTAAATACTCATTAGGACTAATATGGGACTAATTTAATTATCGACTATGAGTGCGGCAGTTAGTGAATTTTCATAAAAATATCAACAAATTAGGATGCGCGCCGAAATCTTGACGAAAAGATTTTTTTTGGTGTTGTCCTTTTTGAAATAAAAAAACTTTCTATTTGTGTTGCTAGTATATTAAATTTGGTATCAAATTAAATATTTTTTTGCTGTGTAAGAAAACTAAGAAACAGAAAAATGTTACAAGTTGTAAAGCCCCTCAAGAGCGTAGCCCCGCGGCAACGTACCCAAGGCTGGTTGTATTGCCAAGCTGTATGGCAATACTTAGCCTTTGATACGTAGTACTTTTATCAATTCTGTGCCTTTGGCCAAAGAAGCTGCCAGCCCTTTAGTCACGGAATACCTCTACCAGCTTTTTCGTCAATATTAACGAACTGGACGCCACGCTTAGCAGCAAATCGTCTGTCATACTAATATGTATGTAGTGTAAAAATATGTAAAAAGTATGTAAAAAGGCGTGATAATATGTATGTATGTACATACATATTATCACGCCTTTTTCCCGTGAGGGTAGGCAGAGACTAGCGATTTCCACCTGCTACGATCCTTACAGATCTCTCTCCCTTCCTCTACACTCATCACTCTCTTCATACATGCTCTCCGGTTATGGGTGCTTCTAATATCTCCCTTTTTAAGGAGGTGCGCAATCGTCTTTCAAATCATAGAAATGATCTTCGTCAAACACAACGGAACTTAACGTCATTCAAACGTCGGAAAGGGGTATAAATAACGCATTTCCTACTGTTTACTACAGACAGAGCTAATGTAGTCATAAATCTGCTTGTATGACTTTAATGTGCTTTACGTTTAGGCTATATTTAGTAGCTGTGAATGGCTGTCAGGTCGTTAAGTGTACTCTAGGCATACATATTTTGTAAGGAAATTTTTATCATTTGTATCAAAATTCGATTTAAATTTTGAATCGTTTAAAGATTTTTGCGTTTATTATATTACTAGCTTTCGCCCGCGGCTTCGACCGCGTGAATTTTTCACGGGATCAGTTTTTTTCCTGGAATTAAGGTAGCCTATGTCCTTCTCAGTACTTTAAACTATTGTGTGCGAAATTTCAGGAAGATTGGTTCAGTAAATAATGCGTGTAGATGTAAGAAACAAACAAACTCACTTTCGCATTTATAATATTAGTTAGGACTAGCTTTTGCCCGCGGCTTCGCCCCGTGAATTTCCTACGTGAATAGTGCTTTTTCCCTGGATGAAAGGTACCCTATGTCCTTCTCAGTACTTCTATGTGTTGTGTATGTGAAATTTCAAGATTTATTCAGTAGATAAAGCGTGAAGAGGTAACAAACAAATAAATGAATAAATATACAAACAAACTCACTTTTTACACGACTGACAAAAAGGAGTGTTATGTTTTCAGGGTTCATGTATGTAAGTTTCCTTATTTCACCATAAGTCCTGAACGGCTGAACAGATTTTGATGTCAGAGGTATTTTTAGATTCCTTGCATTCCTCCGAGTGACATAGGCTATGTAAGTTGTCAGTCGTGTTTTTTATTTTTTTATAATTAGCTTGTGCATTTATAGTATTAAGTAGTTGAAATTTTTTCCCGTCTGTTGTATTCGCAGTCGCAATAATATGCATTGGGCTCAAGTCATTGCGTATGTTTCATTCCACGTAATGAAACCTAGCTCTTAAATAAGAAGTTAAGCATACCATAATAATAAACTATGGCTACCAAAGGATCAGAACCAGATATTCCCATAGTATGCGACCGCAAAAGAAATAATACTAAGTTATCCGATGATACGATATCGATTTCCAGTCTTCTACTCGATACAACTCGATCCTTCGACGGCTTACTGCACTAATCCTTCATTTCCACGAGTTATTTTTAGATCACAGTCGGCATTTTGGTTTTTCGAACTACACCAACGACATTGTTTTTCAGGTGGGAAATTGTAGCGAAAATGAATGAATTTGATGCGCAGTGACCGTCGAACAATATAAATTACAAATTCATAACAACTTCTGATCACCTTGGTTTTTCTGCTATATCCATACCAAATTTCATAAAAGTCCTGCGGTTTAGCCATGAAAGCGTAGGTAACAGGCAGAAAGACAGACTTTCGCATTTACAACATTAGAATGAATATGAACGTACGAATAGGGAAGTTTGAAAACGTACTGTAAGAACAGGTATTAAACAAAGGCGTACCCTTATTTTTCCGGACTTCAACCCTTCAAAAGTCCGAATAAACAAAAAGTTACGTGCCTGTAATACCAGTTTAAATTATATACATTATGATTATGAAATGCGCATTTAAAGGTCCATTTAAAGATAAGATAAAGATAAAGATATATTTATTTGCCAAAAAAACATTGTTGATAAATAAAATGCATGATGTTACAGAGCAGCAATGTTCAACCGTTGAAACAGTGTGCAAATTAAGTCAGATGGCTTGCCGCAAATAAATTCAAAATATACTTAAAAAATATGATAATACACTCAAAAAAATATAATACTATACTATACAATACTTTACTTTATAAAACAGTGTTACCAGATATGTTCCCCCCAAATTTGACTTATGAATCTTCGTTTCATACAAATAGTATCATTTTGGAGAAGGAAAAAATGGATTTGGGAGAAAACTTTAATCATTTTATACACTTTGGGGAATTTGGGGGAATTTTGCTGAAATCTTGAGGGGAAACCTAGACAGTCATCTGGCAACACTGTTATAAAACAATACTGTACGAGCTACACAAGGATATATGTACTCAGAGCTCACACACTGAACGTATATATCATATCCTCTAATTTATGAGTAAAAGCGAAGAATTTCATTAACATTGCGCGGAAATTTCTACCGTGTCGTCGTCGTATGGCATTTCATACGAACATGCAAATATATGAGGTATAGCTGCTGATAGATATACGCTTTGGCCGTGAATTTTGTTGTTTTGTTTTGTAAGGGTACATGCATACTTCTCTTTCTTCTTCGCGTGTACCACAGAACAGAAAAGGCCGCATCTCAAATAGAAGTGGCATGCTACATGCATGTATGCATGGTGCACTTTCTATACAAAGCAAGTTCGCTTGAAAGCGTTCAACGCTACTGCGTGAAAACGGCTATTATTATGGGTTACAATAGGGCAGATGTTAAAATTCTGCAAAGTAACAGGTAGATTCAGTGGGTCGCCACCAACGTGAGTTACCAGGTAACTCAAAACCCTATACGGGTCTCGGGGAATTGGGTGAAATGGTCCCAGCATAAGTGGACTGATCACCCGTCTGGTGCTCGCGCTGGCGTCCCCATATAGTAAATAATAATAAAATAATGGGTTACTGTAAGTTTTCCATCAAAGTCAATCCATCAAAAAAGTATATGTAAATTCGTCATCAGACGCTATTTTTAAAATAAATTCACTATTTAATATTTTGTTTACCGTAAATTTGCTATCACAATAATTTTGGTACGGACTGCAGAAAAATCGAACACTTATTACTGCCGCCTTTGAGGCGATTGCGGCGCTTTTTTTTTGCTCCATGGCATGTATACTACGTATTAAATCGTGTATTCACCTGCTACATATTCTTTCTCGCTCAGCACAGTTTACAAGAGTGAGACACACGATGTGCTTATCTTTCTCTTTAGTCGTATTTCCTCATGACTGAGGGTCGTGGTTATTATATGGAATGAAACACACACAACGACTCTCTTGGCAATTTTAATGGAGTGGTTTGCCATTGCCTTCTCCATTTCACACACTAGCTGATAATCATCAACCAGAGTGCAGGTTTCCTCATGTTTTCCTTCACCGGAGATGTGCTTGTGGGATGACCTAATATTGAAGTTAAACGATACTCATGATCATTATTTTTTTTAATGATCAGAAATAGAAGTCAAAGTCAAAGTCAAATTTTTTTATTGAAACTTGGCCTTCAGAGAAGGCTCTTTTTCACGTCGATAACTAATTATTAAATCATAATATATTATGCCTCAAAGCTACAAACTACTAGCATTTCGGAACGACCACTGCTGAGAAGAAATGCCGAAAGAAACTCATGAAACAGTCTAAAAGTCTAGAAAAATATAATCGGAGAAAAATTCAAAGATGATAATATTATTTCGTCACCTACAACACTAAAACAGCCTAACAGCCTGGTTATTAACCATGTGACAGGCCATTGACGTAGTCCAGAGGAAGGAAGAAAGAGATATTACTGAACAAAGCCCCTTTTCAAAACCAGAGAGAAAAGGCTGCTTCTGGGTAAGCTCGCTACACCGTAGACCTCATCTCTGTCCTCGGAGGGTTGCCAGGCGTCCGGATAAAGCCGGACATAGGTAGGCTTTTTGATTGCGTGTCCGGCCAAAATAAACGGTGTCCGGCCTATCCGGCTTTTGTTAGGCTTTTTACATTTCGCAAACGAGCGAGCGCCGGCCGAGCGCAGGCGACGAGAGTCGACTGTCGGTCGCACACGCAGGCCGAATTGCCATACCTATTATTACTGAGACAAAATCCTCAATAATGTAGGGTGTCCGGCCTTTCTACCCAAATGTCCGGCCAAACTGGCTGCTCTGTCCGGCTATTAGGTTTGGCGACCTGGCAACCCTCCTCGGGCAAGATTGTGGTCAAGAGGAAACCCATCTTTTATTTTTTTAAAGCTGAAGATATATTTTTGGAGTATCGTTACCATTCTGCCAGGTGTATGCGGGTCCTAAATACAGGCGCATTTATATTGCTTGTCACGTAGCAAACGGGAAAAATGTTGGCAATATGGCACCTTCGGATTCCATTGGAAAGCGATGTTTTTCAAAAACATTTTTTTTATTATTCTATTTCTGTACGTTTTCGGTTAACAAAAATGAAAGAAATACGTTTCAATTTCCTTCTGGTAGTTTGAGAGTCTAAAAAAGAGAGTCATAGTTTTGTTCATAAAAAAACTTAGAAGGATAGATATTTTATGTATAACTGTAGCTCATTGATGCGAAAATGAACTGAATGGTTTAGCAGTTTGGGTAAATTTGATAATTTCACGCTTATTTGTGGTGTTACTACTGTTTGAGGCATGCACTCGTTTTTGCATTTATGACACTGTGTGTAATTTTCATAGACATAGGGAAATAAAATTTATTCTTTAATAGACTTATAAACTTGATTGTCAAATTAAGCCCTTAAACGTTCATAATAGTGTGCTCCAAATTAATTTTTTTTACAGATTGTTCACAATTTCTATGGAACCAAAACACACCAAAGATGTCAAATTTGACAAAAATGAGCCTCACAGAAGATATTACCTGCATGGAAGTAGTAAGTACTTTGTACAACTGGAAGGTTCACTGAGACTAGAAAAGCGAGCCGAAAGAGAGGCTCGAAATCGTGGCGCGTCCCTTTCTGACGAGGGTGACCATGTTAAACAAAATTCTTAGGACCAGTGAACCAAATGTCACATGTCATGAGTCAGTGTGAAGGCAGTTGAGCCTACTTTCGTGAGTTGTGTGTGAGTCAAAATTACGCTCGTTTGCGCTCTTACGCCCCTACAATTACGCTACTAGAAAAATATGCAGCTATTCCATAGGTTCAATAAAATATAGTACTATTTATAAACTAAGTAAAATAATACTCAAGTTAAAAAACGATTTATTTAATTACTTAAACGTTATTGTTTATTTTATTTACTTATTGGGGACGCCAGCGCAAGCTCCAGACGGGTGATCAGTCCACTCATGCCGGGACCATTTCACCCAATTCCCCGAGACCCGTATGTATAGGGTTTTGAGTCACCTGGTAACTCACGATGGTGGCGACCCACTGAATCTACCTGTTACTTTGCAGGATTTTAATAACTGCCCTATTGTTATGTCACTCAGATCATCCTCAGATAGGGCGTCTGAGTCCAATACTTCTCTCCTTGCAGCAGCGTAAAGCTAGTTTAATAATCCACCCGGTAATCCTCAGGTTGGAAATGTAAGCTACATATTACGAGTTATTAGTTAATTTCCCACGAATCATCCCAATCCATTTTTTTCTTAATTCTATATTTGCGGTAATCTGAAAAAAAAATCTTTGTTAGGATACATTTTTTTTTTATAATTATTATGTAGTCACCCTACTACCAGAAATGAAAACTTACCCGTGGAAGGAAATCCCACAACCTGGGTATGATAATACCCATATGATTTCTTTATTGCAACCTCTAATAGCACAACATTTATTAACCATTTTCAAATTCCAATAATAATTATTATTAAAAACAATTAAATTCACGCGCTACAGAAAAAAAGCAGCCATTTTGTTTAATTTGTGTTGCTAGTGTATTGCAAATATTTACTATTTCCATAACTAGAAAGTTTTTCATGCTATTACGCCCTTAGTACACCGACGCGTTCGCATGCGAAAGCGATTCGCTGCGAAACGCTTGCGATTGTGAAACGTCTGCTATACACTGCCGGTTTTTATATGGCATGTTTTGTAGAATGAAATCAAGAATTTATATTTTAATATATTGGTGTATATTTTTGCACGTCGCATCGCATTGATTTCTGATTACATGACGCATTGCGAAGCGAAAAATGACATAAGCGAATCGCCTACGTCGTCATTGTAACAGCTACTTCGCAGCTACGCGCGAACGTACTGATAAGGATGCAACTATACTAATCTCGCTTAGTTTGAACGAGACACAGCATATACGAAACGCTCTCATCCAACTGACAAGACGTTTTTTGAAGTTTCGTTGCCGTATGCGAATGCGTGGGTGGACTAAAGGCGTTATTAATTAACTAGCTGTTGCCCGCGGCTTCGCCCGCGTGAGTTTCGCTTAAATGAAAAATATTTTTGTGTTCCAAACTGTAGTAACCTAAACTCCAGTACCTACTCAAAATTTCAGATCTCTGGTTATCCAATTACATTAGGTACTCGTAGTACAGTCACGGTGTTAAAATGAATCAAAAGTGATATTTCATTCAATAAACGATCTTCATCTGCTCGTTATCTACAATTTCTCGTGTACCACCACTCCCACCCCGAGTCCCTCTTTGTCTTATCCCGTGTCCTGGCTATTTATACGTCAGTAGAAAATGCTCATTAGGTTGAACGACATTTGCTAAGGCCCCATTTCCATTTATTTTATAGAGTAGCTGGTCTTTTGGAGTTCTTCATCACATGTTCCATAATCTTTTATTTTTATACGTCAGTAGAAAATGCTCATCAGGTTGAACGACTTTTGATAAGGCGCCATTTCCATATATGTAATAGTGTAGCTGGTCTCTTGGAATTCTTCATCAGATCCTGATCTTCGATTTTTATACGTCAATAGAAAATGCTCGTCAGATTGATAAACTTTTGCGAAGGTACCATTTCCATATTTCTTATAGTTTAGCTGTTCTGTTAAGGTTCTTCATCAGGTGTTCCAGTTTTCAAAATTAATTATAGCCTGTATGTTGCCAGGCAGCTATACAACAAAAAAAGTTTCATTCAAATCCGTCCAGTAGTTTTTGCGTGAAACGCGTACATACATACAGACAGACAGAAAGACAGACAGATAAAAAATTAAAAAAAAATTTTTTTGCTTTCTATTATTCTTTTTAAATGTCCCTCTATCTATTTCAGTAAAAAATACTGCATGTACAGACAAAAAATTTTTACTGTTTTATTATATGTATAGATTTCTTCCAATATGTTGCCTAATGAATATGATTTCAAGTAATAGTTGTATCTAGATGGTATCTAGTAAATAAATAAGAAATACTTACACAACGAATTTCCATTGATTCATTGTAAACGTTTTCTACTAAATAGAAGTAAATTCTTAACATAGCAACTGAGTGAAAGGGACACAATGACGGGAAAGTGATTCTCTTTCGGGCACGTTTTTTATTTTAACTATGATTATTTTAAAAACAGTACTATTTACTTCAACATTAAGTTCATTTTTGTTTGTCACGGATTTTGAAGTAAACCTTCCAGTTGTACAAAGGTACTTATTACTTCCATGATTACCTGTCCTTCACCGACATAAACCCATATCTGACATCCTGATTCCTCAGCTATATGTGTCTCTACTCTTCGAGCAACAAGGACTTCCGCGCGCGGCCCGGAAGGGAGGCGCCATAGATGTCTTTCCCCTCTGGCAAAGCTTAGGCCCAGGTGGACTTGAGCGTTTATAAAAACTGTTTGCATTCGGACTTTTCGCTAGACAGAATCCATCAGTCAGTGTGAATGACACATAGGCCGCAATACAAAAAATTCCAAATTGTTCAATTTTGTGCTGCAAAAAGAGGTCTGGGACATCTATTTTACAGAAAGATGGTGTTACATTTCTCTAGTAAGTAAATTCTTATCATATGATTATAAATTAAACAAAAATTCATACATTTTATTATAATGTCATTGTTGGATTTGTTTACCAACATCAGTCCAGTCGCCTATAGAAACACGGATTTGTCGAGTGATAATTCCGTCCAACATCTAGATTTAGTGATGTTACTTTGCTTACATTGTGTGTTGTAGTCCTGTATCGATAAACTGCGATATGTATAGTTTTAAATTGTTGTATGTTGTAACGTGTATTTTCTTATTTTTTTACAGCTTTTCTAAAAATACCTACTTAGAGATGTGTGTATGGAAAAACTAGTGCAACAACTAGCAAACCTGGGATGCCAAAAAGACAAGTCCCGTTTGTTTAGCTCATTATAAGGCATCTGATTTCCACGAATGGTGTTAGTCAGCTCGGATGAACAAGACTAAATTGAACAAGAGAAAATTATTAGAAATAGTTAAGTTATATTTAGATAATTTAAATTTTATAAGTATTCCTTTCTTGTCTTTGTGGTACTTAACTAATAAACGTGATAACTTTGCAACTGTGATTTTATTTATTACTAGCTTTCGCCCGCGGCTTCGCCCGCGTGGATTTCCCACGGGAATAGTGCTTTTTCCCGGGATGAAAGGTACCCTATGTCCTTTTCCGTATTTCCAGCTATGTGTATGCGCAAATTCAAGAAGATTGTTTCAGTAGATAAAGTGTCAAAAGGAACAAACAAACAAACTCACTTTCGCATTTATAATATATATGTAGTTAGGATTATGCTAATTCTGCGAAGTGCACCAATTGCGAAAACCACCTTTTGTTCGAGTGTATGTTTTGCGAAGTGCATATTCTACGTCAGACTTACAGATAGAATCACTAGTATATAAAAATGCAAATTACTGCAAGAGCCCCGGGTATGTCATTCATAAGAACGTATCCATATTTCCATACCTCCTTAGCAATAAATATTATAAATGCGAAGTAATACTGTTATACTCACGGCTAAACCACTCCACAGATTTTATTTTATTTAAAACTTTATTGCACAAAATTTAACAAAAATTATGTACTTATGGTGTACCGAGAAATTCGATAATTTATAATTCATCGATAATGCAGAATTACATTTTTGCCATTCACTATTGAAAACAAAGTCAAAAATATGTTAATGTGTGTTCTGTCTTATATTCGTACACAAAAATCTGACGGGTGGTGACAGATTTGTCAATGTATTGTTTTATTTTTCATATGTGGTGTCGTAATTTGTCGTAATTACAGATTGTCATTATGTATGTGTGTACCGAACAGCGCTTGCGTGAATTTCCCTCCCCCCGCAAAAAATGCCAGAAAGATTTGAATCTATAATCGGGCCGAAACCTAAACTCCCGTATGACGTATGTCAGTTTGGCAATAATAGTGATGTACCTAAACACGAGTCGCTACGATTATTTGATTTTACATAAAAAAAACAAATCCAAATAATATAATTATTTTTATTAATCAGAAGTCTGAACCATCAAAGTAGCTGTCATAGTCACTAACATGGATAATAAATTCATGGTGAATAATATTATCTACTCTGATGTCACGATTCGATACGATTGCGCGAATTCTTGTCCCTCATTCTATTTTTTTTGTTTTGCTTTATTGTTATTTTTTTTTAATTCTAAAGTGCAATAATTGTTATATTCAGCATTTAAACATTAATAACAAACCTTATTAAATAAATCGAAAAATTAAACGATGTATCGCGATTTTTTATATTTTCACGAACGATTTATTGTAGCGGGATGCAATGGAACTCTCTAAACGGGCAAGCCGGAAGTTCAAGTACTACATTTCCGCGCATAGATTTAAAAATCAAAAAATTCGGAACTTGATGGGCTTGACCCTGATGACACCTGTCATACGGGAGTTTAGGTTTCGGCCCGATTATAGAAAGATTTGAATGGAAACATGTCGCTATGGCTTCTCCCTCCGTAAGGAGTCCGTGTTGCTCTATGGTCTCTACTCTAAGTATTCTTTTTTCTAGCTCTATGGTATTTTTTCTTGAAGTAGTGTAGTATAGAGTAGCAAGTGTCACATGTCAAAAATTGTTTATATTCCCGCCAATTTGTTACAAAGACTCGTGCCCGTTCATTAAAATTGTTTTCTTATGTCACCGCGCCATGTCAGACGACTGAGGACACTATGAAAACACAAATTAGCCTGAATATAAAATTGGAAAAATTGTGCAATTTTCAACTGGAGCGAAGCGTGGCGACGTTTTTGACTTGAATCATCGCTTTAATTGAAACTGAAAATAAAATAAAATTATATTATAACTACTAGGGACACTATGGGGGAGGCCTTTGCCCAGCAATGGGACACAACACCTACAGGCTACTTAAAAAAATATATATTTGACCGAGCGAGCGAAGCGAGCGAGGGCTATAATTCAAGTTGGAGCGAAAACAACATTGTTTGTATGTATGTATGTATGTGTGTTCCGCGATAACTCTCGAACCGTTGAATTAATTTCGATGATATTAAGAATACGTGTAGCAACTATCCATAGAATTTTTAAGTTTGTTGCGCAACAAAATCGGTTCAGCCGTTTTTGAGATATTTTAAAATAATAATCGCGAGGTCTAAGTTCGCGGCGGACAACTAGTATAACTAGCTTTTGCCTTCGACTTCGCATTCTGGAAAATCTACTTACACTTTAGAACCTCAAAAAAAGAAGTCAATCAAGGGAAAGGGCTTTAAACTGGGGATTCCTCCACTCATTGGCGATGGGCTAGCAACCTGTCACTATACCTCCATTCCACAAGAGAGCCCATTATTCTGCTAAGCGTGGCCTTCGAGTCTTACGACTCTTAGCTCTGTCTACCCCGTAAGGGATAAAGACGTGATTCTATGTATGTATGTACTTTAGAACCTTTGCAATATTTCAAGTTTCTACTTTCAGTGGTTCGTCTCTTCGTTGGTATACCAATCAGTCAGCATCCAATTTTATGTACCTACTAGCTTATTCCCGCAGCTTCGCATGCGTGAGTTTCCCACGGGAACAGTACTTTTTCCCGGGATGAAAAGTACCCTATGTCCTTCTTAGTACTTCTAACTATGTGTATGCGAAATTTCAGGAAGATTGGTTCAGTAGATAAATCGGGAAGAGGTAACAAAGAAACTCACTTTCGCATTTATAATGTCAGGATTAGGATTTAAATTGATTTCATCTACATATAATGTGGGCTCAAGCTTGGAATATCCTATTTTAACCTAAATGGGGTTAATTGCTTTAATCTCATCAGAATAGGTATCCTGACTCGGATGTTACCTTGATAGTTTCAGGTTCGCAACAACTTAACATAGTTCTCAAGTACAGGCTTAAATTGATAGCAATTTGGCAACTATTGTTACTATAGTATGGGCTCTTTAGTAGATTGAGCCCGGTTGGACTGATCCCGCGGGATAAGTTTACCTAAAGATATTTTGAATTGGTTGATTGATGTTTGATGTCACTACATAAGATTCAGGTGGGATGCAAAGTTATAACGACTCTTTCGATGTCAGAGGTACTCTAAATTTTTTAAATAAGAATATTGAGTTAAGTATTGAAATTAAAAATTATAAATAGTAATTCATATTGTTCCTACTGGTTATAGCGGATAAAACGAATGAACAATATGAAACGCAATAAATTTATTTGAATTGAATTTAATTGTAAAGCCTAAAATGCATCTGACAAACTCCAAATGTATTCAGTCAGATAGTAAAGCTGTTCGAATAAAACCACAAAAGTGCATGCACAAAACGTCAGATTTTGGCTTTTTTTTAATACTAGTATTAGAAACACCCGTAAACAAGCTACTTATTAAAAACTAAAAAACACGACTACAAAAAGACAACTCACATAGCCTGTGTCACTTGGAGGAATGCAAGGAATCTAAAAAATACCTCTCACATCAAAATCTGTTACGCCGTTCAGGATTTATGGTGGAATAAAGCAACTTACATACATACATAAACCCTGAAAACATAAAACTCCTTTTTTGGTCAGTTGTGTAAAAATTAATCAGTCAATTGATCCCGCGGGATCAATCGACCTAAGAGCTAATCTGCGAGCGTGTGTGAAAGAGAATGATAGTAAGCAAGAGAGAGATACGAATATCTGTAAGAATCGTAGCAAGTGGAAGTCTCGGCTTGTAAACAGAGCGTTATTGTATTTTCAACTAATGATTTAGTGTTTATTGTAAAATATGTTAAATAATTCAGTGCAGGCATAGTAGTTGAATTTCCACGTAATTATTATGGACACCGTTTTGTATTTAATGCTGACCTCAATATAACGGCGGCTAACCAAACTTCGATAAATTATTTAGTTTTGGGCTGTAGCCCATATGCTGTAATTTGGTCCACATGCTGTAATTTGATGAAGAATTTTTGGTAAAATTTTTTGAGGAAGAAAGCTAATAACCACACTAATATTATAAAGAGAAAGTGTTTTAAAGTTTTTTTGTTGGGGGTATTCTTCGTATACGAGCTACTGAACCGATTTCAAAAATGCTTTCACCAATAGAAAGCTACATTATACCTGAGCGACATAGGCTACAATTTATGGATGTACCTTTCGAATGAAGCCGGGGCGGGCGCTAGATTTTATATAATACACATTCTGTAAAAAATTCACGTGTCTACCTCACATAATTTTGAAAAATTACGATTTTTGTAGTCTAACCTTATATGGTTTCAGCAAAATCAAGTAAGTGGCGTCTTCGCTAACGTGCCTCTGTACTGTGGTAATAATGGCGATTTTGGGTAGGTTGATCTGCTGTTGACTGTAGCACAACGTACAAAGAGAATCAGCATTTTCTGATTTGGTTTGTATGTGTTCGGATATGTTGGGATATGTATGAGGTACGTACATATATATATATATGAATCAGAGGACAAAAATACTTTTTAATCAAAAAACCAATTTCCACGTGCAAAATCTTTTAAAAAATAAGCCGGATGTTCGGACTCTCGCACCCTGTTCCTAGAATCCATTTAAAATATAAAAATAAACGAATTTGGATAATAGGTACTTTATCGCTCCAGTGCTAAGCTAATAGGAAAGCGAACATTGCCGTTTTCTTCCTAGAATTATTATTTTTTAATTTGATGAGCCCACGCGGTATTAAGTCTCTGGCTGCTCCATCGACTTTACTTACTATTTAATTGACTATTCATTTATTCAATTTTGCTATTATAATATTGATTTGACAACCTTTATTTAAAACTGAATTATTCACATGATTAAATTTAATTATTTTATATTTGTACGCTGTATTGTAACGGCAAAACATAGTGTTCCAAGATTTATTTACCTACTACCAAGTGCATGTACTTACCTATGTTTTACAAATAAACGATTCATTCATTCATTTATTCATTTATTCATTCATTCATTCATTCATTCATTCATTCATTCATTCATTCATTCATTCATTCATTCATTCATTCATTCATTCATTCATTCATTCATTCATTCATTCATTCATTCATTCATTCATTCGACTTGAGCCGACTTTACTCGACCAAATGTTACCAGTCGAACGTTACGGCTCATTCTCATTTAATACCCACAAAATAAAGAGCTCACCGCGCCTAAAGAAGTCTTCTTAAAAAAACCCTGGATCATTTAAACGGACATTTATCCAGCCGAGAAGCTCACCGTGTGGTGATCTCCCCTGGCATTCTGGAAGACTCTAAACAGACTCCGGGCTGGTGTTGAGAGATGTTGTGAGAACCGAGTCAGGTGGGGTACTCGTCTAATAGCCTATATGATTCTGGAACTATCCAATCTATGCCCCAATTGCCCTTCCTCCTATACCATAGAAGATCTCAACGAGGCTAACGATAACCCGTGGTTGTCATAGCCAAATATTGGTCTAAGATAATTATAATAATAATAATAGTATCATTTATTTCTCTCTTACAAGGGCGTACATTCATTTAATACAGTCTTGTTCACCCTTGGTTAGAGACTAGCTCCTGAAATAGGTTCCTATGGGAACCTGTGCTACAGGTAGCTAGGCCCCTCCCTCGGTTTACATTTGGTATTTTGATGCCATTTCGTGGACACAAAGTTGGTAAAATCCTGCAAGTCACTAATGAAGATATAAAATAAGTAAAAATAAAAATAAAAATCATTATAAAACGTTATTCCTAAGTATGGGTAAGCATGAGTGGGAAAGCATATAAATTTAGTGGATAGTGAGTGGAATTGCTTGCCATTTTGACTCGAGATGATGATGGTAAGTGGTAAGTTCAAACGATTGGCTATTCTTATTCAGTTTCTAATTAAGCATTAACTACCCTCAAAATAGCAATTGCGAGCCACTTTTAATGAACTAGCGCTTACGGCTGTCAGGAAAAAAGCCGCCATTTTGTGGTCCGAAATAGGTTGTATAGGTCCCTAGGGAGCGTTCGGGTTTTGTCGTAAATTACCGTGAAAGGTTTATATTTTACCAGGAATAATGAGGGATTATGAATGGTTGGGTTTACGCGGGTTTATTTTGCTTGATAATGATTCATAAACATATAAGTGTACTTTTTCCCGTGGGGGTGGGTAGGCAGAGACTACCGATTTCCACTTGCTACGATCCTTACAGATCTCTCTTGCTTCCTCTACACTCATCACTCTCTTCATTCATACATGCTCTCCAGTAATTGGTGCTCCTATTATCTCCTTTTTTAAGGAGGTCCGCAATCTGGTTGAAGTGCGTGTAAGTGTACAATAACTAAGTATATATGTTGAAGCGTGCGATGCAACGGCTGATTGCGCTACCCATTGCCACTTACATGGGCTGTGAGGTTATACTCCATTCAGTAATGTCCTGGTGTCTAGTTAGTTAAGCACAGTGGAGCATCAGTAAGTTGGTTGTGATGCACAGTTACGTGAGAGGTGCACGTAAACCTAGCTGTGAATATCTGGTAACCTAAGTGTGATATCTGTATTGATATTTTGTATTGTAGCGTGAGGACACTACAATGAGTAGCTCGGTAGCACTGTTGTTCGGGCGCTCGGACCGCTATTTCGTAATGGTCGATCAAGGGATGGGTGACCAAAAATGTTTCATCTCGAGCTCCTCGTGCGAAAGACACGTTAACCCACCAAACCGCATTTGGTATATCCTCCATATCCATCCATAGAGAAGGCCCTAGCAGTGGGTGGCAAATCAAATCTATACATATAATAAAACAGTAAAAATATTTTGTCTGTACATTTAGTATTTTTGACTGAAATGGATAGAGGGACACTGAAAAAGAATAATAGAACTCAAAAATGTTTTTTTTTTAAATTTCTTGTCTGTCTGTATGTATGATCACGCTAATCTCCGAAAGTACTGAACCGATTTGAATGAAACTTTTTTTGTTGTATAGCTATTAAGCCTGGGCAACATTTAGGCTATAATTGATTTTGAAAACTGGAACACCTGATGAGGAACCAAAACAGAACATTTAAACTATAAGAAATATGGACATGGTGCCTTAACAAAAGTCGTTCAATCTGATAAGCATTTTCTGTTGACGTATAAAAATCAAAAATCAGGATCATCTGATGAAGAATTCCAAGAGACCAGCTACACTATAACATATATGGAAATGGCGCCTTAGTAAAAGTCGTTCAACCTGATGAGCATTTTCTGCTGACGTATAGAAATTGAAGATCTGCAACATCTGATGAAAAGCTCCAAGAGAGATTTTTCATCGAATCGGCGAAGCCGCGGGCGACAGGTAGTCAAAAATATTTTATTTACTTTTTTTATTTATCAACAAGTTCTGATCTTCTGAGATAAACGATGGTAGAGTCGGCCGTCAGATGTTACACATCATATGCAACATTCATAAAAGTAGTGTAATGTTTTCAGGGACCATCTAATTATGTGAATTTTCTTATAACTCTAATAAGTACCTTTATTTTTTTAAATTAAGTTTAACTTCACACATTCCAACAAAATCGATTTTAATATCACCTAAATCCGTTTCGTTAATAAAATCACAAAATGAGTTCATGATTACGGGTCTAGCCCATCGAAAAGATATTTGACAGATAAAGGATTCCAACGGCTTCGAACAACGTAAAGACATCACTCCATTGCTATTATAGGATACGCTATATTCTAACTAAGGCGGTCGTAAAATTATGATCCGAAGGCATAGAGCTCTAGGCTAATATTGATATCTTTACATATCTGTTAGTACTTAGGCGAGCTCTTCAAAGGGCTAATAGAAGCCAAAATGTTTTTTTAGAAAATTTCTGTGTTTGTATGCTTGTACGCATAAAATACGCCAATATATCTAAATAAACTTATTTATTATATTAACGTCAAAAATTTGATATTCAAATGATAAATGGTGGTGTGGTAATTACTGTTAGTTGAGTGTAAGATGTGGAGTTGTGGTATTGTCTTTATAAGAGTATCAATGAGTTAGTTTAGCTGACGGTATAGCTCGAGCTTTAAACTCATCATTTGAATCGGCCGACCTGAATAGACACATTTAGATACTGTTTAAGTATATTACAATGACGTAAAATTGTAATAGAAAAGTGTTAAAACATGTAGCTATGTTTTATTGTGGAAAATATTAAATTATTAATCTACAGGTTAATAAAAAAAATCTACGGGAACGAAGCCGCGGGGAACATATAATAGAATAGAAATCATGTATTATGACTCACAGATAATAATGGGTAGCAAAGTAAATGATTTAAATCAATCAATTTTTTTCCGTTACTGACTGAGAATTTAGTATTATGACTCACAGATAATAATGGGTAGCAAAGTAAATGATTTAAATCAATCAATTTTTTCCGTTACTGACTGAGTGACTGACAGACAACGCACAGCCAAAATACTAGGAAGGCGTAGGAAGCTGAAATTTGGCATGAAGGTTCCTTAGGGAGTGTAGGGGAGCACTAAGAGAGGAATTCCCGAAATTCCCACGGGAACAAAGTCCCGGACCAATGCTAGTTACATTATATTTTCACTTAGCTCCTGCTTCATTTGTCTTTTAAGAGGACTTTTAACTTTATATGTAAACTAGTTTTTTGTATTGCGCGAGGTGCAAGCACCTCGCGTGCTGTGCAGGGCAGTTTTATATTTGCAGTTCCGATTGCACGAAAAAAAGTTTGGGAAATAATGAAAAAGTCATCTACAAAGAAATGTTGTCGGTTGGGATTAGGTGAAGAGCCGAAAGGCTGCTCTGGCTTTTGCTCTCTGCTGTTAAAACGCAGCTCGGCCTACGGCCTCGCTGGCGGCGCAAGCTCGGCCTTCGGCCTCGCTTGCCCCGGCTGGAGGAGGGGCTCGGCCTCCGGCCTCGCCTCGCCTTTCGGATTCATATACGCAGCTCGGCCTGCGGCCTCGCTTGCCGCGGGAGCCTCGGCCTTCGGCCTCGGCTTCCCGGCTGGTGACTTGAGGTATGAGTTGTCGTCATCAGGTCATCCATGAATGGCTCGGCCTTCGGCCTCGCCCAATTCTTTTCGCACGAGACGGAGCTCGGCCTTCGGCCTCGCCTGGACGCAGCTCGGCCTGCGGCCTCGCTTGCGCGGCTGGGGGGGGAGAGCTCGGCCTTCGGCCTCGCTCCTGCCCCCAGCCCTCGCCTCGCCTCTCGGATTCATATACGCAGCTCGGCCTGCGGCCTCGCTTGCCGCGGGAGCCTCGGCCTTCGGCCTCGGCTTCCCGGCTGGTGACTTGAGGTATGAGTTGTCGTCATCAGGTCATCCATGAATGGCTCGGCCTTCGGCCTCGCCCAATTCTTTTCGCACGAGACGGAGCTCGGCCTTCGGCCTCGCCTGGACGCAGCTCGGCCTACGGCCTCGCTTGCGCGGCTGGGGGGGGGGAGCTCGGCCTTCGGCCTCGCTCCTGCCCCGCCCAGCCCTCGATTTAAACGCAGCTCGGCCTCCGGCCTCGCTTGCCGCGGAGCCTCGGCCTTCGGCCTCGGCTCCCTGGCTGGTTACTGGGGGTTCGGCACGAAATGAAGAAGTCATCCATAAAGGAGGATGGCTCGGCCTGCGGCCTCGCCCAATTCTTTTCGCACGAGACGGAGCTCGGCCTTCGGCCTCGCCTGGACGCAGCTCGGCCTGCGGCCTCGCAGGCGCAAGCTTCGGCCTCCGGCCTCGCTTGCGCGGCTGGGGGGGGGAGCTCGGCCTTCGGCCTCGCTCCTGCCCCCCCAGCTCTCGATTTAAACGCAGCTCGGCCTCCGGCCTCGCTGACTTGGCTGGCCCATACAAAACTCTTCGAAAAAAATTTCGAAAAAAAAAAAAAATCTGTCAGTTTGGGGGTCCCACGGTCTCAACATAAAAAATTGTCTATAACGGTAAAAGTCTACGAGTCCGTTTTCCCCCCCAAAATCCCCAATGAAGTTTATATGAAAAAACAAAATTTTGTATGGAGAAAAAAAAAAAAAGTCAAAAAAACCATAGACTACCGCCGGCTGTGGTCGTTGCCCAGGGTCCTCTATGACATTTGGTCGAGCACCCCCCACCTATCTATTATGGTTTCCGCGGGCAGTACCCCCTATCAGTCCGGAACTGCTCCAAGTTCCGCTTTCGTATTTTTCCCGGTGCCTCCTAACCCCCCTCCACACTTCCCCATCATTACTTTTTCCCAGTTGTGAGTTCCGTAGAACAAACTAATTATGTCAATCAGTGAGTCAGTGAGTCAGTGGTAATGCAGCTATATATATATAGGGGAACCAACCAGCTGGATTTGGTTCGAACTAGTTCGAACCAGCAGTTGGTTGGTTCGAACTAGTTTTGCGTGGCTGCGCGAGGTGCAAGCACCTCGCGTGTTGTGCAGGGGCATTAAAACAATGCAGTTGCGATTGCACGAAATTTTTTTGGGAAATTGTAAAAAAGTCATCTACATAAAAAAGTTGTCGGTTGGGATTAGGTGAAGAGCCGAAAGGTTATTATGGCTTATGCTCTTTGCTATGAAAACGCAGCTCGGCCTTCGGCCTCGCTTGTCCCGGCTGGAGGAGGGGCTCGGACTCCGGCCTCGCCTTTCCTCTCGGATTCATATACGCAGCTCGGCCTTTGGCCTCGCAGGCCAAGGCGCCTCGGCCTTCGGCCTCGGCCCCACGGCTGGTTACTGGGGGTTCGAGATGCAATGAGGAGGTCATCCATGTAGACGGATGGCTCGGCCTTCGGCCTCGCCCCGCTCTTTGCGCCCGAGACGGAGCTCGGCTTTCGGCCTCGCCGCTCAGCTCGGCCTGCGGCCTCACATCCCTTATTTTATTTTTAAAAAAGGAAGGGGAGGAAGGGCTCGGCCTACGGCCTCGCCATCTAGTTCGGCCTTCGGCCTCCCACCCCCATTTTAATTAAAAAAATGGGCAGGGGTGAAAGAGCTCGGCCTGCGGCCTCGCCATTTAGTTCGGCCTTCGGCCTCACGCCCCCATTTTAATAAAAAAAGGAAAGGGGTGAAAGGCTCGGCCTGCGGCCTCACATCCCTTATTTTATTTTTTAAAAATGAAGGGGAGGAAGGGCTCGGCCTACGGCCTCGCCATTTAGTTCGGCCTACGGCCTCACATTCACATTTTTATAAAAACATGGGAATTGGGAAAGGGCTCGGCCGGCGGCCTCACATCCCTTATTTTATTTTAAAAAAGGAAGGGGAGGAAGGGCTCGGCCTACGGCCTCGCCATTTAGTTCGGCCTTCGGCCTCACACCCCCATTTTAATAAAAAATGGGAAGGGGGAAGAGCTCGGCCTGCGGCCTCACTTCCTCATTTTTATAAAAAAAATGGGAAGGGGAGAAGGGCTCGGCGTGCGGCCTCGCCACTCAGCTCGGCCTACGGCCTCACATCCTCATTTTTATAAAAAAATGGTAAGGGGGAAGGGCTCGGCCTGCGGCCTCGCCACACAGTTCGGCCTACGGCCTCACATCCCTTATTTTATAAAAAAAAGGAAGGGGGGAGTACTTTGCTCACAAGACGGAGCTCGGCCTTCGGCCTCGCCTGGACGCAGCTCGGCCTGCGGCCTCGCGGGCGCAAGCTGCGGCCTCCGGCCTCGCTTGCCGCGGTGCCTCGGCCTTCGGCCTCGGCTCCCCGTCTGGTGACTTGGCTGGCCCATACAAAAAAAAATTCGGAAAAAAAAACCTGTCAGTTTGGGGTTCCCACGGTCTCAACATAAAAAATTGTCTATGACGGTAAAAGTCTACGAGTCCGTTTTCCCCCCAAAAATCCCCAATGAAGTTTGTATGAAAAAACAAAATTTAGTATGGAGAAAAAAAAAAGTCAAAAAAACCATAGACTACCGCCGGCTGTGGTCGTTGCCCAGGGTCCTCTATGACATTTGGTCGAGCACCCCCACTTATCTATTATGGTTTCCGCGCGCAGTACCCCCTATCAGTCCGGAACTGCTCCAAGTTCCACTTTCGTATTTTTCCTGGTGCCTCCTCACCCCCCTCCACACTTCTCTATCATTACTTTTTCCCAGTTGTGAGTTCCGTAGAACAAACTAATTATGTCAGTGAGTGAGTGAGTGGTATTGTATTGTAGCTTTATATAATACTAGCTTTTGCCCGCGGCTTCGCCCGCGTGAATTTCCCACGGGAACAGTGCTTTTTCCCGGGATAAAAAGTAGCCTATGTGCTATTCCAGGTCATTATCTACCTCTGTACCAAATTTCATCGAAATCCGTCCAGTAGATTTTGCGTGATTGAGTAACAAACATCCTCACAAACTCACAAACTCACAAATTCACAAACTCACATCCAAACTTTCGCATTTATAATATTAGTATGGATAGGCCCAACCGCAGGAAGCTCGGCCTTCGGCCTCGCTTTCTGCTGGTTGTTCCCGAATACAAAATATGACCTTTTAAAAAAGATAAGCCCCACGAATTTTTGCTTGAAATATACAAATGTCTAAGAATTTAATATTAACAAACTAACAAAATTAAATATTTTATTTTGCTGCGTAGAAACGACTCTGTGGAACGCATATTGAAATTCTAGCGGCAGAATATGCACGAGTTTTATTATTTTTGCCAACATGCAAATATAAAACCGCAAAACTATTTTCAAAAATGGACGAAATTGAAATCGTGTCTAATAGAATTTGATGACATTTCGCGACGCTGTTGAAAAATAATAAATTGAAATGTCAAAAAGTTAAAGTTGTCACAGTCAAAAGGAATCTGTGCGCGCCAAAGGTGCGCGCAATCGAATTCGAGAATTCCGAATTCCTTTTTTGAACGCCATAGATTATAGTCTAGCTTTTTCACAGCCGCCGCGCGTCAATAGCACCTCGTTATTATGCCATGGAATTATTCGATTCTGGACTCGATTATCTAACTTTCCGGGAACGATCGATAGATTACTTTAGAAATGAATGGTCTCTTTGTTACCCGCCATAGGATTGGGAACACCTGGCGTGGCCATTTAGACCAATAGTGTTGGGATGAGATGTGTCGACATTTTTTTATATCGTGGTTTATCAGTAGATATTTTTATGTCATGAAATTACACGTTCCATAAAAAATATACTTAGTGTTATTTGAACAGCGAAATGTAAATATTTACATTATTTTTTATTAAGTAATGCCTGTGAATAAATATGTAAGATCTTTAAACAAAATATCTAAAATAAAAGGAGATACTTAATTATGATCGTTGTTAATGGCATTGAAATCGATAATTGTATTGTAAAATTGTATAGCAATGCGGAGAATTATAAAGAGGCAGTTTGTCAAATAACAAACAATTTACCTCGATATTATATAAAATAATTCTAAATGTCCTTCTAAGTAACATGTAAAATATCAATGCATCTATAAAAAATTCGATAACCCTATCCCAACACTAGTCGATAGACCCGTCGTCGTAAAACTGTACAAAGGAATTCCTTACACAAAGCTTAATTTGGAGAATAGAGGCATATGCACAAAATCACAGCCAACACTCCCACGTAGAATTAACATTTTGTATGGAAATGACTGCACAAATTATGTACGTATGCTCTCTCTTTGCTCAAAAATAAACACCGAGTTAGTTCAAATAAAGAGAAGGCGTAATCGTAAGTAAACATCAATTTGAATATTGTTTTGATAGTGAAATGGAAATGTTTCTCTTCTACTTACAAAAATATGACTGAAACGTGTACATTTTTTTTCTTTTTTTCAAGATTGAACGAAATGGTATTTTCTATTTTTCGTTTCTTTAACTTATGTGTGGCTTTTATATGTATGCCACTGAAACGCAAAACTAAAACTCAAACAGTTAATAAAATTATGTTACACATTTATTAAAATTGGGCTTTAATTGTTTACATTAAAGTGTAGGTGGAGATATTTTAGTCATATTTTTTTATTTAGACTATTAAAGTACATTTTCTTCGGAATCTTCCGTAACAGTATAGAAATACACCTCGATTTTCATAAAAGTCCATTCTTGTCATTCACTTCAACGTTAGTGATGTCCAATTTTCTAAATTGCATACCATAGAGCTCTACAGAACTGAATCAAATGTGTTTTTAAATGTCCACATATTTATTTAAAGTGGATTTTCTTAACACGTTCCTTGTTTAGTTATTCTATGGTTATTTTCAATGTTTAGCAACGAAATTGTTTCTGTGAGGACTTTAAACTTATAACTGTGTATATTAATACTAGTGTAGGGTTACGTACCTACATCACACTGTACCTTTATGTCATATGTATACTTATGTTTGTTTTAATTGTTTATGTTACTTCAACGGAGCGGAGACTATTTACATCCATCAGTAGTTCCCCGGCGTCCATATTAAACGGTCATCTCAATGCAGTATTTCAATCAGTGATCCTGCTAGTGCCCAAATGAACTATTTTTAAGACAGAACACTTCCACTTTTACAGTAATTATACAGAGACAATTTAATTATACTGCTCATACACAATCACAGTATACTAGTTTAGAATATTATTTGTCTTTTTTTTTTTGTTATATTTTAAACGATTCTAAAAAGACGATTCTCAATTCGGCTGTATTTCTTTGATTATTCCTTAAATTTAACTTTTGTATTTTTGTGTGTACGAGTATGAACTTATATTTAGAAATTTTAGAAGTAGAGTAGGTATAATAATTATATAAGTTAACTTTATATCTTAACACTCGGAAGAGTTTTTAAAACAGCGTGGGTGAGAGGTACTAATAATATCATATCATTATCATTACCAACATAAGCCATTTTTTGTCGTAGGCTGTACTAACACCTACAAAGCCAACTAAATTACACGCTCAAATGCGCCTTCCATTTCCCTATAACAACGCTCATTACGTCAAATATTATGAACAAGCTAAATATTAAAAATAAAAAACACGACTGACAAGTTTTTACTCAAAAATTACATACAAACATATAAGTTATATACATTTTTAAAATCGCCTTTAAAAGCCCTTCAATTTGATACCCCACTCGATAAGATTGATCAAATTTTATTTTTTTGGTCTGCTATTTATCGCATAAATAATCCGCCATTTTGTTTTTATGATGACGTCATATAGCCTATGTCACTCGGAACAAGGCAAGGAATCTTAAAATACCTCACACAACAAAATCTGTTAAGCCGTTCAGGACTTATGGTGGAATAAAGAAACTTACATACATACATACATACATGAACCCTGAAAACATAACACTCCTTTTTTGGTCAGTCGTGTAAAAAACGAGAACGGCGTTCTAAAAAAGACGACAAACACACCGCGCCAATTCTAAAGCTTCTATGGGCGTTGAAAATCACACCGGTTCCCATTGTTATACATGAAATTTCTTAAAAGCTTTTAAATATTTCTTTAAAATATGGACACGGTTTGTTAGTTTGGACCTCACTGGTGTCGAAAAACACGTACGGTGGGCAAAATATTGTAAGATTGCGTAGATTTTTTTGGATTTTAATATTGAATGCAGTTTTTGAATGCCTTGTTCGATTTTCACGGTCTTGGAGGTTTGATGCTTACATTGTAAATTGCGTTTATTGCTTCCAACATTAAATTTTCAATGGGACGTTATTTTTTATTTCACTTGCCGTTTAAATTTGGAATGGTAGTACTCTGACCTGGGGCCCTATTTTTGAGTATGATTCATCAAAAACGTGTGAGTCAATGATTTTTCATGAATTGTCTATGTCGAACAATTCGAAAACGAGTGGTCCAGACCACTTGTTTTATTGTACTGTTTTAATATCGTATTGTATTAAAAAAGTATAATGTGTTGTAAATAAATAAAATTGATCAATTTATAGATATGTTATAAATAAAATTGATCAATTAAAGTGACATTCAATTATAATGTTTCATCATTTAAATAGCATCATATATTTTATTTTTTACCCAGTCATCATCCCTATTATACTTTTTTTTTAAAACATTTAAATAAAACACATTTTGCAATGAGCGTTCAAATAATTACAATTACAACTGGTCGCGATAAAATTTGCAAAGATAGCATCGCGGTATGTTATTAATTTGCTTTTTATTCAAATATCTGTGATGTGAGCAGTGATGGGGCACCGGTTCGATGGAGCTGGACATTTTGGACCAAAAACGGATTTCTTCAAAATAGCCCTTTAGGACGATTTGAAAAAGTCCATTTTTTGTCGGACCGTATCCCACTTCTAGATGTGAGCAATTAAAATTGAACCAGGAGCGTCTTTTAAACCCCGGCATAAAAGGTTCATTCATATCTTGATTTTATCTGTGAAATGCCTATAGATTTCATTAATTTTTTATGGGCAATTAGATCCATACCATCCACACTAATATTGTAAATGCGAAAGTTTGTTACGCTTTCAACCGCTGATTTTGATGAAAGTTGGTAAGAATGTAGTTTAAGGCCTGAAGTTTCGGAAAGAAAAGTAGCCTATGTGTAGCTACTTTTCTTTTAAAAACCAAAATTAAACCCTAAAAGATTCCTTCTGAACTAAAACCAAATTGATAGCTAAAATAAATTCAGTTTTTTATTTTACCTTCTCGACTGTTTTATGAATAAAATATACGCTCTATTTTCTTATTCAAATTAGGAACTGAAATTCATTCTAATTTCGAACAAAATATTTGGCTTAATACCGTTATGACATTGTAGTCTCATTCAGAAAAAATAAAAAATGTGGTTCACAACGATCTCTCCGCACATTGCTCCTCAAAAATTAAAAGTACCGGAAATTTCCTCAAAAAATAAATTAAATAGGCAAAGTAATTGAAGGAAAACGTCTTGGTGCGGCGAATAAATTATGAAGAGGAAAACGAAAAAGATGGAGTCTTTTTACGTCGAAAAACAAAGAATTTCATGTGTTTTGGTTATCTCTACCTTAAATATTAATGATTTTGTTTCATCAGTCAGGTATTTTTATTTGTATTTTTCGTGACTTCCCCGACAGATATATTTACTTGCTTTTCTTCGAAGAAAGATCTGGTTAGACTTTTTTTTTATTTGTGGAACACCACGTATTAAAAAAAATGTGGGTAATGTTTTTGAATTAAAAAACCTATTATTATTTTGTATAAAAAAGTATATTTGCTAAAATTATATCCCACTAACTTTCGCCCGCGGCTTCGCCCGCGTGAATTTCCCACGGGAACAATGCTTTTTTCCGGGATGAAAGGTACCCTATGTCCTTCTCCGTACTTCCAGCTATGTGTATGCTAAATTTCAGGATCATTGGTTCAGAAAATAAAACGTGAAGAGGTAACAAACAAACAAACAAAATCACTTTCGCATTTATAATATTAGTTAGGATTGGTGCTTGAGAGAATATTTAAAAAAAATGTAGGTAATGTTTTTGTATTTAAAAACATATTATTTTTTTGTATAAAAAAGTACATAGGTATATTTGCTAAATCCCATTGGTGCTTGAGAGATATTCCTCTTTAGATGTTTTCTTTGGTTGGTAGATATAAGAAAAATATATATTTGATTGTAATAATAACGGTTCCAGAATTATAATTATGTGATAGGACAAGACTATATGTCGTGGGACTATTTTATCAGTTGTCAGATTGTTTGTAACCTAATTTGGGACTGTAGAGATTATCCCGTTTGTTATGCCCCAGGCCATCGAAGTCAGGGAAGAGCACCAACAAGATGGACGGACATAATAAAATCTTCTACGCACATGAAACTCCATCTGGTCCTAAAACAGGCACAGGACCGCACTACCTGGAAGGCCTTCGCCACGAGAGCTGTAGCTACTCGACTCGACGACTTCCGTGGCCTAACGGTTATCACGCCAGACTGCCACACCGGAGGTCCCGGGTTCGATCCCCGGTCAGGTCAAGATGGAAAATGATCTTTTTCAGATTGGCCTGGGTCTTGGATGTTTATCTATATATGTATCCATACTAATATTATAAATGCGAAAGTTTGGATGTGAGTTTGTGAATTTGTGAGTTTGTGAGGATGTTTGTTACTCAATCACGCAAAATCTACTGGACGGATTTCGATGAAATTTGGTACAGAGGTAGATAATGACCTGGAATAGCACATAGGCTACTTTTTATCCCGGGAAAAAGCACTGTTCCCGTGGGAAATTCACGCGGGCGAAGCCGCGGGCAAAAGCTAGTTTGTCATAAAATATAGTATCGTTGAGTTAGTATCCCATAACACAAGTCTCGAACTCACTTTGGGGCTAACTCAATCTGTGTGATTTGTCCGTATATATATATATATATATATATATATATATATATATATATATATACTGGTGGTCACGACCTTCAGTCATGAGGATACTATTAAGAAGATTTAGTTTACTCTGTTACTACCAGACAGAACAGAAAAAATCTACTACTTCTATCTATCCCAAAATTCCCAGAAAAGTGAAGCCCTAGGGTACAAATGGTGTAGTAAGAAATCACGAATACACATTATCTCCAATCTGCGTTCCATTTATCGATTTGCATTCGATTTATCTCGATTACAACCACTCGCCGCCGGTATTTTATAGCTCGTTTCCATTGATTTACGATTAATAAGCGATTTTTACGATTTTACATTCTAAAAGTCTTTGGGATTGATTGTTATCTAAAACAGACTGTTTTAACCTATATCAGAAACGACGGAATCGAGTCTTCTGATACATTTTAACTTAGTTATATTCTTGTATATAAGAGAAAAAAAACTCAATGTAAGTAGGTAATTAAAAATAGTAAAAAAACTTTAAAAAAAAAACTTTTATTGTTACTCTCAACAAACCCTTTCACTTGATACCCATATTGTAGAAATGCATTACAAATAACTACTCCGTCATATTGGATGGTCCGCCATATTAGATTTAAAATGACGTCACATACCATACCATGCATTGTCATCTAAACTAAACGTGTGTACAAAATTTCAGCTCAATCGGTTGAAGATATCTACTTCAAAATTGAGTTCTAAGATTCCACCCAATTCCACCTGAACGAACATACTTACATACATTGCAAGTTAAATAAAAGCTTTTAAAACAGTAAAATTTTTAAGAGAACACAAATAGAAGTCGGTCTCCGTACTCCACAACTATACCACAGGGCGGGCGCTTCATAGAAACGGCGCGTCAAATATGCCTACTACTACTACAAATGAAACTGTATATCCGTGAACACGTCAGTAACACGTCAATGTGTGCGTTTTCATAGTCGAACGTCCCACGGTTACACGAGAACGGGGGAGAAGTGCGGAAGGAGCGGGGGGGTGCCATATTGCGGGAGGGGCAGGGAGTTTCCTTTCTGTACGTAGTACTAATATTAATTCTGTGACTATACACAAAAAGTTATATTTTTCTTTTGTCCAAGCATTCCATTTTCTAATATCTTTCTTTGTGTTGCCAGTCATAGTTTCTTTGCAGTTAATATTACAAGATACATTAATAACTTATTTTTTTAGAGTGCGTTGTTTTTTTAATACTTATGTACTGGCCTGTGGTGTGGCCCTAGAATAGCACCAACCCATCTCTTTCCGTGGGTGTCGTAAGAGGCGACTAAGGGATTTAAAACACCGGAGGATGGGCAGCAGCATCTTTCCGCATACTATGCCATCACACTGCGATCGCCAACCCGCCTGCCAAGCGTGGCGATTACGGCAAAACCCTCCATGGATGAAATCCTTGGGGAGGCCTTTGTCCAACAGTGGACGTCTTTTGGCTGAGAGAAGAAGAAGAATAAGTACACACCCATTTTTCCCCATTTTTCTTTCACGGGTCTACTGGAAGAAATTCCTATAGAAATAAGTAGTACATTTGTACTTAGTTTTACTATCTTTTACGTTTTCTATCTATGTAGGTATTTGTTGTGTACAAAAATTAATAAATATATCCTTACTAATATTATAAATGCGAAAGTTTGAATGTGAGTTTGTGAATTTGTGAGGATGTTTGTTTCTCAATCACGCAAAATCTACTGGACGGATTTCGATGAAATTTGGTATACGGGTAGAAAAATACCGGGAACAGCACATAGGGTACTTTTTATCCCGAAATTCCCACGGCAGTGAAGCCCCGGGGCGCGGCTAGTATAATATAAGTTTTAGTAGTTTTTGGTCTTAATCCTCTACAGTAAGTTTACGATGCCAGCAATATAGACACTCGAAATTATAGATCGGGTCATAAACCGCAAGAATAGAGGCGCGACCTGCGACTGTCGATATAAAGGCGGCCGTAAAAACTGAAATAATGTATTTCGAATGTAACCATAAAACGGCGAGAGAACCATCGCTCTACGAGTACTTACTAAATACTGGATGTGATAGTGTTGGTACTTCGTTAATGTGCAGAGCAACTACGCTCTGCTGCCAGAAAATGTGGCAGAGAGAATCCGGACAAACGAAGCGGCGGGAAGAATTCTGTACCGGAACTTCACCGGGAAAAAACCACCGGTAAAAATAAGTACCGGGAAAAAATCTCCACGCGGCACCACGTTTGCCCGACTAAAACCTAACTAACTTAACGCAGTCTGCTACCACCGTAGCTTATGAAGGGAGCTACAGGGCCCTATATGATAACCTAACCTATAAATTAACTACAATTGAGCACTTACCAAATTAAATCTTCTTTCTCTTCGGATCCAAACTTGAGTGTCTTCGGGAAGGGGGAATTCCTAATCACCCTACCTAACCCTTGAGATCTCAATTCCCCAGGACAAATAAATAGATTTCTTCCCGTAGTTTCACTCGGGAACAGCCAGATGTGAACAGCCAGCCACGTTTCACCTCTCACAAGAAAAAGTCACAATAACAGAGGTTTTCACAAACACAAATTCAATAGTTATTTAACAAACAGGAAATTCACAATTATCACTCAAACTAAACAACAAGCAAAAGACGCGAGACCGCTCCGCGTATTAAAATCAAACCGATATCGCCCTGGACAATGCAATGGCGGACCACACGCGACGCCATCCACGCTAGCAGTGTGAGAACCCCAAAACCCCTGGCGGCGATAACAGGAAACGCCTGCGTTTAGTTTTACCCAATATATTACAAACATCCCCCCGTCCCGGTCTGAGAAGCAGACCGCTAGCTTACTCTACGGGAAGGCGGGCGAGAGAGGTCACACCTCTCCTTAAAATCGAACCGTCGACCAACACCTCAGCCACACGCGGAGTGCCATCTCCGCCAAGAATCAAACGTAATATGCGAGCTCGTCGCCAAAGCAATGAGGGCAAATTTGCCTCTTTTAACAATACTAAATCACCCTCCCTGGGAGGCTCAGTCCTGTCTGTCCACTTCACTCTTTGCTGCAGCAAATGCAAATATTCAAGCGACCAGCGACGCCAAAAGTCCTGGCTCATTTGCTGCAACATTTGAAAACGCGACAACCGATATACGCGTTCGTCCTTCCACGGGTATTCGGGCAGGGCATTCAAAGGCCCTCCCACCAAAAAATGACCAGGGGTGAGAGCTTCCAAGTCATTTGGATCTGGAGATAGCGGACAGAGAGGACGAGAGTTGAGGACCGCCTCAACTTTACAAAACACTGTGGCCAGCTCTTCAAAAGTTAGAGCCGTTTCTCCGATAATGCGGCGGAGGTGGGTCTTTGCGGATTTCACAGCCGCTTCAAAAATCCCTCCCCAATGGGGGCAACTTGGGGGACTAAACTTCCAGGTTATTCCCCTTTGGGCAGCAATTTGACTTAAACTAGTACAATTTTTATCAATAAACACAGAAACATCCTTAAGATAATTTACAGTTCCCTTATAGTTTGTGCCATTATCAGACCTAATAAGGGAAGGTAGACCTCGACGCGAAACAAAGCGATCCAACGCGGCGACGAAGGCCTCCGTAGTCAGAGCCGATACCACCTCCAAATGGACAGCCTTGGTGGCCAAACAAACAAATACACACAAATAGCCCTTCACAATACGGGCATTACGAAAGGGAGAAGCCTTGATCGAAAAGGGACCGGCAAAATCGGTCCCAACGCCGTCAAACGGTCTCGAAGGTCGGATTCGATCAGCGGGCAAATCACCCATCTGTGGTTGCATCGTGGATGCCTTCAACCTATAACATGCAATACATCGAAACAGGACACTACGGATTGCTCTTCGGGCAGACAAAATCCAAAACTCGCGTTGCAAAATAGCCAACAAAGCATTGCACCCAGCATGGGCGTTACGAATGTGTCGATCAGACACCAAAAGCTGCACCAAAGGTCCGCCCTTGGGCAACAACAGAGGATGGCGAGTCTCATATGGAAGATCCGCCTTCCGGAGCCTGCCTCCAACCCGAAGAAGCCCATCCGAGTCGATGTACGGGTTCAAACGAGCGACCGCGCCCTTCAACTTAGCGCGTCCGTCGCGCAAAATACGAAGCTCTGACTCAAACCGTCCGGTCTGCACGACACGGACCCAATGCAACAATGCGCTCCGGCGCTCTTCTGCACCTGCAATCGGCTCCAACCGCTTTGCCTGTGGGTTTCTACAATTATGTATGAAACGCTTAATCCAACTGGTAACACCCAGAAGCTTATCCAAGCTGCTATACCGAGCAAGTAGCCAATCCGGCTCCGACGTCGTCTCAGCGACTACAGCATGTACACGAAGCCCAGTCAAACTCAAAGAAGTAACATCTGTCTGACAGACAGGCCAAGATGTTTCTGATCCCATCAGCCACTCTGGACCCCACCAGAGCGGGTGTGACACCAGTTCTGGTGCCGTACAACCTCGGGAAGCACAGTCCGCTGGGTTAAGCTCTCCCGGCACATGTCTCCATGTTATATCAATTCCGATATTCTGGATTTGGGAAACCCGATTTCCCACAAAAACCTCCAAGGTATGTGGGGCCGCGCGCAACCATGCAAGCGCGACCTGGCTATCCGACCAGGCGAAGATGTCTCGTATCTCGACCGTGGCCGCCAGCTCACTGGCAACGTGATGCAACAATTTAGAGAGAAGGTGAGCTCCACTCAACTCAAGCTTGGGAATAGTCAGCCTAGTCCTGATGGGGGCGACCTTGCTCTTCCCTAACAAAAGCGAGACATTGACCCGGCCATCGGCGTCAACTGTCCGCATATAGACTGACGCGGCGTAGCCTCGCTCCGACGCGTCACAAAAGCCATGCAGGCTGGCTCGATATTTCCCGGGGGCAATATTCGACGAGGCAAGGCAATCCGATTGACTTCCTTAATCGATGAAAACAACTCGAGCCAATCATCCAATGGAGGACCAAACAGCGGCTCGTCCCACGAGACGCCCAAAGTCCAAAGTCTCTGAAGAAGACACTTCGCAGAGAATATCACTGGACTGATCCAACCGCTTGGATCAAACATACGGGCTATTACGGACAACACCGTTCTCTTAGTCCAGACCTTTGGTATTTCCAAGTCCACTTGGAATGTAAAAATATCGGTTAGCGGCTGGTACTGCATGCCCAGCACCGCTATCCTGTTGGGATCATCCACATCCTCAAACAGGTGAGGGTTCTGTTGGTGATCCTCCGGGATCCCTTCTAGAACTTTAGGCTCATTAGACAACCACTTACGTAGCTCGTAGCCACCTGTCTTCAATATTTCAATCAATTCATCCCGCAGTAGGAGGGCCTCCTCAATACTTTGGGCTCCGGTGCACACGTCATCAACATACAAGTCACGTGACAGCACGGAAGCCCCACGGGGAAAGCGGATCCGTTCCCGCTCTGCCAATTCAAGCAATGATCTGATGGCGATATAGGGACTAGATTTCAAACCATACGTGTTTGTGTTGAGTTCATACACCGTCACAGGATCCTCAGGGCGCTCACGCCAGAGTATCAACTGGAATCGCCTGTCCTCAGGATGTATGACTGTCTGGCGGAACATCATCCGGATGTCCGCACCAAAAACCACTTGATGTCTTCTAAAGTTCAAGATGATGTCAATTATGTCCCTATGCAATTTGGGACCTGAATGCAAACATAGATTCAACGAAACCCCGTTCGAAGTGGGTGCGGACCCATCGAAGACGGTCCTCAATTTGCCTGTTGAGGCCTTCACCACCGCGTGGTGGGGCAAAAAATAATGCTCAGTTGAGCTCCAATCAACTCGAGCCGGAGACATGTGACCCAAATCCTCGTACTCGCGCATAAATTCAATATATTTATCGCGAAGTACGTGGTCACGCTGCATACGTCGCTCCATGGACAGCAGTCGTTTCTCCGCAAGCGCCCTACTTTGCCCTAGGCTAGGACGAGAGGCAACAAAAGGTAACCTAGTTACAAACCGACCGGAGGGCAACCTCTCCGTGGTCGATCGAAAAAGGGCTTCGCACTCAGCGTGTTCCGGATCCATCCTGGAACTCATAGGTGGCTCCTCCACCTCCCAAAACCTTTGCATGGTCTTGGCCAAGGACGCTGATGCGACGACCGGTGGCTCCTCCACGGTGCTATTATCAAACACAGGGCCCATCAGGGCGAAACCAAAAATCGTAGACACTGCCATCAGTGAAGACGAACCCAGAGCCTTCTGTGTACCCAACAAAATCCAACCCAATACGTCCGAGCCCAGGAGCAAGTCCACTGGGCCGGGATGAAAGACAAAGGGGTCGGCCAAATCCAGACCCGAAACCAAAGACAACACACCCGGCGGTATGTCTGTCGAGGGGTGCCAACCCGCAATGGTATCCATTACCATAGCCGAAGTCGTGATCCTCATTGTGGAGGACTTCAGCGAAGAAAAGGTGACAAGTGTCTGGCCCGTCAGACACTTCACTTGTATGCCACCAACTCCAAGAAGTGGCACAGGCGAGTCTTCCACGACTAAACCTAACTGGTGTGCCACTCGAGTGGTAACCAAACTGCTTTGAGCCCCTGAGTCCAACAGAGCTCTCAAATTAATGGCTTCCCCCTACGACCCCATACGCGGACCACCGCGGTAGGGAGCAGAACCGTCCGCGGCTCTGTCCCAGCAAGGGAGCAAGCTAGTTACGGGCTCCCCACTCTCTCCAAACCAGGGGCGCGCCACTGACCCGGATAATATGGCGGGCGAGTGCACATCCCCATCTGAGGGGGGCATAACCCGCGGCCCGGCCATACATATGGTACGGCGGGTGGTACTCCAGCCGTGGGTACTCGTGCAGCGGCGGAGAAAACCGCTGCGGCTGCATGTGTTGGGTATTGGTAACCCGCGTGGAGGGGGGTGTCCCCACTCTCACGTCCGATCTAGGGCCCCCGCCCATGGGGGCCCTATCCGGGGCCTGGCCAGCCACATACTGGCCATGACCTTGGGGCGCGTGGTCCCGGTCCGCCAAGACCCGCGCAGGTACGCGACCCCCCTCCCGAGGGGGGGTGCGACGAGCGAAGCCGCGTCCTCCGTCCGATGGTGGAGGGCTTCGCGCAGGAGCGCCCCCGCCCATAGGGGACCCCTGCCTCAACAACCGGGGGCCATCCCCGTTCCGGTTCATGCAGAGCATCACGTGGTGCTGCCCACGGCATGCACTGCATGGTATGGCTCTGGGACAGTCACGTGCATAGTGACTGCCCAAACAGTAAAAGCAAAGTTCATGCCGCCTTGCCATGCGGCGCCGATCTTGTACTGGCAGTCTCTGCCAGTCCCTGCATTGCAGCAGGCCGTGGCCCATCCGGCCACATTGCAGGCAGTCCGCGTCCCCCGCGACTGCTGCCGTGTGTGCAACCCGCACACCAGCTCCACGCGGTGGCGGTTGCCGTCCCTGTTGGGGCTTCCCTCGCCATGAGGGTTCCAAGGGCCTACGTTCAGGCGCTCTGGATGGCGCTGAGTCCGTCATGGTATTCTCAGCGGCCCGTGCCTCAAACTCCAAAAACTTCACCAAGTCAGTGAATGTTGGTAGGGTGGTGCTGTCCCGCTCCGCATTCTCGCGCTCAAATCGCGAGCGGATGTCATTGGGTAATTTGCCCAATACAATGTGCACCAGCAAAAAGGACCATTGGTCCACCGGCAGCCCCAGTGTGCGGAGCGCGTTACAGGCCACTGTAACGGGCGTGAGCAACTGCAGGCGCAACTGTGCCCTGTTGGCCACCTTGGGCAGGGCCATCAACTGTGCGGCGTGCGCATCCGCTAACAAACGTAAGTTTTGGTAGCGGGAGTTCAATAACTCCCAAGCCGTATCGTACTGGTCGTCCTCCACCCGGAGGTGCTGGATGAGCGACCGCGCTTCATCCTCAAGAGTGGAGAGGAGGTAGGCCATCTTCTGGGCCTTCGACAAATCCTGTCGTGCTACGACCAGGGACTCAAACATATTTTTATATGCTACCCACTCCTCCATCCTACCCCCAAAGTGGGACAGCTGAAGGGTGGGGAGCCGACCAGTAACCGCTGGTCCTTCCTGTCTAACAGGTGTGCGAGGGGCTGGTCCGCCAGCCTGTCTCGCCCTTATTGCGGTCACCGCCTCCGCGATATCATCGTGCAGACTCAGGATCTGGTCCATGTCCGCCATGTGACCTGCGTAGGCCTCCGGGGTAAGATCGGCTTCGGTAAGCGCCGCCATGGCCGCTTCCGCGCTAATCAATCGTGAGTGGAGGTGATCCGCTCTTAGCAGTATGGCGCCCTCCCTGTCCTTCCGGGACAGGAGTCCTCCGGCCGTCACAAACCATCTCAATTCGTTGGCGAGTGTCGCCCTAGCATTGGAGGCCTTCGCCATCGCGTCAAGTCACAAACAAAAAATAACAAAAGGTAAATAAAAAACAACAAAATCAAGCAACTACACGAAGAACCGCGGTAGGTATGAGAATGGCACAAACCCGGAACGCACGGTACAAACCGCAAACAAATACAAAAAAGGTTACAAATATTCTTATACAAACAAACTAAGAAAAATCTAATAATTTTTACAAACAATTAATTATTTTTTACAAACGAACAAATAGAGGGTAGATAAACTACGCTCTGCTACCAGAATATGTGCAGAGCAACTACGCTCTGCTGCCAGAAAATGTGGCAGAGAGAATCCGGACAAACGAAGCGGCGGGAAGAATTCTGTACCGGAACTTCACCGGGAAAAAACCACCGGTAAAAATAAGTACCGGGAAAAAATCTCCACGCGGCACCACGTTTGCCCGACTAAAACCTAACTAACTTAACGCAGTCTGCTACCACCGTAGCTTATGAAGGGAGCTACAGGGCCCTATATGATAACCTAACCTATAAATTAACTACAATTGAGCACTTACCAAATTAAATCTTCTTTCTCTTCGGATCCAAACTTGAGTGTCTTCGGGAAGGGGGAATTCCTAATCACCCTACCTAACCCTTGAGATCTCAATTCCCCAGGACAAATAAATAGATTTCTTCCCGTAGTTTCACTCGGGAACAGCCAGATGTGAACAGCCAGCCACGTTTCACCTCTCACAAGAAAAAGTCACAATAACAGAGGTTTTCACAAACACAAATTCAATAGTTATTTAACAAACAGGAAATTCACAATTATCACTCAAACTAAACAACAAGCAAAAGACGCGAGACCGCTCCGCGTATTAAAATCAAACCGATATCGCCCTGGACAATGCAATGGCGGACCACACGCGACGCCATCCACGCTAGCAGTGTGAGAACCCCAAAACCCCTGGCGGCGATAACAGGAAACGCCTGCGTTTAGTTTTACCCAATATATTACAAACAGTTAATTTTTTTAAATATAATTGTAGGCAAACGAGCATGCGGGTTGGTAAGCAATCACTACAGTGGCAGTCCATGCTATACTACTACAGCCTATGTTAGTACTACTGTTCCAACTAGCAACACTAAAATGTTTAGTTTTTTAGTAATGGCAATTTGTCCTTTTCTTTACTGATTTGGAACAAAAATAAAGGTGTCGTATTTTTTTTTGTATGCTCTCGTTTAAATTTTGCATCTGCAATAACCAGCCTAATCCTCAAGAATCGGAACATTAAACATGGTCCTTCGAACCGGATCTAAACCAGCGACCTATGATGGGTTACGTATGATTGATAGGTACTGATACTGAAACTGATGTGTTCCTGGCCGGTATCGGCCTCGGCGACTGTTTTCCTTAATTGTTTAGGTTGTGCCTATTATAGCCCAGCTTGTTTACCTATGATTATTACTATTTTAAAGACATAGTGCTCTCTTGAACTAAGACTTCGAGTCTCAAAGCAGCACTGTAATAGTATAATAGAAGAAGCAATAGTTCGGGACTCGTAGTCATGTGTTGGAACTACTTAATGACAAAATAAAATCTTGCCGTGTTGTACGTGTGATTATGATACCGATGATTAGTGAAAAAAAATATGATTCTTGCTGTTTCAACATTTGCCATTTCCAGTCTTTCAAAATCATTGTATCAAAACAATTTGTATTCTAATGACGTCATCAAACGGCTGGCATCTGCCGTTGATTGGTCGAGCCGGGTACTACAGATGCCATATTTTAATTAATTTTCGGTGTGATTCTTTTATACGCACCATTCGTATAAATCGAATTGTTTGAGTTTGATTTCTTTTTTGGTATTGTAATAGTATTCTACATTAAAGATACGGACAGCAGATAAACATTAAAATTATTATCTGTAAAAATAATAAGGTACTTTTAGTACCAAAATTCCCACGCGAGCGTAGCCTTGAGGCACAGCTAGTCTTCAATAAATAACTAGTCGTTCGCTGCGAACGTAGACCTCGCGACTATTAATATACAATATTTATTTTCACAAAAAATTAAATATCTCAAAAACGGCTGGACCGATTTTGATGCCCAACGAACTTGAAAATTCTATTAACCATCCCTACATATATTCCAACTTTCATCAAAATCGGAACAACGGTTCGAGAGTTATCGCGGAACAAACATACATACATACATACATACATACATACATACAAACAATGTGTTTTTCGCTCCAACTTGAATTATAGCCCTCGCTCGCTTCGCTCGCTCGGTCAAATAGGCTATTTAATTCTCCCGACCATTCCCTGAACAATCCCCTTTTCAACAGCCTAACCACATCATTAACAGTTCATTCTCTTAAAAGGAGCCCGGAGCCATTTTGACGCATACAATTCACTTTTTATAGTGATCCCATTATCGGAAATTGGCCACTTCGCTGTTTTATAAGCAATAATCTTGCTAACAATATGGCTCCCAACTACGATTACTGTGTCACGGCCGCGGCTATAATTTTATCGAATATCGATACCTGCTTTTATCGACTGCGCGCATCACTGTTGCTTCGGGCGGAATTCGGGCACAGATAACCTTAGGGGTTACCTTTCGTGTAGAATTATCGATGTTATTTATCGATCTAATTTCGATACTGTTGTGTGATGAGTATATTTTTAAAGAAAAATGTCGCTTTTTGACACTTCTTGCACGGGTTATGTATAGGATTACTTAAATCATTATGTAAATCAAAGTTATTTATATACCACATATGTGGTAGTTTTAATACTACAGGTACAGTATCACGTCTTTATCCTTTACGAGGTAGACAGAACCAAAAGTCGTGAGACTCGAAGGTCACGCTTATCTGAATAGTGGGTTTGTTATTGGATTGGAGATCGTTTCAGTCGTTTTTATGATAAATACGATATAGTTTATTTATACAGTACTCCTTTATGCCCGCGGCTTCGCTTGCGTGAATTTCCCACGGGAACAGGGCTCCTTCCCAGGATGAAAGGTACCCTTTGTCCTTCTCAGTACTTTTTTAACTATGCGTATGCGAAATTTCAGGAAGATTGGTTCAGTAGGTTAAGCGTAAAGAGGTAACAAACAAACAAACTCACTTTCGCTTTTATTAGTTAGGACTAGCTGTTACCCGCGGCTTCGCCCGCGTGAGTTTCGCTTAGATGAAAAATCTTTTTGTGTTCCAAACTGTAGTAACCTAAACTCCAGTACTCAAAATTGCAGCCATTTGGTTATCCCGTGTCCCGCGGGAATATATGTAGATGAACGGGAACAGATGTTCCAGATCTTCAATATTTATACGTCAGTAGAAAATGCTCATAAGGTTGAACGACTTTTGCTAAGGCGCCATTTCCATATATGTAACAGTGTAGCTGGTCTCTTGGAGTTCTTCATCAGATGATCCTGATCTTCGATTTTTATACGTCAACAGAAAATGCTCGTCAGATTGATAAACTTTTGCAAAGGTACCATTTCCATATTGCTTATAGTTTATCTGTCCTGTTATGGTTCTTCATCAGGTGTTCCAGTTTTCAAAATCAATTATAGCCTATATGTTGCCCAGGCTTAATAGCTATACAACAAAAAAAGATTAATTCAAATCCGTTTAGTAGTTTTTGCGTGAAACGCGTACATACATACAGACAGACAGACAAGAAATTCCAAAAAAATATTTTTGCTTTCTGTTATTCTTTTTAGGTGTCCCTCTATCCATTTCAGTCAAAAATACTAAATGTACAGACAAAATATTTTTATTGTTTTATTATATGATACAGACATATAGTATATAGACACAGAATTAATATAAGTACTACGTATAGATTAAAAAAGGATAAAATGTACCGTATTTTATGAAGTCCTTTGCTTTTCGAATTAATGTTAGTAAAATATATCAAATAGCAAGGTGACAATGCTTGTTAGTTAGTATGTGTGCAGAGCAACTACGCTCTGCTGCCAGAAAATGTGGCAGAGAGAATCCGGACAAACGAAGCGGCGGGAAGAATTCTGTACCGGAACTTCACCGGGAAAAAACCACCGGTAAAATTAAGTACCGGGAAAAAATCTCCACGCGGCACCACGTTTGCCCGACTAAAACCTAACTAACTTAACGCAGTCTGCTACCACCGTAGCTTATGAAGGGAGCTACAGGGCCCTATATGATAACCTAACCTATAAATTAACTACAATTGAACACTTACCAAATTAAATCTTCTTTCTCTTCGGATCCAAACTTGAGTGTCTTCGGGAAGGGGGAATTCCTAATCACCCTACCTAACCCTTGAGATCTCAATTCCCCAGGACAACTAAATAGATTTCTTCCCGTAGTTTCACTCGGGAACAGTCAGATGTGAACAGCCAGCCACGTTTCACCTCTCACAAGAAAAAGTCACAATAACAGAGTTTTTCACAAACACAAATTCAATAGTTATTTAACAAACAGGAGATTCACAATTATCACTCAAACTAAACAACAAGCAAAAGACGCGAGACCGCTCCGCGTATTAAAATCAAACCGATATCGCCCTGGACAATGCAATGGCGACCGTCCGCGAGCCATTCACGCTAGCAGTCTGTGAACCCCAAAACGCCTGGCGGCGATAACAGGAAACGCCTGCGTTTAGTTTTACCCAATATATTACAAACATCCCCCCGTCCCGGTCTGAGAAGCAGACCGCTAGCTTACTCTACGGGAAGGCGGGCGAGAGAGGTCACACCTCTCCTTAAAATCGAACCGTCGACCAACACCTCAGCCACACGCGGAGTGCCATCTCCGCCAAGAATCAAACGTAATATGCGAGCTCGTCGCCAAAGCAATGAGGGCAAATTTGCCTCTTTTAACAATACTAAATCACCCTCCCTGGGAGGCTCAGTCCTGTCTGTCCACTTCACTCTTTGCTGCAGTAAATGCAAATATTCAAGCGACCAGCGACGCCAAAAGTCCTGGCTCATTTGCTGCAACATTTGAAAACGCGACAACCGATATACGCGTTCATCCTTCCACGGGTATTCGGGCAGGGCATTCAACGGCCCTCCCACCAAAAAATGACCAGGGGTGAGAGCTTCCAAGTCATTTGGATCTGGAGATAGCGGACAGAGAGGACGAGAGTTGAGGACCGCCTCAACTTTACAAAACACTGTGGCCAGCTCTTCAAAAGTTAGAGCCGTTTCTCCGATAATGCGGCGGAGGTGGGTCTTTGCGGATTTCACAGCCGCTTCAAAAATCCCTCCCCAATGGGGGCAACTTGGGGGACTAAATTTCCAGGTTATTCCCCTTTGGGCAGCAATTTGACTTAAACTAGTACAATTTTTATCAATAAACACGGAAACATCCTTAAGATAATTTACAGTTCCTTTATAGTTTGTGCCATTATCAGACCTAATAAGGGAAGGTAGACCTCGACGCGAAACAAAGCGATCCAACGCGGCGACGAAGGCCTCCGTAGTCAGAGCCGATACCACCTCCAAATGGACAGCCTTGGTGGCCAAACAAACAAATACACACAAATAGCCCTTCACAATACGGGCATTACGAAAGGGAGAAGCCTTGATCGAAAAGGGACCGGCAAAATCGGTTCCAACGCCGTCAAACGGCCTCGAAGGTCGAATTCGATCAACGGGCAAATCACCCATCTGTGGTTGCATCGTGGATGCCTTCAACCTATAACATGCAATACATCGAAACAGAACACTACGGATTGCTCTTCGGGCAGACAATATCCAAAATTCGCGTTGCAAAATAGCCAACAAAGCATTGCACCCAGCATGGGCGTTACGAATGTGTCGATCAGACACCAAAAGCTGCACCAAGGGTCCGCCCTTGGGCAACAACAGAGGATGGCGAGTCTCATATGGAAGATCCGCCTTCCGGAGCCTGCCTCCAACCCGAAGAAGCCCATCCGAGTCGATGTACGGGTTCAAACGAGCGACCGCGCCCTTCAACTTAGCGCGTGAGTCGCGCAAGATACGAAGCTCTGACTCAAACCGTCCGGTCTGCACGACACGGACCCAATGCAACAATGCGCTCCAGCGCTCTTCTGCACCTGCAATCGGCTCCAACCGCTTTGCCTGTGGGTTTCTACAATTATGTATGAAACGCTTAATCCAACTGGTAACACCCAGAAGCTTATCCAAGCTGCTATACCGAGCAAGTAGCCAATCCGGCTCCGACGTCGTCTCAGCGACTACAGCATGTACACGGAGCCCAGTCAAACTCAAAGAAGTAACATCTGTCTGACAGACAGGCCAAGATGTTTCTGATCCCATCAGCCACTCTGGACCCCACCAGAGCGGGTGTGACACCAATTCTGGTGCCGTACAACCTCGGGAAGCACAGTCCGCTGGGTTAAGCTCTCCCGGCACATGTCTCCATGTTATATCAATTCCAATATTTTGAATTTGGGAAACCCTGTTTCCAACAAAAACCTCCAAGGTATGTGGGGCCGCGCGCAACCATGCAAGCGCGACCTGGCTATCCGACCAGGCGAAGATGTCCCGTATCTCGACCGTGGCCGCCAGCTCACTGGCAACGTGATGCAACAATTTAGAGAGAAGGTGAGCTCCACTCAACTCAAGCTTGGGAATAGTCAGCCTAGTCCTGATGGGGGCGACCTTGCTCTTCCCTAACAAAAGCGAGACATTGACCCGGCCATCGGCGTCAACTGTCCGCATATAGACTGACGCGGCGTAGCCTCGCTCCGACGCGTCACAAAAGCCATGCAGGCTGGCTCGATATTTCCCGGGGGCAATATTCGACGAGGCAAGGCAATCCGATTGACTTCCTTAATCGATGAAAACAACTCGAGCCAATCATCCAATGGAGGACCAAACAGCGGCTCGTCCCACGAGACGCCCAAAGTCCAAAGTCTCTGAAGAAGACACTTCGCAGAGAATATCACTGGACTGATCCAACCGCTTGGATCAAACATACGGGCTATTACGGACAACACCGTTCTCTTAGTCCAGACCTTTGGTATTTCCAAGTCCACTTGGAATGTGAAAATATCGGTTAGCGGCTGGTACTGCATGCCCAGCACCGCTATCCTGTTGGGATCATCCACATCCTCAAACAGGTGAGGGTTCTGTTGGTGATCCTCCGGGATCCCTTCTAGAACTCTAGGCTCATTGGACAACCACTTACGTAGCTCGTAGCCACCTGTCTTCAATATTTCAATCAATTCATCCCGCAGTAGGAGGGCCTCCTCAATACTTTGGGCTCCGGTGCACACGTCATCAACATACAAGTCACGTGACAGCACGGAAGCCCCACGGGGAAAGCGGATCCGTTCCCGCTCTGCCAATTCAAGCAATGATCTGATGGCGATATAGGGACTAGATTTCAAACCATACGTGTTTGTGTTGAGTTCATACACCGTCACAGGATCCTCAGGGCGCTCACGCCAGAGTATCAACTGGAATCGCCTGTCCTCAGGATGTATGACTGTCTGGCGGAACATCATCCGGATGTCCGCACCAAAAACCACTTGATGTCTTCTAAAGTTCAAGATGATGTCAATTATGTCCCTATGCAATTTGGGACCCGAATGCAAACACAGATTCAACGAAACCCCGTTCGAAGTGGGTGCGGACCCATCGAAGACGGTCCTCAATTTGCCTGTTGAGGCCTTCACCACCGCGTGGTGGGGCAAAAAATAATGCTCAGTTGAGCTCCAATCAACTCGAGCCGGAGACATGTGACCCAAATCCTCGTACTCGCGCATAAATTCAATATATTTATCGCGAAGTACGTGGTCACGCTGCATACGTCGCTCCATGGACAGCAGTCGTTTCTCCGCAAGCGCCCTACTTTGCCCTAGGCTAGGACGAGAGGCAACAAAGGGTAACCTAGTTACAAACCGACCGGAGGGCAACCTCTCCGTGGTCGATCGAAAAAGGGCTTCGCACTCAGCGTGTTCCGGATCCATCCTGGAACTCATAGGTGGCTCCTCCACCTCCCAAAACCTTTGCATGGTCTTGGCCAAGGACGCAGATGCGACAACCGGTGGCTCCTCCGCGGTGCCATTATCAAACACAGGGCCCATCAGGGCGAAACCAAAAATCGTAGACACTGCCATCAGTGAAGACGAACCCAGAGCCTTCTGTGTACCCAACAAAATCCAACCCAATACGTCCGAGCCCAGGAGCAAGTCCACTGGGCCGGGATGAAAGACAAAGGGGTCGGCCAAATCCAGACCCGAAACCATAGACAACACACCCGGCGGTATGTCTGTCGAGGGGTGCCAACCCGCAATGGTATCCATTACCATAGCCGAAGTCGTGATCCTCATTGTGGAGGACTTCAGCGAAGAAAAGGTGACAAGTGTCTGGCCCGTCAGACACTTCACTTGTATGCCACCAACTCCAAGAAGTGGCACAGGCGAGTCTTCCACGACTAAACCTAACTGGCGTGCCACTCGAGTGGTAACCAAACTGCTTTGAGCCCCTGAGTCCAACAGAGCTCTCAAATTAATGGCGTCCCCCCCACGACCCCATACGCGGACCACCGCGGTAGGGAGCAGAACCGTCCGCGGCTCTGTCCCAGCAAGGGAGCAAGCTAGTTACGGGCTCCCCACTCTCTCCAAACCAGGGGCGCGCCACTGACCCGGATAATATGGCGGGCGAGTGCACATCCCCATCTGAGGGGGGCATAACCCGCGGCCCGGCCATACATATGGTACGGCGGGTGGTACTCCAGCCGTGGGTACTCGTGCAGCGGCGGAGAAAACCGCTGCGGCTGCATGTGTTGGGCATTGGTAACCCGCGTGGAGGGGGGTGTCCCCACTCTCACGTCCGGTCTAGGGCCCCCGCCCATGGGGGCCCTATCCGGGGCCTGGCCAGCTACATACTGGCCATGACCTTGGGGCGCGTGGTCCCGGTCCGCCAAGACCCGCGCAGGTACGCGACCCCCCTCCCGAGGGGGGGTGCGACGAGCGAAGCCGCGTCCTCCGTCGGGTGGTGGAGGGCTTCGCGCAGGAGCGCCCCCGCCCATAGGGGACCCCTGCCTCAACAACCGGGGGCCATCCCCGTTGCGGTTCATGCAAAGCATCGCGTGGTGCCGCCCACGGCATGCACTGCATGGTATGGCACTGGGACAGTCACGTGCATAGTGACCGCCCAAACAATAAAAGCAAAGTTCATGCCGCTTTGCCATGCGGCGCCGATCTTGTACTGGCAGTCCCTGCCAGTCCCTGCATTGCAGCAGGCTGTGGCCCATCCGACCACATTGCAGGCAGTCCGCGTCCCTCGCGACTGCTGCCGTGTGTGCAACCCGCGCACCAGCTCCACGCGGTGGCGGTTGCCGTCCCTGTTGGGGCCTCCTCGCCATGAGGGTTCCAAGGGCCTACGTTCAGGCGCTCTGGATGGCGCTGAGTCCGTCATGGTATTCTCAGCAGCCCGTGCCTCAAACTCCAAAAACTTCACCAAGTCAGTGAATGTTGGTAGGGTGGTGCTATCCCGTTCCGCATTCTCGCGCTCAAATCGCGAGCGGATGTCATTGGGTAATTTGCCCAATACAATGTGCACCAGCAAAAAGGACCATTGGTCCACCGGCAGCCCCAGTGTGCGGAGCGCGTTACAGGCCACTGTAACGGGCGTGAGCAACTGCAGGCGCAACTGTGCCCTGTTGGCCACCTTGGGCAGGGCCATCAACTGTGCGGCGTGCGCATCCGCTAACAAACGTAAGTTTTGATAGCGGGAGTTCAATAACTCCCAAGCCGTGTCGTACTGGTCGTCCTCCACCCGGAGGTGCTGGATGAGCGACCGCGCTTCATCCTCAAGAGTGGAGAGGAGGTAGGCCATCTTCTGGGCCTTCGACAAATCCTGTCGTGCTACGACCAGGGACTCAAACATATTTTTATATGCTACCCACTCCTCCATCCTACCCCCAAAGTGGGACAGCTGAAGGGTGGGGAGCCGACCAGTAACCGCTGGTCCTTCCTGTCTAACAGGTGTGCGAGGGGCTGGTCCGCCAGCCTGTCTCGCCCTTATTGCGGTCACCGCCTCCGCGATATCATCGTGCAGACTCAGGATCTGGTCCATGTCCGCCATGTGACCTGCGTAGGCCTCCGGGGTAAGATCGGCTTCGGTAAGCGCCGCCATGGCCGCTTCCGCGCTAATCAATCGTGAGTGGAGGTGATCCGCTCTTAGCAGTATGGCGCCCTCCCTGTCCTTCCGGGACAGGAGTCCTCCGGCCGTCACAAACCATCTCAATTCGTTGGCGAGTGTCGCCCTAGCATTGGAGGCCTTCGCCATCGCGTCAAGTCACAAACAAAAAATAACAAAAGGTAAATAAAAAACAACAAAATCAAGCAACTACACGAAGAACCGCGGTAGGTATGAGAATGGCACAAACCCGGAACGCACGGTACAAACCGCAAACAAATACAAAAAAGGTTACAAATATTCTTATACAAACAAACTAAGAAAAATCTAATAATTTTTACAAACAATTAATTATTTTTTACAAACGAACAAATAGAGGGTAGATAAACTACGCTCTGCTACCAGAAAATGTGCAGAGCAACTACGCTCTGCTGCCAGAAAATGTGGCAGAGAGAATCCGGACAAACGAAGCGGCGGGAAGAATTCTGTACCGGAACTTCACCGGGAAAAAACCACCGGTAAAATTAAGTACCGGGAAAAAATCTCCACGCGGCACCACGTTTGCCCGACTAAAACCTAACTAACTTAACGCAGTCTGCTACCACCGTAGCTTATGAAGGGAGCTACAGGGCCCTATATGATAACCTAACCTATAAATTAACTACAATTGAACACTTACCAAATTAAATCTTCTTTCTCTTCGGATCCAAACTTGAGTGTCTTCGGGAAGGGGGAATTCCTAATCACCCTACCTAACCCTTGAGATCTCAATTCCCCAGGACAACTAAATAGATTTCTTCCCGTAGTTTCACTCGGGAACAGTCAGATGTGAACAGCCAGCCACGTTTCACCTCTCACAAGAAAAAGTCACAATAACAGAGTTTTTCACAAACACAAATTCAATAGTTATTTAACAAACAGGAGATTCACAATTATCACTCAAACTAAACAACAAGCAAAAGACGCGAGACCGCTCCGCGTATTAAAATCAAACCGATATCGCCCTGGACAATGCAATGGCGACCGTCCGCGAGCCATTCACGCTAGCAGTGTGTGAACCCCAAAACGCCTGGCGGCGATAACAGGAAACGCCTGCGTTTAGTTTTACCCAATATATTACAAACAGTATGTCAGAACAGCCTAAAACCCGAAACCCTCTAGTTATATTTTACATGAAACCCTGTGTATAATACAGAAGTTCGGTAGAAATGTTTAATTCCGGGAAACCAGAATTTGGACAGTAAAGCCTGATGTACACGGGTAGAGTAAACGATATAGTAGCACGGTGAAGTATATCCTAGTATCTATACTAGTGTAAACAGAGTTGGTAGAGAAAAGTAATAAAGGTAGAGAAAAGTAATAAAATATGATAGAGTAGAATAGCTAAAATTGCGGACAAGTTACTTTCTCACTTACTCTCCCGAGGCAAAATACTGATACTCTATAAAAAATAGACCAAGTTAAGTTGCATTTGCAATTTCATGATCTTAGATCAACGGGAAGTACAGTATGTAGTTTTTGATTACCGTGCGAAAATTTTGGTACATTGGGTCGGCCAAGGATGAGATGGGCTGATGACCTGAAGAAGGTGGGCCCCTTATGGATCAGGCTGTCCAGAGACTGAAAGCATGGGAACGACCTGGAGGAGGCTTATGTCAAGAGGACACGCCGAAACAAATTCCGCATAAAAGGCTATTGAAATTGAATAGTTTGATGGGGTTGACAGTTCTGTTTTTGCCTTTTGAGAAAAAACCCTAAAAATATGAATTGACGTGTAAAAACTACTAAAACTGGTACAGTAATTTTAACTGGTAGATTAGTACGCTAAGATTTAAATTTTTATTTTTAGTAAGCCCGATGGGTGCAGAAGCCGGGGCAGACCTAAGTTGAGATGGCTGGACGGCGTCGACCGGGATCTCAAAAGTATCGGCGTCAAGGGTTGGAAGCAGAAAGCTCAAAATAGAGATATTTGGCAAAATTTACGTCGACCGGGATCTTAAAAGTATCGGCGTCAAGGGTTGGAAGCAGAAAGCTCAAAATAGAGATATTTGGCAAAATTTACTTAACCAGGCCCATGAGATGAGATTAGTACGCTAGTTGACTCTATAATTTACTCTACTCGTGTACATCAGCCTTAACATACACCAAGCTAACATCATTAGCAGGATATTCCACGTAAAACAGACTGTATGTTACGTGCCTATATTCGTTCCAATGTTTGATGATATCCCTGTCGAATTTCGCAAAACATGTACCTCCTTATATTCATTATTTATTTTAGTAATAATACAATGACCTTTTGAACAAATGTTATATGATTTAAAAAATCAAAAATTCTTTATTGAAACTTGACTTTCAAAGAAGGCTTTTTCAAGTCAAAAACTTATTCTATAATTATACTATATTATGTTTCAAAGCTACAAGCTACTAGTATGATCAAGTTGACACAAGAGGGAGGAGCGCCGATGAGATACTTGGTTAGGGTGCTTTCGACATGTAATACGCCACTGCGTGAAGTTAGCTTTTAGTAACAGTAGACTAGTTATATAGGTTCATGCTAGTTACGTCTGGAAGCGAAACAAGATATTTATTGAAAAAGAAATAAAAAAACACGACTCACTAAGCCTATGTCACTCGGAGGAATGCAAGGAATCTAAAAATACCTCTCACATCAAAATCTTTTAAGCCGTTCAAGACTTATGGTGGAATAAAGAAACTTACATACAAACATACATACTTTAACCCTGACAGATAACACTCCTTTTTTGGTCAGTCAGGGTAATAAAAAGTCATAGAATGTACAGTCAAAGATCTTATCGCCTTGTCTCAAAGATCATATTACCTTGTAAACTCTGATTGCACTTATTAAACATACTGTACCAGCTGCTTTTCGTCCTGCGCAGATTGTAAAAGTAAAAAAATCCGTAAGTTAGTTACTCGTTTTAATCAAATATTCTCTGTTCTTTGCAGCCAACATCGAGTCGTTCCACGCGCCGACAGGGGGCGCTGTGGAGCTGCCGTGTGACGTCACACCAGCGCTGCCTGACGACAGGATGGGCCTCGTCATCTGGTACAAGCAGGGCCACGACACTCCTATATACTCGTAAGTATTAATTTTACTCAAGGCACAAAGTGGAAACTTCATAGAAAGGGGTGTCATATATACCTACTACTACTACAAATGAATCTGTACATCCGTGAACACGTCAGTGTGTGCGTTTTCATAGTCATAGCGTCCCAATCCGCAAAACAACGGGGGAGAAGTGCAGGGTACGCAGGAGGTACGCCATATTGCGGGAGGGGCAGGGAGCTTCCTTTCTGTACGTAGTACTCATATTAATGCTGTGCTCAAGGGCCATGAGGTCCTTCAGCCATCATCATATTCTTCAACATTAATAAAAATTTAATATCCATCAATGTCCCAGTAATGGGCAAAGGCCTCTCTCCTTCTACCAAGACTCTCGATCTAAGGCTACCGCGCCACCCTTTATCAAATGTGTTTAATTCGCCGCACCAGCGCGTCCGTGGTCGACCCGGCCTTCTCCTGCCATTAGGAGGAATCCAAATACTAAGTCTAAGACTCTAGTAACTACCCAGTATCTTAAATAATCATGATATTAGTAATACTGATAAAACTTTTTTCCAAAAAAAATGAACCGACTTCCATCATAAAACTTAAAATCATTAAATAACATTAAAGAAAAATGTATTAGCATGCTACCTACTGAATGAGGTGAAGTCGGTGCCAAGTGCAGGAGTAAGGGTGTTACGTAAGTTTAGCTAGGCATTTTATATACATGATCCTAATATAAATTTAGATTATTTAATATTCAATTTGGCACCGACTTCACCTCATTCAGTAGGTAGCATGCTAATACATTTTTCTTTAATGTTATTTAATGATTTTAAGTTTTATGATGGAAGTCGGTTCATTTTTTTTGGAAAAAAGTTTTATTTTATCATTTTCAGTGCTTCTACACCTATTTTCTTTAATAAAAACTTTTCTTTCACTGGCTGAAAATAAAGAATTCGAAACTTTTTATGTTAGTTTGATTTGAAATGTCAGATCATGTCAAATTGTCTATTATTTTTGGCACATAAATAGACCGAGAGCCCGTGACGACCAAACCTTCCTTATTTTAGAAATGCTGAATGTTTCTCTGCGTGGTATATACGGGTAAAAAATAGTAGCGACTAGGTATGAAGTTTAGATCTTAGTTGAGTATGCAGGTAACATAGATAGCAAGGATGATTTTTATAGGTATTAAAAGCACCCTGGGGGAGGCCCCAAAGTAATATTAAATTAAGATTTTATAATAAAACAAATATAACTATAATTTAGTAAAGTTACAATGTCTAGCAGGGGTTTATATCTGCACCAATTGCCTGGTAATAGATGGCGTGATTTCTTATATTATTAGGAATAAAATCTTTAAAAAACTGTACTTTGAGGAAATTGAGTTACCAATTTAAATGTTATTGCTACAAATAATCTGCCTAAGTAATCATGAACCAACTTTTTATAGTTGCTAATCGCTATTTCTATGTTGGGAACATACACAGAAAATTTTGAGTTTTAATAAAATAAAGAAGGGCATGCTGTCGCGGGCTTTTGCTCTATAATGCAATGTTGGTATTTTTATATTTTGTTAGGTATCTTTAAAATTACTGAACAGATTCTGACGTGGTTAAAATGGGACCAACTTGGGAATACACCATTACGAATAAAAAACAATTTTGGAAATCAGTCCACAGTAGGCGGAGAAATCGGCGAACATACATAAAAAAAAACATACATACATCGAAACATATAACCTCCTCCTTTTTTGGGAAGTCGGTTGAAAATGATCGACAATAATCATCTCCTCCTTAAGTCGTATTTCTCATCAATCAGTCAATTAATCATTTATTTATTTCGTCAGTCATAGGTAGTACAAGGTGTATGAGACGGCTCATAACTGGGTCGTGGTCATTATATGGAATGAGACACACACAACTACGATTTTGGCAATGTTAATGGAGTGGTTTGCTATTGCATTCTACATTTCACACACTAGTAATAATCATCAACCATAGACAGGTTTCCTTTCCAGGAGCAAGTGGTGGTCGAAGAAAACTAACATAGGTCAACATGAGTCAGTCAGAACTAACAACATGAAAACTAACATGAGTCAGATTGGTATACAAACTCATGTAGCACGGGCAGGATTTGAACCTGGGACCTTTGAAGCCACAGGAGAGCCCCGTAACACTCTGCCACCACCGCTTCACTGAACATGCTCCATAAGCATCTAGAAAGGTTTTATTTTCAGAATTAACAAAATTACCACATCTATAAATTCGTCTGTATGTCTGTGATCTTAATTGTCAGTATTGATCTCCAGAAGTAAGCATTGGATGAGCTCATTACTGCCAGAATACGAGCTCAAGTGTTTCGCTTCGATCTCAGACGTTATTGAGAGCACTTCTAATGAATCAGAGCATAATGTACGGGTAAACAAGGTAGTCAATCAAAAACTGGTCAAGCGTGAGTCCCTTCAGACACACCTAGCAAAAAAAACATTAAAACTCTAGCACTTTTGAAGGATCATTGTTTTCACAAGAATGTCCTAGAGTATTGTTTGCAGGATTCATGTATGCAAGTTTCTTTATCCCACCAGGAACCCTAAACGACTTTATAGATATAGATGTGTGAGATATCAGACGACTGACAGATAGACAGACATCCCGGGACAGATGAAGCTAAATAAAAGCTTGTAAAATACTAGTATTTCGGACCGACTACTGCTAAGGAGACTATTTCGAAAGAACTAAGCTTAATATTGGTTCCTACTACAAATCTAAGAGACCTTAATGTTAATGCTTATTACCGTTTGGTATCGGTACCAAATTGTCATATAAAGTACCGGAAAGTGCTGGTACTTTCTGGGAGTATCGAGAATTTGGTACCGTAAAAAGCTCTGCTTAAGGTTCTTTAAAGTCTACCAGGGGCTACAGTCTATTGAAAATTGTGATCTCACGAAAATCTAAATATATTATGCAACTGTATTATGACTTGACCATAATCCGACAAATATCTCATCATTTGAAATCACATTCCTTGGCGAGCGGAAGAAGTACCGATGGATCCACTTAATTCAGCTGTTTTGTTTTGTTTTCCTTGTTAGAAACATGCTTACGCTGCTTTGTGCGTTGTTAAGGCTCCTCTCGCATTAGACGACTTAGCGCACTGATCAATCGCAGAGCGGCAATTTTATTTAAAACTAGCATTTTCATGGGAACAGTGCCTTTTCTCGGGATAAGAGGTACCCAATACCCAAAGTTCCTTCTCCGTACTTCTAACTATTTGTATGCGAAATTTCAGGAAGATTGGTTCAGTAGAAGCGTGAAGAGCTAACAAACAAACACATAAACAAACTCACTTTTAGCATTTATAATATTACGAGTAATTAGGATTAGGATTAATTTTCGAATATTTGATATCAAGAGAATAATTTAGATTAACACATATTTTATGCAATGCAGAAATATAATAATCTTTCCATCACTGTCTTACAAACAACCCACAAGCCGAAACTACTGGGCGTAGGAAGCTGAAATTTGGCAAAGAGCCTACTCCTTGGGGAGTGTAAAAGAGCTGTAAGAGAGGATTTCCTAAACGCAATGCATTCGCATAAAATGCGCAATGCGCACATGATTTTGAGCGCGCTTCGTCGTTAGTCGTCTAGTGCGTGAAGAGCCTTATCATACCGCTATCACATATTATAGCAATAACAACTGCGTTACCGGCTACAAACACTTGTATCCAATCAAGATTCATCTCAAATGTCTCTCCAATCCCGGATTGACCCAAATCCGTGAATCAAAAGCGCCGGTAGTGTTGCGCTTGAGTTATTTAGTGGCGACATTGATGTTTTAAAGTGTAGATGCGGTACAAGTTGTTGCGCATCTACACTCAAAACTATCTATTTAAGAAGGTTAACTTACAAGGTTTCGTTGAACAAAGTCTACATTTTTATACCTTTTTGTGCAATACTGTGACGTCTTTCTGGTCAAGTCACGGGGACTAGGGACTAAAAAATCCTTTACAATTTTCCTCTTGTCGTTATAGGTTAAATTCTTTATCCAGTCAGAATTCCAATTTCAGTATAACAGTAGGTAATGATATTCGTTCCCATCATCTTATAAATTGCTCATTTTGCATCCCTTTTGGTGAGTTATCTATCTATAACATAATAAAGTTTGTTTGTTTGAATGCGCTAATCACTGGATCCACCAGTTCCATAAGAAAAAATATTTCTGCGATTAGAAAAGCTGGACGAGATTGCATATTGCGATAAGGCCGCATTTTGCACATCATAATGTTTGTGATTCTGTAATAACCTATTATAACATATTTGCTCGTAAAGTGTCACTTATTTCACCAATTTCAATATTGTATTGTATCTCATTACGCACTTGTGCGTTAATGTAAAGTAAAACGCACGCTCCGTCTAAAAACGAACGATACTTTTTTAAATCTTAGCATAGAGTTTTTATGTCAGAAAAGTGGTCAACTTTTTATGAATAAAATTAACTTTAGGAGATAAAATAAATAAAAATTTAATTCTTTAAATTAATTTTGACAATAAATTACAACCATTTATCTGTAACAAAACACAAAAATATTAATTTACTTTATTAGTAACTAGCTTTTGCCCGCGGCTTCGCCCGCGTGAATTTCCCACGGGAACAGTGCTTTTTCCCGGGATAAAAAGTAGCCTATGTGCTATTCCAGGTCATTATCTACCTCTGTACCAAATTTCATCGAAATCCGTCCAGTAGATTTTGCGTGATTGAGTAACAAACATCCTCACAAACTCACAAACTCACATCCAAACTTTCGCATTTATAATATTAGTATGGATACTGGCTGTTTTTTGTGCATTTGCCTTAAAAAAAAGCGCTGATGCGCGCGCATCGCTAATTTGTGAACAAGTAAAATTATACCGCGCGCTTTTTCTTTGGTATTGTCGTTTTCCGAGTTTTATTTAAATATTTCCTCGCAAATATGTTATAAAACGTCGTATGACATACGTGCGCTTTGAAAATTACAGCCTCTGCCTTTCTTGTAGCCCTCGCCTACGGCTCGGGCTAGCAATATCGCCTCGGCTGTAATTTTCAACTTACCGCACTTATATCACAATGTACTATTATTTTTATGTGTAATAAGCTTCGAGCTACAAGGACTTCCTCGCGGAGAAAGGAAATACCATCTTGCTCTACGGTAATAAAAGATTAAGTAACTATCTATCCGAAATCCCGTAATTTCCACGAGAATACAGCTACATGTCAGAGCTAGTTCAAAAATATATCTTCAGCACAGAATCCCGTGTAAGCCGATTGCAAGCGCAGGGGTGCATTTGATCTAACTGCACACTGCGCACAGTACATGCTCGTTGGACTGAGTAATTGCATGTTTGTCTTGCATCGAGGGAATACGGAACTAGCTATGAAAGCTTCTCAGTTTTACTGTAGACTAGACTACAGTTATGTTATGTCATAGTACTATTGCTTAGTCTGTGATGATGTTTCAGTATCGACTACACTCTTAGAGCATTTAATCAACAGGAGAGGACACGTACAGGCATCCCAATTTGTTAAATATCATGTGATCTGCTCATACTTTACTGATATATGTATCATCATGTAACTGCTAATTATTTGTGTAAGGCTATATTGTTTCATTCTCAAATAAAAAATATTCTATCCTAACTAATATTGTAAATGCGAAAGTGTGTTTATTTGTTCCTCTTCAAGCTTTACAAAACCAAACTTCTTGAAATTTCGCATACATACTCGTATGTAGTACTGAGACTGAGGAGGACATAGGGGACTATGTTTTGCAAATAAATGAATTATGAATTATTATGAATTACTTTTCATCTCGGGAAATAGCATTGTTCGGTATTATCTTTATGTACGTTATGTTCTACACGGCGTATTGTGTTAGAGAGCGCGTTTACCCCCCGCCGAAAGTGGCAGACTTTTTTGCATATAAATATGCGCTCGCGTCTGTCGTCTCCGTAGGTTAATTGCTCTAAGACTACAGTCCTTGCTGCTCAGCTGAGCATTGCATTTGTGTGCACTCACAACAACAAGATCAACAAGATAATACTGGCAACAAGGTTTATTTATAAAAAAACAAGATTAACGAGAATACAAATTAACTAACTTTTTCTCGCAAAATATACATTTAGACCACAGAGGACATATGAAGAAGAGAGCTGTTAATAAGCTAGTAGACCTGTCCCCAGTCGACCAACTTGAGGCTTCTAACTATTTGCCACCAGACGTCACTATTGTCGCATTCGCGGAGTTCACTTCACAGTGTCAACACGTGCCGCAGACGTGTCGAAGTTACGCGAAATTTTAGATTGTGCTCATTAACAATGAAGTGCTGTATTGTGGGGTGTAAAAGTAACACACACAACAAGGAATTACGCGATAAAAGTATATATTTTCACTCGTAAGTATTTTTTACGTAATTATTCCCACAGCGGTGGATACGCGCCTGTCAGTACAGCCATCTAGTGGGTAATAGCAGAACTCAAGAGAATTGATAGAACAGTTTGCGAAAATAATTCTGCTACTGGCCAATAGGTGGCTATACAGTTTGTTAAAATGAGATAAAATAAGTCGTACGTCTCTCCAATAAGAGTTCATTTTTTAATTTCTGTCTATGGTAAGTATACGTCCCCCGCTCCCCTCCCAATGCGGACACTGTCTTTCATATGTAAAATGCCTATGCGCACCTCCTCTCTTTACCTGCTTCGTGATTTAGACATACAAATCCGCGTCACTGCAAAATTGAGAACTGAAACCTGCTGGACCTTTTGCCCGCGACTTCGCCTGCGCGGAATTTACTATTAATATCTCAGGTTGTAAGTGGCGTATCAAGGTGAAACTTACTCCAAATTTTATTACTAAGTTATATTAGACTTTCAATGATGCAACAGTGAAAACCGCATCAAATTCGTTGTGTAGGCAGCACCTGGCACGTTTTAATCAAATCTGCATTTACTTACCAACGGAACTGAGTGTTTAATATGCATAAGATGACACTCTCTAGAATTCTGCCTAGCCTAGTTTAGTGTTTGCATTTTGCTTCAGCAGTTGGGTTTAGTCTAAATGGTACATAGCTACAGGTAGTAGTCTAACAGATAATACTAGTATCAAATACTATAATCAAAGACCATAATCAAATACCTTACTCGTATAGTGGGTATAGGTGTTAGGTGACGCACGCCTAATGTGTTTCAATAGAAATTGGATATGGTGAAGATTTTCGATGTGCAGGATTGAAATGCGATAGCTCAGTTGGAAGAGCAAGGTCGTATAAAGACCGTCGCGGGTTTGAGTCCTGCTCGCATAGAATTTTTTCACCATACCTGATTTTTATATGAGAGTACTTTAGTGCTAATTAGCATCTGAGATGCTAAAAAAAAAAACAAAATTAAATAATACTAGTATAGCGGGAGAGACTCGGAAATAATATTAACCTCAGGGTTAGAATGTTTTATTGATAGAATATCACTTTCCAAAACTACACTTACCCTAAGAGTCTTTTTTATTATGTAATTATAATATTTTAAAACAGTGGATCTTCACAATTGAAGGTAACTTATATAAACTGGATAGCGATATAAACTGGGTCAAGAATGACATCCAAAAAATGCAAAATAGAACTTGAATCAATACAATTTAAATTGAAAAAAAATTAAAAATGAATAAATGAATTTTAAATTGTCAGATTTTTTTTCAAGTCAATCTTTATAGGGCTAAACTGATTTATTTATTTATTTAAAGTTTATTGCGCATAATACATTATGCCTAATCATGCCGTCTTTGACACAATCCAATTTAAAATATTAGTGATTTTTTTAAATGAAAAAAAAAATCTAACAATTTTAATTTTCAAAACAGTTTTTAACTCTCTTTGACTAATTTATTTTGTTTGTTTTGTTTTTAACTAGTTTCTAAGATATCAAACATAAAAAAACCTTCTTTTTCCTCTTTAAATTTTGGTCGGTCGAAAATGCCTTCAGCTTTAAGTCCGCCGTTTACACGATTTTTCTAAAGAAGTTAAATAAAAAAATTAAAATACATATATATAATCGCGTAGAAAACTTACTCCTTCTACCGAGGACGGTTATAAACAAGAGTCGAACTTTATTTGGGCTGTATAAGCCGAAGACAAACTCAATAAAAAGTTTCAGCATAAAAAGCTCCGGTAGTTTCCTTAAACAGTTTTTATGGTTACGCCGCGGTTTATATTAAGGAAATGGTGGTGTAATTGAATTATAATGTAACGGGGATGTTAAGATGATAGATAATTGGTGAATAAATCCTTTATTGCTTAGTAGCTGCTTCCTGTGACTTTTTCTATACGAATAATTAACTTTTATCAACATTGAATCTCCATCCATGCCACTACAGGCATCCTCCTCTGCCAAATTTCATTTGATCTGCTCATGCTGTTTGTGATAGTGTGCGTAGTTTTTTAAGCTAGGTCGGCATTATCTTTGTGTGCATGTATAAAATACTAGCCACGCCCCGGGGCTTCGCTCCCGTGGGAATTTCGGGATAAAAAGTACCCTATGTGCTATTCCCAGTATTTTTCTACACGTATACCAAATTTCATCGAAATCCGTCCAGTAGATTTTGCGTGATTGAGTAACAAACATTCTCACAAACTCACATCCAAACTTTCGCATTTATAATATTAGTATGGATTAGGATTAGGATTAGAAATATTAGGAATTAGGATATTAGGATTAGGATATTAGGATATTAAGATATTAAGATATTAAGATATTAAGATATTAAGATATTAAGATATTAAGATATTAGGTTATTAGGATATTAGGATTAGGATGTTGTCTATGCATTGTGTTAGTGAGCGCGTTTTACCCCCACTTAAATTCTCTGACTTTTGTTGCATAGACATTTGCGCTCACATCGTCTCCTGTTGGCTAAATGCTCTAAGAGCGGTGATTCAGTTGGTTAATAGGCACTTGACTTTTATCCGAAAATGCGCAAGTTCGTATCCTATTAGTCCCGACATGTATCCCTAAATTTTCTCCTCGCGACTATGTAACGCGAACATTTGGGCGAAATCGGCTGTTTCAAGCTTATTGTACACGCCAATACTCTGGCGTGTGAACTGATGATTTACTAATTAATTATAAATAAAAATGCGTATGGTTAAACTTGAACTAGTTATTATTTAAATAATAAAATATTACAACAGCAGACTGTGATCTTAAATAGCTACATGTTTGTATTTGGCGGGATCTGTCAATAGTGAAAAATATTTGAACTAGGAACACAAGTTTTCATTTCTTTCTTTTTAAATTCTGTACGGCCAGCGCAAGGTAAAATACAATATGGAATTTTAGAAAACAATATTAAAAGGCTTATATTTAATTTCGGGTCAAATATTACTATCAGGAATGCAATTACAACTACTTTCACCCTACATATTTATAAGTATTGTAGTGTATAGTAAGTATAATTAAAATTCAGTTATGTATTTTAAATTAGTGGAAATAGGAAAATTTAAGGGATGTGGCCCTCATCGTTTGAGAAATTTCCTATTCGGAATATGGCCAATATCGCCATTTCAAGTTTCGTAGCCTTTCAGGTACCTATATGATGAATTTTAAATTAGTGGAAATAGGAAAATTCAAAGGATGTGGCCCTCATGGTCGTTCGAGGAATTTCCCATTCAGGAATATGGCCATTATGGCCATTTCAAGTTTCGTAGCCTTTCAGGTACCTATATGATGAATTTTAAATTAGTGGAAATAGGAAAATTCAAAGGATGTGGCCCTCATGGTCGTTCGAGGAATTTCCCACTCAGGATATGGCCATTATGGCCATTTCAAGTTATGTGGCCTAAGTATATGATCGTTCGAACGAAATGGCCGTTATAGATGTGGCCGTTCGGGGAAATGGACGTTCAATCTCCAAGTCTGTAACACAATATGTTTTGGCAAATAAATATATTGCACACCGAGCGACAAGGTCGCCGTGCATTATACTCGATGTGCCAAAATCGTGCCAGTTTCTGAACATAAATTGTATCTTGAAAAACGTGGCTCCAATTACGATGACCTGATGACCCAGGATCGGCTTCCAAAGTAAGAAGTCCTCAACAGTTAATTGGCTTCAATAAAAACTTGTGCCAAAAATGAAAATCTTATTTGCTCTTGCACTGAACGTGGCGTTCAGTAAATAATACCCATCGGTTTGGGAAAGCGCCAATTCACTAACTTCGTTAATATAGGGTGATATATTTGCCGAATCTTATATATTTTAATGACGACCTCCGTGACTAAAAGGTTATCACGCCGGACTGCCACAACGGAGGTCCCAGGTTCGATCCCCGGTCGGCCAACATGGAAAATGATCTTTTCCAGCTTGACCTGGGCCTTGGATGTTTATCTATCTATATGTAAGAAGTATTTGTTTAAAACATATAGTATCGTTGAGTTAGTATGGCATAACACAAGTCTCGAACCTACTTTGGGACTAACTCAATCTGTGTGATTTGTTCGTATATATTTATTTATTGATATATTTGGTGTTAAATTATTTATCCTTAGTTAAGTAGAATAGGAAACTTGATTTTTAAATCAAATTAACCCATTTAACTACTTAAATACTTTGTTCCCAAGTGTAATAGCGACTCACCGAACACAGATAAACCCTGCGAGGTTTCCGCAGTTCTGTAAATGTTTGTATGAGTGTTTTTTTTGTGTTATGTTGAATAAATGATTTAAAAAAAAAAACATGCTGCATACAAAATGATAAACCTACAACTGGAGATATTATTCCAATCAGGTGAACAACGAAAGTCAAAAGATAACATAATTCAAAACCAGAATCTAGTATAACATCTCAATCCTGCTGTCAATTTGCTTTTTTTTAAATTCAAATCAAGGCTTAGAGTCACTCGTGATGAAGCGATTGGGGTACGGATGTCTTGTCAGCTTTAAATGACGATTAGGGTCGCCGCACACTGGGCCCTTGCGACAAAAATCTGTATCCTACTAATATTACGAATGCGAAAGTTTAGATGTGAGTTATTGAATGTTTGGAACTCAATTGCGGAAAATCTATGACGGATTTCGATGAAATTTGGTACACGGGTGGAATAATACCGGGAATAGCACTAAGGGTACTTATTGTTACGAAATTTCCACGGCTTACTTATAAAATAATTCAACTAGAAATACTGTATAATATATGACAGTGAATGTCGCTCTAGCGCTCAATAAAAATGTACGAATACAGCGATACGTGACAAAGTTATGTGTCAAATGGCGGCAAAATTTATTTTGAAATTGTTTATTTATTATAAGAATATTTATTTATAAAATAAGGCATAAATGCTCCTATAATACTTATATTTTACAATTTCTGTGGCCCTTTGTCTCAAAGTAAAAATGTTTTTTTCAAACGTGAGATTCAATTGTATTGGTGTTGAATAAATAAAAAAAAAACAAAAAAAACATGAAACAGACCTTTGACTTTATGTAATTTAACTAATTATTATGGCACAGCGACCCAAAATGAGTCTTGGCCTCCAATAACAGGGCTTGAAACCGGTTAATAAAAAACCTAAAAAATAAGTGTTTTGACCTGGTTACGTAGTAACGCTCGGGCCATTACGATCGGAGTGAAAACCCTTTTGAATCGGTCTTGCGAGCGGAAATTACCTGGTTAATCCCGCGCGGGCGAGTGACAAGGACGGGTATATCGCTCAGCGTTTTATCTCACTTACGCATTTGCAAGTCTCAACGTGTAGATTGGTTAGATTTATATCGAGCGAGAGTGAGAAATAATCATAGTTAGAGCGAGATAGAACACGATCGTCGAAAAGAGCGAAATGTTTTGGGTCTTTTCGGTATTTTGAACAGGAACTGAAATGATATCGCGCTTTGAACATAACCAGAAATAATATATGGTTTTGCTCAACCGTAACTGATTTAAAACGCTCTTTTTTTAAATGTATGGCGCATCGAGTGAGCTGGTTTAGAATTTTAACCAGGTTAGCAAGCCCTGTCCAATAATAAGGATCTCCATTTGGGTCTGTCCTTTAAGTAATTTAACGATAACATTTATTCATTGGTAAAAAACTTCAAGCATTTCGGATCAAAAACTGTTCAGAAGAAACGCTGAAAGACATTTATCCTATAGTTCAAGTTACCACTATTGTTATACACGCCCACCGGTAATACCAAAAATAGATTACAATTTCATATTTGCCACACAAAACAAACAGTAAAATAACCCATTTTCATTGCAAATTCACCTCTATTACAACGATTTAGAGGTGACAAGGTAGCTTGGCATGCAGTTGGCAGCACTGTGCGGTGAAACCACATGACAAACCAATAAGTTTCTAATTTGTTTCCAAACTTCTTTACCGCTTTGAGGAGTTTGTCCCTGGATAAATTAACTGACATCAAAGTTAACACCTTTTCCAAGAAAGGAAATTTCGATTGAAATATTATGGCGCACCTTATAATGCGAAGCGTTTGAGGTTGTGCTACATGGCGGGCGCTTCATAGAAACGGCGCGTCAAATATACCTACTATGTACTACTACAAACGAAACTGTATATCCGTGAACACGTCAGTAACACGTCAAGGTGTGCGTTTTCATAGTCATAGCGTCCCAATACACAAAAGAACGGGGGAGAAGTGCGGGGAGTGCGGGGGGTGCCATATTGCGGGAGGGGCAGGGAGTTTCCTTTCTGTACGTAGTACTTATATTATTTTTTTGCCATAAGGCCACGGAGGTCGTCAAAATTTGTTTCTTTATTTGGATTTTTTATATGTTTCCAGTGAAACATTATATTTTGTTTTCAACAACTAAGTAGGCAAATACGTAGCAATTTAGCTGGAATAAATATTATTAATAAAGTATGTGTATGAATCTACTCTATTAAAATAAAACATACAAACTTGCTAATTACTATTTAATTGGACTTTCATGAAAAGTTAATTCTGAAGTACAAAAGAATGACGAATGCAAAAGATAATGGAGTTGACTGTTTTAAAATTGAACTGACATTTAAATTGAAAATGCTTTCACTGGCCAATGTTGCCAGAATAAATAATAAAACGACAATCCACGCGATTAATTTTAATATTTAAATATTTTCTTTCGGTAAAGCTTTTCCTTGTATTACTGTTACAAGATTGTCATGGCGAAAATAAAAATATACTTGTATATTAGGGACCCCGCAAAAGAAATGGCTCCTTCGCTTTCCTCCTTCCAATCTCAACTCAAAAGTTTTTATAAAGATTCTTTAGACATTTGTGTGTGTATCTATTTATTTATACTTACGTATTTTTTTGTATGTATTTATGTATACTTTAGATATAACTTTGTTTATGTAGTTCATGTTTTATTATATGTATTTCCGTGTTCTTCTGTTCTTTTTCTGATGCTATATCATTGCCTTACGCTACCCTTCTTGTTTCATTCAAATATTCCTTTCAAACACTTGGTTGACTGGAAGAAATCCCTTTTTGGGATAAGTCCGCCATTGTACGCCTCTCTTTTTGTTTCACTATCTTCTGTATTTTTCTTGGGTGTATGTGCAATAAAGAGTTTACAAACAAACAACAAGAAATATTTTAGTACTTCAGAAATTATAAAGTGGCCTTTTGAAAAATTATGATACATTTTTAATCATATTGCGTGTAAAATATTCTGTGATCTTGATTTTTAGTGGAGTTTCGAAATATTTCCAAAAAACTACAAAACCGAAGTTAATGTCAAAAATACATTATATTATACAAACATAACCTACGTGCAGATTGTAAAACAGCAATAATACAGTGATATATATACTGCCCTAGTATACCAAAGCGTTTCTACGGAACCTAATATTTTATGTAAATAAATTCCATTAAAATCCCAAATAAATGTCGCATTTCTCTTGAAGCTATTAATTAATGTTATGTTAATAAACATTCACGTTCAACAGAAGTGAAATAAACATGAGAAATTAACATATTTTATCTTGTTTCTGTTCATGAGGCAGTCGGAATATTTTAATTTTAAAACAAATGCACCACACCTTAATAATGCAGTGTTGATTACTCGCTCTGCATTTGGAAAAGTTATATTTATTACATACATACATAGAATCACGTCTTTATCCCTTACGGGGTAGACAGAGCCAAGTGTCGTGAGACTCGAAGGCCACGCTTAGCTAAATAATGGGCTCTCTAATGGAATGGAGATTCAGGTATAGTGACAGGTTGCTAGCCCATCGCCTATAAGTGGAGGAGTCCCCAGTTTAAAGCCCTTTCCCTCGATTGACTTTAACAATCTGCGCGAGAATAGAAGCAGCTGGCACATTCTATGTTTTTTCTTTGCTCCCAGACCAGCATGGAAGCAATTATCCCATTTTAAACGTAACTAGCGACTTGCCTTTGCTTCGCACGTATTATACAGGTGAATTCAAAATCATAGCAAAATTTCTACTGTTGAAGGTACTCATTATGAATAATATGTATGAGCAACTTTTTGTATGGGACCGACTCGTGAGATACCAACTACTAGCTTTCGCCCGCGGCTTCGCCCGCGTGAATTTCCCACGGGAACAGTGCTTTTTCCCGGGATGAAAGGTACCCTATGTCCTTCTCCGTACTTCCAGCTATGTGTATGCGAAATTTCAGGAAGATTGGTTCAGTAGAAAAAGCGTGAAGAGGTAACAAACAAACAAACAAACCAACAAACAAACAAACTCACTTTCGCATTTATAATATTAGTTAGGATATTATATATAATAATATTATATATAATATAATATGTATAATATTAGTTAGGATTAGGATTTGGGGAGAGTAGTAGTAGACATTCAATCACGCAAAATCTACTGGACGGATTAAGATGAAATTTGGTACACGCTTAGAATTTGACATGGAATAGCACGTACATACACTTATACACTATACATACACTTTTTATCTCGATATTCCTACGGAGACCCGGGGCGAATCAGGTAAATAAAAAAAATAAAAAAATGTTAAGTGTGCGCCTCGCCTAACGTTCATAACATATGCGAGTCGGTCTGTTTGTAACATTATCCGTAGTGTTGATGGGATAATGGCTAGTTAGCTCGATATAAATGTACGACAGTCTAAAAATAATTACGTCGGATCATTTATCACCTCTATTTTAATAGGCAGAAGGTTTAATTGGTGTTTGGATATTGGAAAAATTATGTCTAAAAATAATTATGATGATTTTATTTCTTGTCAATAAAGTTAATTAGTAATATTAAATAGCGAATTTATTTTTAAAATGGCGTCTGATGACTAATTGACATATACTTTTTTGATGGCAAATTGACTTTGATCGCAAACTTACAGTAACCCTTGTCCTAACTAATATCACAGAATTAATATAAGTACTACGTACTAATATTATAAAAGTGGAAAGTTAGTTTGTTTGTTTGTTGGTTTGTTTGTTTGTTACCTCTTGCCGCTTTATCTACTGAACCAATCTTCCTGAAATTTCGCATACACATAGTTAGAAGTACAGAGAAGGACATAGGGACATACTTTTCATCCCGGGAAAAGGCACGGTTCCCGTGGGAAATTCACGCGGGCGAAAGCTAGTTATCTACAGGCTTGTCTATGAAAAGTTTTCTTTGTTATGCTGGGACTTTTAGCCACGTTATGTAATTCCACTACCTACCACTATTAGTTCCACCACCAATTCGTCACGAATTTGTAAGTTCCAAACATTTAAAAATTAATTCGTCACACCAGACCACTACACCATTGTTTTTTTGTGAAAATTGTCTTAAATTTTCGCGCTTTAAACAAACAAACGGATCAGTAAGTAAATGTCCCGTTAACGGGACATTTCTAAGTCCCGTTTATGCGTTATTAATATCACAGTTATTTGTAAAAATCGTCTTGGCACGAAACGCGCTCAGACCATTTTTTGATGACGAACTATGATGAAGAGAGAGACTCTTTAAAGTCCAACTTTGTTGGTCAGTTTGTTATTTCTAAACGTTCTAACTAGATTTTTGTTCCAGGCTGGACACACGAGAAGGCGTGACGTCACACTGGTCCGACCCCTCCACCCTCGGAGCAAGAGCCAGCTTCAGAAGCGAGACCAGACCAGCTGTGCTCATCCTCACCAAACTACGGTAAGAAAAAGGTTTTCGTTGCACGTAATAGTAGGCCTTATCACCTCGTATTCAGGCCTATAATCCCATATTACGCACGCGTGAACAATGAAAATAACCGGCTGTTCTTATCCAAGCTACAGTTTAGTTTAAGGTTTCTCAACTTACTGGCATGGCGGGATGACATAGAATCACACTCTGCAGAATGGATTTCAATAGCTCAGGATAGGGATAAATGGAGGGAGGAGAGGGGAGGCCTTTGCCCAGCAGTGGAATATAAACGGCTGAATAATAATAATAACGACAAACCAAATAAAAAGTATACCTTATAGATATCGCAATCCCTAATACCCATAATCTGCAGACCACCATTTCTGACAAGTTAAGTAAGTACCAGGATTTAGCAATAGAAATAAAAACACAATGGAAAGTCCAGACCGTCCATATAGTACCGATAGTATTTTCTTCAACCGGCATCATACCGAAATCATTAAAACACAGCTTAAACACTTTAGATATTCCAAACCAATCACTCACCTTGATACAGAAAGCCGTAATATTAAACACCTGTCGCATCACTCGCAAATTTCTAACCTCATCTGCACTTACATCAACTTATAGTATATGAAAAAACTCCCTCTTATGCTTGGCTTTAGCCTGCATATTAGGCGTATACCCTTTTTCACAAAAGGAGAAAAACTATCTTTAAAAATAAAAATAATAACTTACTGGCACCACTATTACGTGCAATTTTCAGGTAATAGTAGGTCTTATTATCTCGTATTTAGGTCCATAATCCCCGTATATTTCCAGTGGTGACCGCTGGTTATGTCACTTACCACTGAGGATGAATAGGTCCCATGAATAACGCACGCGTGCTTTTTACTTTACATTATTGCACATGTGTCATAATCTTATATCCCAATCAAGTTCAATTCGTACAACATTGCAAATTATTATTATATGTTTGTCTACGGTGTCCACAATGCATGCTTAATTATATAATAATAACCGCGAAAGTACAGTTTTTAAACAATAGGGAAAATAACAACAGAGTAACAACCTTTTTGTGATGATTTTTTTTTTATTTAAGATAGGTTTGTTTCTGACCACAATCTTGCCCGAGGACAGAGATGAGGTCTACGATGAAGCGAGCTAAATGATGATGATGATAAATGATGATGATGATAAATGATGATGAACCACAGATATCGAAAGGTTAGGCCTAAGGACCAACAGAGTTCTTCACGGCTTATGTTAAAAAGCAACAAAATTAAAAAATTCTTAACCATTTTTTTTGGTCGCCTAAAGGGTAATTGAGTGAAAGAAGTATTGTAGAATTTGTATTGTATTATGTGTATGTGTATTTGGCCTGTGGTGTGGCCCTAGAATAGCACCAACCCATCTCTTCCCGTGGGTGTCGTAAGAGGCGACTAAGGGATTTAAAACACCGGAGGATGGGCAGCAGCATCTTTCCGCGTACTATGCCATCACACTGCGATCGCCAACCCGCCTGCCAAACGTGGCGATTACGGCAAAACCCCCCTCGGATAAAATCCTTGGGGAAGGGCCTTTGTCCAGCAGTGGACGTCATTAGGCTGAGAGAGATGTGTATTAAACACGTACTTACACGTAGAGTAGTAGAGAGTTTCCTTAATTCTACACCTACTTCAAATTCTTTGAATGACTTAAAGAAACAGTCAACTCTAGATAAAGCTTTTAGCATTATCCTCCTATTGTACTTTTACTTTTGTATTTTATACAATAAAGGTTAAATATATAAAATAAATAAACATTTCATAATAGAAGTATACAACAATGATTTTGCCTTAGCTCCTCAAGATACAGGCATATTGAATTACTGTACCTTTATTGGAAATTTTATACAAGCACAGACAACAACACATCAAGCTACACAAATTCATTGCAAAATCGCCTCTATTGCCGCCGCATAGGGTCCATGCGGGTGAGGGCAGGTTACTTGACTTGCTGATGACAGTAAAGCTTTGAAGACACCAAATCACTTTTTGATATAAAGCCGCCAGTGCGAAGCATCGATTGCTTTTTAAAATTGTTAAGGACTTTTTCTTGGAACAAGTCATAAGAGGAAAGACTCTGAATAAATACGGCGATACATCATCAGTCTGACTGAGTGACTGACAGACAACGCACAGCCAATACTACAGGGCGTAGGAAGCTGAAATTTGGATGAAGGTTCCTTAGGGAGTGTAGGGAGCACTATCTTATCTTAACACACAGGGTCCGAGATCCGGAAGTACTTCAAACCTTTTTTTTTTGTACTTACCCCAATGCCTTACTCACCCGCATCGGGAATTCTAAAGAAGGACTGCATGACCTTCAGAATATCACCTGTTGCGAAGTGCCTATAGTCCTCCAGGGCCGGATATGCTGATTCCAGGAGGTCCAGTCGCTTGTTTGTTAACTAGTCACAATAACACAAAATGTGTTTCATGGACTCTTCTTGGGGAGCACTAAATATGTACATCATCTTATTTTTGCGTTCGATGCAGTATGAATCCTAAGGATCAAACTGCGAAGTAAGGTTTGCTTTTGAAACTAGTTGGTCTTTTAGTTAGATCTAAAATGTGAGGTGCTTTGCGTGTATGGAACTCTAGGTGCGCGAGTTTGACTCGCATTTGGCCGGTTTTTAGGGTTTCGTACCTCAAAAGGCAAAAACGGAACCCTTATAAGATCACTTTGTTGTCCGTCTGTCCATCTGTCTGTCAAACTTTTTTTTAAAGCGGTGTCTTTCCAGCAAATAATAGCAGTGTTTTTGGAAAAGCCTTACAAACTTATGGTGCTATTTATCCGACATCAAAATATAGACGTATGTAATGGTATATAACTTGCACCTACTTTGTGCCACACACCAGTCGCTGTATCGCTAACCTAATTTAGCATAATGGCTTCGGAGATTCAAAACAATTTGCGCAAAATTGTGATACATTTAGATTGAAAACAACACAGATTATGGACACGGTTGATCCAGCGAGCTTCGTATAAAATTATGACCAAATTATGACCCAAAAATATTTTTTGTTAGTCATTCACTTTTAACAGAGTGGTCGTGATTACGGATCGAATTTCTCGGACTTGGCCGCTGCTCTTGCGACGGTCGAAGAAATTATAGTTTTTAACAAAAATTTAACCTTTGGCATAATCTTTTATTGTCGCCAGGGAAATTTTAAAAACTTCATGTCAGTCGAGGGATTCACTCATTGGAAGCCGATCCTGAATTCACATCAGGTCATGCTTAATGCTGCATTGTCATCGGAACTGAAAAACTGATGTAAAACAACTAAAATAAAAAATTCAATAATCAAGCTAATTATTCAAAAATAAAAAAACACAACTGACACATCACATAGCCTATATATGCCACTCCGAGAAATGCAAGGAATTTAAAAATACCTCTCAGTAACTAACATACATACATGCATAAACCCTGAAAACATAACACTCTTTTTTTTTGGTCAATCGTGTGAAAATAGATAATTTTCATTGTATGGGAGTGGCCTGTGGCGTGGCCCTAGAATAGCACCAACCCATCTCTTCCCGTGGGTGTCGTAAGAGGCGACTAAGGGATTTAAAACACCGGAGGATGGGCAGCAGCATCTTTCCGCGTAATATGCCATCACACTGCGATCGCCAACCCGCCTGCCAAGCGTGGCGATTACGGCAAAACCCCCCGTGGATAAAATCCTTGGGGGAGGCCTTTGTCCAGCAGTGGACGTCTTTAGGCTGAGACAGACAGACAGACACTAGGTGGACTCAAGGTGATGAATTTGCCACGAGGACCCCGAAAGGTAGCTACGGCACTACGTCCCAATAATGTAACAGATCTTAAATATTCAAGTAATGGCTCAAATTGTAAGTCAAAGGTGGTATTTTCTACAAGATCAAAGCAACTATATTTCAGTGTAAATTAGGGATTTCTGGGTAGGCCTCGTTTGAATATTAATTTGATGACAAAGTTGGTGTCAAAGGACATGTTTTACAAGTTGTAACTAAGATCGTTTGATTGATAGGTAAGCATCTAAAATTAACCGTTTATAATCTATCGTAATTAATTACTTCTCACCCTTAGTAATATGATGGATATATTGGAAAGTCAGTGTGTTGTAGTATTCAAATACAAAAGTTTGGATACAAAATGTTAGATAATATAAATTACAAACTTACAAACCGATTTCATGTTGAAAAATGTTGATTATTCCTAAACGGCTGAACCGATTTCGATGAATCATGGCTAAGGATTACACACACATTACACACGCTCGATTAAGTCACTTTTCAAACAAAAGCAAACTAAATCAAAATTGGTTCATTCGGTTGGCAGCTATGACGTAACATACATATACACAGACACGTCAACCTTGTAACACCCCTCTTTTTGAGTCGGGGGTTAAAAATGCTTCAGTGTAAGTAAAACATAGAGCACACGAGATCCTGTCCGCGCCGGACGTCCTTGTTGCTAGAAGGAGCAAAATAAAACCTTTTCAGATTATATTCGGATATTTATTATGGTTCATAGGCATAAAAATATTGCAATACAATAAAATAATTTATCTGTCATTCGTTATTCGAACTACGAAGAAATGAAATTATTCTTCATTCGGGAATAATTTTCGTCACGAATAAATGATTTGTTTGTCATTCGAATATTTGCCAATCTTCATAGATTTGGTACTTCTTACTTCCAGAAACGCTACAACCCTTTGTAATCTTGGCTTCTTCGAGTTTCTTCCACCTATCAGGCCCCTTTACCAAGTTCGTCCAGTTTTTAAATTTTCCAATTTCCCATCTTCTTATGGTCTCCCATTGTAGATTTGCAGCGCCCGTCAGGGTAATTTTCACTATTTTATAAAACAAAGACCATTAAACAATTTGATTTGATTTGTCGTCTGCAATACAGTCCATCCTCAACATAGATTTAGAATATACTCCAATACATACATACATATTATCACGCCTTTTTCCCGTGGGGGTAGGCAGAGACTAGCGATTTCCACCTGCTACGATCCTTACAGATCTCCCTCGCTTCCTCTACACTCATCACTCTCTTCATACGTGCTCGCCGGTTATGGGTGCTCCGAATATCTCCCTTAAGGAGGTCCGCAGTCTGGTTGGAATGCGTTCTTCGAGGTCGACCCTGACCAACTCTTCCATTCACCTCTTCTTTATAAATACCTTTCGTCAATCTCTTTTCATCCATCCTCTCAACATGCCCAAACCAACTCCAATATCTGATGATAATGTCTAGGTAGACTGGTAGAAAATGCTGTTGCATTAAGTCCGCCCATTGTACTTTAACATATGTTTATGTGCAATAAAGTTTAAATAAATAAATAATGATGTATGTTTGTCAACAGGCCCGAAGACAGCGGCCAGTACCGATGCAGGGTGGACTTCATCAAGTCTCCGACGAAGAACACGAGGCTGAACCTGACTGTCCTCAGTGAGTATGCACTTTTTTTTTTACTTTTTTTTCTAGCCTATTGAGGTGTCCCACTGCTGGGCAAAGGCTTCCCCTTTCTCTTTACTTATTTCACTTTATTTATATCATTAAAGCGGTGGTGGTCGAGTGCTAGGTCCCAGGTTCGAATCCTGCCCGTGCTACATGGTGTTTGTATACCTACCAATCTAACTCATGGGTCAGATTGGGTAGATACATGTATCTATGTTAGTTTTCATCGACCACCACTTGCTTCCGGTGAAGGAAAACATCGTGAGGATACCTGCACTCTAGTTGATGATTATCAGCTAGTGTGTGAAATGGAGAAGGCAATGGCAAACCACTCCGTTAACATTGCCAAGATAGTCATTGTGTCTGTTTCATTCTATATAATAACCACGACCCACAGTCATGACTCATGAGGAATACGACTAAGGGAGGATATAATTAAAACTAACGAATTCGTCAATGTCATGAAGTTAAAAGAAAAAAAAAAACAATTTTTTTTCTATGTCTAGTCTGTGGTCGATGAGGCTATTTAGACTCGACGCTACTAGTAGCTGAAGAATCATAGGATCGAGCTTTTAAAGAAAATCTCTACTGAATCTCTGCCCCAGAATGTATAGGTCAGGACATTATTATTATTTACATTTATTACCTCGTAACGGTCCATTGAAACAAACAAATTCAAAGAAGAACGCATTATTACAGGCCAATCAGATAAGCGCCCTCTAGCGGCCTATAAAGCAATCTCTGCAGATACCATCTAATACCGCATAAATCAGGCACCACATTCGAATTTCCTGCTTCCCGTTTGGATTAGTGTTTCCCGAGGTTTTTCTTTTGTTTTATTTCCTGTGGTGTTTGGACGCGTTTTCGTATGAAGAAAAGGCATGAACAATACCGAATCAATTGTTTTTTTTATAGTATTCGATTAATACACTGAAGGGAAGGAAGACTTATTCCCAAAGTACTACAAAAAAAGTTTCCAAACTACTCCATGAAAAAAATAGTAGAGTGTGTATTTACGGATTTGTGTAAACTATATCTTATCAAATACTTCGCTTTAGCTTCGAAGGTACCCTCGAAACCAAAAAGTATTTTAAAATTTATTTTCTATCTCTATCTTTAAGAAAAAACTACAGAATAAAATTATGATACGGTTTTCAGAGTTGTATATAAGGCCAAATAAAAAAAATTCTTTGCACTGATTCGTCGCCTAACCTGAGTTAATATAACAAATTCCTCGCGGAAGTCGCATGCAAAAGCTTGCTTTAGGCGATAATTAAAATGGACAAATAATGTTCTCAAACTGTAATACTGTATTAATTAATGGTAGGTAGTACACAATAACGTATCGCACGCTACAGTGGTCGGATGACGACTGAAGTAATAGGCTCATGGTATAGAGTCCCATAAGTATTCCGAGTGTGACATACATACATACATAGAATTACGTCTTTATCCCTTACGGGGTAGACAGAGTCAAGAGTCGTGAGACTCGAAGGCCACGCTTAGCTGAATATCTAATTCATGGCTAACAGTTTTAAAATAATCTGTAAGGGGCTTATTAAAACCATATTTTTCTTTGCAGTACCACCAGAGAGGCTGATCATCCTCAACCACGAGGGTAATGAGATCACCAACGGGGTACTAGGACCTTATGATGAAGGCACTGAGGTCAATCTGACCTGCGTGGCTGTTGGAGGTAAGAAAACTAAATATTTCTCATTTCTTCTCAGCAGTGGTCGTTCCGAAATGCTAGTAATTTGTAGCTTTGAGATTGCGAATGCTTGGATATGAGTTTGTGAGGATGTTTGTTATTCAATCACACAAAATCTACTGGACGGATTTCGATGAAATTTGGTACACGGGTAGAGAAACTAATATTATAGATGCGAAAGTTCGGATGAAAGTTTGAAGCCGGCGACCGGGGCTTTGCTTCCGTGGTAATTTCGGGTTTAAAAATACCCTAAGTGCTATTCATATTATTTTTATACCCGTATGCCATAAGTTACATCGAAATCCGTCCAGTAGATTTTGCGTGATTGAGTAACAAACATCTAAACTCACATCCAAACTTTCGCATTCATCATATTAGCAGAGGATTATAGTAAAATTTCTAATGCTTCAACAACGAAGATGTTCAATTAGGCCTTGCGTCTATTGTTAAACAATTGTTATCGAAAAACCCGATAAATAAGGATTAAGTATACATACATACATATTATCACGCCTTTTTCCCGTGGGGGGTAGGCAGAGACTATCGATTTCCACTTGCTACGATCTTTACAGACCTCTCTCGCTTCCTCTACACTCATCACTCTCTTCCGCACTTCTCCCCCGTTCTTGTGTAACTGTGGGACGTTCGACTATGAAAACGCACACATTGACGTGTTACTGACGTGTTCACGGATATACAGTTTCATTTGTAGTAGTAGTAGGCATATTTGACGCGCCGTTTCTATGAAGCGCCCGCCCTGTGCTATAGACCAAGATTGTAACTGATGCAGAAGCTTATTGAAATTTGCACTTTAAATTGAAGCAAACAGTTCCGTAGTTCAATTTGTATTATACGGAAACTATCTCCTGAGAATTTCAGGATGTATTATGCTAAACAGATGGAAACGTTATGAGATAAACTATGTTCTACATTTCAGCTTTCAAGATTTACTGTTAAATTCTACGCCAGTTTGAAATGAATTTATTTTATCGAGCTACATTTTTCAGGGGGTTTTACATTTAATTCAAAAAGATTAATCGAGGTAGATTGATCAACACTTTATTGCACCATTTACAGAAAAGAACATACAAAGTAATGACAAAAGTAAATACATTAATGAGCGCAAAGGCGGGCTTATCGCAAATGCAATTTCTTCCAGACAACCTTTGGTGGAAGGAAATATACGAGGTATTTGTTAACTAAAGGGCAAGCTTCCTTGACCAGAGGCTTGACCCCTCAAGTATCGTTTAGGGTTTACGTTTGTGAATACGGGTGTAAGGTGTAAGTATTGTCATTCAAATTGGCAATGCTGCCAGCCTTTTGGGCACGATGCCGCAGGCAACGCTCATACAATTTGTATTTTTTTGTATTTAGTATATTTTTCTAGTTTTGCATAATGCTGATTTTAAGTCAATAAGAGATGTATTTGAACCTTAAACTAAAACTAACTAAAATATGACTTAAAAAAAAAAAACAATAGTAGATTTTACAACAAGTGCACAAAACGAATAATTTTTATCCGAGGGCGAGGGCTGATAGTAATGTCGAGGATAAAAGTCGTTTTGTGGACGAGTTATAAACTCTGCTTTTCACTTCGATTGCGAGGAAATAAATCAAATTAAAGAAATTAATAATCGCACGAAAAAACAAGAGGTGTTTCCCGCCGCTTTATTTTTTTTAAATCTTACGACATTGATAGGCTTGGGCTGCAGACCTATACAGCCTACTATTATATTAATTTTGTAATAATATTTTTAACATAATTAAATAACATACCGTACTTGAATTTAAATTTTAATATCTTTGACGTCTTAAAAAACACATAAGGCAAATAAATTAAAAGTAAATATTATAAAATAACAAATTCTATCTATGAACTTTTTATCGTGTTTGGCTGTATGGCTCATTTTCTTTGCCTTAATATAGATAAATTTATGAGTAGATACGTTAATGCCCTTGTGCACAAAATTCGATTTTGTGCAGCCTATATCCTGCACAAATAAGCACTTTCCGAGCATGAGAAGTGAAAAAAAAGTTAATATTTGAAGACACAGATTACATATGACGAATTTAACTCTAACGGGATAGACAGAGCCAAGAGACTCGAAGGCCACGCTTAGCTGTATATCAATCAATCAATCAAAAAAATCTTTTATAATCTGCGCGAGAAAAGAAGCTTTCTTTTTGCTTCGCTCCCTAGACTTGCATGGAAGTTTATTATTATTATACTATCTCTGAAAAATCGATATAAATAAAAACGCACGTAACAAATTCTATAAAAAAGTCTTGATGTAACCACAAAAACATCAAACAGTCTCCGCAAATGGAATTAAAAAACCGATACTAAAAAAAACCATTCAGTTTATATCCGTGGAACCTCACCACAACAACAGAAGCCACAAGTAGATTTATGTTTCTTAAAACAAAACAAAACAAAACATAAAAGAAGAACAACTGGAAGATAGTACAATTTTAACGAGCGACGTCACTGGCATGAAATAAAAATAAAAAGAACAAGTTCCAATTTCAAGTTTTAGCTATGAGAAATAAATAACTGGCTGACTCGGTTGATCAACTTGGTAGGACTATTGTTTTGCCGAGAACCAAAGATATAGAAAAAAATAGTTCCAGGTATAGACTTCCTAGATGGCGAATAACTAAAAGGCGAGAGCAAAAAGTATTATACAAAAAGCAATAAATTCTTACGGCACGATGCTGGCATTAAAAAAAAAATTAGTAATAAAACTATCTATAAAGTATCCTGTCAAAGATTGTGATTTGTGCAACTGGCAAGAGCGGATCCAGTACATTTTATATTTCTGGGCACCGTCTTCCGTTGACAAGAATATTTCCGCACCATATTAAGGAAGTTTCCGCGTGTTCATTGAAAATTTCGAGAACGGGACGTTGGCGGATTAATTTTATAAAATATACTTGTAAGAAACTTTTACTACTAAATGCTTTTCTTTTAACAACTTGAATCTTAATTTGATATGCTGTTATGGAAAATCGCTCCATTGATAAGTAGGTTGTCAACTTGGTACGACTATTGTTTTTTCAATAATGTTGCAATATAAAACGCATAAGTGCTGCCTCTTATAGAGGGTTTTTATATTTCTGGTCAGGCTTTAAAACACTTAATTCATGATTGTTTTTTCGTTTATTTTATGGTTAAAACTTCGCTGTTCTTCTGGCTGTATGAAAAAAGTAAAACGTAGTCCCCGAGGCAAAAACAATGGTTATTTCTGTCTTTGTATCATAGCTCTCAAACGGATAAACCTATATAAAATGCGAATTTATCGTAAGCTATTATCGCAATCGTCAGTTATGTTTTATGAAAATAGGTCCCATTTATGATTTGATATACTACAAAATAATTTAGATTGACAGATTTTTAAAACTGAAAATTCCTTAAATATGTTTAAAAAATTGAAAAAAAGAACATTTTGATATTCAAATCAAACGCAGATCTTTTAATTCTTTTCAGCGGGTATTTCATTAAATCAGTTGTTAGGGTACCCCTGTCAAACGTCACCAAGTCTCGCTGGTGTTAAGCCAAAAATGCAAAGCTCATACATACCGATCTGTAACAAGCCATAAGCTACAGCGATTTTTTAACCCTGTACTCAAAAAGAGGGAAGTTTGTTGCAACGGATGAAGCGATTTTAATCTAGTTTTTTCTACGAATTTAATTTCCCTGTAAAGTGTAAGACCAAGGGGGTTAAAACGGCCAAATTGATGAATCGGAATATGATCCATTTCTCATTTCCTGAATATTTAAAAATGAACCTTGTTGCACCAAACATAAGGTTCATTTTTAAATATTTAGGAAATGAGAAATGGAGAATATTACGATTCATCAATTTGGCCGTTTTAACCCCCTTGGTCTTACACTTTACAGGGAAATTAAATTCGTAGAAAAAACTAGATTAAAATCGCTTCATCCGTTGCAACAAACTTCCCTCTTTTTGAGTACAGGGTTAAAAAATCGCTGTAGCTTATGGCTTGTTACAGATCGATATGTATGAGCTTTGCATTTTTGGCTAACACCAGCGGGACTTGGTGACGTTGACAGGAGAATTACCCTAACAACTGATTTAATGAAATACCCGCTGAAAAGAATTAAAAGATCTGCGTTTGATTTGAATATCAAAATGTTCTTTTTTTCAATTTTTTAAACATATTTAAGGAATTTTCAGTTTTAAAAATCTGTCAATCTAAATTATTTTGTAGTATATCAAATCATAAATGGGACCTATTTTCATAAAACATAACTCGCAAATGAATGTGAAAACGATCCTATTACGATTCATCAAAGTGGCCGTTTTAACCGCCCAGGTATATGCCCCGAAACTCAGAAGTAGTCATAAAGAGTAGGCACATTCGTTCTTTCTTATCCAGACAATTGATAAATCAGTCAAATCATACAACTACCTAGACCTAAACCCACTTCAAATGATATAGGTATAGTCTTTTGACACCTGTCTTTAAATCTTAGTAAAAATTAGTACATCTATCTCTGTTCTTATTTCAAAAGTATATTCTGCTGTCATTAACACTCATCCTATATTGTTCGAAGTATAGAAATAATAACATTTTCAATTTTTAAATCACACCCGCTTGCTCCTATGACTCGCCCCACCACCCCTAGTTTGACAAGGGTAGCCCAGCGAGACCCTTTTGTTTCACACAATTTTTTTTATACCCTGTTCGCAGCTTCCGTTGTTTTAGCATTTCCGGTGAGTTTTAGAGCCTCGGTTACGTTTTTACCGCTTTGTTAGCTAACACAATGTAAGCGTGATGGCGTTAACTAGGGCCGAGTAATAAAGAGAGCTGAAAAATCAGGTTCGCTCACAGTTTATTGCATACTCGTTAGATGATGAAGATTCACTATATCAGTTTATTGAAAAACACAGCTACAATTTGGCCAATATGTATATCGTTACAGTCTAACTTAAACATCTATCAAAATTCGTCCTTAACTGTCTGAGTGGCTGACAGACAACACACAAAACTACTGGGTGTAGGAAATTTGGCATGTAGGTTCCTTTGGAAGTGTAGGGGAGCACTAAGAGAGAATTTCTCGAAATTTCCACGGGAACAAAGTCCCAGGCTAGTCTATCAATGTATCATCTATCAAAATTCTTTCGTTACTGACTAAGTGGCTGATAGACAACGAACAGCCAAAAGTACTGGGCGTAGGTACGAAACTTTAGGGAGATATCTCACACGTAAATCGTAATCCTTCACTCATGGCGTTTTATATAACAACTACCTTTCCGCGCCCGCGGCTTCGCCCGCGTGAATTTCCCACTGGAACAGTGCTTTTTCCCGGGATGAATGGTACCCTATGTCCTTCTCCGTACTTCTAATTATGTGTATGCGAAATTTCAGGAAGATTGGTTCAATAGATAAAGCGTGAAGAGGCAACAAACAAACAAACAAATTATTTCTACCTACGATGACGTCACGCCAGTCATTTTAGGGATGGGCGCAACATAAACGCGAATTAAGGCTAACTGAGTAGCACGCGTGATGTTAATCCATTGGACAAACACCGGGCACGCTTGGACATATTGCTTTAGATACCGCATGTTTGTTCGGTAGTATGAAAACCGAGCGAGCCATTATTTTCTACCTACGATGACGTCACGCCAGTCATTTTAGTGATGGGCACAACATAAACGCGAATGAAGGCTAACTGAGTAGCAAACGCGTGATTGTTTGTCCATTGGACAAACACCGGGCACGCTTGGACATATTGCTTTAGATACCGCATGTTAGTTCGATAGTATGAAAACCGAGGGCCCATTATTTTCTACCTACGATGACGTCACGCCAGTCATTTTAGTGATGGGCGCAACAACTGACTAGCAAACGCGTGATTGTTTGTCTACTGACGTTTGACGACCTCCGTGGCCTAACGGTTATCATGCCAGACTGCCACACCGGCGGTCCCGGGTTCGATCCCCGGTCAGGTCAAGATGGAAAATGATCTTTTTCAGATTGGCCTGGGTCTTGGATGTTTATCTATATATGTATTTGTCATAAAATATAGTATCGTTGAGTTAGTATCCCATAACACAAGTCTCGAACTTACTTTGGTGCTAGCTCAATCTGTGTGATTTGTCCGTATATATTTATTTATTTATATTTATTGGACAAACGCCGGGCACGCTTGGACATGCGCGGCATCTAGCTAGAGTATATCAAAATCTGTGCCTGGAATGCTTAAAACCGGAAGGAATGGCGTGAGGAGACCTAAAAAAAAAACAAAAAAACTCCTTTTGTAGTGTAATTTTTTATTGATATTATAACCTGTGATATCTTCAAAAATAAAGGAAAAAAAGCTACAGATAAGCGAATTGGAGCAAAACTATAGTATATATTGCTGCCACGCCCACAACTTACATCAGTAACGCCGCATCGACTCAAAGTCCCCATATTGATAACTTCTGAAAACTCACCCTCAAAAGACGAACGACGTTTTTCAAAAGGTATCGATGTGGTGCTGCAACACAGATAATAAGATAAATTCTAGCCGCGCCCCGGGGCTTCGCTCCCGTAAGAATTTCGGGATAAACAGTACCCTATGTGCTATTCCCGATATTTGTCTACCCGTATACCAAATTTCATCTAAATCCGTACAGTATATTTTGCGTGATTGAGTATCAAACATCCTCACAAACTCGCAAAGTCACAAACTCACGTCCAAACTTTTGCATTTATAATATTAGTAGTAAGTAGTTTCATTTATTGTTTAATTCAAAACCAGAGTGAATAGGCTGCTTCTGGGTAAGCTCGCTACATCGTAGACCTCATCTCTGTCCTCGGTCAAGAGCAAACCCATATTTAATAAAATAAAAAAAAATTTGCAACCAATGCGATTTAACAATAGACTCAATGCCTAATGCGGTCCCTTTGTTGAGAAAGGATTAAAGTTAAAAAAAAAAAACATTTTTGGCACAAGCTTTTAGTGTCGCCATGGATTTTTCGTGCTAAAAAGTATTGTCCGTGCAAATAACCTTTGAGGAGTTTCCTTACTTAAAGTCTTCTTAAAGTCGATCCAGGGTGCAGTATCAGGGCAAAGCTACGTTGTACAGCTAGTCGTACAAAAAACGAAATAATGCCGAAGATATTTATTCTCTTTTGACTGTCCGTATACTTCGTACACAACATAATATTCCTTATTCACAAGGGAGGATATTAGGCTAATCTAGAGTAATGTGTGTTATATGTGATAGATCATCATCAACTGCCTTCCTTGATCCACTGCTGGATACAGGCCTCCTTCCGTCTACTCAAACCTTCTCATATAGCTTCAATATTACATATCTAAGGGTCAGAGATGACCAAATCCCAGTATTTTCAAGGAAAACAGTTATTACTTACCAGTGTAATATTGTAGAGGGTTTGAAATAAAAACAAGTTTAGCATAGGCGACTTTTCGATAAAGATGTTCACACGTCCAACAAAGAGCCGTTTCTACAATTAGATCCTTGAATAACCATAGCCAGGTCTCTGAATAGTAAATCAAATTTGTCCATGTGGGGCATTTCAAACTCTGAAAACGAAAATTAATTTAGCTATTTTGAATTACCAAGATCTCTTGACCCTTAGACAGAATGGTTAACAAGTTCGCATGTTAACCAAATTGGTCTTAATTTCATAGGAATTAAGTTAAATTCCCAGCGCGATCATAATTTGTACACTGCTCTTGATATGCCCAACAGTTCAGCATTTTCTATCACTGCTAAAAGAACTGCCGATATCACAGAAGAAATAGAAAATAATAAGAATATAAATGACCAACTTACAAATCCCATATTTGACAAAGTTATTAGGACTTCAATAAATAATAAGAACTGTGTCAACGTTGAAATTATATGAGACATAATCTGCAAAACAGAATGGTTTAATCCTTGTAATCAATAATTTACATGTAATAAGATAATAAAAACAAACAATCACACACTTATTAACATTTTGACTGTGCAGAAAACACAAACACATAGTGCAAATAAAATCTAAACGAAAAATACCACGAATTTTGAGGACTCGAATGTCAAGTTTATGGCATCAACTATTTGATTATATTTCTTCAAAATCTTATTACATTTCTCAAATGCATGTTCGTGTTTATTGTACAAGTTAATATTTCTCGTTATTTTTATCAACTCTGTAAGTTTTAGTCCCAAAAATACCATGATAACCATGTAGTAAGCCATTTGTAAATTTGATATCACCGTTGTTGCGATAAATAATGCTCTTATCCATGACCATCGTTTGTCTAAACAGATCTTCACAATAATATAAAATGAATAAAACAATATTAGAGAAATACTTGAAATCCAAGCCATTTTTTTGCAAACAAGCATATGTTTCTTATTCTGATGATCTTCGACGATGTTTTGAAGCAACAACACCAGTTTCACATTACTTTCCTTTTGTACAACCGTCAAGATGCATAAACCAGCAAACTGCAGGACGAAGTGAAAATAAAGAAAACTGTATATTATAAAAAACTTTTCACTGCTGTAATTTGTTTCTGTCATCGTGTAATAACAAAGCAATGTTTTAATTACGATGGCAACGGGCATTATAATGATGCTTTTAATTGTAATAACACTGATGCCATTATTAGTGTTATCAAACTTTTTAAGTGATAGAATACTGAAAATGTAATGGAATGGCTTAATGATAGCGTAGAACTCGTCATGTGTAATTGGACACATGATTACGACTCTAGCACTGCCAGTTTCATTGAAATTGATCAATAAAAAGTAATCCACAAAATGGATTGTCTGTGCTACTATTGAAATGTATTACTTACTTAAATTAATAGTACATTATATATAAGTGCGGTAAGTTGAAAATTACAGCCGAGGCGATATTTCTAGCCCGAGCCGTAGGCGGGGCTACAAGAAAGGTAGAGAGGCTGTAATTTTCAAAGCGCACGTATGTCATACGACGTTTTATAACATATTTGCGAGGAAATATTTAAATAAATCTCGGAAAACGACAATACCAAAGAAAAAGCGCGCGATATAATTTTACTTGTTCACAAATTAGCGATGCGTGCGCCCCATGAGTCATTAGTAAACACATAAATTGTTAAAACTATTGTTATAAATATTATAGACAGAGAATCTGTTAAAACAGAATTATGGACACCGAATTTCAAAATGAAAATAAATCATTAATTTCGTTGTATTTAAGAGGGTCATTGCATTTAAAAAATTATGGTCCTGATCCGACGCACTGCAAAGAGTACATAATCACGGGACTACCATATAAAAATGGGTCATATTAATTTCAAAAAGCGGAATAATTTCGCAAGAACGAGATGCAAGAATAGAAGAAACTGGAGGTATCGAAAAGGAAATAGTTGCCATTAAAAACTTCCTCGTTTTATGTATCAATTTTTATATGGAGTTTCGATACACTGACGGAAAGCTTTTCTGATATTTATAGGAATGCAGAGCTGTAGGCTGCTACAACTCTGAATAATCCTGGTGGATGTCTGATAATGAATATTCGTTACAGGTCGGCCTACGGCTCGCGTTTCCTGGTGGAAGTCTCACGCACTCTTAGCCAATTCTGAAGCGCGAGCCACCGTGTCCTTCAGACTTCATAGGTCCGACTACGGGACTGATATTACGTGTCAGGTAAGTTCTTTGTTCCTTTACTAATTAACTAACCGGACTCAGTGACCCAAAATTAGTTTTGGCCTTCCAACCTATACCTATTATAATTGCAGGACTTGGAAATTGACTTGTTCCTTTAAGGGCTCTCAGTAAGTGAAAACGGCAATATTGGCTGTTTTCTATAAGCTGCTGTTTAAATAATTGAAGAGATTTCGCCCTGAAATTTCTGATATGTATTGTAGAACGTATGTTTAAAGGGAGGACTGTTTCCAAAACACGATGGGAAAAATTTTGCTCGATAGAAAAAAATCCTGAAGTTACCTCTAAAATTTCATATGAATACAGATAACATCCGTGTTTTATAATAAAAAATGTTTTAAAATCACCAACACAAAGGTATTTTACCTTTTCGATTTCGTGACTGATTTCATCATCATCATCATCATCATCGTCAGCCTTCCATGACCCACTGCTGGGTATAAGCTGGGTGACTGATTTAAATTTTTGAAAAACTAAACATTTCTATTAACTTTTTGATAAAAATGTGAATGGCGCGCAACCGGGACGTCCCCCCCCCCCGCCTCAGCCGCTTCATATGAATTTTCGCTGACCGCCTACTACTCTCAGCCTAAAGACGTCCACTGCTGGACAAAGGCCTCCCCCAAGGATTTTATCCATGGGGGGTTTTGCCGTAATCGCCACGCTTGGCAGGCGGGTTGGCGATCGCAGTTGTGATGTCATAGTACGCGGAAAGATGCTGCTGCCCATCCTCCGGTGTTTTAAATCCCTTAGTCGCCTCTTACGACACCCACGGGAAGAGATGGGTTGGTGCTATTCTAGGGCCACACCACAGGCCAGAATGAATGAATAAATGATATAAAATTGTGGCTTTAATTTCAAGATCTACCGTAGAAAATGAATCTGGAACTGAATGAACCCTCCATTATCATTATCATCATCGTCAGCTTTCTACTACCCACTGCTGGGTATAAGCATCCCTCTGTCTACGCCAAGCTTCTCTATCCTGGGTCATCGCAATTCAGTTCTTACCAGCAATACTTCTTACATCGTCGACCCACTTAGCAGTCGGATGTCCTGTGTACCCTTCACTTTCATCTAATATGACGAAGCCAAGACTTTCCTAATACTTTCTATTTTTCAGCGGTTTTGATTGTATCATTTCTGTATTTTTGTTTGTGTCCATCGGACCCACGATGCTTGTAACTCAGTGTTGTCCGTTTATTTTATTTTTTTTGGGATGAATTGGTATTAAATACTTGTTATTTATCCACAGGCCGTGACGGACCCTTCAATCTCGCCTGTCTCTGAGAGCCTCTCCATTGACATCAATCGTAAGTACAGTTCAAATGATATTTTAAAAATGCCAGTATTTTTTCTTCTTCTTCTAAAGGTGCCTCTCCAGCTAGTGACTAACTACAAGAAGTTAAGCATGTTAATCGCTAAGGGTTAGCGATTAACATGCCCAAGTCCTTCTTGTTCTTAGCTCTGCGGAACAGCTCAGCAGCATTCGCTATCCCGGTCCACTCTCAGAAGTTTCGTAACCAAGACTTTTTCCGTCTTCCGACCTTTCTCTTTCCAGCGACTTTGCCCATTATTATCAGCTGCAGGCTGCACCAGTATTTTTTAAGCCATTGAAACCTTCAAAAAACGAGTCTACATCTTCTTGAAAGGCCGGTAACGCTCCTGTGATACCCTTGGTGTTGCAGTTGTCAATATGCAGCGTTGATCGCTTACAATTAGGTGACCCGCATTTGCCGCCCTACGTTACAAAATAAAACAATATTTGGACAAAACCGAAGCCTTATTTCCTTTCATTACTCCGACCACGTACATACATTCTCCTTACGTTAAGCCTAAAATACTATAATACAACCTGTCAAGTTAATAAAAACATATTCCTTCCATATACATTTTATCTCATCCCCAAAAACCCTGATTGACGCATCATTACCGCTCTAAACGTGACTTGCCAGTTTATCTTGCATCCCTTTCGCACATTCAATAATGACTATTACCCTCCCTGTCACGCGATGGGATTATTATGTCGATATTAGATGAATGTTATGATATTGTGATGATTTAGTATTGGTCGGGAGAAAAGTGCCCGTGATTATTTTTTTTTGTGATATCTTAGTTTGTAATTGAGATAATATATATTGTTTTTATCAATCAAAATACAATTATCGCAAGGTTTCTTCGCGTAACACTCAAGTTTATGTTCATCAGGCTCAACCCATTCAATGATCATTCAAAGAGAATCGTTTCGAATGTTGCTTTTTTGTTACTAATTCCTCCCACTACTCTGTGAAATTTTAAGAGTGACAAATGAGAAGAAATCTTTTATCCTACTGTACCTTTAAAACAAAATTTCATCATGCGTTATCAGTTGCAATGTCGACTGTCTAAAAACGATGATCAATAACTTTAGGCTACGCTACGCTAACAAATTAAATAGGTACTGAAAAAGGTCACATAGTTTTGATTCTTTGTCGTAGAGTCCCACTTTTGTATCCCACTTTTCAGATATTGATGACATGCCAACCAAGTTAATAGTAACATTAATTGCATATCTTAGAAAAAGTTAGTATTTGGGTTGGTTGGTAGTTCATATGGGTTAATATTGTTTCCTTTAAAATAACAACAAAACCAACCTATATCACGAAACAAAACAAATCCAAAACGCGAAAATCGCTTACATAAATCTTGATGAAATCTCCGGGCACATCGCGATGTTAATCAGATTGGAACTTTTTAATTGACAGTTTGATATACTGATACACTTTTGACTCTGAGTGTACCGACAGTGATATTGGGCGCTGATATTTTTAAAGGATGCTGTAAATAATGACGTAATATGTTTGCTGGAGATTTTGATGTGATAAAGCATTTTTTTATTTTCTGTGGAATATTCGGATCCGGAAATTGTTGATTTTGATTTGTTGTGATTAATTCATTAAATGTTACATTTGATTGATCTGAATTGGTAAAATATCTGCTACATTTCGCTTATTTTGCTTCGTTTCGCTTAATGAGGGTTATCGTTCTTCCGCTGTTTGTCTGTTTGTTTGTAGTATCTTTATTACTAAGGGTACATAATGCGCTTGTTTTTTTTTTGTGTGGAAAGACCGTCGTCTCGTCCATCCAGCCACGGGAAGCCGGGCAGGTATTTGGGACTCGAACCCACCAAAACCACACGGTGTCAACCCCTACCGCATTTGTGCCAGGACCGTGTGCTTCTCTCGCTCCACAGCCCTGGCGCGGCGGCCGCCACCACGGCGGCTCCAGCGCGGCTCGCTCTCGAACTACCTCTCCAGCGAGAGGTTCGGAGCGGCCAGCGGGATAGCTGCCAAATTTCCCGCTAGGGTAAAGGCGCACTTGACACGGATGCGCCTTTCTACCCGAAGGCCGTTAAGCCGGGCGACGGAATCCCGTTTCCGCCACCCAACCAGCCTTCAATTTTTTGGGACCTGACAAGGTCAGGCCCTACCTTATCTCAGCCACAGGGGATAGGTTGTCCCTATCCACTGCGGCCGAGACAGGCCCACCACACGTCGGCTGCAGAGGACAGGGAGAGCGGCTCACTGCAATACCGTCACGCCTCTTCCCCTGCGGCCCCTCCGACACCGTGCCCAGCGCCACGGCCACGCTCGCGAGCGGAGGATAGGGAGAACGGCGCACCGCGATACCGGCACTCCTCTTCCCCCGCGACCCCTACCACGGCTGTGAGGGTAGGGAGTGTGTTCCCCGTACTCTCACAGCCAGGCCACTGACAGCGGCCTCCTCCCGGCCCAGGGTCGTCACTCCCGGGCCATGGGTTCCTCTTAGCTTCCCTGCGGCCGAGACAAACCGCTGGTACTGAGCCCCCCCATCGCTACAAGATGAGAACCCGTTCGGGGGGATAGTGAGCTTAACATAACTAAAAAGAACTAGTTTGCGCTGTACGCGAGAGAGGTCTGTCTGATAAAGATATTGATATTCCCAAATAAATCGAAATCGGACATTTCACTATATATGATGGAATCGAGGACTACTTAATTTTTGACTATTAAAATTATACTATTTAAAATAATCTATTTATTTATTTAGTCGTATGGCATGCATGCACCCAGAGTCGCCCCTAGTAATATTTAACTAGTAGCTATAACCTAATATCTAAATTCTTAACCCTTTGGGCTTCGTTCGCATCCGGAGAGAACAAGTCCAGGGAGTTGTATATTTTCTTTTTGGGCAGTCGTGGATGATGTGATGGACAGACTGCACGGGTGCACCACAATCGCATGCCGGTGAGCTTCGCCAACCACACCTGAACATATATTCACCGCAGAGTCCGTGCTCAGTGCGTAATCTATATTTAGCTGACACCAATCTCGGCTGGGCTCTGAGAACCCCCAGGGCTTTGTGGGATCATAGTGTGATGGGGCGGCCTTGGGAGGGTTAGACCTCCTAGAAAATTATCTATTTTGACTACATTATAAACTGTTACAATCACAATTTCTAATTATAAATCCGCCTGCCGTTCCATCCTTCTACATTTACTAATACCCAACAGGGTTCATATTGTACCTACCTAAAACCAGTTACTGTATTAGTAGTTATGACTGAATTGTATGGTATGAAACGAACTTCCAATTACACTAAAATCAAATATTAACGAGAAAAATATCAAGAATAAATTAAAACAACATTTCTTAAATTTACCTACTTAATAAACATAATAAAATCTATACACTTTACGTAATATTATACAAACAATTAAAAATATAAAAAAAGCGCGAACATATCTGACTTATTTGAATCATGCTGTATACTGCATGCGACCGAGTAGATTCCAATCCGGTTCTCACTCAAAGTATTCTACGGCCTGCTGTCGTCATGCGACCGAATGATGCATGCACTATTTATAAACTACCTACTACTTACTTCTTTTAAAAATTGTGTAGTACTTGGCTTTAATTGATTATTTTATATTATATTAAGTATATTATCGAGATGGCGATTCCAATGTTCAGAAAAACCAAATCTGGTTTATGAAACATTGTACACTGTTCACTTATATTGTAAATTGTTATATGTAAATAAATAAATAAATAAATAATAAACGCAATAAATGATATGATGATGATAGCAAGTACGTACAATACTGTCATATCAAATTCTAATGAAAATATTGTACCATCTGACAGACCATACTCGTCAGTAACGCAAACTATAACCCTTATATTTCTTTCATATAAGTTTTAACCAGAGACATAGAAAAAAAATCGTTAATTTTTTTTCTAGCTCTATGGTTTTAACACAAAAGATAAACTCAACTGCGTGGTGCGATTATTGAATTGTTTTTATATGTATTTTTTTGCAGTTCTTGGATTGTTAATCGGGTCTAAAAGACGTGAACCATGCAGTGTTATCCTTTATTATTTATTTATCTACGACATCTTCAAATCTCGATCCGTTCCGGGATGAAATATGGCTCGATCCGACCCGGTTTCGGAGCTACGAACTTCCAAACTTACTCCATATTTCATTCATTGTTTGCATCGGCCCGGATTTGTTTCCTGATATTTTAGTCTATACATACTTAATACCTTGTTTTGGTATCCTCTGTAAAAGTTTAAATCCCATAAATTACTTTAAAAGTGCAAGTTTTGAAGCGCAATTCTTCTGACGCGACAAGATTCTAATTTAGATAATTATAATAAAATAAATAATAAATATATACGAACAAATCATGCAGATTGAGTTAGCCCCAAAGTAAGTTTTAGACTTGTGTTATGGGATACTCACTCACTGATACTGATATTATATAATACACTAGCTATTACCCGCGGCTTCGCCCGCGTGAGTTTCGCTTACATGAAAAATCTTTTTGTGGTCCAAACTGTAGTAATCTAAACTCCAGTACGCAAAATTTTTGCCATTTGGTTATCCCGTCTCCCGCGGGAATATATGTTGATGAACGGGAACAGATGTTCCAGATCTTCAGTATTTATATGTCAGTAGAAAATGCTCATCAGGTTGAACGACTTTTGCTAAGGCGCCATTTCCATATATGTAATAGTGTAGCTGGTCTCTTGGAGTTCTTCATCAGATGACCCTGACCTTCGATTTTTATACGTCAACAGAAAATGCTCGTCAGATTGGTAAACTTTTACAAAGATACCATTTCCATATTTCTTATAGTTTTGCTGTTCTGTTATGGTTCTTCATCAGGTGTACCAGTTTTCAAAATCAATTATAGCCTATATGTTGCCCAGGCTTAATAGCTATACAACAAAAAAAAGTTTCATTCAAATCCTTCCAGTAGTTTTTGCGTGAAACGCGTACATACATACAGACAGACCGACAGACAGACAGACAGACAAGAAATTCCAAAAAAAAAATTTTTGCTTTCTATTATTCTTTTTAGGTGTCCCTCTATCCATTTCAGTCAAAAATACTAAATGTACAGACAAAATATTTTTACTGTTTTATTATATGTATAGATAGATATATAGGTACTCGTATATAGATAAATATCCAAGACCCAGGTCAATCTGAAAAAGTTCATTTTCCATCCTGACCCGACCAGAGATCGAACCCGGGACCTCCGGTTGGCAGTCCGGCATGATAACCGTTGGGATTGCCGTTGGGCCACGGAGGTCGTCAAATGTCACAACTAGTATATAGTACTCTGTGGTCACAATATTATTAGCTATAAGTATATCTATACCTACGTCTTTATTTATCTTGGCGGAAAGAGGATTGTTGGACTCGTAATTATCTCTCGAAAACTCTGCTCGTCCTGCAATCCATTATTTCCCGGCCTCTGCAGTAATGTACTATTAAATGCGCTAGTCTCTGAAACTACCAGTGATAACTACAATTCTTTTAGTCTATGATAGCTAAAGATTCATCAAGAAAGCTGTCAGGAATCCCAAAATTCCCACCGGAGGGAATTTTCCCGAATTTACCGCAGGATTTGGCTAATCTTCAAATATATTACTACTACTACTCCTAAAGTAATTACCAGCTGCACACTGGTATTCCGTGGGAATTCTTGTATAAGGAGATAGTCTAAATCAGAAATGATTTATCGTGAAACTGGTACGAGTACGAGTTCATGAGATGTTACATTGTCTACAGTTTTATCTTATTACCACACGGAACACAGTTCTGCACCAAACAGAACTTGGAATATGGTCTGTATGATCTAAGCACAGCTAGCTTTATACAGGGTGATTTTTTAAACATTGTCAAAATTTTTACATAGAATACAAATACGCTTCCATGCTGGTCTGGGAGCGAAGAAAAAACATAGAATGTGCCAGCTGCTTCTTTTCCCGCGCAGATTGTAAAAGTCAATCGAGGAATAGGGCTTTAAACTGGGGATTCCTCCACTCATAGGCGATGGGCTAGCAACCTGTCACTATATCTGAATCTCCATTTCATCACAAAGCCCACTATTTAGCTAAGTGTGGCCTTCGAGTTTCACGACTCTTGGCTCTGTCTACCCCGTAAGGGATAAAGACGTGATCCTATGTATGTATGTATGTATGTATACAAATACTTCCAAAATAAATTCATAGCAAAAGAAGAACATACAATTTGCCTTCCATACTAAGTTCGTTCAGCAGATCGGCCTTTTGCATGGGAGTGCAAAAAATATGCCATTTTTGATATTGCCATTTTTTTATATTGCCATTCTTTGGCATTCACAATTTTATCATACAAATCTGCTGCAAAAATTTGAATTCTGTTAAAAAAGTTTTAGTCCTTATTATCGGCGGCCAAGACTCATTTTGGGTCGCTGCGCGATAATAGTTAGTTGTTTAAAAAGTCACTATGTTACAGAGGCAGCAACATAGTACAACATACATCTGTAACATAGTACAATTCTAATCTTAATAAACAAAGGGAAGCAAACTGGCTACGAGAGCAGGAGAGCTTGACATTTTCATTTCCCGAATTTATTTCAGGAAATATAGAGTTCGTTAGACGAAGACACGGCGCTAATTTTTTCAACCAACATTTGCTTATTGAGACATTTTATCGCATAGTTATATCGACAATAAATTGTCTCTTTTATAATATACACTAATATTAGAAAGATTAAATTATGTTCTTTTGTATTTTTTTATTTGTAATGAGTTTCTTTCGGTATTTCTTCTCAGCAATGGTCGTTCCGAAGTTTGTAGCTTTGTGACATAATATATTATGAGTAAATAATTAGTTTTCGACGTGAAAAAGAGCTTTCTTTAAAGACCAAGTTTTAATAAAGAATTTTTGACTTTGACTTTGACTGTGTGACCTAACTCAAAAACGTCTAGACCGATGTTTAAAATTATTTTACCATTAGAATGCTACATTTATACACTATCTATATCTATTAAATAAACAGTCTCCCCTTCAGTGGGAATGTTGAGCTAGATAGTCTATGGTAAACTTGCTGTGTCATACACAAACATAATTTTACTAATCCTACTTTATGAAATTAGCGCGTGTACAAAAATGTTTCATCAGCTGTAGTGTATAGAGATTGCAAAGATGAAGAATTTTTTATATTGATTAAACATAACGTGCGACATTATATATAGCTGTATAGTCGACAATCCCGACAGCACGTGAGTGACCTATTTTTGATATAATAGTTAATAAATTCGTGTCGTGTCTATTCCATGTCGTAGTCTATGCGTCGAGAAAATCAACATAATGTCAAGAGGTAACTCAAACAAAGTGAATGCGACTGGTGGATTACTAATGACGAGTTAAGGAAATCTGATGCTACACGTGTGTAGAATTTTCCTGCATAGAGGAAAGTCATCGCTAATTTATCTTCATAGAAGGAACCAGTGTCTCAAAACTGAACAAACTTACTTATTTATATACTAAAACATTGGCTGCGTTGCCGCGTTTTTTTTAAATAGTGCATTCATTTTTTTTTATTTTTGAACATCTGCCAAGTTTTATGTATCGGCAAATGCTTCCCGTTATTAATTTTTACTTTTTTTTAGACGCTCTGGGCACATTATTTTGTGGGTACTGAATTAGACTGAGCTGAAAGACTCCGCTATGTAACGCTCGTTCGGTCGACCGACGAAGGAAAATTTCACTAAGTGACGTGTGGTCTTTTAGCACATACCATTTTTACACGACTGACCAAAAAAGGAGTGTTATGTTTTCAAGGTTCATGTATGTATGTATGTAATTTCTTTATTCCACCGTAAGTCCTGAACGGCTTAACACATTTTGATGTGAGAGGTATTTTTAGATTCCTTGCATTAGCCCGAATGACATAGGCTATGTGAGTTGTCAGTCGTGTTTTTTATTTTTTAATAATTAGCTTGTTTATTTTCTTTTTTTTTTATTTGTGATTTCGAAAGGTTTTTATTTTTACACGACTGACCAAAAAAGGAGTGTTATGTTTTCAGGGTTCATGTATGTATGTATGTATGTATGTATGTAAGTTTCTTTATTCCACCATAAGTCCTGAACGGCTTAACAGATTTTGATGTGAGAGGTATTTTTAGATTCCTTGCATTCCTCCGAGTGACATAGGCTATATGACGTCATCATAAAAACAAAATGGCGGATTATATATGTGATAAATAGCAGACCAAAAAAATAAAATTTGATCAATCATAACGAGTGGGGTATCAAATTGAAGGGCTTTAAAAGGCGATTTCAAAAATGTATATAACTTATATGTTTGTATGTACTTTTTTAGTAAAAACTTGTCAGTCGTGTTTTTTATTTTTAATAATTAGCTTGTTTTATGTTTTTTTTTCTGTGCCGGCTCTAGTTGTACAAATGTCTACTCATGCAGTAAATAAACATTAAATCTAGAGGCGCCACAAACATCGCAGATGCTACTCGTGGTATAAGTAAATTACTAAATCTTATGCCAAACGTGTCTGCCTAATTCTTTACCCGGTTATTTGGAAAAATGTACCACGGTATCTTTTTACTGACATCTCTCTCAGCCGAAAGACGTCCACTGCTGGACAAAGGCCTCCTCCAAGGATTTTCATAACGACCGGTCCTGCGCTGCCCGTATCCATGCGCGTCCCGCGACCTTCACCAGGTCGTCGGTCCACCGAGTGGGAGGCCTGCCAACACTACGTTTTCCGGTTCGTGGTCGCCACTCGAGAACTTTTCTGCCCCAACGGCTTTTTACTGACACAAATCTTCCAACAATCCCTTTATTAGACCCACTTAAGTTCTCTGTTTACCCCAAAGGTCGACTGTTAGATAATGCTTCTGCATTAAGTCCACCTATTGTGCCATACATTGTGTTTGTACAATAAAGGTTAAATAAATAAATAAATAAATAAATCTTCTATCTAAGAGCTAATGCTCTTGTAGGTATTATGCATGTAGAATGTAACACTACATTCACTAGTCTTTTCGGAATTCCTGGGGGCACAGAATTAATATAAGTACTACGTCTTACTGCTGGGGGTCTAAACAATCACATTGATGAAACGGAATATAATCTTTTTTATTTCCTAGATATTTAAAAATGAACCTTACACGACCACTTATAAAGTTTTTTAAATATTTAGAAGTGGGTCATATTCCAATTTATCAAAGTGGCTGTTTTCAACCCTCTGAAAGCCTTCCTCTGGAATGTGGTTATCATAGACTGAAATAATTATAGTTAAAACAGGTACTTAGTCATAAATAAATTAAATACGGACATCACACATAACATAACAGATTGAGTTAGCCCCAAAGTAAGTTCGAGACTTGTATTATGTGATACTAACTGAACGATAATATATGTTATAACAAATACATATATAGATAAACATCCAAGACCCAGGCCAGTCTGAAAAAGATCATTTTCCACCTTGACCCGACCAGGGATCGAACCCGGGAACTCCGGCGTGATGATGATGACCGTTGAGCCGCGGAGGTCGTCAGTTCCAGACATTAAAGCATAAACCAATTAAAATGCTACATTTTAAAATACATACATACATATTATCACGCCTTTTTCCCGTGGGGGTAGGCAGAGACTAGCGATTTCCACTTGCTACGATCTTTACAGATCTCTCTTGCTTCCTCTACACTCATCACTCTCTTCATACATTCATCTCTTCATACTCTCTTCATTTTAAAATGTGGCATACTTTTTTATGTGGCCAACTGTACATTGATAATCTGCGGTTTAGAAAAATAATTCAATCGAGAATGTTACCAGCTACGATTAATTTAATAAAATCTGGCAAAGTTTGAAGTTCGTTTGATCGTGCCCTCAATATGAACTTGAATTTTTTTACGAAATTTTAATTTCAATTCTAATTAAAACTTTAATATTTATAAAGTGTTTCGGCGTAATTCTAGCGTAATATGCGTTAATTAATTATCAATTTTTAACAACTTATTCAAGGCAATTAATTTATAATTATACCCCTGGGGATTGGCTCCCATAGGACATTTTCGACAAAAATAGAGCCAAAGGTCAATAAAAATTTAAAAAAAAATGGTCTGACTGAAACGGCAAAAGACAAGAATTTTTACATTAAAATTTTTAGGATATAGATTAGTTAATTAGACCTTTTTTTATCCCGTAATTCCCATGGGAGAAAATCAAAAGAATTTAGATGCATTAACTTATAGCAAATGGGCTTACTATTCAACCAACAATAAAGCCCTTTAAAAACTCCAAAGAAATAATTTATCTAGATATATTAAGGGCCCAATTAGTTCCAGTTAGTTAGGCAGCTCACTAAACAACTAACTTTTCGGGCTGACCTTTGTAAAATATAATCTGAGGATAATTTGCGGCACTTTACTGAAATAGACTTCGGGTCGGACGTATTTCTTGACCCAAGGTCGAAAATATTTAGTTTATTAACTGTTTCTGAGTACCTAGTGACAATTATTGGCATTTGTTTTTACTGCCCATAAAATAAGTGTCATGTTTAGAGGTTTTAGGTATATGTATGTACGTACGAAGCGGGGTGGTGGCCGAGTGGTAGGGCGCCCACCTGTGGAGATACAAAATCCCAGGTTCGAATCCTGCCCGGGCTACATAAGTTTGTACACCAATCTGACTCATGGTAGTTTTCATCGACCACCACTTGCTTCCGGTGAAGGAAATCATCGTGAGGAAACCTGCACTCTGGTTGATGATTATCAGCTAGTGTGTTAAATGGAGAAGGCAATGGCAAACCACTTTATTAAAATTTCTAAGAGAGTCGTTGTGTGTGTTTCATTCCATATAACGACCACGACCCTCAAAATACGACTAAAGAAAAAATGTACGTACAGTCAGTAGAGAAATCAGACCTACATACATACATTTTATCACGCCTTTTTCCCGCGGGGGTAGGCAGACCTATCTCTCAGAATTCTATCTCAGAAGGGTCACATTTTCCTGGATCTGACTGTACCTATACTACCTATATTTGTTACTTTGTTCCAACATATTGGGAATAGATGTATAAGGTATCGTTAGAATCATTGTTATATTTTTCCAGAATATGGAATTTCATGTTTTTTTTTTAATTTTAATCAAGTTCTCATTATACTTAATTTCTAGTAAACTATGTAAAAAACATAGATCTAGAATTCCAGTATTATACGATATCTAAGTAAAAATAACCTTCAAAAATGTTCTTATTTCACACTCGCACGCCACATATCGGCTCTTAAAAAACACCCCTTTTGGTCAAGGGTCACGAACAACGTTGGTTATCAAACCAATTAAAATCAATAAACCACTTATCAAAGCGAAAAATTCGCACTTGGTTCAGAAATCTCACACTTCAACAACAAAAGGTCTAATCAGACTCCTATCAGCATCTAAATCTCATTGTCAAAAGGTTCAAAATTGTTTGGGATTTAAAATGACGACAAAAAATAGGGGTTAACAAAAAAAAACCCTTAATTGTCTTAAGTGCTATATGAAAAGGGTAAAAAACCGGGCGGCTTTTGAATGGGTTAAATCTTTTTGTTGGGGTCAAAGAGAGACAAAAGACCCCACAATGATGTTTGAATCGGGACCTTTTTTGTTTTAATAGATTAGGTTATGAATAGTACATTGGGATTGCCACTACACAGCTGGTCTTTTAATCTATTATGTAAAATTTTCAAATTTTAAGTGCCCTAAAACCTTATAAATTAATTTCGGGTTTTGATGAAATTTGGTACACGGGTAGAAAAATACTGGGAATAGCAAAAAGGTTCTTTTTATCATTGTATTATATGTCTCAAAGCTACAAACTACTAGCATGTCGGAACGACCACTGCTGAGAAGAAATGCCGAAAAAAACACATGAAACCGTCTTGGTCGCCTAACATGCCAGAGGGGCTATTTTTTTATATTTATACATAGATTATGTACAGGCAAAAATAGAATATAGGAAAAAAATACATAATAATAAACACACGTTATGTTTGATAACATGTAAATAATGAAATAAGAAATGATTTTATTTATAAGCTAGTCCGAAATAAAAGTCTATTTTCCGATACATCACAAGATCTGCAGATAATTTTCTTTCCGACAAATTGATACCTTTCATCTCTGAGGCTCTATCGGCTTTAGTTTGACATATACTATATCCTATTTTTGCCGAAAGAACAATTTATATTATTTATTTATTACTGATATTTCTGAGAGTAGAAAGTAGCAAAATATGTATTTTACAAATAGTAACTCGATTCTAATTATTCTTTTCAAATATGTTTTTGTAGAAACATTTTAATTGATAAGCTTCAATAAAAGCTGCCGCGGAAAAATCTTATTTTACCCTATCTGTGCACAACATTTCATCATCATTTTGATTTATTACTTATTCAATCCTACCTATATTAATATACCAATATTAATATAAGTAGTTAAGGATTTTTCACGTTTTTTTGGATAAGTAGGAAGTCTGCTAGAAAAAATCTAAAGTACCAATTTATATCATTAATTGAACGTCAATCAAAAAGTTATCCATACTTACTCAGCGGTGACTGGTCATCCTGTCATTTTAAAAAGCCCTACTCGATCCTGATGGATGGAACTTTGATATGCATATGTAAATTAACGGGGTTTTAATTTAACCTAATGGTTAGCCGACAAGGAAATTGAATAAACTTTTTTTGTTCGATGTAATCATTAAAATTCAATTTATTTGGGACTCACAGTCGTGCTGTGCGGTGAACATGTGCTGGTTGGAGTTGCCAGATAAATATGGCCCATCACAGCAGGAACTGAAGAAATACTTTATCTCGTGTTTCATGGTACATGTTTGATGAGGAAAAAAGACCCACAATTTGATGAATATATGTAACTTAATTCAACGCTAAACTTGTAAATAGTTCCCCAGGTTTATTGCTGTTTTATTAATTTAATCCCATAATAAATCCCATAAATTTTGAGGTATATGAGTGAGAATGTGTACATGTTTGTCAATTAATCACGTCTCATCTGCTAAATAAACTCTATCAAAGTCAAAGTCAATTGTCTTTATTTAAATAGGCTTAAAAATAGCAGTTATAAATCGTCATATTCTTGTTTTATACTTTCCATTACAGACAAACTTTCGCATTAATTTATTAATCTACTTAGCTATCCTAGGGTTTACCCATACAGTTATTTATTCCTTAGCATAACTTTATGGGTTTACTGTAGGATGTTAAGCCCTTTTTCTATAAGTTTAAATGTTGGTCATTACATATTGTCAATTAATTACATATCAACTGCTAAATAAATTTTGCAATATATAGCTAAATAGATTAGCTATTCTTACGTTTACCCTAGGATAGTAAACAGGCTTACTTTTTATTCCAAATTTGGGGAGCCCAGGGGTATGCATTGTTTGCCATCGTGTCTGTCCGTGTGTCACATCATTGGAGTGTTGGCACTAATCCCAGTATTCTTATTAGCTTTTTAACGAACCCATTTCATAAATTATTTATTTTCAAAGGACATTGTTTGGAATTTTAAGAAGTTTTCTCACGGAAGTTTTAAAGAGCTTCAGACTATTGTGCGAAAGTTCCTGACGGCTTAATCTAGCTTTTGTTCTTTGTTGTTGAAAAAATTTTGTGCTTCACAATAGGGGACCGGACAAGGTATGAGAATTGTTAAAAATATGTAATTTTATGATAGAATACATATAACTAAACACATTTTGCGACTTTTCAGCACGAGTTTATTTTCCAGAGCTAATATATTCAAACTTTTAGGGAAAGTCCATTTTCTACGCGTGACGTCATATGAATGTACGTTTAGTTAGGGGCGTTTTGGTTTCGTCCAAACATCGCTTAAAAATGTGAATTGTTTTTTGCTATGTCTTGGGAAATACTTTGGTTATGGAGGTGATTCTTTTACGGATGATTCTATTATTGTGAGATATTTCAATGAAGCATCAAAAAAAAAAAGTTGTCCGGTCCCGTATTGAAGCACTAATTGTCTTTACTTCTGAAAAGTTCAATAAAAAATAATGCCTTCTAATAATTAGCAGTATATACAGACCAGCTAGTTTTATAATAATAACTAGCTTTTGCCCGCGGCTTCGCCAGCGTGAATTTCCCACAGAACAGTGCTTTTTCCACGGATAAAAGGTACCCTATGTCCTTCTCTGTACTTCTAACTACATGTATGCGAAATTTCAGGAAGATTGGTTCAGTAGATAAAGCGTGAAGAGGTAACAATAACCAAACAAACTCACTTTAACATGTATATAATATAAGTTGGGATTATGTACAGTACTGAAACAGCCAAGCCACATATTTTGACTAAAAGTTAGGGCTTGTAAGGTTAAGGTGTGTGTGTACCATAGAAATATGTGTGTACTTTTTTTTTAATTTATAACATAGGGCGGCAAACGAGCAAGCGGGTCACCTGATGGTAAGCGATCACCGCTGCCCATGGACTACTGCAACACCAGGGGTATCACAAGAGTTTTGCTGGCCTTCAAGAAGATGTAGACTCGTTTTTTGAAGGTTCCAATGTCGTATCGTTTCGGGAACACCGCCGCAGGAAGTTGGTTTCACAGTTTGGTCATACGTGGCAAGAAGTGTCTTTTAAAACGTACGGTGGTTGACAGCCAGTCATGTACTGTTAGAATCTTGGTTCTACATGAGATCTAATGACCTTTTCGCAGTACGAGCCATATGGTCTAGTCTTGGTAACATTTTACGTGAAAGATTTGTGCAAATCATTGTGGAGATTGTAATTTTTTGATCTTCGATTCGATGATAGAAGAAACTCGAAGACTTCGAACATCTGTCAATTAATGCAATTAATGTTAATAATAAATCTTTATTTTCATTGAAAACAAAACTTGTGACTTCATTATAGGAACGCATATAATAGGCTTTATCGTTGGTGCAATCTCTTTCAGGCTACCTTGAATCTATGTAATCGTAGTTGCTGATAATTCTGACATTTACGGCTCATTACGTTTGTCCCCAGTACACCCCCTGTGGGTAAAGCTGCAAGGCGGCAAGCGCCCCCTGGTGGCGGGGCAAAGCACCGAGCTGGTCTGCCAAGCTGTTGGGGCCAGACCCAAGCCGACCATCTCTTGGTGGAAAGGGGGCACCAGGCTCAAGACTGTCAGGGAAACTGTGAGTATCTTTCATCATCATCAGCTTTCCATGACCTACTTTCTTTCTCTTTTTTACACGACTGACCAAAAAAGGAGTGTTATGTTTTCAGGGTTCATGTATGTATGTATGTTATTTCTTTATTCCACCATAAGCCATTTATTCCACCATACACTTGATTACATTCTTTTGATATTGTGAAAAAATAACCTTACCTTTCTTTTTTAAATTTAATTACATTGACATTTAATTGTTAAACATGTACGTGTATTGTGATCTTCAAGTGACTGAAAGTATTTATTTTTCTAAAATGTTCAAACTTGCGAACGGGTATTGCCAGGGGATCCTGCTTCGATCCTGATTCGAATTTTATTTTTATTTTTTGTTCTTAACCAATTCATTGTGGTTACTTGATCACAAACATAACATGTTTTATTATATTATTATTATTTTTTTACTTATATTTTATTTTATTTTTGACTGTACACAATCTAGTGTATGTATAAAGTTAATGAATAGCCCCTCTGGCATGCTAGGCGACCAAGACTGTTTCATAAGTTTCTTTCGGCATTTCTTCTCAGCAGTGGTCGTTCCGAAATGCTAGTAGTTTGTAGCTTTGAGACATAAAATATTATGATTAAATAATTAGTTATCGACGTGAAAAAGAGCCTTCTTTGAAGGCCAAGTTTCAATAAAAAATTTTGACTTTGAAATTTTGACTTTGACTTCGACTAAGTCCTGATCGGCTTAACACATTTTGATGTGAGAGGTATTTTTAGATTCCTTGCATTAGCCCGAATGACATAGGCTATGTGAGTTGTCAGTCGTGTTTTTTATTTTTTAATAATTCGCTTGTTATCGAGTGTGTTATTACTAACCCTGGTGTCAGATTTTATACAAGTCGCCTAAAGGCATTTGACATGACTTTTACGACTACCGCCATCTAGTGGCAGTAGCCCCACTGCTGGGGCATCTTTCATCTGAGCGCTTTCCCGGTTACATCACAGCACAGCTACGCGTCGGAGTCCAGGGTCCGCTTTCCTATTTTTTCTTCTCCACTTCGCACGGTCTTCGGTATCTTTGGTTGTGAAACTATTAGCACGCATATCCTCCCTGACGATATCAAGCTAGCACCAGCAAGGCGGCAACCGCCCTCCAGCGACCTTTTGCGAAACATTATGCAAAAGAGACCAAATTTTTATGATGACATTTTTGCGGAAGTGACATTGCGAGCGTTTGTAGGATCAATAAATAAATATATACGGACAAATCACACAGATGGAGTTAGCCCCAAAGTAAGTTAAAGACTTTTGTTATGGTATACACTCAACGATACTATATTTTATAACAAATACATACAATGATCTTAGAGTGTCGAATTCGAACCTCCTTTTGATCGTAGGCTAATTTGAGCGTTCTACTGCATAATTTTACCTTTATGTACACTCATTAATCTTAGGAGAACAAACATTAGAACTAACGTAAGGAAAGACGCTCACTAATCATAGCCTAGCGGCATATGCTTCCAATAATGCTTGCTCAGTTTGAGTTATGTGCTTACATTGGATTGGATACAGACGCGGTCTTGTTGACAGCGATGAACGTATGAAATGTGCAAAATTTAATAAGCGGGGAAAATACGTGAAATGTGCAGAATTTAATTGGGTAAAATAAGACAGGCACCTCCTGGCAAGGACGGCAGCCGTCCCAAATAAAAAGTAATGTTTCCGAGGCCAAAAAAATAGCCAACTAAAGGGTCAATGAACTTTTAGGCCACGTTAAATGGAATTTAGTTTAGTCAACGTCTTTCCTCCCTTTTCGCGTAGCACATCATAGTTTTATTGGACCACGTACCGAACACGGATGCGTTTTATGCTCTAGCGAAATTAACGCGAGTCGACACGGAAGGCGGGCGATACATCATCGGAATCGACTTACATCGATATCGATGGTATCGATTAAATTGCATCGTAAATTGTTAGTGATTTGTGCGATGGTATTGTGATAAATGGATGCAAATTGTGTCAACAAATCGATGTTATACGAGTATTAATGCTTGTTTGATTCTTTGTGTTTACTTTGATATCCAATCGAAGCCACAAATTGATTTTACGTACCTGCTGCGATGAGTTATGTTTCTCACTTGCATTGATACTATGTTAAGTACATATATAGATGCAGATTCACGTCTTTATCTCTTACTAGCTGTTGCCCGCGGCTTCGCCCGCGTGAACTTCGCTTAGACGAAAAGTCTTTTTGTGTTCCAAACTGTTTCAGATGTTTCGGATCTTCGATTTTATTCGTCTACAGAAAATGCTCATCAGATTAATCAAGTTTTGCTAAGGCGCCATTTCCATATATGTTGTAGTGTAGCTGGTCTCTTGGAGTTATTCATCAGATGTTCCTGGTCTTCAATTTTTATACGTCAGCAGAAAATTCTCATCAGGTTAAACGATTTTTGCTAAGGCGCCCTTTCCATATATGTTATAGTGTAGCTGGTCTCTTGCAGTTCTTCATCAGATGTTCCAGATCGTCAATTTTTATACGTCAGCAGAAAATGCTCATCAGGTTGAACGACTTTTGTTAAGGCACCATATCCATATTTCTTATAGTTTAGCTGTTCTGCTATGGTTCTTCATCAGGTGTTCCAGTTTTATTTTATTTTATTTTATTTATTTAGGTATACACAACAGAACACAATCTAAAAAAATCACACAGTACATATTTTATATAGGTTTTGAGCCAGACTGTGACCCTAAAACGTGTACACACAACATGACATGCATTCGAAAACAGTTCCACACAATTTTAAAAGTAGGCAATAAATCAGCTACAGAAGTAAATTTTTAACATGAAGTTCTAAAAATTAAATACAAAACTAAACTTATATATAAAAAAAAAAAACTATATTTATATAAAGAAAATATATATCAAAGATCAGTGGAGGATACGTTTAATTTGATTTTTAAAAGTATTGGCTTTGTTTACTGCAAAAATGTCAATAGGTTTTTTATTCATGTACAGTTCATTATAATAACGACACATGCGAACAATTGGATTATAGAATGAAGTGTTGTTTTTGTAGGTTTCCAGTACAAAGACGTTACGTCGAGTTCTAGTGAGATGTCTTGTGTTGAATTTAAGCAAAGATAGTAAATATGGGGACTCAATTTTAAAGTGAATGATTTTATGTAAATAAATGAGATCTTGTTGTTTCCGACGAGATTCCAAAGATGTGATGTTAAAATGACGTAGCCTATCTGCATACGAGGACAATTGACGCTTCCTGCCAGCCCTAAAGCACAGTATTCTAAGAAACTTTCGCTGTATACTTTCTATCCTATCAGAATGTACCTGGTAGTTCGGAGACCAAATCACAGAACAATATTCCAAACAGCTTCTAACAAGACTATAATACAGGTGGATAAAAGTGCCAGGTTTTTGAAATGGATCGTGCTTCTAGTTATAAACCCAAGCATCTGGAAGCCTTTAGCAACTATTGACTCAAAGTGATGTTTGAAAGTCAGCATTTCATCAAATATGACACCCAGGTCTTTCACTTTAGCTACTCTTTCGAGAGTTTCGGATCCTATACTGTAGTTGAAAAAGATCTTGTATTTCTTCTTTTTTGTGAAGGAGATAACAGAGCATTTGCTAATACTTAAAGACATATTGTTGTCCAGGCACCAATCCTTTAGGGAGTCCAAGTCACGCTGAAGAGTGTGACAGTCATGAACAGTCTTTATATCTATGAATAATTTAAGATCATCAGCATAAAGCAGGCACTGACAATTAAGTCGGTCAATGAGGTCATCTATGAAAGCCAAGAAGAGTAAAGGGCCTAAATGTGAGCCCTGCGGCACGCCTGACGTGACATTAACAGGGGTAGACGTGTAACCTTTCAACGTGACCAGCTGAGATCTCCTATCCAAGTAAGAGCAGATCCATCTTAGAAGATTGCCGTGAAATCCATAGCGAGAACTGAGCTTTGAACAAAGCAACGGATGGCTGACTTTGTCAAAAGCTTTTTTGAAGTCAGTGTACACACAATCAACCTGCCCACCACGCGCAAAAGATTCACATAAATAATTTTTGAATTCTAATAGATTTGTAGCTGTTGATTTATTCTTTAAGAAACCGTGCTGCTTTTCTGAGAGTAAAGGTTTAATGTGATTATATAAGTGATCATATGCGACACGTTCAAAAAGTTTTGCTATTATTGAAAGAATACTGACGGCTCTATAGTTGGAACAATCAGATCTGTCTCCTGACTTAAAAATGGGGACTATGTGGGCAGTTTTCCAACGCGACGGAAATATACCAGTTCTAAGAGATTGATTAAAAATATGTAACAAAGGCGTAACTAGTTCCTCCGCACACTCTCTAAGGAATTTCGATGGAATACCATCGGGGCCAGCCCCCTTGTTTAGATCTAATTCTTTTAATTTAGTTAAAACTTCATTATGGGTGAGAGTAAGATCTGATATATAACTGCCACTAGCATCGGAAGAATGCGATGAATGAGGAGGCATATTAGAATCAAACACCGAACCGAAGAAACTAGAAAAAAGCTCACACACGCCTTCGCCATCTGACGACACCTTGTCGCCATACCTCATCGTATGAGGTATGCTGTTAGTACCCTTTCTATTTCCAATATATTTCCAAAAAGACTTGATGTCAGTGTGCAATGAATCCTCAACAGAAGATATATAAGATATATAGCAAGATTTAATAAGATTTTTGCATATCGTGCGATAGTTATCGAAAGCATCATAGTCTCTTGGGTTACCATACATCTTATATCGCTTGTGATACTTGTTTTTGGATTTCAGACAACGAATCAAATCAGCAGAGTACCATTCAGGATATTCGCTAGACCTACGCTTCGACAAGGGCGTGTGTTTGTCAATAATACTGTACAATTCGGTATAAAAAACATCAACCATCTCATCAACATTTTTACCTGATAATAAAGTAGTCCAGTCAACTGTATGTAATAAATTCTTAATTTTGACATAATTACACTTATGAAAATTGTAATGTTTATTATGCCTTATTTTTAGATCATGAACGGGAGTCTTGGTACTTAACTCTACGCACCAAGGTGGGTGGTGTTTGTCCTCCCGAGTCAGTGAGACAGCATCACTCACTGTTAAGTTGTCACTGTTACTCAAAACCAGGTCTAAAATTCTATTATTTTGATTTGGAATATAGTTAAATTGTGAGAGGTTACAAAGAGACATAGTGTTAAGCAAAAGCGAGGACTTTGTGTCAGTTGAAATACTAGGTGTCATGATACCATTTGTGTTAGAAGGAGACCATGTTAAACTTGGTGTGTTAAAATCACCAATTAATAAATCGATAGAATTATCTGGTGTCGATATAAGTACATTGTCGCAACTAGAATAAAATTGTTTAAGTTGATTTTTAGGTATATCAGGGGGTAAATAACAAACACATAAATTAATTTTATATGAAATATAATCATTAGGCAATACAGTCACCCATATATCCTCCACTGAACTCTCCCATGAATACTGACGAATTACATTAAAATGTTTCTTAATTGCTAACAGCACACCACCTCCTTCATCCTTACTTATACATGTACTTTCACGATCCCTACGAAAAATATTGTATCTCTGATCAAACAACTCGTTATCATAAATACCGGAGTTAAGGTTCGATTCCGTTAAACAAATTATATCATAGTCGTTATTTAAAGCATTAAGAAATAAATCAGTAAGTTTTGTTCTTATTCTGTTGGCGTTTTGATAGTATATTAACATGTGTAAGTTAAGTAAATATCGCTAAAAAATAAATTATACTTCACTGAAAAACAAAAACAAAATAATTTATGAAATGTACCTATTATATATCAGTAAAAAAAAAAAAAGTACCTTATTAAATAATTTTGTCCAAGCAAGTAGCGTCCCTAATCACTATTGCGGGGGATGATTCACTCTTACGAACGTAGACACGACCATATTTTGTCCACACGAACTGATAACCGCGTTCCTTTGCTAGCATCCTGGCCGCAGCATGGAGCTTCTTGCACTCGGGGGCCAGATGCTCCGAGATATAAATATTACTTTTATGTCCAGCTATGTCCAGGTGTTGCGTGTTGAGAGGTTCAGCCCTATTCGCCTTGTTAAATCTTCTATAAGCCGACAAAATGACATCGCGCTGCCTTTCCGAGGGCAAAGTCACCAGTACATTGCGTGGACGTTTAGAGTTAAGGTCGAGCTTCGCCACCCGACGTACAGCATGCAGGTCATTCTCAGCAATCGGCGCCTGGATGGTCTGACATATTTTTTTTACTGCCAAACTCAAGTTCTCATTTTGTTTCTCTGGTAGCATCTGAATCTCAATGTTATGGCTTCTAGAAGATTTTTCCAGGACAGTCAAACGCCTTGTTAGGTCGGACAGTTGAGACTGGAGCTTGTTATTTTCTATCTCCAATGACGTAACTCGGGAGTTTGCTTCACAAATTTCCACTTTTATATCTTTCTGCGTAGCGGCCAAAAACTCTGTAGTTTCTGTAAACTCCAACTTTAACTTGTTGACAGCTGCAGATATCTCCCTCTTTATTGACACATTAATGTCACTAAGCATGGATGACCTGAGAGTCCCCAGTTTTATGTCCAATAAGGAACTCAGCTGTTCATAGGTTAATGTACTTGTTGATGTAACTCCCGGCAACAAAGGGTGTTGTGATGACGAAGCCTGATTCAAGTTAGGCAAGAGAGTATTGTCTTCATTATGCGACTGCAAATCATCACACGACATATCGGCGGCCGAATCACTCAGCAAGTCAAATTGATTGCGAACTGGTGTACCGTCGTTTCTCTCGTGACGCCGAGTGATGTTAGAACAGGAATGACACTTCCACGATTTCTTGAGTTCATCTTTATGCGACAAATAAAAGGTCGATTTCATGTTTATGCATGAAAAATGATATGAACCTCTGCAAAATACGCAACAAAGTAGTTCTTCACGAGAGATAATGTTTTTACAAGCCAAACAATCCATGGTCACGTCAGTCGCCCCGTCCAGTATGCAGGTAGGAACAACAACTTAATTTTCTTTGCGGCTAAACTCTTCTGTATTGGCGTTGTAATAAGGACGCCACTCGCCCGGCACCGGTGATCAGCAGATGATTAAAAACTTGTTTCCCAGTAACATAATGAATCACTGAGTTGCGTGCAATCAGATTGATATTTAAAACTGGGATTTCACTAAGAATAAGATTACTACGGGAGAACTGATAACACAATAATGACGTATGTCTATTCGGAAACTTTAATTTGTATAACACTATTGAATAAAAACGTTCTTGCTAATTTATTCGAAATTTATAACACGGTGCTATGCGAAACGATGTTTTCGTAAAAGCGGGCGCGGGTAGAATGAATCAATTATAGCTATATATATATATATTTTCAAAATCAATTATAGCTTATATGTTGCCCAGGCTTAATAGCTATACAACAAAAAAAGTTTCATTCAAATCCGTCCAGTAGTTTTTGCGTGAAACGCGTACATACATACAGACAGACAGACAGACAAGAAATTCCAAAAAAATTTTTTTGCTTTCTTTTGTTCTTTTTAAGTGTCCCTCTATCCATTTTAGTCAAAAATACTAAATGTACAGACAAAATATTTTTACTGTTTTATTATATGTATAGATGGGGTTGGACAGAGCCAAGAGTCGTAAGACTCAAAGGTCACACTTGGCTGAATAGTGGGCTTATTGATGGAATGGAAATTCAGGTATAGTGACAGGTTGCTAGCCTATCGCCTTTTAGTGGAGGAATCCCCAGTTTAAAAGCCCATGTAAAAGTAAGTACTCAGTAAAAAGGATGTTCCATTCTGGTCTGGAAGCTAAGATAAAGCATAGATTTCAGCTGCTTACTCTCGCCGAGCAGATTGGAAAAGTCATCAAGGGAAAGTTTTGAGTGGTGATATGTTCATAAAAAATGCCATATAACATACCATTAAAGGCTCCGACACTGATGACGGGACACATTGTATAGGGTATGTCTCACCGAATCCTATCTCAGGAAGGTCAGGTTTCCTTGCATCTGACTGTACCATAAAGTGCTTACAAGAAACGTGGACACACGTTGCTATAGTTAATTACAGACAGACGAACATCTGAGTTAGACGGGACAATAGAACCATTATGGAAGACAACCTTTGTTGGACCCTGATTGGCCCTTAATTGACCCTCGATGTTTATTAGTGAGAATAATCTACTGGTGAATAAACAAGGGAACTTTTGTTATTAACCTTTGCTATCGTGGGAAATTTGGGATTAAAAGTATAGTATACTAGCTTTTGCCCGCGGCTTCGCCCGCGTGAATTTCCCACGGGAACAGTGCTTTTTCCCGGGATGAAAGGTCCCTTTGTCCTTATCAGTACTTCTAACAATGTGTATGCGAAATTTCAGGAAGATTGGTTCCATAGGTTCAGTAGATAAAGCGTGAAGAGGTATCAAATAACCAATAAATAAACAAACTCACTTTCGCATTTATAATATTAGTTAGGATTTGATGGAACTATAACAAGTCTGATCGAAGTTCAAATTTTTTCTATGATTATACATTACGAAGAAAATGTCTATGTGTGTATTTCAATATTACTAAAGTGACAATGCCGATTTATTAAATTATTGTGTTTCTTCCAACAGTCATCAACAGACGGCAACGTGACCAACAGCATCCTAACTTTCGTCCCGGCCATTGACGACGCGGGCAGAGTCCTGTCCTGTCGCGCTTTGCAGCCAACACTGTCCAACACACCACAAGAAGATGGCTTCAGAATGGAAATACAACGTAAGTGTTTTATCCATCACATCCACGGCTGTCCACATCTAGGCCATTGACGACGCGGGCAGAGTCCTGTCATGTCGCGCTTTGCAGCCAACACTGTCCAACACACCACAAGAAGACGGCTTCAGAATGGAGATACAACGTAAGTGTAATTATCCATTTAAATCCACGGCTATCCACATCTAGGCCATTGACGACGCGGGCAGAGTCCTGTCCTGCTTTGCAACCAACACTGTCCAACACACCACAAAAAGACGGCTTCAGAATGGAGATACAACGTAAGTGTAATTATCCATTTAAATCCACGGCTATCCACATCTAGGCCATTGACGACGCGGGCAGAGTCCTGTCATGTCGCGCTTTGCAGCCAACACTGTCCAACACACCACAAGAAGATGGCTTCAGAATGGAGATACAACGTAAATGAATCATCTTCAGCCATTACGTCCACGGCTGTCCACGTCTAGGCCATCGACGACGCGGGCTGAGTCCTGTCATGTCGCGCTTTGCAACACATCACTAGAGCACAGCTTCAGAATGGAGATACAACGTAAGTGTATTATCCACCACATCCACGGCTGTCCACGTCTAGGCCATTGACGACGCGGGCAGAGTCCTGTCCTGCCACACTGTCCAACATATCACAAGAGGACAGTTTCAGAATGGAGATAAAACTTAAGTATATCATCATGATCAGCAGTCACTAATATCAAATAGTAACTAATATATGGAAAGATAAAAATTTGATTAATGAATCAGCAATTCTAATTTCAACATTTCAGCTGTCAGTCTAAACCGCAAGTTTTCCTTCTAACAATACAGCACTTATTCAAAATTTCCTCAGTCATCAATTCAAATAAGTGCACTTCTGTATACGGAACTTGAATACGGAACGTCTCGCATTTATTCCACTTAGAATGATGTCTGTGTTCTAACCGGCACGTGTGTGAAATGGAACGGTTACAGTCGGAACACACGGTCAAAAGGATTGTCTGTCCTATTTACCACAGAATTCAAAAGACGATTGCGGAGCTTGGTAGCGCAGTGGTTAGCGCGCTCGGCCTGCGATAATGGCGGTTAAGCAACTAATGTAATGGTCGGTCATGGGATGGGTGACCAAATATTATCTCGAGCTTCTCCGTACTTCAGAAGACTCGTTGAATCGTTAGCTGTATTTGCAACGCGTTATTGCGCCCATCCTCCTAATTCATCCTCTAGTCGCGCCCCGAGGCTTCGCTCCTGTGGGAATTTCGGGAAAAAAGTACCCTATAAGTTATTCTCGGTATTTTCCTACCCGTGTGCCAAATTTCATCGAAATCCGTCCAGTAGATTTTGCGTGATTGAGTAACAAACATCCTTACAAACTCACATCCAAACTTTCGCATTTATAATATTAGTAGAATAAGGAAGGCCAGTTGCCCCAACAGTGGGGACATTTAAATGGCTAATGAGGATAATGACTGTATCCTGTTTGTTCAGGGTCTGCATATTTTGAATTTCCATTTCCAGCCTCCTTCTATAGTCGTATTCCCCATGACTGAGACTCAAATTAAACACACATGACGACTATTTTGGCAATGTTAATGGAATGGCTTGCCATTGCCTTCTCCATTTCACACACTAGCTGATAACCATCAACTAGAGTGTAGGTTTCATCACGATGTTTTCCTTCACCAGAAGCAAGTGGTCGATAAAAACTATACCTACATGAGTCATAAAAACTCATATAGCACGGGCAGAATTCGAACCTGGGACCTTTGAAGTCACAGGCAGGTGCCCTAACCACTCGGCTACCGCCGCTTCATAATGCTATTACAAGTATAGGCAGGGAACCAGACCCAATATGACGTCCACTGTGCATGTAAGACTCGCGGGGGGAATGCGCGGGGAAGCGCGGGTGCACTCTACCATACATTCCCCCTCCCCCCCCCGCAAACCGCACTTCCAAGGACATCAATTTTTCGTCGCGCAGAGTCTCGTTTCGTGCCGAATGCTGTACAAATTTGACCGTATTTTATCTCTTTTACTCAGATCTGCCCGTGGTGAAGCTGCAACTGGGTGCCAATTTGGACGCCAGCAAGGTGGTGGAAGACTCTGACGTGTACCTCGACTGCAGAGTCAAGGCGAACCCGTGGCACACGCATGTGTACTTCTCGCATAATGTAAGCTTCATTTTCAAAATCGATATGGTATAACACCTATCATAATTAATCATTGCTCTTCGAGTAGACCATGTACGCCATGATAAAATATCCTAAACAATACAAATTTTGACGTTCCAATCATTATTCCGATAGGATAAACAACTCTATGATTATAGCGACGGAGCGTACACAAACGACTGTCAACGAACATTGCATTTCGCGATGTGCACCATACTATTGTTGATATCTCAGGTTCTAAGTGACATATCAAGATAAAACCTACGCCAGATTTAAGTTAGACCTTAAACGATATAACTGAGAAAACCGCATTAAATTTCGTCCAGTAGTTATTGTGTAATTCGCGTACAAACATACAGACAGACGGACAGAAATAATGCAATATGGCGTCGTTGACATTCCTATTCTAATTTGAAACGTATTTGACATATTCCACAGACCGAACCATGTTCGAAAATATAAACAGAGTTCTTCTTAAATTAAATTAAAAATATAGCTGGCAGTTTTTCTCATTTTTCGCTGTTGCTTCATATTTAATGTAATTAAGTGACGTCGTTCTTCATTAAAATTAAAAAAAATATTACTCGTATTTCGTTACACCGTAAATAAATTCTCATTAACCCCGGATGTTAAAAGTAGGGTGTTGTATTGTAAGTGATGCAAATCTAACAAATGGAAGTTTATTCCTGCAATTTGATACATTTAATAATAATTTGATTCATTCATTATATTGTATTTTTTAACCGACTTCCCAAAAAAGGAGGAGGTTATATGTTTCGATGTATGTATGTTTTTTCTTCATATATTTTACTTTTGACTATACATAATCTATGTAAGTAGCTTTTTATGTATGTATAAATATGAAAAATAGGCCCTCTCTCTGTTAGGCGACAAAGACTGTTTTACGAGTTTCTTTCGGCATTTCTTCTCAGCAGTGGTCGTTCCGAAATGCTAGTAGTTTGTAGCTTTGAGACATATAATACACTATGATTATATAATTAGTTTCCGACTTGAAAAAGTGCCTTCTTTATTTATTTTATTAAAACTAATTGCACAAAATTAAATAAATATATATATATAAAGTGGTGGACTTAACGCCATATGGCATTCTCTACCAGTCAACCATTAGACCAAACAGAAGGTCAAGTTTCAATAAATAATTTTTGATTTTGTTTTTTTTTCTCCAGGGTGCTGTGGTGAAACCAGGTCCTGGAGTTCTCCTGGCGAACCAGAGTCTTGTACTACAGCATGTGTCGAGGAAAGCTGCGGGTGGATACGTGTGTACCGCCAGGAATAGCCTGGGTGAAGCGTCGAGCGACCACCTCGTTTTGGACGTCAAATGTAAGTGATGACTACGAAGTGAAGAGAGAACTTTATTAATATATGCTTTTTTACACGACTGACCAAAAAAGGAGTGTTATGTTTTCAGGGTTCATGTATGTATGTAAGTATGTATGTATGTAAGTTTCTTTATACCACCATAAGTCCTGAACGGCTGAATAGATTTTGATGTGAGAGGTATTTTCAGATTCCTTGCATTCCTCCGAGTGACATGGGCTATGTGAGTTGTCAGTCGTGTTTTTTTATTTTTTAATAATCAGCTTGTTTGTCATCATCATCTATCGTTTCTCATTATCTGGGGTTGGCGCAAAATTCATTATCCTAATCTATACATATAATAAAACAGTAAAAATAGTTTGTCTGTACATTTAGTATTTTTGACTGAAATGGATAGAGGGACACTTAAAATGAATAATAGAAAGCAAAAAATTTTTTTTGGAATTTCTTGTCTGTCTGTCTGTATGTATGATCACCATAGAGCAACACGGGCCGCGCGCGGAAGTCCTTGTTGCTCGAAGATGATCACGCTAATCTCCGAAAGTACTGAACCGATTTGAATGAAACTTTTTTTGTTGTATAGCTATTAAGCCTGGGCAACATATAGGCTATAATTGATTTTGAAAACTGGAACACCTGATGAAGAACCATAACAGAACAGCTAAACTATAAGAAATATGGAAATGGTGCCTTAACAAAAGTCGTTCAACCTGATGAGCATTTTCTGTAGACGTATAAAAATCGAAGATTGGAACACAGGAAACAGTTTGGAACTCAACAAGACTTTTCATCTAAGCCATAGTCACGCGGGCGAAGCCGCGGGCAACAGCTAGTCCCAACTAATATTATAAATGCGAAATTGAGTTTTTTACCTCTTCAAGCTTTATCTACTGAACCCTGATCCAATCTTCTTGAAATTTCACATACACATTGTTAGAAGTACTGAGAAGGAAGAGTATCTTTCATCCTGGGAAAAAGCACTGTTCCCGTGGGAAACTCACGCGGATGAAACGCGGGCAAAAGCTAGTTTGCTAATGATCTTTCCATAATAATCAACATCCACCTTCATATCTTCCCTGACATTATCGACGTGAAAAAGAGCCTTCTTTGAAGGCCAAGTTTCAATAAAAAATTTGACATTGAAAATTTTGACTTTGACACAATCCATCTCTTCGCATGCTCTACGCGATCGCGAACCGACCCAAACCGAATATCGCGCGTTATACTTATTCAAATTGCGATTTAAATATCGCCAAAAAAATCCTTAAGCCATCTTGGTCTTGTCTGATTACGATACTTTCGGGGTCTTAAGAGCCTTCAGCCACTTGATCTCAACGACCGAGCTTCGACCTGACTCAAGGGCGGATCAAATATGAATTTTTTGGCAAGTGCCTCTTGTAATACCTGGGGTCTAAAACGGCAACATTGACGAATCGGCATATGACCCATTTCACATTTCCTAAATATTTAAAAATCAACCTTATAACGTCACTTATAAGGTTTATTTTTAAGTGTTTACGAAATGGGTTATGGATCATATACCGTACTGTACTTATCGCAGTTTGTTTGATGAGATAGGTATACTTTTACAAGCTTTTAGTTTCACCTGTAGCTGCTTAATTATTTACTAGCCGCGCCCGGGGCTTCGCTCCCGTAGGAATTTCGGGATAAAAAGTACCCTATATGCTATTTCCGGTATTTTTCTACCCGTATACCAAATTTCATTAAAATCCGTCCAGAAGGTTAAGCGTGATTGAGTTACAAACATCCTCACATACTCACAGACTCACATCAAAACCTTATAATAGTATAATTCTTTTTAATGTATAAATTTTAATATTAAGTACTAGCTGTTAGCCCGCGGCTTCGCCCGCGTGACTTTGGCTTAGATGAAAAGTCTTTTTGTGTTCCAAACTGTTTCCTGTGTTCCATTCTTCGATTTTTATACGTCTACAGAAAATGCTCCTCAGATTAATCAAGTTTTGCTAAGGCGCCATTTCCGTATATGTTATAGTATAGCTGGTCTCTTGAAGTTATTCATCAGATGTTCCAGATCTTCAATTTTTATACGTCAGCAGAAAATGCTCATCAGGTCGAACGGTTTTTGCTAAGGCGCCATTTCCATATATGGTATAGTGTAGCTGGTCTCTTGGAGCTTTTCATCAGATGTTCCAGATCTTCAATTTTTATACGTCAGCAGAAAATGCTCATCAGGTTGAACGATTTTTGCTAAGGCGCCATTTCCATATATATTATAGTGTAGCTGTTCTGTTATGGTTCTTCGTCAGGTGTTCCAGTTTTCAAAATTAATTATAGCCTATATGTTGCCCAGGCTTAATAGCTATACAATAAAAAAAGTTTCATTAAAATCCGTCCAGTAGTTTTTGCGTGAAACGCGTACATACATACAGACAGACAGACAGACAGACAGACAGACAGACAGACAGACAAGAAATTCCAAAAAAATTTTTTTGCTTTCTATTATTCTTTCTAAGTGTCCCTCTATCCATTTCAGTCAAAAATACTAAATGTACAGACAAAATATTTTTACTGTTTTATTATATGTATAGATGATGATTTACTAGCTTGTGTCCGCAACTTCGTCTGCGCGTCATTTAATATTTCTGTTAATATCTCAGGTTCTAAGTGACGAATCAAGATGAAACCTACTCCAGATTTTAAGTTAGACCTTAAACAAATACACTGTGAAAACCGCATCAAATTTCGTCCAGTAGTTTTTGCGTGATGATTTTGATTTCTAACATCTTTAAGACCATAAAAATTGGACGACTACGATGGACAGGGCACGTAGTGAGAATGGATGAGGCCAGAGTACCGAGACGTCTGCTGGAGAGTAAGCCCGATGGGTGCAGAAGCCGAGGCAGACCTAAGCTGAGATGGCTGGACGGCGTCGAACGGGATCTCGAAAGTATCGGCGTTAGGGGTTGGAAGCAGAAAGCTCAAAATAGAGATATCTGGAAAAATTTACTTGACCAGGCCCAGGCCCACCATGGACTTGGATGATGATGAGTTTTTGCGTGATGCTCGGACAAACATACAGACAGAAAGACAGGCAAAAATTCTAAAAAAATAGAGAGCGATAGGAGAAGATTCTCTGTCAGGCTAGGAGGCAATACAAATTTCCGCCCCAACAAAATGGTACTTATGTCACCAATTGTGAAAACTCTGATAGCGCGATTCAGGATTTACTAGATCTCGCCACTATTCATTTAACATAGAACTTTCTAACATAGAAATTTCTATAGAAATAAGTAGTACCTTTGTACTTGGTTTTACTATGTTTTATGTGTCCTGTCTATGTATTTGTTGTGTATAAAAATAAATAAATAATATATAGCTAGAATACCTCCATATAAACCTAATACAATATTTTGTCCAACAGATGCACCTACCTGCAGATCTTCAGCGCCCATTGTGATGAGGGCAGCGAGGGGGGAAGTCCTCGAGATTGAGTGTGACCTGGACGCTAATCCCAAGGTTGGTTTCTATTACTAATCCTGGTTCCTTAGTTTTTGACGTAAACAAATGCCTCCTTCTTTAAGGTAGACTTCGGCCTGCGTCATGCGTCACTTGCGGCCCATGCGGCCATGCGGCTGTACTTTATATTAGAGAAGTGTATGAAACCCTTTCCGAGCGATGCGCGTACCATCGCATGCGGCCGTGACGCATCGCTCGGAAAGGGTTTCATACACTCCTGTAATATAAAGTACAGCCGCATGGCCGCATGGGCCGCGAGTGACGCATGACGCAGGCCGAAGTCTACCTTAAAGAAGGAGGCATTTGTTTGGCCAAGTGTTAATAAAATAATTTGACTTATAAATGTGAAAGTTTGTCATGCTCAACCTATTATCCTACTTTCTACTAATATTATAATTATTGAGAACGATTATGTGAGAAATTAAATGAAATGAAAAATGTTTGTTTGAATACGCTTAGCACACACATGCTTAGGGTTGCCAGGTCGCCAAACCTAATAGCCGGACAGACCATGCAGTTTGGCCGGACATTTGGGTAGAAAGGCCGGACACCCTACATTATTGAGGATTTTGTCTCAGTAATATAATAATAGGTATGGCATTTCGGCTTGCGTGAGCGACCGACAGTCGACTCTCGTCGCCTGCGCTCGGCCGGCGCTCGCTCGTTTGCGTAATGTAAAAAGCCGGACAGGCCGGACACCGTTTATTTTGGCCGGACACGCAATCAATAAGCCTACCTGTGTCCGGCTTTATCCGGACGCCTGGCAACCCTACATGCTTATAATGAAGACACAGATTCAGCAAGTGTGCGCTGCAGCAATTCAAAAAGGCCATTGCTTAGTGAAAATCTTTGCTCAACGCTGTGATGAGCAAAGCACTGGTTTTCTGCTATGACCTGATTGTTAGCAGACTCAGTATTTCTAAGTGTTAATATACAAACACATATCTACAGCACAGTGATCTAGCACATTATAATACGTATCGTACGTAATATAAGAGGATGTTTGATGACGCAAAATGTACTGGATGGATTTCGGTGAAATTTGGCATACAAATAGAAAAATACCTGAAAAAAGCACATATGGTACTTTTTCCCCAATATTCCCACGGGAAAAACAACCCCTGGGCGAAACTAGCCAATAAAATCTTCTACGTTACCTATCCTTAAAAGGATATGAGTATGATCATGTTTTTTTGTCAGAAATACATCAAAAATTCAATTTATTTTTAAATGTTTACTTAGGTTAGTTAGTGTAGCTGAAATACAAACTCAACAACCAATGTACCTGTCACAACATCCTTTCCAAATAACGCCGACTTGTTTCTGCTCTCAGCGTACAAAATAAACGAACATTTCTGACGCGCTCCTAAAAATGTCTCTTAAAAATTCTTTCCGGAGTTTTCTTCGCTCTAAAAAGGGTGAAATACCAAGTTCGGTAAAGTCAACATGTGAAGATACTAGACGGACCTCTATTCCGCGGTATTATAGTTGAATTTGCTATGAATTTGGGCTGGATAATCTGGTGGTATATGTACAAAAATTCGATACTCGGGCGTGCTTTCGACAGTTGGCCGGAAGCCAGTGTGTCATGTATCTCTTGACTGAAGGTATTAGAAAATAAAAATAACAACATTTACAAAAATTTCATTTTGGGCATTGAATGCGCTGACATGGCGCAGTGGGTAGTCGATTAGTTCCCGCGTTGGATGTCAATGAACAATACTGCTAATCTGAGATGCAATTGCTATCATTATTATTCCGTTAAATTGTACTTTTATTTTGTATATTGCTGTCAATAAATCATTTTTCTTTTTTTTTACACGACGGACCAAAAAATGAGTGTAGTGTTATGTTCATTCATATATGTATGTAAGTTTCTTGATTCACCGTATGTCCTGAACGGCTTAACAGATTTTGATGTGAGAGGTATTTTTAGAATCCTTGCATTCCTCCGGGTGACATAGGCTATGTGAGTTGTCGGTCGTGTTTTTAATTTTTTAATAATTAGCTTATTTCGCCAGTGGAAAAGGATGTAAACAGATTATTTTGACATTAACAAAAGTCTCTTATTGACATGACTTGTGCACTATGACGACGATCGCTATATCGAAACCTTTTAGATAAATACAAATCGAGTTTTCTTGCGTGGCTTAGAAGCATCTACAAAAAAATCAATGATTTTGATTTATCCTAACTATCCTAATCCTAACTAATATTAAAAACAAAAAATCAATGATTTTGTCTCATCCTAACTATCTTAATCCTAACTAATATATAAATCCGAAAGTGAGTTTGTTCGTTTGTTACCTCTTCACGCTTTATCTACTGAACCAATCTTCCCGAAATCTCGCATACATAGTTAGAAGTACTGAGAAGGACATAGGGTTCATTTCATCCCGGGAAAAATCACTGTTCCCGTGGGAAATTCACGCGGGCGAAGCCGTGGCCAAAAGTAAGTATAACATAATTCATGAAAGCGTAATGCAGGGAGTCTAAAAAGGTCACTTTGACAAAACAGACTATGATCCATTTCCCATTTCCTAAATATTTAAAATTTATTCGTTCATTTATTCATTAACTAAACAATATATACAACTAGCTTTCGCCCGCGGCTTCGCCCGCGTGAATTTCCCACGGGAACAGTGCTTTTTCCCGGGATGAAAGGTACCCTATGTCCTTTCCCGTATTTCTAACTATGTGTATGCGAAATTTCAGGAAGATTGGTTCAGTAGATAAAGCGTGAAGAGGTAACAAACAAACTCACTTTCGCATCCTACTAAATAAATGCGAAAGTTTGGATGTGAGTTTGTGAATTTGTGAGTTTGTGAGGATGTTTGTTACTTAATCACGCAAAATCTACTGGACGGATTTCGATGAAATTTGATACACAGGTAGTTAAATACCGGGAATAGCACATAGGGTACTTTTTATCCCGAAATTCCCACGGGAGCGAAGCCCCGGGGCGCAGCTAGTTTATAATATTAGTTAGGATTTAGCAGTATACAATGTTACTTAAACCAGGGGGCCGATTCTACTAACTACAAACGTAAATGTCGTGTCGTAATTTTTACGTTTGTAATTTGTAGAATCAAGGGCCAGTATTGGTTTTTCCGAACATTGGAATCGCCATCAATTATCAATTATTTTACGTAAAGTGAACTTAATTAGACTACTTATAAGGACCCCGACGCCTATGCCGTTCTTAGGTGGATGTTCTATTTTAATGTTTTAACATGCCGTGTTTCTACGAACAATTTCCTAAGAATAAATTCTTGTAACGAGAATTTGAAACTGTATAAAATTGAATTAAATCCGTGTTCCGACGCGGCAACTTTCCCGTGTAATTATAAAATAGACCGGGAGCTTGCAACACTCTGTGTATATTTTGCACTCAATTTTTAGGATAACATTTGGGCTATTCCCTTTTAAAAAAATTGGACTACGAAGTGCAAATATCATTTTTCAAAACCAACTGAAACTTCAAGAGCAATTTTCAGCTTTCATTTACTTTTATTTATGTGGGATTGTATTTGTATGGCAAAATAAACAATTGAGATCCTTGAAAAGTACTTTATTTCGAGCACACAAATATTTTAACACCGTTAACAATAATTTGCCATTTGTCTCCTTTCTCGCTCCCTCTCTTACATCCGCTACGATCCGTTATGACAATAGACAATATGTTTGTTTTCAGCTGCATTCATACGTTAACAATATTCTTATTCTACATTTATGTTTAAAAATGTACCGTTAACACATATCTATCAAAGCTCGCAATTTCCGTGAGAGCCATGCCAATTTTCGGTGTAATACTATTTTTATCTTATCTAAACTTTATAAAAATACAAACAAGTTCTCCTCTTATAAAGAAATCCTCTAGTTTTTTTTACCACCTTAACAAAACGTGTATAGAAAAAGTGCTCGTTATCACGACGAGCAAAGTTCGGGCCAATTCGACCGGTGTTATCCATAATCTGGGGTTTCAGTGTTTGCTTAACCTCGGGCTGTTTCGGTGCACGTTATTGAATCAATTTCATTTATTCTATTTTTAACGGATTTGCAGAAAAAGGGCCGGTTATCTTTACTTTTAACTCTATTTTTAATATCTGCGACTCGGAGCACCAATTTTTTTGAGATAAAAATAATTTTTATGTTAACCCAGGTCATATCCTATCTGCCCGTACACCAAATTTTATCAAAATCTGCTCTGGATTTTTGTATTGAGTTAGATTATTTTGTAATCTCTGTCAAATCTCTCGTCTGTGCCGTTTTTAATGTAGGTACTCATTTATGGTATCAAAACTTAGTAAATAGATTCATATACCAGATAATATATGTAGTTATAAAATGTTAAATAAATTTAAATTAGGTATTTAAAAAAAGCAGAACAATGTGCAGAACAACTACGGTCTGCTACCAGAAAATGTGGCAGAGAGAATCCGGACAAACGAAGCGGCGGGAAGAATTCTGTACCGGAACTTCACCGGGAAAAAACCACCGGTAAAAATAAGTACCGGGAAAAAATCTCCACGCGGCACCACGTTTGCCCGACTAAAACCTAACTAACTTAACGCAGTCTGCTACCACCGTAGCTTATGAAGGGAGCTACAGGGCCCTATATAATAACCTAACCTATAAATTAATTACAATGGAAAACCACTTACCAAGCTAAATCTTCTTTCTCTTCGGATCCAAACTTGAGTGTCTTCGGGAAGGGGGAATTCCTAATCACCCTACCTAACCCATGAGATCTCAATTCCCCAGAACACATAAATAGATTTCTTCCCGAAATCGGCTCGGCAACAGATAGATGTGAGCGAGCAGCCACGCGTCACATCCCACAGGAGAAAGTCACAATGACGGGCACACAAACACAAAGTTCAATAGTTATTTAACAAACAGGAAATTCACCAATACAACTCAAGATAATTAGCAATCAAAGAACGCGGGACCTCTCGCGTATTAAAAATCAAACCGATATCGCATGGGACAATGGCGACCGTCCACGACCCATTTTACACGCGAGCAATGTGAGAACCCCAAAACGCCTGGCGGCGATAACAGGAAACGCCTGCGTTTAGTTTTACCCAATATATTACAAACATCCCCCCGTCCCGGTCTGAGAAGCAGACCGCTAGCTTACTCTACGGGAAGGCGGGCGAGAGAGGTCACACCTCTCCTTAAAATCGAACCGTCGACCAACACCTCAGCCACACGCGGAGTGCCATCTCCGCCAAGAATCAAACGTAATATGCGAGCTCGTCGCCAAAGAAATGAGGGCAAATTTGCCTCTTTTAACAATACTAAATCACCCTCCCTGGGAGGCTCAGTCCTGTCTGTCCACTTCACTCTTTGCTGCAGCAAATGCAAATATTCAAGCGACCAGCGACGCCAAAAGTCCTGGCTCATTTGCTGCAACATTTGAAAACGCGACAACCGATATACGCGTTCATCCTTCCACGGGTATTCGGGCAGGGCATTCAACGGCCCTCCCACCAAAAAATGACCAGGGGTGAGAGCTTCCAAGTCATTTGGATCTGGAGATAGCGGACAGAGAGGACGAGAGTTGAGGACCGCCTCAACTTTACAAAACACTGTGGCCAGCTCTTCAAAAGTTAGAGCCGTTTCTCCGATAATGCGGCGGAGGTGGGTCTTTGCGGATTTCACAGCCGCTTCAAAAATCCCTCCCCAATGGGGGCAACTTGGGGGACTAAACTTCCAGGTTATTCCCCTTTGGGCAGCAATTTGACTTAAACTAGTACAATTTTTATCAATAAACACGGAAACATCCTTAAGATAATTTACAGTTCCCTTATAGTTTGTGCCATTATCAGACCTAATAAGGGAAGGTAGACCTCGACGCGAAACAAAACGATCCAACGCGGCGACGAAGGCCTCCGTAGTCAGAGCCGATACCACCTCCAAATGGACAGCCTTGGTGGCCAAACAAACAAATACACACAAATAGCCCTTCACAATACGGGCATTACGAAAGGGAGAAGCCTTGATCGAAAAGGGACCGGCAAAATCGGTTCCAACGCCGTCAAACGGTCTCGAAGGTCGGATTCGATCAGCGGGCAAATCACCCATCTGTGGTTGCATCGTGGATGCCTTCAACCTATAACATGCAATACATCGAAACAGGACACTACGGATTGCTCTTCGGGCAGACAAAATCCAAAACTCGCGTTGCAAAATAGCCAACAAAGCATTGCACCCAGCATGGGCGTTACGAATGTGTCGATCAGACACCAAAAGCTGCACCAAGGGTCCGCCCTTGGGCAACAACAGAGGATGGCGAGTCTCATATGGAAGATCCGCCTTCCGGAGCCTGCCTCCAACCCGAAGAAGCCCATCCGAGTCGATGTACGGGTTCAAACGAGCGACCGCGCCCTTCAACTTAGCGCGTGCGTCGCGCAAGATACGAAGCTCTGACTCAAACCGTCCGGTCTGCACGACACGGACCCAATGCAACAATGCGCTCCGGCGCTCTTCTGCACCTGCAATCGGCTCCAACCGCTTTGCCTGTGGGTTTCTACAATTATGTATGAAACGCTTAATCCAACTGGTAACACCCAGAAGCTTATCCAAGCTGCTATACCGAGCAAGTAGCCAATCCGGCTCCGACGTCGTCTCAGCGACTACAGCATGTACACGGAGCCCAGTCAAACTCAAAGAAGTAACATCTGTCTGACAGACAGGCCAAGAAGTTTCTGATCCCATCAGCCACTCTGGACCCCACCAGAGCGGGTGTGACACCAATTCTGGTGCCGTACAACCTCGGGAAGCACAGTCCGCTGGGTTAAGCTCTCCCGGCACATGTCTCCATGTTATATCAATTCCGATATTCTGGATTTGGGAAACCCGATTTCCCACAAAAACCTCCAAGGTATGTGGGGCCGCGCGCAACCATGCAAGCGCGACCTGGCTATCCGACCAGGCGAAGATGTCCCGTATCTCGACCGTGGCCGCCAGCTCACATGCAACGTGATGCAACAATTTAGAGAGAAGGTGAGCTCCACTCAACTCAAGCTTGGGAATAGTCAGCCTAGTCCTGATGGGGGCGACCTTGCTCTTCCCTAACAAAAGCGAGACATTGACCCGGCCATCGGCGTCAACTGTCCGCATATAGACTGACGCGGCGTAGCCTCGCTCCGACGCGTCACAAAAGCCATGCAGGCTGGCTCGATATTTCCCGGGGGCAATATTCGACGAGGCAAGGCAATCCGATTGACTTCCTTAATCGATGAAAACAACTCGAGCCAATCATCCAATGGAGAGCCAAACAGCGGCTCGTCCCACGAGACGCCCAAAGTCCAAAGTCTCTGAAGAAGACACTTCGCAGAGAATATTACTGGACTGATCCAACCGCTTGGATCAAACATACGAGCTATTACTGACAACACCGTTCTCTTAGTCCAGACTTTTGGTATTTCCAAGTCCACTTGGAATGTGAAAATATCGGTTAGCGGCTGGTACTGCATGCCCAGCACCGCTATCCTGTTGGGATCATCTACATCCTCAAACAGGTGAGGGTTCTGTTGGTGATCCTCCGGGATCCCTTCTAGAACTCTAGGCTCATTGGACAACCACTTACGTAGCTCGTAGCCACCCGTTTTCAATATTTCAATCAATTCATCCCGCAGTAGGAGGGCCTCCTCAATACTTTGGGCTCCGGTGCACACGTCATCGACATACAAGTCACGTGACAGCACGGAAGCCCCACGGGGAAAGCGGATCCGTTCCCGCTCTGCCAATTCAAGCAATGATCTGATGGCGATATAGGGACTAGATTTCAAACCATACGTGTTTGTGTTGAGTTCATACACCGTCACAGGATCCTCAGGGCGCTCACGCCAGAGTATCAACTGGAATCGCCTGTCCTCAGGATGTATGACTGTCTGGCGGAACATCATCCGGATGTCCGCGCCAAAAACCACTTGATGTCTTCTAAAGTTCAAGATGATGTCAATTATGTCCCTATGCAATTTGGGACCCGAATGCAAACATAGATTCAACGAAACTCCGTTCGAAGTGGGTGCGGACCCATCAAAGACAGTCCGCAACTTGCCCGTTGAGGCCTTCACCACCGCGTGGTGGGGCAAAAAATAATGCTCAGTTGAGCTCCAATCAACTCGAGCCGGAGACATGTGACCCAAATCCTCGTACTCGCGCATAAATTCAATATATTTATCGCGAAGTACGTGGTCACACTGCATGCGTCGCTCCATGGACAGCAGTCGTTTCTCCGCAAGCGCCCTACTTTGCCCTAGGCTAGGACGAGAGGCAACAAAGGGTAACCTAGTTACAAACCGACCGGAGGGCAACCTCTCCGTGGTCGATCGAAAAAGGGCTTCGCACTCAGCGTGTTCCGGATCCATCCTGGAACTCATAGGTGGCTCCTCCACCTCCCAAAACCTTTGCATGGTCTTGGCCAAGGACGCAGATGCGACAACCGGTGGCTCCTCCGCGGTGCCATTATCAAACACAGGGCCCATCAGGGCAAAACCAAAAATCGTAGACACTGCCATCAGTGAAGACGAACCCAGAGCTTTCTGGGTACCCAACAAAATCCAACCCAATACGTCCGAGCCCAGGAGCAAGTCCACTGGGCCGGGATGAAAGACAAAGGGGTCGGCCAAATCCAGACCCGAAACCAAAGACAACACACCCGGCGGTATGTCTGTCGAGGGGTGCCAACCCGCAATGGTATCCATTACCATAGCCGAAGTCGTGATCCTCATTGTGGAGGACTTCAGCGAAGAAAAGGTGACAAGTGTCTGGCCCGTCAGACACTTCACTTGTATGCCACCAACTCCAAGAAGTGGCACAGGCGAGTCTTCCACGACTAAACCTAACTGGCGTGCCACTCGAGTGGTAACCAAACTGCTTTGAGCCCCTGAGTCCAACAGAGCTCTCAAATTAATGGCTTCCCCCACGACCCCATACGCGGACCACCGCGGTAGGGAGCAGAACCGTCCGCGGCTCTGTCCCAGCAAGGGAGCACGCTAGTTACGGGCTCCCCACTCTCTCCAAACCAGGGGCGCGCCACTGACCCGGATAATATGTCGGGCGAGTGCACATCCCCATCTGAGGGGGGCATAACCCGCGGCCCGGCCATACCTATGGTACGGCGGGTGGTACTCCAGCCGTGGGTACTCGTGCAGCGGCGGAGAAAACCGCTGCGGCTGCATGTGGTGGGTAGTGGTAACCCGCGTGGAGGGGGGTGTCCCCACTCTCCCGTCCGATCTAGGGCCCCCGCCCATGGGGGCCCTATCCGGGGCCTGGCCAGCTACATACTGGCCATGACCTTGGGGCGCGTGGTCCCGGTCCGCCAAGACCCGCGCAGGTACGCGACCCCCCTCCCGAGGGGGGGTGCGACGAGCGAAGCCGCGTCCTCCGTCCGATGGTGGAGGGCTTCGCGCAGGAGCGCCCCCGCCCATAGGGGACCCCTGCCTCAAGAACCGGGGGCCATCCCCGTTCCGGTTCATGCAGAGCATCACGTGGTGCAGCCCACGGCATGCACTGCATGGTATGGCTCTGGGACAGTCACGTGCATAGTGACCGCCCAAACAATAAAAGCAAAGTTCATGCCGCTTTGCCATGCGGCGCCGATCTTGTACTGGCAGTCCCTGCCAGTCCCTGCATTGCAGCAGGCTGTGGCCCATCCGACCACATTGCAGGCAGTCCGCGTCCCTCGCGACTGCTGCCGTGTGTGCAACCCGCGCACCAGCTCCACGCGGTGGCGGTTGCCGTCCCTGTTGGGGCCTCCCTCGCCATGAGGGTTCCAAGGGCCTACGTTCAGGCGCTCTGGATGGCGCTGAGTCCGTCATGGTATTCTCAGCCGCCCGTGCCTCAAACTCCAAAAACTTCACCAAGTCAGTGAATGTCGGTAGGGTGGTGCTATCCCGTTCCGCATTCTCGCGCTCAAATCGCGAGCGGATGTCATTGGGCAATTTGCCCAATACAATGTGCACCAGCAAAAAGGACCATTGGTCCACCGGCAGCCCCAGTGTGCGGAGCGCGTTACAGGCCACTGTAACGGGCGTGAGCAACTGCAGGCGCAACTGTGCCCTGTTGGCCACCTTGGGCAGGGCCATCAACTGTGCGGCGTGCGCATCCGCTAACAAACGTAAGTTTTGATAGCGGGAGTTCAATAACTCCCAAGCCGTGTCGTACTGGTCGTCCTCCACCCGGAGGTGCTGGATGAGCGACCGCGCTTCATCCTCCAGAGTGGAGAGGAGGTAGGCCATCTTCTGGGCCTTCGACAAATCCTGTCGTGCTACGACCAGGGACTCAAACATATTTTTATATGCCACCCACTCCTCCATCCTACCCCCAAAGTGGGACAGCTGAAGGGTGGGGAGCCGACCAGTAACCGCTGGTCCTTCCTGTCTAACAGGTGTGCGAGGGGCTGGTCCGCCAGCCTGTCTCGCCCTTATTGCGGCCGCCGCCTCCACGATGTCATCGTGCAGACTCAGGATCTGGTCCAGGTCCGCCACGTGACCTGCGTAGACCTCCGGGGTAAGGTCGGCTTCGGTAAGCGCCGCCATGGCCGCTTCCGCGTTGTTCAATCGTGAGCGGAGCTGATCCGCTCTTTCCAGTATAGCGGCCTCCCTGTCCTTCCGGGACAGGAGTCCACCGGCCGTCACAAACCATCTCAATTCGTTGGCGAGTGTCGCCCTAGCATTGGAGGCCTTCGCCATCGCGTCAAGTCACAAACAAACAAACAAATAAGAAAAGATAAAAAAGGTAAATAAAGAACAAGATCAAGCAACAACACGAAAAACCGCGGTAGGTATGAGAATGGCACAAACCCAGAACGCACGGTACAAACCGCAAACAAATACAAAAAAGGTTACAAATATTCTTATACAAACAAACTAAGAAAAATCTAATAATTTTTACAAACAATTAATTATTTTTTACAAACGAACAAATAGAGGGTAGATAAACTACGCTCTGCTACCAGAAAATGTGCAGAACAACTACGGTCTGCTACCAGAAAATGTGGCAGAGAGAATCCGGACAAACGAAGCGGCGGGAAGAATTCTGTACCGGAACTTCACCGGGAAAAAACCACCGGTAAAAATAAGTACCGGGAAAAAATCTCCACGCGGCACCACGTTTGCCCGACTAAAACCTAACTAACTTAACGCAGTCTGCTACCACCGTAGCTTATGAAGGGAGCTACAGGGCCCTATATAATAACCTAACCTATAAATTAATTACAATGGAAAACCACTTACCAAGCTAAATCTTCTTTCTCTTCGGATCCAAACTTGAGTGTCTTCGGGAAGGGGGAATTCCTAATCACCCTACCTAACCCATGAGATCTCAATTCCCCAGAACACATAAATAGATTTCTTCCCGAAATCGGCTCGGCAACAGATAGATGTGAGCGAGCAGCCACGCGTCACATCCCACAGGAGAAAGTCACAATGACGGGCACACAAACACAAAGTTCAATAGTTATTTAACAAACAGGAAATTCACCAATACAACTCAAGATAATTAGCAATCAAAGAACGCGGGACCTCTCGCGTATTAAAAATCAAACCGATATCGCATGGGACAATGGCGACCGTCCACGACCCATTTTACACGCGAGCAATGTGAGAACCCCAAAACGCCTGGCGGCGATAACAGGAAACGCCTGCGTTTAGTTTTACCCAATATATTACAAACAAACAAGTAAGCAATTTTATTGTTTGTAAACAATGCTATTGTTGTTCTCTGCTAGTCCCAAACACAAATGAAACTTTAATACATAAACAGAACATTTTTACGATACTAGTTCCGACTTGGTTTTGCAGTATCTCCAAATGGTTTTGGCAATGTGTTCACTTTTTGTCTGTTATAATTAATTAAAGACCCGGGCTATACGATTATTAATTACATTTTTATATGTATTTAGTTTAACTGTTTTTCAACTTATGCGTTGCATGATTAGAAGTAAATAAGATAAGTAGTACAGGTTTTAAATGCGCACATATTTATCTTATTGTCTACGTTTTGACCTACAAGATGCCGTGGTCACGAATGACTGACTGACAGCGAGTTATTGCTTCGTCGTCCACTTAAATTTGGTTGTCTTGTTATTTTGAATTTTGGAATCATTTACATTTTTATCATATGTATTTACGTCAAATTATTAGTTTCAAAAATAAATAACGGTCCAATGACTATTGATCTATATAGTCCTGGAAATCCAATAAATAAATTGATACATGAGAAAGTAACGCTAGCTCCTGGCCTATCCTTTCTTCACGTAATTATACGATATATCCCGCTCAAACAATTACCTTGTGTATCTTCATTCTCAGCTTTGTTAACGAATTTATAGGCTGTATTGATTTCCTTTTTAACCCCCAACGGAGAAGGGGTGTTTTGATGTATTCCCGTTGTACCCTTTGGCCATGACCTAATTATGGGGACAATCCATTGTCCCCTTAAGCAACATTGGGGACTTCGGGAAGTAGTTTTAATTACATACATATTATCACGCCATTTTTTCTTAGGGGTAGGCAGAGACTAGCGAAAGGTTATTTTAATTATTTTAACAAATTCCTCTTTATCAAAATCACTTATGGAGACAACGAGAAGTAATTTTAATAATTACAATTATTGCTTTAACTTTGGCCAATTGAGCCAACGGAAATACATCGGTATTTTGCTTTTGCGTATTTAACTTCATATAACAGAAATTCAGCATAAGTTTGTATTGAAAATACTTCCATATTTCTTTTCCTCGCGTTCGTTAAGATTCTGTAAGAAAACTACACGGATACTTACTTCAGAATTTATTGCACATCCGCAGCAATAAAACGATCACATTGCCCTGATAACCTGGTGTGCCTGTATCAATGCGATGCAGGTGTTGGCCGCACACCAAATTCTTTGTAATAGTTTCTACTATACTAATGTCTTCTATACTCCCACTCGGTGGACCGACGACCTGGCCCTTGATTCTACAACTTACAAACATAGATGTTGTGCCTCAGTTGTGTCTCAAAGGCCAAAGAAATCGTAATAAAACATAGAAGTCTTAAAGAGATCTTGTCACTTTATTTCAATTTCCTTGGATCTTGAGACACAATTGAAACACGACATTTACGTTTGTAATTAGTGGAATCGGCCCCCTGGTGAAGGTCGCGGGATGCGCATGGATGCGGGCAGCGCAGGACCGGTCGTTGTGTAAACCTTGAGGGAGGCCTTTGTCCAGCAGTGGACGTCTTTCGGCTGAGATAGATACCTACTCTCATTGTAGGTTCTGTCTCTGTAAAGCGCTTGCCAAGTCTTTAGTTATGAAGGGCCGTGCTTGGTAACTTTATAAGCAACTAGCATTGGTCCGGGACTTTACGCCCATGAGAATTTCGGGAAATCCTGTCTTAGTGCTCTGCACTCCCTAAGGAACCTCCTTAAGTCAAATTTCAGCTCGCGACCTCCGATAATCACACCGGAGGTCCTAGGTTCGATCCCCGGTCGGGTCAAGATGGAAAACGAACTTTTTCAGATTGGATTTTTCTTGGATGTTTATGACATATAATGTATTTATTTTAAAATATAGAATCGTTGAGTTGGTGTCCCATAAAACTAAGTCTCGAACTTACTTTGGGGCTAACTCAATATGTGTGATTTATCCGTATATATTTATTTATTTATATTGCCCCCAGGAATCCATGTCCTACCACTGGTGGTTCAACAGCTCTGCGCACAGCAAACACGAGTTGACCTCCTCGCCCGTCACGCAGACGCAGAATATGCCTGGTAAGTCACAACATAATCACAACTATACCATACCCTGGACACTCCATACAACCCTCGCAAATTTGCTTCTACATACATAGGCAAATGACGTTTATACACGCGCAAATGTGTGCGTGAAATTAGTAGGGCTGCTTGCGTTAGTGGTCATCAATCAAAATGGCGCGAAAAGTGCGCCGATTGCGCGCCAGCCCCTCGTTCAAGTGTCGGTGATGTCTACAACGAAGTGCGGGGTGGGGTGCGGTATTTGATATGAGTGCGGGGCGGTGAGAGGCCGTTCTGTACGTTAGTACTTTTACTTATTCTGTGACTATACCCTGTATCTGATCACAAATAGGGCGTTGAATAAGGAAGTTAAGGGTTTAAGGAATAGGGATCTTCTTCCAGTATGTTAATTCTTACCATTTTCTGCCGCTCGCTATTTCTATCTTTCAATCTAACCAACTCTTATTTGGTTTCCGAATGAAGAGGTGGTTAGAACGCGTCAAAGACAGCATTAATAAGGACGGAGTGTCGAGTTAAATGGCAAGCGATGGAACATGATAGAATCAAAATACTTTGCCGACCTTTAACAGGAAAATAGTAAGGAAGAAGAAGACATCTGATCTAAGTAGAAGACATAAACAAGACATACTTTAGTAGAATGTTGGCATAGATGGAAGGAGGCCTTGCAGTGGGACATGGGACCTCCGTGTGACGTGTGAGTGGGATGTGACGAACTCCATGACCCAACGGTCATCACGCCTCAATCATGTGATGTGTCCGTATATATTTAGTTATGGGAAGCTTATGATGACGATGATCTCAGTACAAGAGGAAAAGAGGACTACTTTTGAAACGAGGTGGCAATTTTAATTAAATCTATCATTATCCAGGCACATTCCTGTACATGGTCAATACCTCAGCGGACTACGGCTGGGTGCAGTGCGCCGGCGCCAACGCCGTGGGCAGGCAGACCAAGCCGTGCTTATACCATATCCTGCCTGCTGGTGAGTGTTTAGATGTTTATATTTCTAAAGTTCCCGTGCGAATTTCGGGATTCTGCATAGCCTAATCCTCATGAAGACTATCTTAAGATTTTTTTTATAAAGTCAGAGGTAATTGGATATTTTAGAACTAACGTCATCGTACTCGCATACTTCGACATTGGATACTTTCGAACTAACGTACATCAGCATTTCATACTTCGACATTCAGTAGTGGAGTCCTGTTGTTTATATGCAAGGTATAATCTAAGGTATTTAAACCCTAATGGAATTAGAAATAGTTGTGGTTTGTTTATAAATAAAACAGACTACGGCTTGTAGCAAACGCTTGTATCAAGACACACAGATGCGAGTACGACCATAAAACAGCCAGAACTGTCCAAAAATATTCGTAAAAATAAGAGGAATTAATTAAGGGGCTCCAGATGTCAGACTTATACATTGAATTAAATAAGTTAGGAGTATAATAAAATTTATAAGTAATCCTTGAAACAGTCCTTTAAACATCTTATTTAATTAGAATAGCCATGAAACTTTAGCTGCTAATGTAATTGTCCGTTTTCAGACAAGCCGTCAGCCCTAAAAGCCTGCGAGATCTCCAATGTGACGTACGACTCTCTGACTCTGAACTGTACACCGGGACACGACGGCGGGATTAGGCAGGCTTTCCTGTTACAGGTTAGTCTTATATTCCATCTGTTTTGTAACGAACATTTCCAATCTCCAACGTAACGACTTTGAACTGCACGCCAAGAAACGACGAATAAAATTAAATGTATTTATCTGTTTTGCGATGGCGGGATCAGGCAGGTTTTCCTTTTACAGGTTAGTTCAGTTTACTGGACAAATATTCATTAAATTGCCGAAAGAACTAAAGATATTAAATATGGTACCCTTTAAAAAACAATTATATAAATGGCTCGTTGAAAAAAATTATTATAGTCTTAGTGATTTCTTGGACAACTAACAATTAATATTTGCATGCTATTTATTATTAGCAAACATGTGATCCTAATTTTTGTAACAGCTTGTAATACCATGTTTTTGAGCAAATAAAGATATGAATATGTATACTGTCTGTGTTGTATCGAACATTTCCAAGATCAAGCAGGCTTTCTAAATACAATTAGTTGGGTATACAATTATACATACATATATATAATCATGCCTTTTTCCTTGCCAATCACTCTTCATACATGCTTGCCGGTTATGGGTCCTCCTAATGTCTCTCTTTAAGGAGTTAAAGAGAGACATTAGAAGGCAAGTGAAGGAAGGCACATTAGGAGTGATTGGCAAGGAAAAAGATATAGTACTGCGACCAGATTGCGGACCTCCGTCCGCAATCTGGTCGCAGTACTATCTCCGAGGTTAGTTATATTTATTGTCAAATATAACTAACTAGTCTGTTATGTGACGTACATTTCCACCTCCAACACGTGACGATTCTGAACTACACGCCGGGATGCAATGGCGGGATCAGGCAGGCGTTCCTGTTACAGGTTCATCACCATAAGCTTTCCCCGGTTTTTTTGATGTTATTGAGCTTATCCATAAATTGTGCGAATGCACCAGAGATATTATTCTTCTTACTAACGTACATCGTACTCGCATACTTTAGAACTAACGTACATCAACGTTTCATACTTCGACATTCAGTAGCGGAAATCAGAAATCAGAAATTCTTTGAAACTTAGCCTTCAAAGAAGGCTCTTTTTCATTCGAAAACTAATTATATAATCATAGTGTATTATGTCTCAAAGCTACAAACAACTAGCATTTCGGAACGACCACTGCTGAGAAGAAATGCCAAACGAAACTCCACTAGTAGAAACTTAGGAATCCACATCAGTCATACGGTTTACGTTTTTGCAACGTATGTCTTTAGTACCCCCTTGTATATTCCTTGATCTGTCTTTAACGTTCATAACCTAAGTACGCTTCAAGAAGTAACTTTCCTCCAGGTTTTCGACATGACAACGGGTCTACTTCTCCGCAACGTGACAAATGAAGACCCGGAATTCGACGTATCAGGCCTGGTGGCCAGTAACGCTCTAGCTGTGTCAGTGAGGGCGTTCAATAGGAAGGGGGCCAGTGAACCTTTGACCTTGACCTCAAATCTGCTGAAATACCCCCAGAGACACACTGGTGAGTTTACGATCAACATTATTAAGCTTTGATAGATTATTTGATAAATCTTTTTTGTACCTACTTTGTATTGCCGGTATTTTTCTAACAGATTACTACTGATAAACTCACAAATTCACAAGTCACATCCAGACTTTCATTCTTATCCTAAAAAAATAAAAAATAAAAATAAATGCGAGAATTTGGATGTGAGTTTGTGAGGATGTTTGTTACTCAATAACGCAAAATGTACTGGACGGATTTCGATTAAATTTGGTATACGGGTAGAAAAATACCGAGAATAACACATAAGGTACTTTTTATCCCGAAATTTCTACGGAAGCGAAGCTTTAGGTATGAAGGCATTCAACAATAAATTAATAGTTTTTTTTTTTAAAAAAAAGCTTTTATTTTTCGAGTTACTCTCAACCACAGCTCTCAACAAACCCTTTCATTTGATACCCATGTTGTAGAAATGCATTACAAATAACTATTCCGCCATCTTGGATGGTCCGCCATATTGGATTTAGAATGACGTGACGTACCATATCATGCATTGTCATACAAACTAAACGTGTGTACAAAATTTCAACTCAATCGGTTGAAGATATCAAAATTGAGTTCTAAGATTCCACCCGAACGAACATAGGTACTTACATTGCAAGGTAAACAAAACCTTTTAAAAAGAGGGCTAGAGAGCATTTGACCTTGACCTTGAATCTGCTAAACTACCCACAGAAACTAAAAAAGGCATCCCTATACTTTCAAATGAACCATTCACAGTACCATTTGACTTTACCATTCTGCGATATCAATAAGATTGTATTGTAATATTTGTATTGTTACGATGTGGCAGCCCTGGCTTATAAATACAATGGAAAAACGATCTATTGGTGAATAATTGAAATAGGGAAAGGCCCTGTCATCAAAATAGTGAGGGAAAATACCACTGACAAAAATAAATACGTTTTTTGTGAAAGTACGAAACAAAACTTTTGTATCGCTACCTCCTCTTAATCAAACTCTTTTGAAAATTACATTGTTCGAATATTAAAATTTGTAAACAATTTATTTCAATTTTCGGGCTCCATATTCAAAGTTGTGCCGTGAAGATACTTTTTTCGGAGTTTCTTCCCGGTACTTTTATAGAACGCCAAATGGAAGGCACTTTGTCACTGCTGAGACAATTAAATTACGACTTTATGCCCTGCGCGGTATGATTTATAATAGCACAGCGCAATTTTTAACACGGGAAATTATGTTTTAAACTTGTAAACGGAACATAATGGAGTTATTCTTTTTTGTTATATTGTTAGGAATCTTTTTATTCGTTACAAGCTTGTTATACGAATTCAAATCCAAAAATTAACGGACTAAAATTTAATTTTGAACGGCGTAGTAACCTTTATCCCCTAGAAAAAGGGTACCAAATTTATTATGTCTGTCAACGTAACTGACAAATAGAACACAAACTATTTTTGAACTAGCTTTTGCCCGCGGCTTCGCCCGCGTGAACAGTGCTTTTTTCGGGATGAAAGGTAACATATGTCCTTCTCAGTACTTCTAACTATGTGTATGCGAAGTTTCAGTAAGATTGGTTCAGTAGATAAAGCGTGAAGAGGTAACAAACAAACCAACTCAATATCGCATTTATAATATTAGTTAGGATTAATTTTTAATTTTTTGTTGTTTGAAATTTTAACATTCAAAAATCCCCGTCTCTTTTGTTTCCATTCATTGTGTATTTTTGAATGGAAAGAACAATAGGCTCTTATCAATGCTGGTTTTTATTTAACAAAGATGTTTCAATTGATTTTCATATAAGTACAGAATTTTTTGACTAACTAATTAAGCTTTCACCACGGTTTTCTAAAAGAAGTGAAATAAATTAATAGTAAAAAAACTTAAAAAAAAGCTTTTATACCCATATTGTAGAAATGCATTACAAATAACTATTCTGCCGTCTTGGATGGTCCGCCATATTGGATTTAAAATGACGTCACATAGGTACCTTATAAGCTTATAATGCATTGTCATCCAAACTAAACGTATGTACGAAATTTCAGCTCAATCGGTTGAAGATATCTACTTCAAAATTGAGTTCTAAGATTCCACCCGAACGAACATACTTATATTAAATAAAAGCTTTTAAAAAAGAATCATTCTCTAAGTTTTCTTAAAGGCGACAGTGAGTAATATCATATGATGTGTAATATCTGACATCCTACTCTCGCGTGCGTTCATTTGTCAAATCAAATTGTCCCCAGTTTCCTGTTACACACCTCCGTCCCTTTTCACGAAACCACAGATTACAAAGCAAGAGAAATAATCCTAACCCTAATTAATATTATAAATGCGAAAGTGAGTTTGTTTGTTACCTTTTCACGCTTTATCTACTGCACCAATCTTGCTGAAATTTCGCATACACATAGCTGGAAGTACGGAGAAGGACATAGGGTACCTTTTATCCCGAGAAAAAGCAATCTTCCCGTGTAATATTCACGCGGGCGAAGCCGCGGGCAAAAGCTAGTATGATTTTAGTACATAAAAAAATAACGCTCAGAAAAACACAACACTCCATTGTTTATGAATTTCCATTTATAACGAAATTTTGTAGCATTCTCAGTGGCTGGCAAGCGTAAAAGATTTGCTAGATAAACTGGGGCCAACTTGTACAAGATAGCTTGTAGTTTGTTGTAGAAAACTGTGTAAATGTGTATTTGTGCGATGCAATTGTCTAGTTTGAATCGCAGCCAACTTGAGTGCAGGTAACTGTCTAGTTATCAGCTTAGCGGCAGTTACTTTTTGTCTGAAAATATTTTGCTTTAATTTGAAAATAAAATGACTACACCCAAACGCTATAGAATCGTGAACGGGTGTTGCCAGGGGGAACTGGTCTGCTCGATTTTGATTCAACTTTTATTTTTATTTTTTGTTCTTAACCATTTCATTGTGGTTACTCGATCACAAACATAACATGTTTTATATTATGTATGTTTTTTGTTTTATATTTGTTTCTTATATTTTATTTTTGACTGTACACAATCTAGTGTATATGTATAAATAAATTCGGCATGTTAGGCGACCAAGACTGTTTCATGAGTTTATTTCGGCATTTCTTCTCAGCAGTGGTCGTTCCGAAATGCTAGTAGTTTGTAGCTTTGAGACATAATATATTATGATTACATAATTTTCGACGTTAAAAAGAGCCTTCTTTGAACGCCAAGTTTCAATAAAAAAAATTGACTTTGACTTTGAATGTGCGTGAAGATCACAAAAGTAGGAAGCGCGCGCCCCGCGCAGCCCTTCCTCCTTCTATGGCGAAGATACTTTTTGTAACTAACTCAATTCTCATTCGTTACGCCAGGTTAGAGAGAATAATTTATATCAGATACAAGAAAACATTAATAGATATCGATTTTATTATTACATATTTATAATAAACTCAAAATAAAATAAATTAATCCAATGAATTTGGGTCTGATGATAAAGCCAAGGTCCTTATAGTCATGTTTTTATTACAAGCTTTTATTGAAATTCCAACGTGTGTTTATGATTATTGGGTCCAATCTTTAACTGCACGGACTTGTCATTTTTGTAACGCGTTTAAAGCGCCAAGGTCCTGGCGTGACCTGGAAAGGCTTGTGACGAAAATGATTTAAAAAACTTATGTTTTTCTACAGCGCAAGTCCCAGTGAAGGTGGAGCTGACGACGGTGCTTATCATAGTTTTGGGAGCAGTGGGTATCATCGCAGCCATGACGGCCGTGTCAGCCATGGTGTTCTGCTGCAAATACTGCAATAAGAAGGACCGTGAGTACTGACCCCCTGACTCATTATCAGTCATTTGAATGTCCCTCATCATAGTGTTGGGAGCTGTTGACGTCATCCACAGAAATAAAGCGGTGGTGGCCAAGTGGTAATGACACCTGCCTGAGGTCGGATAGGACCCGGGTTCAAATCCTACCTGTATCACATGAGTTTGTAGACCAATCTGACTCATGTATGGTAGTTTTCTCATATACCACCACCTGCTTCCGGTAAAGGAAAACATAGTGAGGAAACCTGCACACTGGCTGACTGTTTAGTTTACTAGTGTGTATACGGCTACTGCCACTAGATGGCGGTAGTCGTAACAGTCATGCCAAATGTCTTTAGGCGACTTGAATAAAATCTGACACCAGTGTTAGTAATAAAATAACACACTCGATAAGAAGACATAAATAAATTAAGACCTATTGTGCCGTGTCCGAGTTCATTTGTTTCATTGCATGTCACATCACTATTTCATTAGTTATGACGTATGACGTAGGATTGGATTATGCAAAAATTGACACGGTCGATCCTTTAGCAACGAACTCGCGTCGCTGTTCTATGTCATCGCTGCAATGACAGCTGTGTCAGCTATGGTGTTCTGCTGAAAATAGGTACTGTAAGGGCCGTGAGTACTGACCCTCTCCACTACACATCATCAGCCATTTTAATGTCCCTCATCATCGTGCTGGGAGCTGTGACTGTAGTTTTAAAAATACAATTTTGTTTCAGACAAAAATGAGAAAAACAAAAGACAGCAGGATGAGACTTCCAACATTCCGTTGACGGGCACCAAAGAATCTGAAAGTGTTGACAGTTTGGGTAAGTGAATGAATGAAATTATGAATTATGAAATGCTTTCGGAGCAACCAAATAATGCGTTGATAATATGAATGAACGAGAGGTAGGTACTTTCTGAAATCTATCGGAACGAATGATTTTATGATATCATTCGTTCAACAACTAAGTGTTGCTAAGTGAATGAACAAAACTTAATTAAATGTTATTTAACATTCTAAATAATGTAGAATATAGCATTGATGGTGTAGTTTTCTTCGACACAAACGAAGTATGATAAAATAAATCTAACGAGTTGATTAAAAAATACATAACAGAACTTTATTTCAAAAATTTCTCTATGGGCAGAATAGAGAATATTTCTAAACTAAATTTATGAGGTGGGTTACGAATATCAATGAAAATCCCAGGGTAAAACTATGGAAAACTTTACTATCACACACACAGTTTTACAACATATAAAATTATAATGAAAATGAGTTCGGAAAAATCCCTACAAACAGTTCGTGTTTGTATTTAGTGCAGACAGGAGTTAGTTAACTAAGAAAAGATTGCGCGGGGGTCGCGGCGAGCGACACACAGCGAGACGTGTTTAAGAGAACCCGGTCGGCGGCAGACTGACTGTGCTGGCCGCCGCAAGCGCCTGGCGCTGGGGTGACGCAGTACGCATGCGCGTTAGGCGGGCGCAACTCCCGAGAGAGAGAGATAGCGACATGTGGAATGTGGCTATCTCTATCTATAGCGCACGGGCACGCAACAGCGCGATTCACGGACTGGGCGGTGGTTTACTATACACTCCCCTCAAGTCCTGGAGAACGCCCCCGCTCCTGGACTGGTATTTCAACTTTATCAGCCTTATCAGTCTTACGCGGGCGTCCCCGTCCCTTTTTAGGATTTACTGGTTTAGGTAAGGATTCCACATTGGTGTTACCTTGGTAAAGAGTGAGATCTTTAGAGTGATATTTCCCTACAATAATGTCTGGTTTCTCAGTACTGGAGATGTTAAAGGTTGTAGGACTAACCTTTGCGGCAATCCTGTACGGACCATCCCGGCGTGGATGAAATTTAGCCGTCAGGTTCTTCTCTCCTTTGCTGAGTAAATGGGACTTAATCATCACAAGGTCACCTACCTTAAAAGAGACTGATGGGCGGCGTATAGCATCAGCATATTCTTTGTTCTTATCTTGTTGTCCTTCTACCCGTTCTCTTATTGCAGAAAGGGAATTTAAAAACTTACTAAGATAAGGAGTAATTTGTGGGACAAAGTTATCTTTGTCCGTAATGGCACGAAGATCATTGACAACTTCGGTAGGAGACCTCATCTCTCGACCGAAGGAAAGGTACGCTGGTGACTTACCGGTTGTGCGGCACTTGGCACTATTTAGGGCATACCTGATTACCGGTAGTTTGCTTGGCCAGGATGTGTGATCTTCCTCCACGAGTTGTGCTAGCATGGCCTTTAGGTCACGGTTTTTCCGCTCTGCAGGGTTTGATTCTGGATGGTATAAAGGTATAAAATTTTGTTTAATGTTCAGAACTGACATGCAATGTCGCATTACCCCGGATACGAACTGTACTCCATTGTCGGAGACAATCCTGCGCGGCAGACCATACCTTAGGAAATATTCCTCCAGGAGGACATGAGCACAGGCTTCCGCCGTAGCTTCTTTCAAAGCATATAGCTCGGTCCAGCGGGTTGCGGTGTCTTCGACCAGCAAGATCCAACGCTCCCCCTGTTCTCCTGTCGGTAATGGGCCGAATAAATCTATTGCTAGCACCTCATTTCTTTGACTCATAACTGGAGTCTGAAGCAAACCTTGTGGTTTGGAGTTAGCAGCTTTATAGCGTTGACATTCGATGCAGGCTTTCACATAATCTGTGATTTTTCTCCGCATTCCTGTGAAATAATATAATTGAGCTACTTTAGCGTATGTTCTACCAATACCTTGGATACCTTGGCCAGCTGTTGGAGAATCATGAAGTTCCTTCAAAACATCAGCAATTTGGCTGGTAGGAACTACTAGCTGAGGGGTTTCACTCTCCGAGTCGGGATTGAACCGGTATAAAACACCTTGGTCCATTAGATAACCCCTTTCTAACCATCTTTGGGCTGCGAGATCGTCGGGTCCTTCGAGCTCTTTGATTACCTTTTCCACTTCAGTGTCCGCTGTCTGTTCCGAGCGGAGTTGGCTAGGAGTCTTTGTGGGCAGATCACATATGACGGAGCAGATACCACAGTCTTCGCGGGATTCGCTAGAGCAAACTGGCCTGCTAAGTGTGTCTGCCACGACGTTTGCCTTACCTGGTGTGTACTGGAATTGGATATCAAAGGATTGGAGCTTTAAGGCCCAACGTACTAACCTGCCTGTTGGTGATTTCAATGATAGCAACCAACGGAGAGGCTGATGATCGCTGCCAATTATAACTGGTTGACCGTCTAGGTAAGGCCGAAATCGTTCTACCGCCCACACAACAGCGAGTGCCTCCCGTTCTGTTGTCGAGTAGTTTCGCTCGGCTGCATTGAGTAGTCGGCTTGCGTACTCGATTAGCCTCTCCTGATGTCCGTCACCCTGTAGTAAAACCGCGCCTAAGGCGTAGTTACTTGCGTCTGTACGCAGAACGAAAGGACGGCTATAATCGGCTTGTACCAGTATTGGAGCTGTAGTTAAAAGACGTTTCAGCTCATTAAATGCTTGGGTCTGTTCTGAGCCCCAAGACCAATTTTGGTTCTTCCTAGTTAATCGCGTCAAAGGTTCGGCGACCTTTGAGAAGTTAGGTATGAACTTTCTAAACCATGAACATGTTTGTAAAAATGTTCTTAGGTGTTTGAGGTTACCAGGTTCGTTCATCTCGAGTACAGCACTCACCTTTCCTGGATCAGTGGATATGCCTTCTTGCGTTATGACGTGGCCGAGATATTTTACGCTTTCTCTAGCGAAAAAACACTTCTCCCTGTTAACTTGAAGGTTAAATTCAGCCAGTCGTTTGAAAACTGCCTCGAGGTCCGCTAGATGGCGCTGATAACCCTCAGAGATTACAAGAATGTCATCTAAATACGTCAAAATAGTTACCTCTTTTAGAGCAGAGCACGAGCGAAGACGATCGATGAGACGCTGGAATGTGGCTGGCGCGTTTCGAAGGCCGAAGGGCATTCTTTTGAACCTGTAAGTACCTAGAGGACAGACAAACGCTGTTTTGTCTCTATCAGCTTCTCGTACATTCACCTGCCAGTAAGAAGAACGCAAATCCAACGTACTCATGTAGCAGTCTCGCTTCGTGCTTTGCACTAACTCATCAATGCGTGGCATTGGGTAGGTGTCAGCTTTAGTGATTGCGTTTAAGCGGCGATAATCGACGCAAAAACGAATTGAACCATTTGGCTTCGGCACCATGAGTGCCGGTGAACACCAAGCCGATTCACAATCTTCAATGACGTCTTCCTTCAACATCTTGTCTATTTCATTCTTCATCAACTCCTTTTTCGAAGGGTTGAGACGGTAAGGAGGTACTGATATAGGTGGATGCTCACCTGTATCGATTCGGTGTTCAGCGAATGTTGTAGGGCCTCCCCCTGCTTCAAAAATCCGCGCGTGCCTGTTGACGACGTCAGCGAGTGCCTGACGTTGAGCTGGATTGAGGTGTGCACCTTCGTCCTGTCTAAGTATGTCAGTAGATGCACACGAAGAGGGTTCCCTACGTGAGGAGGGTTCAAAACTCAAATTGTATTTAACCTTATCATCCGCACTGAAAAACCAAACCTCTTTACTAAAATCTATGACTACGCCAGCCTTAGAAATAAAGTCTATGCCTAATAATGTTTCATTATTGGTAGAATCAGGAAATATTAGGAATGGCGTTGTAAAAGATTTCGTTTCTAAACACACCTCTAAGGTGGTAGTAAGTACCTTCATGGTACGTACGACACCGTCAGCAAGTTTAACTTCTCGCGTTGACGGGAGGAGGGGGTGTCCCCTTCCTTGAAGTAGAGTGTATAGTGTGTGACCCGCAATGCAATGTTTAGCGGCGGTGTCAATTAACGCGGTGCCGTTAAAACCTAAAAATTTTTATATTAAAAATGGGTCGCAAATCGCGTCCAATCGGGGGTATCCCGGTGTTGCTACCGCTTGCACATACATCTCTACAAGAAAGTACATCTTCATAATAAACATTTTCACCAAATGATAATTCACAATTTGATAAAACATTACTGTCCCTTGGACTATAAAGTTTATTTGAAGGATTTACATTTATTTCGGAAAAAATGTTACTGTCCCTCGGACGAACTGAAAAAGTACTACTATCCCTTGGACTATTTGAAAAAGTACTACTGTCCCTTGGGCTATAACAATTATTTGGATGATTTACATTTGTTTCAGAAAAAATGTTACTGTCCCTCGGACGAACTGAAAAAATACTACTATCCCTTGGACTATTTGAAAAAGTACTACTGTCCCTTGGGCTATAACAATTATTTGGATGATTTACATTTGTTTCAGAAAAAATGTTACTGTCCCTAACTGAAAAAGTGTTACTGACTCTCGGACTATGAAAGTTGTTTGCAAAAACTAAATTATTAGTACAAACATTATCCGTGGATAAGTTTTGTTTACAACTAATATTATTATTAGAATAGTGTTTGACGGTTTGTTTACTAATGTTATCAGTAACAATATCACTAATGTTATCACTAGAAGAGTTTTTCGATGAAAAACACGATAAAACCTGACTTTGACTACGACTATTATTATTACTAATACAGTATTTGACAGTTTGTTTACAAATGTTATCAGTGTTATCACTATAATTTTTCGATGAAAAACATGATGAAACCTGACTTTGATTACGAACACGTCGTTTACGACTATTATTATTACTAATACAGTGTTTGACTATTTGTTTACAAATCTTATCAGTCTTATCACTAGGGGAGTTTTTCGATGAAAAACACGACGAAACCGAACTTTTTTGAACACTATCGAGAGAATAAAAACTTGTATTTTCGTTAACACTTTTAGGCACTGAATCAGAGTTATTAGATGTTTGTGACTCACCTGGGGTCAACAACTTACGGCACTGGTCCCTTGTATGTCCGAAACGCTTACAGTAGACACACGAAGGTCGGGGCTTTTTTGTCGCAGCGGCGGAGTCTCGGCTCGGCGCCGATGGAGCTGACGACGCAGGCGGTTGCCGCGCAGGAGCTGATGATGAAGGCTGCTGCCGTGTCGTGGCGCGCGCGGGAACGGCGGCCGTTAAGGCCGGGTCGCGCGTATTCGCGCCGTCGGAAGATGGCGCGGCCGGTTCCAACCCTGCGCTAGGCCTTCGGGCTTCGTCGAACGCGTCCTCCACTATCCGTGCTAGACGGAGTAAATCGATGAAGCTGTCGAACTCTTCCCTGCGGAGCCTTTCTCGAATGCGGCTGTTGATGAGACCGTACGTAATATCCAATTGGGCCGACAAAGAGAGGTCGCCTTTTGGTAATCTCGCTAGGAGAGCACGTACTCTGGTCACAAACATATCAGTGTTTTCCTTATTTTGAGGAGTAGAAAATATTTCTAGATAAATACGGTGAGGTGGGCGGCGGTCCCCGTAGGCACTTATTAAATTTTCTTTAACTTGCCGCCACGATGAGACGGTGTCCTTGATACCCTGCCACCACGTGGCTGCTTCGTCTTTGAATAGGTATGCAAGGCCTCTCATGATATTTGAGTCTGCCACTTGTGAGCATTCACAATATGCCTCCACGGCATCTATAAAAGCCTCTACAGATTCTTTAGGCCGACCGGAAAAAGTTGCCTTGCAGCGCGCCAGGGTTGCATCACCTGGCGGAATCAAGAAGGTAGAGTTCGCCCTCGTCACCGACTCCAGGAGGCTGCGGAACGCATCTGCTTGCGACTGCTGGAGGGAAGCGATGATTGATGCCACATTATCGGCAGAAAATGTGGTACTTGCTTCGGCGCGAGGTGGCGAAGCGTCGTCGCCGCCATTTTGTGGAAAAAATGCGAACGACGGTGAGGGCGTGGTCGGTCGAGGCGAGGGATTAGATTCTTGAATTTGAACTTCCTCTGATTCTTCCTTCCTGCGAGTGAGACTCGCGGCCCTACTTCTTGTGATAGGCATCTTTATTAACACTTTTTAACTAAAACTAAACTGAACTGCAACTAAACTAACGTTGTGCGCCATATATGAGGTGGGTTACGAATATCAATGAAAATCCCAGGGTAAAACTATGGAAAACTTTACTATCACACACACAGTTTTACAACATATAAAATTATAATGAAAATGAGTTCGGAAAAATCCCTACAAACAGTTCGTGTTTGTATTTAGTGCAGACAGGAGTTAGTTAACTAAGAAAAGATTGCGCGGGGGTCGCGGCGAGCGACACACAGCGAGACGTGTTTAAGAGAACCCGGTCGGCGGCAGACTGACTGTGCTGGCCGCCGCAAGCGCCTGGCGCTGGGGTGACGCAGTACGCATGCGCGTTAGGCGGGCGCAACTCCCGAGAGAGAGAGATAGCGACATGTGGAATGTGGCTATCTCTATCTATAGCGCACGGGCACGCAACAGCGCGATTCACGGACTGGGCGGTGGTTTACTATAAATTGAATTTTCCCCTTTTTTCGAGCAGAATTTATTTTGGCTAGCGTTATATTCTAAATCTATGCTAGCGTTTCAATAAATTCTGAACTTTCTGATTTAAAACCCCAACAGAAAAAATACCTCTGTTTTACGAAAGCTATGTTCTAAAGCAGATTTTTTCATGAATGTTGATCGAGAGTACGAAGTAAATTGAGTTATTTTCGTGAGAAAATATTTCTGTTATTTTATCATGTCCCGTAATATTTCATCATCTGTTGGGGATATTTTTAAGCTTTTTTATAGTTTGTATTAAAAATATACTTCTTTTTCAGACAAAAACCCAGATATAATACCACTGGATGGGAAAATAAGCGACAGCTGTTCAAACAAGTCATCCACAACCGACTACAGCTCAATAAGACCGTTGATATCAAAAACCCCTACAGAAAAGTACGATTTGTCTCAAAACTGCGATAGATTTTACGATCACAATATAGATCCTTGCAACCAATATATCCAAGTAAGAGCAATGGATTACAGAGTTCGACCAACTTACCAAGGCAACTTGGGACCAATGCCCAACCTTGGACCAAGTATACAGAGCTTGGGACCAATGAGCAGTCTGCATATGCCAAATGTTGGCCCCAATGATTGCCATAGACAGCAGTATGATAAGGTTTACGAAGATTGGCTGAAGTACAAAAACGCCCTGCCTTTGAATACTAGTGGATTGGTAAGTACATGAATATACTTTATTTTTTAAGGTAGTCAAGATGCTAAAATGTTTTGAGGCCGCAAAATTCAAAGGCATTTTCGAAAAATCTCTGGATTTAAGCTTTTTAATCAATTACTTAGTGATATTTGAGGTATTCGTACATATTTTTAATGCTTTTAAATTTTCGTCTATTAGGCTTGTAAACCCATGTATTGGGCTAGCAAAAATCATTAATATATTAAAAAGATACCAAATAAAATTCAACCTAAAACGAAATTGCGAAAATGAATATGTAAAATTGAAACATTTTTACATCATAACCGAAAAACCGCTGTAAAAATGTCGACGTACAAAAACACTGTGTTCTTTACCTAAAATAATATTTGTTCATGTCTTAAGGGCATACCTTTTATGAAAATTGACCGTATGAAAAATTCTGCCGGCGAATAATTACATATTCCTGGAGCGTACTCGGGGACAGCAAGTTTTTTGTTTTTAATTTGAAGTCTAGACAACACGGGCTAATTATTCCTCTGTTTGTTATTAGTACACTCGATTAGGCTATAAGTACACCGTTGGGAAGTCGCCTTTTCAATGTAGATACTTGTATAGAATTTGTTTAATTTGGTGGAATAATTTAACGATTTTCTCTTTTGATTTTTGTATTTGCATATTTTTTTTATTCATTATTTTAATTACATTGACATTTAATTGTTAAACATGTACGTGTATTGTAATCTTCAAGTGACTAAAAGTATTTATTTTCCTTATATGGTCTTGGGGATCGAGTAAGTCATGCTCACCAAAGTGTTCAAAATGGTGACGGCGTCGTGGGCCGGGTCGTGAGATTCCCTATAACATGGTTGAGCTTTGCGATGGCTGACCCTCGCGTCAACTCGTGAACGGGTGTTGCCAGGGGGAACTAGTCTGCTCGATTCTGATTCGACTTTTATTTTTATTTTTTGTTCTTAACGTGGCAGTGGTAACTTAAGTGGCAGTGGGCGGGGCACATAGCTCGTAGAACAGATAGCCGTTGGGGCAGAAAAGTTCTCGAGTGGCGACCACGAACCGGAAAACGTAGTGTTGGCAGGCCTCTCACTCGGTGGACCGACGACCTGGTGAAGGTCGCGGGTTGCGCATGGATGCGGGCAGCGCAGGACCGGTCAACGTGGAAATCCTTGGGGGAGGCCTTTGTCTAGCAGTTTACGTCTTTTGGCAGAGAGAGAGAGAACCATTTCATTGTGGTTACTCGATCACATACATAACATGTTTTATTATATTTATATTTGTTTCTTATATTTTATTTTATTTGTGACTGTACACAATCTAGTGTATGTATAGAGTTTATAATTAGCCCCTCTGGCATGTTAGGCGACCAAGACTATTTCATGAGTTTCTTTCGGCATTTCTTCTCAGCAGTGGTCGTTCCGAAATGCTAGTAGTTTGTAGCTTTGAGACATAATATATTATAATTAAATAATTAGTTTTCGACGTGAAAAAGAGACTTCTTTGAAGGCCAAGTTTCAATAAAAAATTGGACTTTGACTTTAGTTTTTGTAGTTGCGTAAATAAAAATAGTAGCATAATTGTTACATTTTGCCTTTTGAATAAAACTTTGTGGCTGTATTTTCTTAATTACTTCTAGCCACAGAATTAATACAGAGCTTTCTCCAGCCGAGCTTTCAGTGAATACGCTTTAAGCTTCTTGGCTGACCACAAAATTGTCCGTTGCAAAGCGAAATACCTTTGCTTTTCCGACATCTAAAATATATTCGTTTGAATTTAATATTTTAGCTTACTTTATATTTTACTTTTAGTTAATGTTTTCATATTTAAATATTGTCCATTGATATAACTGCGCATTGTTATTAGTAAAATGGTATAAAGTGAAATGACTTGACGTTAAAATTTTCTAAAAAATTACGAGAATTTTTTGCCCACTGTTTATCTCGAATTTATGTTGTTTTTTAATAACATTGTTGCAAGCCTGTTGTTTTCTGGAACAATATTTTTTGGGTGAAAAGAAAATGTTTCTGACCATTTCATTACCTTTGACAAGTTATATGCACAATTTCATGGTCGTCAAATTGGTATTTGGGACGAATGACGAAAAACTGTAACACTTTTGACCATTTAATTACCTTTGACAAGTTATATGCACAATTTCATGGAAGTCAAATTGGTATTTGGGACGAATGACGAAAAACTGTAACACTTTTGACCATTTCATTACCTTTGACAAGTTATATGCACAATTTCATGGAAGTCAAATTGGTATTTGGGACGAATGACGAAAAACTGTAACACTTTTGCATTTTCACCCGCGTAAATTTCCCACGGGAACCATGCCTTTTCCCGGCATGTATGTCCTTCTTCGTACTTCTAACTATGTGTATGGAAGATTTGTTCAGTAGATAAAGCGTGAAGAGGTAATTAGTTAGAATTAGGATTAGAATCAGTGTAAGCTGTTAATCAAATATTATTTGTTTTAGCTACCAGCAGAACAACTGATGCCACCAGAATTATACTCTACTCCTCCTCCACCATCTCTGTACAGCAATCCAAATAGAAACCCATTAAATCTTTCTCAGATGCCCGATCTAGAGCACAGGTATCACCTGGAACCCAGGTCCTTGGTTATGGACTCCAGAAGTTGTTCTAACTCGCCGCCAGTAAGATTCAATGCAGATAATAGCGTGTACTTCAATAAGAGTATGCTAGAGAGGCCTACAAATACATTACCACATATAAAACCTTCTAGGGTAAATGGTAAGTACGTAATTATTTATTGCTCTTTGAAATTTTTGCAATTATATACCATACGTGATAAAGACTCACTCGAGATTTTAAAATTAAAGGCGAAATTTAACGAGTTGGGGGACTTCTTTGTTTAAAGAAAATAGTGGCATTTTAGATTCTATTTTACAAAGGTATTTTAAAATAAAGACATTTATTTAACAACGATCTAATTACTGACATAATATGAAAAAAAACCTAAAAACTAATTATCTAAAAAGAATATAAACTAAATTGTATACATTTATTCAATATTTTTTTTAGATAGGTAGTAATTTTAGCATTTTTATACTTCAAAATCTGGACAATTTCAGTATGTTTTTTTTTTGCCTACAGGAAATTCATCTAATCCATCTAGTGAAGCAAAAAATAGTGCATCAAAAGCAACAGAGACGAATTCGGAACATGTTAAAGTCAGTCAAGACTGTTAAAGTGTAAGCAAATTGTGAGTGCGGTGCGGTCCTGTCATTTTGACATTGACATAAATGTAAACAATATTTGACATTGTAATGGTATAGTGAGAAACAATTAAAAACTATCATCGCCACTTCCCGTCCGTTTTTGATTGGATAATTTATTAATTTTAAATTTAATTGGTAATACAAATTCTGAATTATTGCTTTAGTTAACAAGTTCATAATTTTTCTTTGTCTGATATTTACGTGTATGATCATAATTTTTGTTAAATAATACTTGTGTTATTTGAATCACTGCCATTCGATAAAATATGTTTTTATGTATCAAAATAATTTATATCTACATTAGAATTGTGAATTGCTAGAAACACTAAAAATATTTTTTATCATTTTTCGCATCAGTGTTCAAGTTTTGATAAAATGGAATGCATATAAATATTTGTTAAGCTGATACAGAATATGTTTTCATTTTAGCAATATAAATACATTCATGCCGAAAATGGTATTTTAAAATCAATTCGAATAAATACACAGCAATTCTTGAAATCACGAGATTTATTTCCGTTAATTTAATGGTTTATAAATATGGATATGAGCTGGGTACAATCAGTTACGTTAGTTAAAGATATTAAAGTGACCATATTATTACATGTTATAGTGTTTCTAGCATGTGTTAATTAAGAACGTGAATGTCAATTTATGATTATATAGTGAATGGTTAGTTCTGACGTTGCATCCAAGAGGATGTATAAGACTGAATTCGTAATGTAAACAAAATGTGACATGTTCAAATCATAGATAAAAAATACAATTGTTGGTGTCTGCTATGCGATGATTTTGGTTAATTTTGGTTAAAATAAATATATTCATTCATTTCTGGCATTTGCATTGCGTATTATATTGATATTAATTTAAATACTAAGTATATAAGCCAACAAATGGTTTATGTACTTTATCGGGTAACATTTATTATTGTTTACAACGTATAATAAAGTGAATGCAATTTAATATTGCACACGCATTTATCAGAATTAAAAAATAATCAGCTAATAAAATAACTTTTAATCGTATAAGCAGACAATGTGTAGTTTTACATATAAATATTTTTTGTAAATAATGTAAATATATATTTCGATAAGTATATTATACAAAGAGTTGCCATAATAGTTACAAAAGTAGCATAATGTATGCGTTAAAATGTATATAATTATTGTAATTGTTACTATGAAAAATCGAGCTTTTATGTTAAAAAAAATGGTGAAAATTATTTGAATAATATAAAATATGTATGTGCACTGTCGCCGGCTCTAATTTTTTTATTTCATATGATAATGAATAGGTATTATATAATTTAAAACAATTTCAAATTATTTTTGTCATTATTAATTAAATGACATTTAGTTCCGTTTCATTGATAATTTGTTTGTGATTTTAATATATTTATTTTGCAATTCGTGTAAATAAATTTAAAGATATTCTAGATTTTATAATATTTTTTAATAAGTGCGTATTTTGTCTCTAATTAATTATCAAGATTGTTTGAAAAACGGGTAAAATATTTAATAAAAACTCATAAAAGAATATAAGCGAGTATAAAACAGAATAGGTATATATTTAAATTATTTGGATTGTTGAAAAATAAATATTTGGCTTGAAGGTTTGGAATTTATGAATGTATAATAATTATAAATCTAACATAAATTAATGTGATCAAATTTAAAATACGTTATTGGAATGAGATTTTGGTACTATTGCTTTGGCCAAATTAATGATTAAAAAAGTATCTCGTTTGGATATTTTTTTTTTTGCTATAGTAGAAGTAACTAAACATTGTCATGAATAAACACAACGAAAATATGAATATTCCGTCTAACTATTGTATTTTGTCTCAGTCCAATATCAATAAATAGGAAAATATCAGTATTTATAATTTATGTTCAGCCATTTATCACAGTATTGAGTCTGCTAACGTCAAAATTACATTATGATACAAGTGTGCTATGTTTATCATTACGATACGAGGCGATATTTAACTTCATTTAGATTACGGCACTTGTAGTTAATGTGAAGTTAATGTTAAAATTCAAGTCTGGATAATATGCGGAATTATGGGCCTAAATACGAGGTAATAAGATCCACTATTACGAGCAAGCTTGCTGAAAAGTTATAATCATTTTTCAATAGTAGCGATTTTTTTATTAGTTCTTATGAATAGTATGTAAAAACATGGTTTTTGATGATAACTACAGTATTTTTTTAATGACGCATTCTCTTGTGTAATATAAAGCGTTGGACTTTTTTATTTATATAATTTGATGTCATTTATTCACCTATAAACTGTGACAGAACTATGTAAATAGTGAATTTGAATAATACATAGTAGATACCTATTCATTACTCCCGAGATATTTGTCCAGATTTGATTCCATTAAGTATTTTAAATATTGAAATAAATCGACGCATAACGCCTTGATGCTAAGTTAACCATATCAAGATAAATTGACAGGAAAACCACCAAAAAAATTTTTTTTTATTTAGCCTTTTTATCTAGTAAATGTTTTGTGTCCCACAGCTGGGCAAAGACCCTAATTCCCTGAATTAAAACAGAATTCTATGAAAAAATATATAATGATTATATTTTCATTATATTACCAAAATTTTTATACTTTGACAAATCTTGCCATTAAATCATCATCATAGAATTAATTGTGTTGACGACTGTACCATTAATTTTGCGGAGCGCAAAATTTTTCATTTTAATAACAATGAAAGCGTAATATTTTAAGCGAATATTATGTTTCTTGTAATGTTCATTTTCATTATAATAAATGTGAATTTTTAACTTTAACTTGTTTTAATTTTTACCTTCGAATTATGTTATACTAGCTACGACTTACTAGTTATGATTTATGTCTTCGCTCCCGTGGGAATTTTGAGATACAATTTATTCTACCCGTTTACCAAATTTAATCGAAATCCATGCAGAAGATTTTGCATGATTCAGTAACAAATATCCACACACGTATAGCCTGACCAGGAATATAAAAACCCTCACCATGTTGCGGAAAAGCAATAGAACTAATTTCTTTTACTGGCAACTAATTTAAAAATCCATCTGTCATTTCTCCTGTCAACGTTTGACTTTCAATCAAGGGCGGATCCAGTACATTATTATTTCTGGGAAGGGCACCATTTTCCGTTCTCAATAATATTTCCGAGAAATTTTAATGAAGTTTCCGCTTGTTCTTTGAAAATTTCGAGAACGGCACATCACAAATGGTGGCGGATTAATTTTTTTGGAAATAAACTTGTAAGAAACTATTACTACTAAATCCTGTTATTTTAACAACTCGAATCTTAATTTGATATGTACTGTTATGGAACCCGTCTCCACAGTATACATGTACACAAAATAGCAGTCAGGGATGTGGGGAGAGGAGGGGGGGCACGTGCCCCCGTGCTTCCACCCTATAATTCCGCTACTGCTTTCAATAATGTTGCAATATGAAACGCATAAGTGCTGCCTCTAATTCAGGGTTTTTATATTTCTGGTCAGGCTTTACATTCAAACTTTCGCATTTATAATGAAAGAATGAGAATTTGTTCAAAACTAGCTTCCGCCCGCGGCTTCGCCCGCGTGAATTTACCACGGGAACAGTGCTTTTTCCCAGGATGAAAGGTACCCTATGTCCTTTTCCGTACTTCCAGCTATGTGTATGCGAAATTTCAGGAAGATTGGTTCAGTAGATAAAGCTAGAAGAGGTAACAAACAAATAAACAAACTAACTTTCTCATTTATAATATTAGTTAGGATACAAATGCATACAAGAGTTATCATAAAGTTAGAATTGACATAATACTAATGGGATGACATTTATTTAATAATTGTTAGTAATTTAGAAAGTAAATGCGGTAACTATGATCTAAAAGGACATAGTACGTGTAAGTATTGTTAATTATAATTTACAATAGCCTGAAACCTTTGCCGTTACATAAACGCATATAATGTTGTGAACAAATAAAAGGCCATGCAAATTTCAACTCATTATAATATTAGTTTTACTAAATATATCTATATTAACTAATTACAACAAGCAGTGATCTAGTTTTTGTTTTATTATATTTAAGTAAAATTGCGTCATTTGTAGTGTTAGGTTAGGTCAAATACTAGTTGAATCATAGTATTTGGTCAAACTAAATTGAAGCGGTGGTGGTCAAGTGGTAATGACACCCGCCTGAGGTCGGGTAGGACCCGGGTTCAAATCCTACCTGTATCACATGAGTTTGTAGACCAATCTTACTCATGTATGGTAGTTTTCTCATAAACCACCACCTGCTGCCGGTGAAGGAAAACATCGTGAGGTAACCTGGCTGACTGTATAGTTTACTAGTGTGTATACGGCTACTGCCACTAGATGGCGGTAGTCGTAAAAGTCATGTCAGATGCCTTTAGGCGACTTGAATAAAATCTGACACCAGTGGTAGTAATAACACACTCGATAAGACAAAGAAGTCAAACAAAATAAATTAATTTTGCATTCACCATTTCACTACACGCATATCTTAGTGTGGTCTCAAAGTCAGCAAAACGAATTTATTTTACCCTGTTTTTTGTACCCAAAATGTGGGTCACAACACAAGATAACTTTATTTAAAGAGTCGGTAAGTTAATTACATTAGCTCGTGTCATGTCTGTTTAACTGGTGATTTGGTGTCATCAACAGTGGCAGTTCAAGCAATCACAGAACTCTAAATAGGTCTTATAATGGACCTTAGCATGCAAAATGTACCTTGCTGCTCCATGCCATTCCTATCTCCATGATACCCCATATATCCCCATAAAAACCCCCATACATAACAACCAACATCCTATTAGGCGACACGGAAAAGCTCTTCGGCGCATTTTTTCCTTAACCTCAAAGAAATAAAGGCTAATCTTGCGTGAGGTTTCTGATAAAAGTGACGCCATTAATTTTGTGTTCCGTTGGGTTTTATAAATAAGTGATACCCTATCTTATCTAGACAGTATTTCTGAATTACAAGTTGGTTTAAGAAGGCATTAAGTAAGAATTCGCTACTTATTTTGTCGTGAAAAGACTGGTGGTTATTTCGCAAAGTAATTTATCTTTCCTAGGCTAAACAAGTAACTAATTATTTATTGGGTCTAGCGTAGCCGTCGTATAGTAGAAGTTCCAGTATTTAGGTGGTCTGCCTTGCGAAAGAAGATATGGCCTTAATTCTCACATTTATTCAGGTGGTTTTAGGCAAGAGTATGTTTGTAGCGGTGGTGGCCGAGTGGTTGGGGCGCCCGCCTGTGGCCGCAAAGGTCCCAGGTTCGAATCCTGCCCATGCTATATGAGTTTGTATACCAATGTGACTCATGTACCTATGTTAGTTTTCATCGACCATCACTTGCTTCCGGTGAAGGAAAACATCGTGAGAAAACCTGCACTCTTGTTGATGATTATAGCTAGTGTTCGAAATGGAGAGGCAACGGCATTACCCTCTTTCATGAGGAGTACGACTAAAGAAGGAGGAAGCAAGTGTACAATATATTTTTATTTTGTTATTTTATTTTATTTTTTTATTTATTTATTAGGCACATCAACAACATAAACAAGTAACATTTACATAAAACATGCTAAAAAATAACTCAAACCTTATGTTTACATCAATTATAGATATGCACAACATTCAATGCAAAGCATTGCTAAGAATTTGTTTGAAATTAGGTACTTACAATATAGAGCAACACGAATCACAAATAAAAGTACTGATTCACACTCAATCCAACAGTTACTTGATGTGGGTCAAATATGCACGAAATTTATCGAAGGAAAACATATTGAGCGAGGATACCTGTACTTGTAGTATTTTTTATCTGATATTGAGCTTGCTGTAGCCTGGTTACTAGAGGTACTGTAAGTAATCCCGCAATCTCTTACAGCTCATAAATATTAAATAAACAAGCGCAAATAAAACAAGATTGCAAGCACGGAGCGAATGTAAAGCAGGCGATACTGATTCGAGTGCTGGAACAATGGTGTGTTTTAACTTTTTAGCATGTTTACTAGCGTAATATATTATCACGATAGTATGTATTTAATAGGTACAAAGATGCATTAAAATTCTGACTCCCGAAATGCATAGGTGAAAAGTTTTAAAAAGTGAATGTCTTAGACAAACTCCGAACACAACGTATTATTACTTCCATGCTCCGAACACATCATAGAGCTAGCAAAAAATTTAAAGAATGATTTTTTTTTCTATATCTATGGAACACACATGGAAGTAATAAGTACTTTGTACAACCAAAGTACTTATTACTTCCATGGGAACACATTCAAAATAAAAACACATGAAAATCTCAAGGCACAGATGATGAAACATAAAGTACAAAAAATGTAATTGTTTTTTTTTCTATAACGATTCTTTTAATACTTTTTTCTCGACTGCCAGATATTATTCGCTAAATCTAAATCAAAGTAAAACTCGTATGTTTTATGGAGTAAACTCCGAAAGCTTATTGATGGATACGAGCACGTTGTGTGAACAAAGTTATAGAACTCAAATTGAGTTTACAATTGCAGGATTCACGACTCACTTGAAAATCAAAGTTAAATTTTGTATTGTTCACTTTGTAATGGCTTTAGCTTTTAACTCCTTATCATAAAGACAGTTATAAGTTTGAAATATGCATCATGAGTTAAGTATGTCATGTCTTATGTCCCAATAGAATCGATTTTGATTCAGTACATTTTTATATTACCACTTGATTTAGAATTTTTCAATTGGGACTTCAGACAATTTTCTTAGTACCACATAATCTTTTCCTATTTTTCAATAGAGAATTACTATTTGTATCATTTAAAGCTGGCTATTGTGTATGTTGATACCTCGAAAAAAATTGTACCTAGAAGGAGCCATGAAGTGGAGAAAGGCTGTATCCGAGTGGTAGGGGTACCACTCGGATACAGCCTTTCTCCACCTCAGAAATGGAAGAAGAAGCAAGACACACGGCAGCTAGATGGGTGAACGATGTAAAGAATATTGCTGGCAAGAACTGGATTGCGATGACCCAGGATAGAGAAGGGTGGTAGACAAAAAGAGGCTTTAAACCCAGCAGTGGGTCATGGAAATCTGTTGGCGTTAAAGCCTGGTTATTTATGTGGTGGACTGTACTAATAATATAGGCGCTGAAGGGAGAAGATAACTAATCTAATTTAATTTATTAACTTATGTAATCAAATTGTTTAAATCAATGTTAACTGCATGGAATCAAATAAAGCTTTATTTATTTATTTAATTGTTATTGTTAATGGCTTGAGGTGAGCAAGGAATCGCTATAAAGGTTGTGTTTCCTTCCACTGCCGCATCGTGTCCCCGCGGTCCAGTGGTGTTGCCAGGCTTCGGCCACAATAAAATGATGATATCAAAAACGAAATTTTTGTAATAACTTTTTAAAGTGACATTATGGTACTTACAGCTCCCTACTTGACCCGCAAACTTGCTTTGCCGGATACCATGTATTTTCCGCTTGTCCTCCAAGATATATTAAACATCGCCGAGACACTTTAAAAGGACCGTAATGCACATTATGTTGTGCTAAACACAGCTCGGGGCCAAGTACGGACATTAAGCACCTTCTCGCCTCTTTAGCATTTTATTTTATAAACTGTTTTCGAAAAACATGCATTGAAGCTTTGGCTTACGGTGTCGACTTACTTCCATGAGAAGACTGATATTACTTGTTCTATTATGTATTCTGTGCTGATATGCCTGGTACAGGTACGACACGATGTAAGAATTTTATTGACCGAGCGAGCGAAGCGAGCGAGGGCTAAAATTCAAGTTGGGGCGAAAACACATTATTTGTATGTATGTATGTTTGTTCCGCGATAACTCTCGAACCGTTGAATTAATTTCCATGATATTTAGAATACGTGTAGCAACTATCCATAGAATTTTTAAGATCGTTGGGCAACAAAATCGGTTCAGCCGTTTTGAGATATACGCATTTTTATAATTCTCATATTTTAAAAAAAATAATCGCGAGGTCTAAGTTCGCGGCGAACCTACATTCAAATCTAAATGTATTCTATCTATTCTATTCAGTCTAATCTACATTCTACAAATGCTAGTTGCGGATACTATTCACGGGTCCAGACAACTTTTAGCCTTTAGCCCACTACTACTGTTTACTTTAAGCTTTTTACATCTAGCCTCTTTGAAATATCTCACAACAATATAATCATCAGTGAACGAATCACATCAGTATCCAATGTATTTTCCAAGATATAACAACAAAACTATTTACATTTTTAAGCGATGTTTGGACAATACCAAAACGCCTACTTAAAGTACATTCATGACGTCACGCTTATAAAATGGACTTTACAAAAAGTATGAGCTCCAATAAATGGGCTCAGGAGAATAAACTCGTGCATCATAAAATAAAATTATATATATATTTAACTAGCTTTTGCCCGCGGCTTCGCCCGCGTGAATTTCCCACGGGAACAGTGCTTTTTCCCGGGATAAAAAGTAGCCTATGTGCTATTCCAGGTCATTATCTACCTCTGTACCAAATTTCATCGAAATCCGTCCAGTAGATTTTGCGTGATTGAGTAACAAACATCCTCACAAACTCACAAACTCACAAATTCACAAACTCACAAACTCACATCCAAACTTTCGCATTTATAATATTAGTATTAGTATGGATAATGCTCTCATACCTTTCCGTTTCGTAATGTACAAAAGAACACAGACAAGTTATTTCTGGAATTTTCCTCTTCGACTGCTAGTAGTTCCAGAAATTAAAAGTCAAAAAGCCTTTTTGAATGCCATAGTTCATTTTGCGATTCACAAACATTTCCTGTGCTTTGATGTCGTGAACAAATTCGGTCCTTTTTCATTTTAAATTTTTGTCGGTGTATTTCCTTAAAAATTTTACTAAATGTCTTAAAAATGTGGCCTATTTATTTACAAACTGCGCCCCAGTGCTTCGCTTCCGTGGGAATTTCGGAATAAAAAGTACCCTAAGCGCTATTCACGGAATTTTTCTGACCGTGTACCAAATTTCGTCAAAATCCGTCCAGTAGATTTTACGTGATTGAGTAACAAACATACTCTTAATGTTAATGCCATCTTTGACATTATAATCCGTACTTTTTCATAGTAACACATTTTAGCAAATTCTATACCAAGCTACTTTCCTATTTTACTAAAGGCCGCGGTCCATACTTATTCTTTGCAACAAAGATAAGTCTTTTGTCCTTTTCTCACGCCTTAAAAAGACATTAAGATTACATTATCTTAAGATTTATGTCATCAGCTGATAAGACCTCATTTTTCTTCAGTTTTCCATTGAATGGTAATTCCACTGACAAGTAGGGATTGGCGGATGATGGAGGTTTTCTTGTTGAGATGAGTGGATTAGCGGATGAGATAGGATATTTTTAGATTATGGGGGGCAGTAGCGGATTTAGGGGGGGGGGGGGCACGTGCTCCTGTGTGTGCTTATTTGTGTACCTACTGTGGACAGTAAATTAACAGTGCATATCAAATAAAGAAATAACAGATTTTTTTCTGCCCATCTGGTTTATTAATTGATTTTTTTCAAATCTGGTCCTTTTGCAGTGGCGTAGTTAGTGAGAGCAAGTCTTTAGGATTCGTTTCAAGGCAGCATCAGGTCGGATGTCGATTTGTTGCAACCCCCCTTCCCCCCCCTCCCAACATACATAGTCCGCCATGGTCCTTGATCCCCAGAAAAATCCTGGATCCGCCGTTGATGGAGGGCAAAATTTGGAATGAATCAATTTAATGGCGCTAACACAGGCAGTTATAAATTATATAACATTTGCTGCCTATTTTTTGCATTAACTTATAACGTAAGTGCAACAGAGATAACAGATGTTATATAACATTTTATAACTGCCTGTGTGCACCAAATAACTGAAAGAAAGTAGATTGATTTTTTGATGTCTTTGGAAAAAACTACAGGAGATAGGGGCAAGCTTATTACCAAATTTTCCTATAAATCGGTACTTTCCAAATTTGGTACCGGTAACCAAACCCTGTCCTTAGGTGTAGTCAAACTTGAAGGGAAACAATGGAAATCAACTGTACTCTGTATGAGGCTGAACTTCTGACAGGCCTTTCTTTAGAATACTGCCATATTGTGACTCCATGGTGCAGCACTACTGGGTATTTTGAAATTGACAATGACAAGGCCTGTCAAAGCATGACAAATGACAATCACTCTGTATCTATCTTGGTATACACGCCATGGAGCGCTAGTTACGTCCAAAAATAATTAACTCTATGGTAAACAATATTATTTTTTGTTTTTTTCAACGGTTGTATCTAGGTTTGCTCTAATGTTTTATGAACACCTGTATATTTATAGTATATACCCTATCTTCTTCTCTTCGAGAGAGCTATATACCCTATAACAGCAAATAAATATATTTTGATTTGATACACACACGTTTTTGGCAAACAAATTCGGAATTCTAGACGAACAAACGGACTAATATCATACTTGGATATGTACAATATTAGTGTGCAATTCAGAATGTTAGCTGCTTACCGAACAATACAAATATTAGTTCATCCCCCGAGTATTCCGCCCTCGTGACCCAGAAAACGATCGCATCTCTCATTTTTAGGTAAATGCTATGACTAGATTAAGATATTATATAAATTACTAGCCGCGCCCCGGGGCTTCGCTCCCGTGAGAATTTCGGGATGAAAAGTACTCTATGTTCCCGGTAATTTTCTACCCGTATATTAAATTTCATCGAAATCTGTCCAGTAGAATTTGCGTGATTGAGTAACAAACATCCTCACAAACTTTTGTTTACGGCTAGCTAACTAGACTTAGTCTAGTAACAAACAAACTCACTTTCACGTTTCTAATATTAATTGGGCTTCCCTATCGCCTGGTTTAATATGAATAGAGATGGGTAACTACCCGGGTTAAAACCCGAGATTGGGTTAAAACCCAGTTACTTATCAATTTTAGTCTATACATTGCAGTGGGTGATAGCTGGGTTTTAACCGGGTGGATGAACTATAAATAAATATGAATCTCGCTTAATTGCTTGCCAGTGAAGTGAGTAAATTAAAGCTCTACGAGTACTACAGATAGAATACAGTTGCAACATCAGCAATCGCCCTGTATCGTCAAAATCTACCACACACTTCCCAAACACGGTCCCCGGATATCCGGAGTCTCTGTATCGGGCCCGGTTGTACCCGGACCGGGCCGGACGCGGCCGGCCCGAGTTTGGTTTGAGTTGATGGATTGCTGCGGCCAATTGTTGGATAAACTCGGTTCTCTCCACAGAGCTAGGTACGTCTGTTCTTTCAACGTTCACGTAATTTTATAATATTATCACGACTTTTTTAGACACGCAAGCCTTTGAGATTACATAATGTACGTTAAATTGTTAATACTGTTATTATAGAATCTATCTCACGAGATTGTGAAGTGTCGAGAATCTGGTCGATTTTCTGACAGCTAAATTAAGAAAAAAAAAAGTCTCGACAGGTGGCGTTTTACAAAAGCCGGGTCGTAATAATGGTTGTACCTATATTGTGCGTTTTTTCTTGTCAACCAGAGGCAGAAAAAAATCACATAACAGTTTGACAGTTGCACAAATCACAATATTGACACTTTTTAGATATTTTTTTTATTAGGTTTTATTTTTAATAAATTCCAATTCCGCGCATTTTTGCGTTTTCTATGGATTCGCCTTTTACTAAGCGCCATCTATGAAGTCATCTGGAACAATCTACAGTGGATTTCATTTATTACGCCCTTGGTAGTAGCGACCACTTTGATAAAGCGACGTTAAATCTAATTCCCTTGAATTTAGGTCATACTTTAGTACAAAATTCATTTGGCAATAGCGACCTCGGAAGTAACGCCGCGTTCGGTTTTAGAGCCTATTGTTTAATGAATTATTTGTAACAATTCCTAGAAATCCCATTCAGATATTGCGTCCTTTGTGTACATCCACACAGATGGTTAGCAATAAATGTGGAGACCTTTTGTGTACACCCACACAGATGGTCAGCAATAAATGTGGGGACCTTTACCTTTTGTTTATAGATATTAGCTACCTAAGCAGGTAGGTTAGGGTGTGCATTTTGGACACTGTAGTCTGTGATTTTGGAGTTGAATATCATCGAGGTATATGTAGTACCTATACCTCGATGTTAAATCTTACAAAGTAACAGTTATAAAGTAATATTCTGAGTAGCAGCTGTGACTCCTAGACGCACATTCACTGTTAAAGAAAAGGCGGAAATTTTCGGCCTTTGCCTGTAACGTCATCCGTATATAAAGTCGAAATCACAGCGGTCCCTTCATCGTCGTTATACCCGCATTTCACTTTTTAATTTGGGCCTCGGAAAATCCCCCATTTAAGCATTATTTTTCGATACTTTACAATTTATCGACGTGAACCGTCAAATTGTCAAATGACATAGGACGGAGACTTTCGAGCAACAAGGACTTCTGCACGATGCATCATGCGATGCGTTCCATCGTTCAATATTAGAAGAATGAATGATGTGACATCATTCATTCTTCTAATATTATAAATGCTGAAGTATGGATGTTCGTTTCTTACTCAGGAACGCCAAAACGACTGGAAGGATTACGTTGAAATTTAGTATGCGGGTAGAGTAAATCCTGTAATGGTGCATTGGCTATTTTTTATATAGAAATATTCAAAGAAGCGGAGCCCCGGGGCGTAGCTAGTCAATAAATTAATAAAATCAAATAATTCATTTGTAAATATAAAAGGTGTTTACAGAAAGTGTCCTTATACCTATTTAAGGCGCTACCCAAGGCTAATCAGAGGGGGTGAGGGGCCTTAAAGCAGACACAATAGGGTTACTTTTCGAATTTTCTATAATTTGTGTTTTTGCTAGCGAGTTTTCTTAGGCTCTTGGGGTAATTATTTTAGAGGTTGTCTTTGAATTATGATTAAACACTAAATATATTTAAATAATAAGCCTGTATCGTTTTAAATAATTGTATTCTTTATACATATAATTCTTTAAAAAAAATCTACTGTTATCGCTTAAATTTCGGTGATTTTCGACGGTAAAAGAAAAAAAAAAACAGGATTTTGTTACCTTAACTTTTAGGTAGCTTTTGCCTGCGGCTTCACCCGAGTAAACTTTTACTAAAGAACCCTAAATTTTTACGGGTTTCTACCCCATATGAATTTTATTAGTAATAACACCATGCTTGTAAATGTTACAATAAAAAAAAATGTAAAATAAAATTTATTGTGTATTTGCTCTTAAGGGCCCGCACTAGGCCAAGGAAAACTAAGATTTGCCCCCGCTACCCGCTATCCAGTTCGCCCGCACGCATCCAATCCGCGTTCTAAATAAATGCTCGCGGGGTCGCGGGCGGCGCGGCGGCTCAAAGGCGGATAGTTAAAGCATGCGGGCAATTATACGTATTATTTTTTTAAAAGCTTTGTAAAAAGATATTTAAAAAAGTAAGTAACATAATCCCTGCCTTATCTATAAAGTAATTTATACAAAAATTTTCAATCTTTATTTTAATGTATTGCTTGAATAATAGCAGTTTAAAGTGTTAATTATAGGTGATTTGGAGGCAACTTCGCAATTTTTTTCTATCGAGAAAGTTTTATGCAATCGTGTTTTTGAGTAATATAATCCCTCGTGCTAGTCCTGAAGTTTGCTATATCTTAATTTTACAATCAGTTTTACAATAATGTAGATATTACAGACGATCATGTGAAGCAATCTGGCCTAGTACGGGCCCTTAAAAAGTGATTTCTAGGAGCGGGGTCTCCGTAAAAAGGATCTTTGATGTCTAAAGGAGTCTCCATTGTAAGTAAAACTGCAAACTGGTACTGCACATAAAAACATTTTTTTAAGTCTGATCCTAACTAATATTATAAAAGTGAAAGTGAGTTTGTTTGTTACCTCCTCACGCTTTATCTACTGAACCAATCTTTCTGAAATTTCGCATACACATAGTTAGAAGTACGAAGAAGGACATAGGGTACCTTTCATCCCGGGAAAAGGCACGGTTCCCGTGGGAAATTCGAAAAAGCGAAGCCGCAGGCGAAAGCTAGTACTATATAAAGCATCAGGTAAGCATTAGCCAATATCCTGTAACTCCTCGATGTGTTCCAAACTAATGTTGCTCATTATAATCCAACGCATAACTTTAATCCTCTGAATATTCACCACGCATCTGTCGTCAAAACACGATATCAGTCTTCATCAACCACTTTATCCTGACCCCTGATCTTTCCCCAACTACCCTCTTTCAAATCTGCAATCTTCGGAATCTGCAAGGGAAAGAAGATCATATAACACTGGTGCTATTATAGTCAATGTGACATACGATTTGTCTACGTCACACGCTCCAACCAATGATAGCTGAGGGGGGGGGGGGGATTAGATAAATGTCTTCGGTTCGGCTGTCTATAAAAAGGGTCCAGTGCCTACTTGCTCGATCGTCACAGGATAGCCCAAAACCATTTGGCAGTGATTGTACGTTTTATGAAAATCACTAATGCACTGGGCTCCCGGACTACTAACATGTATGACACTCGCTGTGACCAGCTGAAATAGGTAAAATATTATACATAGAATCACGTCTTAATCCCTTACAAGGTAGACAGAGCCGAGAGTCGTGAGACTCGAAGGCCACGCTTAGCTAAATAATGGGCTTTCTGATGGAATGGAGATTCAGATATAGTGACAGGTTGCTAGCCCATCGCCTATGAGTGGAGGAATTCTTAGTTTAAAGCCCTCTCTCTCGATTGACTTTTACAATCTGCGCGGGAAGAGAAGCAGCTGGCATATTCGGTTATTCCCAAATTACTCCAAAAAATGTTCCCAAACTACTCCGTGAAAAAATAATATTTTAAATCAAGTTCCATTCTACTCCACGGTAATATTAAAATGTTGTCAAAGTACTCCACGCGATTTTAATATCAAAAAGCATTAATTTGAATAAAAAGCTGACGTATAGTACAGTCAGGCCTAAAAGCTTTACAACAATATTTTGATGTATAAAGACAATTTTAAATAAAAGACTTTACAATTCAATAATCAACATTTATATATTATAATTCAACAATTAAACATATTCAAAAATCAACAATCAAAAACATATTCATTTTTTTACATATTTTTATCCAAAGAATTCGGCTTGAGAGAAACTCAAAAAATTACTTAACTGATAAAATTATATATTTTTTTAAACTTTAAATATTTACATAAAAAGAAACATCAAATTTCCGTCGTAGCGGTTAGGGTAAGGACTCACATTCGTCTATTATAACAAGCTAACATGCACCCATTTTCAATCCTTTCAACTTTCAACCTTTCAACTTTTTTCTCTTTAATTTAGATCCTTATTTAGAAATTTAATCAGACCGAGATTGTTTGAACGCTTTTGTGACTGACTGTATTTATTGAAATATTTTATAATTATTTAGATGGAGTAGTTTGAGAATTGATATTGTCGTGTATAAAAAATAAAAAATAAAAAGTGTATTGTTGGGCGGTGTGCGCAGGGGTCCCCAACTATTTGAAGCGAAGACGGGCAATATCCCTGCGCAGTGCGATTATACACGAACAATTACTTTAGAGAGAGCCGGATGTAATGCTCAGGATAGAGCCTCGTACTTTTGAAGTACAAGGACCTCTTGTCTATTAAGCCTTAGGTCCTGGGAGTCATGGGCAGGGTGATATCATTAATACAATATGGTTGGGATAGAATATAGCATTTTATTCCATAAACACACTAGCCGCTGAGGGCGGGCACATGTTATACTAATACCAAAATCTGATAATTCTTTGCCGCAATTAAAAGTTAAAATTAACATAAACCAAATATAGGGTACCTGGCCAGGTCCGTACACAAACGTCTGTGCGCACTTAGAACGTCGTTCCGTTCACCGTTATGATCCGTTGGGTTCGAGCACTGGCGCTGGTCGCGACATCAAAGAGGCACGGCGCTCCTGCGACGCTCCGTTGTATGCGAGATAGTAGACGCTGGCTGGACCTTCCGAGGTTTGCGCTGAGCCATTACAGGGACATCGGATCGGGGGCGGCGATGCGGCCTTCGGAAATAAGGTTAGGATCCGTGTGTTGCACTTTGGGGTCGCCGACGACGGGGCCTGCGCCGTGGCATGCGGTCCACGGTCCGGGAGAACCGCACCCTCTGGTGATGGGAGGACACTCCAGGAAGCGCCAATTCATACGGCCGGGCGGGCACGTGGATATCAACAGCTCATCCTCCTGACAACTTCGTGGCGGCAAGTATCCCCTGTGTCCTTGCGCGTATCGCGGATTTTAAAGCTAAAGGTTAAACTATAGTCCCATGACGGGGTGCCGAGGGCGGCGAAAGTGAAAAAACCCAAAAAATTTAATGATTCTGCTCAAGCCATGTTACGTGTCGTGGCGGCCTCACCAGGAAGAGACCGATCCCTCTCCACTCGATTTGACATTCCGCCTCGTCGCGCTCCATTTCGCCCAATTCGGACGCACGTCAAACCAACTTTTAAACATTCTTTAAAAGAACTAATGTTTAAATAAGATATTTATTCGTTGAATATTATAACAATCTAAGTCGACGATATTAAAGGAGAATAATTAAAATTCTACAACAATCCAGCTATGATTTCTTATTTGTTTATGATAAGAAAGGTTGGTTAGGAACTGATACGGAACGTGTGTCACCAGCTGTCAATGTCAGACGTCCAACTCTGCAGATTTTGTTGACAGTCTAATTTAATCATAGAATGTTTTGTTATGAATGTTTAGTTTTTGATATAATTCCGTAAGTACACAAAATCGCGTCGAGTTATTGCTACCAATGGTTTCGGCGTGACTCAAAGAACGTTTTGATGAGCGGGTCTCCCTGTTTTCTTAATAAGTATTGTAAAAACAACATATGAAATTTGTGTACTGGTGTGTCACTTTCCCATTCAATTTGTCTGGAGACTAATGGATTTGAATGCCTGCTATTGTAGTGAGTCGAGAGCCTATCATGCAGGTAATACGCCACAGGAATAGTATCCCAATATATCAACTATTTCACCTAAAATATGACATGCAAAGTTGACCAGTTAGAAGTTCAAAATAATTCTGTAGTTATCACTACAATACCCCCCTTTTCGGCAAAGAGGTTAAGTCGTACTTAGCCGAAACAGCCGGGGTAACCGGAGAAAACATTCACCTATCCTACGGCAATATATTTCTAAATATAAAACTATCAGCTATATATGAAACTAACTCATGCTATTTCATATATTAAACTAAAATGTATGTTCTAGAGTTCTAAAACTAACTCAATTTATGTTGAGTGTCAGGAATACAGCGTCTGGCCAAACCGCTGCAATTCCCTGCATTAAAAAAATCATACTTGGATTTCTAATCGCAAGTAGCATACTAATAATAAAGAATTATCTAAAGTAATATAGTTCTTACTTATGTATAATAAGAAAAATTATTTGAGATTTAATTAAAATATATGTAATCTAGCATTCCTACATAATTTACTAGTTAGTAATTAAATTGTAAACCTAATAAAGTCTTTAAACTAATGGAGAGCTCTCACATAAATTGACATTCAAAATGTATAGCCGTTGGGCTGACATTGCATAAGGAAAAAAACTTATTTTCCTTTTTTTCTCAAAAATTAAGGAGTATTAATCCATATCCTTATGTTTACTCTGGCGCCTAGAGTGTGTAGTTACAAAAGAAATTGGTTTTCATGAAAACGCTTGACAAATAAATTTCACATGTGAGTCATGTCATATGTGAAAAATGAGGCCTCTAATTGGTTATACCAATCCAAAATAACAAAGTTCAAGATAAGAAAGTTGCTAGCTAGGGGACACACCTTGTGAGACTTTTATTATGTCCTTGACATGATATTTTCCAACTTTACCGGTTTCTATCTCCTGAAGGTCGTAAACAACATCCGAATGCTTCCTGACAACATTACATCACAAAGCGCGGTGCTAGTTTAGCGGAGAAGAAATGAGCTGAACGACTGGTCATTTGAAGGTATTAACGAATTTGGAATGCCGCCTCTTTTCGGCAACATGCCATCCGTCATTATCTCCCGACCTTTAGCTAACAAAATGGTATGTCCGGTGGCAACATTAATAATGCTATTCAAAGATAGCTACCACTAAGTGAGTCAGAAAAACATTTCAGTACTTTATGTTCTGAAGTGTTTCGACTACGCCTAAAATCATCACTTCTAAGAAAAAAAATCTGTGACGTCTGAGTCACCAGAAAATTTTAAATTCCACGACCCAAATGGTCCTCCTTTAATAGGTATGTGAATAACGCGTTCTCATCTTCCCTAGTCTCCGTAACATAGGTAGTCCTACCTGTTGAGTTGGCTTGACGTACTAAACCGGGATTTCCTAGTTGAGACAATGTGGGTTGTAACGCTTTAAGTGTGGAAGGGCCGGGTGGGTGGGTGTCAATTGCACCTCCCCGTGGTCGTGTATTAACAAATGAGGAAGTAGTAGTGGTAGGTGGTTTGTTTTCCTCCCCACTTACTTCATGATATTGCTCTTCCCTTTCGCCGTCCGACATGTTGGCAAGAATGTGAGGTTATATGTGTCAGGGTATGTAATAGATTATAATAATTGATAAATTTCTAAATATATACAGGTTACTCCCTGTCAATAAATATAAATTAGCTCTCAAATTGAGATTAAATAGGAATTATGGCTGAGCACTATGCTTTTTATTCATAGCGAAGCCCAAATAAAATATTAATTATTATATTATTAATTATAATATTATTTAGTAATATTATAGTAATTACTATGAATTGTATTAAATGTATGCTTACAACCCTGTCGCATATAAACCTAACAAACACTAAAGTATAATAACTTTACAGTCAATGATATCACCAAAATTTCAAAATAACAAGTGAGCGAGTTTAAAAAATTTAAAAACGATTTTTTAGAAAAAACTGCCACTCTCACAGGACTCAAAGGCTCAAAAAATATATTAGTTCGGGCGCCATTGTCGTGTATAAAAAATAAAAAATAAAAAGTGTAAGTTGGGCGGTGTGCGCAGGGGTCCCCAACTATTTGAAGCGAAGACGGGCAATATCCCTGCGCAGTGCGATTATACACGAACAATTACTTTAGAGAGAGCCGGATGTAATGCTCAGGATAGAGCCTCGTACTTTTGAAGTACAAGGACCTCTTGTCTATTAAGCCTTAGGTCCTGGGAGTCATGGGCAGGGTGATATCATTAATACAATATGGTTGGGATAGAATATAGCATTTTATTCCATAAACACACTAGCCGCTGAGGGCGGGCACATGTTATACTAATACCAAAATCTGATAATTCTTTGCCGCAATTAAAAGTTAAAATTAACATAAACCAAATATAGGGTACCTGGCCAGGTCCGTACACAAACGTCTGTGCGCACTTAGAACGTCGTTCCGTTCACCGTTATGATCCGTTGGGTTCGAGCACTGGCGCTGGTCGCGACATCAAAGAGGCACGGCGCTCCTGCGACGCTCCGTTGTATGCGAGATAGTAGACGCTGGCTGGACCTTCCGAGGTTTGCGCTGAGCCATTACAGGGACATCGGATCGGGGGCGGCGATGCGGCCTTCGGAAATAAGGTTAGGATCCGTGTGTTGCACTTTGGGGTCGCCGACGACGGGGCCTGCGCCGTGGCATGCGGTCCACGGTCCGGGAGAACCGCACCCTCTGGTGATGGGAGGACACTCCAGGAAGCGCCAATTCATACGGCCGGGCGGGCACGTGGATATCAACAGCTCATCCTCCTGACAACTTCGTGGCGGCAAGTATCCCCTGTGTCCTTGCGCGTATCGCGGATTTTAAAGCTAAAGGTTAAACTATAGTCCCATGACGGGGTGCCGAGGGCGGCGAAAGTGAAAAAACCCAAAAAATTTAATGATTCTGCTCAAGCCATGTTACGTGTCGTGGCGGCCTCACCAGGAAGAGACCGATCCCTCTCCACTCGATTTGACATTCCGCCTCGTCGCGCTCCATTTCGCCCAATTCGGACGCACGTCAAACCAACTTTTAAACATTCTTTAAAAGAACTAATGTTTAAATAAGGTATTTATTCGTTGAATATTATAACAATCTAAGTCGACGATATTAAAGGAGAATAATTAAAATTCTACAACAATCCAGCTATGATTTCTTATTTGTTTATGATAAGAAAGGTTGGTTAGGAACTGATACGGAACGTGTGTCACCAGCTGTCAATGTCAGACGTCCAACTCTGCAGATTTTGTTGACAGTCTAATTTAATCATAGAATGTTTTGTTATGAATGTTTAGTTTTTGATATAATTCCGTAAGTACACAAAATCGCGTCGAGTTATTGCTACCAATGGTTTCGGCGTGACTCAAAGAACGTTTTGATGAGCGGGTCTCCCTGTTTTCTTAATAAGTATTGTAAAAACAACATATGAAATTTGTGTACTGGTGTGTCACTTTCCCATTCAATTTGTCTGGAGACTAATGGATTTGAATGCCTGCTATTGTAGTGAGTCGAGAGCCTATCATGCAGGTAATACGCCACAGGAATAGTATCCCAATATATCAACTATTTCACCTAAAATATGACATGCAAAGTTGACCAGTTAGAAGTTCAAAATAATTCTGTAGTTATCACTACAATATCAAATAATCCGCGGAGTAGATTGAGAATAAATCAAAATACCTATGGAGTAGAATTGGAACAAAATAATAAGTATTTTTAAATAATAATAATTTCGTGGAGTAACTTGAAACACATGTATGAGATTCTTATCTTTTTAGAACAAAAAAATGGAGTACTTTAGGAACAACCCGCATATTCTATGTTTTTTCTTGGCTCCCAGACCAGCATGGAAGATAAAATATTATGATGGAAATATCACTTGTTTAAAAACATTTCATTAAAAATATCACTTGTTTAAAAACATTTTTATCATTGTTAAAAATATTCATTTCACTGGTGAAATTCATTTCCCAGGTCACAATTTTTTTTACATACATTTTCTTTTCGTTTTGGGAAAATAAACATTTTTGTTCATTCTCGAAACCGAATATGGAACTGGCGATGTATTCGACAAATAATCATGAATGATATATCAAATAGGTACCGCTAAACCAATTTTGAAGAAAATTATGTGGTTTACGTAAGTAAATATGTAAGATATACATAAGATCGTAATTAGTTATAGTGTGTTTATTTCGTCTACAACAATTTCTCAATTGGTTGCCTAGAAGAATTTGCTTTCAGCGATAAGGCCGCCATTTGCGCATCTTTTCTTTTTTTAGTTTTAAGTTCCTTATCTATAAATGTAATTTCTTGTGTGCTAATAAAGTATTCTTGTTGTTGTTGAGTTTACTCGACCGCAACCTAGGAAACTACAAAAGAAATTACGGTTAGAAAAGTTTTATATGATAAAAATGGCGAATAGAACGATTTTAAAGAAGCTAAAGTATAAGAAGTCATATAAATAATGCTAATGCTGCGATAAAACCGTACTACGTGTGTAATTAAAGTGTCTGATATCAAAACCACAGTACAGAAAATGAAAATTATAAGGCATTAACTCACTCTTGGGTGGCAAAATTGGAGAATAGATAAGTCAAGCTAATTGTGCTCACGCCCTGAGGAATTTAAATACAGAGCTCGGAATAATTAGGACTGCCATCTGTCATCAATACATCAATCCTATCTTATATCCAATCATGGAAGTAGTAAGTACTTGTACTTATTACTTCCATGTATCCAATCCTCTAAGTCATCATCATAGAATTTGAGCAAAGAGCAAAGCTCTTGTCGGTGGAGTTCTTTCCATCTTTCTCTTTCTATTGCTAACCCTTTCACTCCCTATACGACACGACAGCAAAGTTAGCGTCACGTCATAGAATAGAAGGAAAGATAAAATGAAGAACGGATCCAACAAGACCAAGACAAAGTAATATTACTCTGTATTGGTCTTCTCGGACCTCTTCTTCTTTTTATCTTTCTTCTTTTCTTTTGATGTTCTATGCTATTATATGATGTATAAGTACTTATATAAAGTTCATCTGGTACTGACTGAGTGACTGACAGACAACGCACAGCCAAAACTGCTATGCGTAGGAAGGTGAAATTTGGCATGTAGGTTCCTTAGGGAGTGTAGGGGAGCACTAGGAGAGGATTTCTCGAAATTCCCACGGGAACAAATATACTGTTATCTGTTATATTCACTCACATTGTGGATAGAGTTGTGGGCGGCATTGCTGTTATGAATATTTATGTAAAATAATAAAATCAGGTTTTTTTTCAAGCACAAGGACCGTGGCTGACTATGCATGTTGGGGGGGGTGCAACAAATCGACATCCGTCCTGATGCCACCCGCCAGAAGGACCAGATTTGCAAAAATATGTTATTTCTTTATTTGATATGCACTGTTATGGAATTTTCTCTCCACAGTAGGTACAAAAAAAAGCAGTCTGGGGGGGCACGTGCCCCAGTGCCCCACCCCCTAAATCCGCTACTGTTCCCGGTAGCTCTGACGCTACACTAATAACGAAGTTTGTTTTTGTGTGTTTATGTGTACAGAGACACATGGGCGGACACTACGTTCGGAATTCTGAATCGCTAAGGAGGTATCAGATAATTTATTTTCTACTTTTTACACGACTGACCAAAAAAGGAGTGTTATGTTTTCAGGGTTCATGTATGTAAGTATGTATGTATGTAAGTTTCTTTATTCCACCATAAGTCCTGAACGGCTGAACAGATTTTGATGTGAGAGGTATTATTAGATTTCTTGCATTCCTCCGAGTGACATAGGCTATGTGAGTTGTCTGTCGTGTTTTTTATTTTTTAATAATTAGCTTGTCTCTATTGGTTCCCGTAGAAAAGAACCTTGACAGACCGACAGACGAAAAGGATCACTTAAACAGACGTTTTTACAGCTAGCAATAAAACAGCCTAGACCCATAAACAAGAAAGAATGTAGATAGTCTGACAAAGCCTTAATAATACTGCAAAGCCTGGTGTACACGACTAAATTGTGAGTACCTGTATTAATATGGATGAGTACTAGCTTTCCTACGATATTCTACTATCCTACTTATAATATATAATTATATAATCCTACTAATAATATTATAGATAATACTACAGAAAAGTTCTCAAGTGGCGACCACGAACCGGAAAACGTAGTGTTGGCAGGCCTCCCACTCGGTGGACCGACGACCTGGTGAAGGTCGCGGGATGCGCATGGATGCGGGCAGCGCAGGACCGGTCGTTATAGAATACATTGGGGGAGGCCTTTGTCCAGCAGTGGACGTCTTTCGGCTGAGAGAGAATAATATTATAAATGCGAAAGTTTGGATGTGAGTTTGTGAAGATGTTTGTACTCAATCACGCAAAATCTTCTAGACGGATTTTGATTAAATTTGGTACACGGGTAGAAATATACCGGGAAAAGCACATAGGGTACTTTTTATCCCGAAATTCCTATGGAAGCGAAGCTCCGGGGCGCAGCTAGTAGTTATATACTGAAATTGTGGTGATTAAGTGGTTAAGGCACCAAATGTGGTCAAAAATACCACTTTACTCTCGTTTTCATTCACAACTTCGTCACATACAAATAGTTAGTGTGCAAAAAAGTACTCTTATTTAATATAGAAATTAGATTATGTTGAAAAAATTTCATGCGAGCAGCAATCAGCAATTAGGATTTTTTTAGTACCCAAAAAAAAATTATGTGCGCCGCATTTGTCGTCTTTGAAGCCCACGCAGGACAGGGTTAAGTTACGAAGTAACTATTGAGTAATCTGTAGTTAAGTGGCAATATACTGGAGATAGAAGCATGTGGGTGTTCTCTAACTAAAGAATTACCACGTCTAAAGTACTTTCATAAACAAATTAGATATGGTGAAAAAATTCCATGCGAGCAGGACTTGAACTCGCGATCAGGTCTTTATACGACCTTGCAAATGAAATGCGATAGCTCAGTTAGAAGAGCAAGGTCGTATAAAGACCTGGTCGCGGGTTCAAGTCCTGCTCGCATGGAATTTTTTCACCATATCTAATTTGTATATGAAAGTACTTTAGTACTAATTGCATCTGCGATGCTCAAAAAATCCAAAAATAAATTACCACGTCTCATATAAACAGGTTCGTAGCTCGTAGCATAGACAGACATAAAAAAATCATTTATTAAACTTGATTGTCAAATGAAGCCCAAAAACGTTCATAAAAGTGTGTTCCACACTCATTTTTTTTACAGAATGCCTACAAATTCTATGGAACCAAAACACACCAAAAATGTCAAACTTGACAAAAAATTAGCTTCACAGAAGATGTCCTGTCCTTCACCAACATAGGCAAAAACCATATCTGACATCCTGCTTCCTCAGCTGTCTGTGTCTCTAAGTAAAGTTTTTTTTTCTAGCTCTATGGTTCGTAGTATGATATGGTGAAATTCTCGGTTTTTCGCCAGTGGAATGGAATTTAATTTGAAACTCCAATCGTTCGGAATTTTTTTTAATTCACGATTCCTGTCTACCCTACGTCATAGAAAAAAATTACAGTCTTTATAAAATACTAGCTTTTGCCCACGGCTTCGCCCGCGTGAATTTCCCACTGGAACAGCGCTTTTTCCCGGGATGAAAGGTATACCCTTGGTACCTTGGTACTTCTAACTATGTATATGCAAAGTTTTAGAAAGATTGGTTCAGTAGACAAAGCCTGACAAAAAAACAAATAAATAACAAACTCACTTTCGCATTTATAATATTAGGATTAGAATTCTCTGTTAACTATAGGCCCGACGCAGATAACGCTCTTTTTGTCCGATCGAGTCTGCCGTCAACTATCTATCTCAGCCGAAAAACGTCCACTGCTGGACAAAGGCCTCCCCAAGGATTTTCACAACGACCGGTCCTACGCTGCCCGTATCCATGCGCAACCCGCGACCTTCACCAGGTCGTCGGTCCACCGAGTGGGAGGCCTGCCAACACTACGTTTTCCGGTTCGTGGTCGCCACTCGAGATTTTTTCTGCCCCAACGGCTATCTGTTCTACGAGCTATGTGCCCCGCCCACTGCCACTTAAGTTTGGCGATTCTGCGGGTTATGTCGGTTACTTTAGTTCTCCTACGGATCTCCTCATTTCTGATTCGATCACGCAGGGAAACTCCGAGCATAGCGCGCTCCATCGCCCTTTGGGTGACCTTGAGCCTTCTTATGAGGCCTATAGCAAGCCACCACGTCTCTGTTTCCGTAACTAACGTAAATAATAAAGTACTACGCAGTAAAACAAAAAAACACACAACTGAAGTTATCTCCGTTCCTAGATGGCGCTGATACGAGTTATATTTAAAACTAGCTGGCGCCCGCGACTTCGCTCGCGTTAATCCTTTCTTAGCGGATGCCTACGTCATAACATCTACCTGCATGCTAAATTTCAGCCAGATCCGTCCTGTGGTTTGGGCTGTGCGTTGATAGATCACTATGTTAGTCAGTCAGTCAGTCACCTTTGATTTATATATGTATATATACGTCATAACATTACCTGCATGCCAAATTTCAGCCCGATCCGTCCAGTGGTCTGGGCTGTGCGTTTATAGATCACTATGTCACATAGTCAGTCACCTTTGATTTATATATGTATATATAGATGGCTGTACTGATTTTGATATTTAACGAACTTGAACATTCTTTTAATACAGGTACCACTCAAATTTCATCAAAATTGGGGCAACACGGTCCTATAGTAAAGGGCCATTTAGACGGTGCAAGTTTCTTAAACATATAAGAGCAATAATTACATGCAATAATTGCAGTGCAACAATTGACTAATGAATAATTGCAAGCAACTGTTGTTTAGATAGACCATGCGTATTTACTTGCTTCAGTTTGTATGCAACAGGCAAGAAACGTGCTCCGTCTAAATTTGCCTTAATTATCGAGGAAAAAAAAATATGCTGGACAGAGAAAGAAAACAGACACCAGGTAAACTAAATAAAAACTTATAAATAAAAGTAATTAAAGCACGGAAATAACTCTTTGCAGCTTGTCTATTTACAAAGTTGGCAATTCAAAGTTCTTTTTTTGCAATCGCGGACGAAGCACTAATGTTAAAAGTTGTATAACTGCTGCTACACCAACTTTTCCCAACTGAATTCTAAATAAGGGTCAAATGCCTACAATGAGAGCTAAGAGACAGACGACATTTTATTGTTTGAATATTTTTAGGCTGCTTGACGTCATCTACAATGACTAAAATGCGATTTAAATGGCTACTATACTCTAGTATAGAGTAGGGTGACTTTACTCACGTCAAATAAAAAATACTCTAAAATCTATTTATTCATAATTGTCCTATTATGTTAACAATCTTACCATGTCTTTTTATGATTTTACGACAATATAAATTAAAATTGACTTTTAGGAAATTAGTTTCGTGGTTAATTACCTAATGTTTAAGTTTAGAATGTTAAGGTTTGAACTAATATTTAATTTATTTTCCACAAAATTAAGTGTGAAGACAACAACAAAAAGTAGTGTGAAGATTGTTTACATAATAGGACAATTAAGAAAAAATGGAGTTTTTAAGGGCTCACGTCACGTTGACGGAAAAAAAACATTTTCTTTAATTTTACCTTCAAGAAAAAAACTAATCTTACGAGTCTTTGATCAATCTGACCTATTCATATGTCAAGATCTTTAGTGTTTAAAGTCAAAGTCTTGATATGTCTTAATCACACGCCAATTATTAAAAATAAATAACACGATTGACAACTCACATAGCCTTTTTTACTCGAAAGAATGCAAGGAATCTAACAATTCCTCTCACATCAAAATCTGTTAAACCATTCAGGACTTATGGTGCAATAAAGAAACTTACATACATACATTAACCCTGAAAACATAACACTCCTTTTTTAGTCAGTCGTGTAAAAATCTGGCACCAGTTATTTAAATTATCTTATAACACACTCGAAAAGAAAGACACATCCTTGTTATATAACTGCAACTCGAGCATGGAAGGAACTCATATTATCTCCAGGCAATATAATCCCCAGCTCTTGGACTAGACAGTAATATCGTGGTTCCGTATCTTTTCTTTATTATCCTTGTTTATTTCGCGCTCCGAAGAAAAAGGAATATTGACTTTAAAATTAAATCCGAAACAGCAACAGATGTTGCTTTCATTGTTGTTGGTTTTTGCTCTTGTTTCTCTTTGAATAACAATTCATTGATATTTTATATTGAAATTTAAACTAAGTGGTAACTTTGTGCTTAGTTTTACCAAAGAAAAATACACTAACGCGAAGTTTTACTATATTTTAAGTTTCCTTTCTATGTAAATGTTGTGTACATAATTTAATTAATAAATATATTTTTCAGGGAATTTCGCTTACGCTCCAGTGAATTTCGGGAAAATTAGTTGTACCATTTCGGAATTTTTGTACATTACCAAAAATTCTATTAAATCAGAACTGTGTTTTATTTTTTTTAAATCGATATTTTATTGTTGTATTAACTACGCCCCGGGGCTCCGCTTTGGAGAAATTTGGGATCTCTAAATTTTATTAGACAAATTATAATTGCCTTTATTTACATCATTGACACAATTTATATTTTTTGAGGCCTTGTATCTCACAAAAAAATACATACGTACAGTCGAATGTTACATACATTAAACATTAAACGTTGATATGCTTTTTGATGTAAAACATGGCGGTAAAATCGATTAGAATGCCGCGATGGAAAATGGCATGATGAGTCTTGCAACTATGCTCATTTATTTTACATTCAAAATTTTTTTTAAAGAAGGGCAAAAGAGGGAAGACTGAAATGCAAAACAAAACATCCTTCTCCTGTATACTTATTAGTCGTATTCCTCATGACTGAGGGTCGTGGTCAAAATGTCAATTAAAACACACACAACAACTATCTTGGCAATGTTAATGGAGTGGTTTGCCATTTCACACACTAGCTGATAATCATCAACTAGAGTGCAGGTTTCCTCCGGAAAACCGGAAGCAAGTGGTGGTCGATGAAAACTACCATACATGAGTCAAATTGGTATACAAACTCATGTAGCACGGGCAGGATTCGAACCTGGGACCTTTGCTGCCACAGGCGGGTACCACTCGGCCACCATCGCTTTCAAACAAAACATAGTAGGTATTATTTACGTTTGAATGAAAACGGACTTTCCAAACAGAACAACCGCATCCAACTTGTTACCTCCATTAGGGCGCTATTTGGAACATTACAGAAGGAGATATTACACCGAAAGTTCCTTTCAGAACATTTTATTGAGCGACTTTTCAGATTACAGAGTAAAGGAGATAATACTTCACTAATCCACTTTTTTTTATAAAAGATGTGTTTGCTTTTGACCACAATCTGCACGGAGACACGGAGATGACATAATTGCACTTGCTCCTGTTAAGAACTTATTTATGATACAAAAGATAAAGTACCTAACTCTTTTGACTGTTACTTATTCACGGCTAATAATAAAATAAATCTGCTGAACTGATACAATTTTGATTGTAAATGGAAGTAACATTTTGCTACTATGCTAGAATTATAGAAACGAATGAAACTTTTCCTGTCTGTCTACGATATTTTCAAGATACACGTGAAGGCAATCGGGCTCACCTGGTCGGAGGCGACGCGCATCGCCCAAGACAGATCCCAATGGAGAAGCACTATGGAGACGCCTCTGCCCCACCTGGGGGCTTTAGGACCTTAAGTCAAGTAAGTCACTTGTTCCCACCCAAGTAACATTTGATTCGGGTCTAGGTTGTAAAAAATGCCTTTAGGTTCGAAAATGGTCGTTAGAAGGTTATTGTTATGCTATCTGGTACTAAAAAGTATTTGAGAATGATTAATAAGTCTTAAAACTAATTATTTATTACAACAACCTTCAAGCCGCGGACAAGAGTTTAAATTAAAGTAATTTTGACTCGTGTTTCAAGAGCATTAAGACTTAGGATCTCATAGTTGTCGTAGACTCCTGATTAGGTTCTGAAAAAGCTAGCACTATGCTTAATTGTGATCTAAAGGTTTAAATTTTAGGTTTGATATAACTATAAAGTTATTGAATGTTGAACTCGCCTTTAAGTAATTTCTAAAACTTACTATAAACCTTTAGGCTGTATTTAGTTGTCCAGGCAAACTAATTTTGACTGCTTGGTAAAAATCCAAACCAATAAGATATTGTTTATGAGCTGAAGGCATAATTAAAGTCCTTCAAGAATATTCTAAAGCTTTAAAGGAATCCTCAAAAAGTATCAGTTGTCTCCCCGACTTCAAAGCAACAGCATCGATTGCAAGATAGTGTTGCAGCAATAGTGTTTACTATCGATAGTATTGTCAATAGTATTGTGACCTTGAAAAATAGTCACACTATCGATAGGCCTATCGATAGTATCTATAACATCGATAGTATCGATAACATTTATAGTATCTATGACATCGATATTATCGATATCCAATAGTTTGCAATACTATTGATGATAACCCAAACTATCGTTTATTGCTTTTCGATATTATTGATGTATTCTAATAAATACTATAAATAGTATTAATACTATCGATACTAATGACACTTATATTTCAACAAACAAACAATCGATAGTCAAACTATCGATAGTCCGACAACGCTATTGCAAGATGAACCGGCACATTCGGCTTCTACAACCAAATCTTAAAAGCAACTAAATGTGCTCAGCGGTGGTTTTCGCGACTCGTAAGTTTTGAACTACTCCTGGCGATAACCTTAGAGCTGCGAAAATAGCTTAGTCGTTTTAACTAGCTCTGCGATATAACCCTTAGCTCCTAATTCGGCAAACATTAAAAGCTTGTAGTTGTTACAATCCTAAAAAGGTTAATTAAAATGCTCTCTAGTAATTTGTTAATGACAGCCATATTTTTTTACTGAAATAATTTAAAAAATTTAAGCAAATAGCAATATTTTATCCAAAAGGCAATATTAAGAAACGTATGCTGTACGATTTAATATATAATGCTTTTTCTTTGAATAGAAGTTTTATTTCCAATGCGATTTGCCACCAACCACTTCATTTTATACTTATATTGCATTAAAATATCTTCAAAATTTTTAACTTTCGAAAGGCCCGTCTCGTATAACCAGCCAATTATCCTAACATTTCACAATAAAGTGCTAGTCGCAGTATTTTTATAATATTGCCTGACTTCAACAAGCTCCAAATTATTTCGGTATGAATACATCACTCGCCATTTTAATAGTACATTACTGCCGCGGCCTATAATGACTACTTTGCTGGTCGCACTGATGATGGCCGAGAGCGCAGCGTAGCGCAGCTCCAGGCCGACACAGCGCGGCCAGCGTGCCGCACTTGATGGACGAGCTGAGATGTCGGCCGAGACCGTAGGTCGAGGCCGACACAGCGAGGACAGCAAGGGCTGCAACGATGGCCAAGCTAGAAGGCCTAGAGCGTAGCTAGGCTAGCGCGAGGCAATCATAGCGTGACCAGCGAAGCAGTCATTGTGGGCCAAGGCTTGTATAGTGCTTTACTCAAAAATGCAAGTACCAAATCTAAATAAAACCAGCAAGTAATTTAAATAAAAATATATTAATTAACTAGAAATTTAATTAAAATGACAATTATGAAAAGTACAGTTACTAAAATTCAACACCGACTTTCCCGGATTGATGCACAAATTCTTCATATGCAAGCATAAATTTTTCTTTGAGTTTCGCGATATCCAATTTTCAACCACTAATTTAGCTTCATCTTTAATATCTGGGGGTGTTAAACACAATGAATCGGAGGAATTTTCGCTTTGAGAGCTCATTTTTAGCCAAAAAGTCAATAAATAAAAACAAAAATTTCGCTGAACCGCGGTTTTGTTACTTCTTTGTTTTTTTGTAAGCAATAGTAGTTGGAACTATACAGCCAAATATGGAATAAAATCTTTTTGTACCTCTCTCTATGCTATCTCTATATAATACAACCAGCTGTGTTACAAAATCTTTTTGCATTCGATTTTTCAAATGTTGAAACGTCAAAATAGCGGCCGGCAATGTTTTGCCGGCCTGTTAGAGCGGCCAGCAAAACTTTGTCGGCCGCTATTTGAAAACAGAACGGCAAGGTCGACTTTGCTCAAACAAAGTTATCAAAATAATGACCACATTACATGCATTTTTGAGTAAAACTTGTTACATGACAGCTAGGAAATCGCCATTTATAAATAAAGTATTTAAAGCCACGATTGGTGTTTTGTGTAAAAATATCTTAAACAGAAACATTTTAAAACCCGGGATTCTTGAAAAGGCATTTATTCAAGTCCATCAAAAAGGTTTTAAGTTGTCATAGGTTACATCCAAGATTATTTTATAACTTTTAAAGCTGTCTATACAAGGTTATATTAACGTTAAATTAAGGTATTCTGATAAGAACTATAGGTTTTGCTGTAGCTCTCGAAAAGGTTCTAAAACGTGGGCCCTTTTTGCACACAGGAGGTTAATATGAGGTTAACAGAATGTTATTGAGTCTATTAAGACTTATGAGTAGATTTCCATACAAAGGTTCTAGAACCTTTTTAAAATCTTTCTAAAACCTAAAATGTTACTTGGGCAGGGCTTTTTACCAGTTTTAGAAATTTGTACTATATATTATTATAAGTATTTGGTAACGGTATAAAGCCCTGCTCGTACCTATATAGATTTTTTGTAGCTTAATAAATACGTCAACTGGAGACATTTAATTTGTAAAGGAAATAGGCAACTTTTTGTTGAGAAGTTATACACAAACCACAGTACACAGTTAGTTCGCAATATATTTATTTTTGTTATGCTGAAAAAGTTTAAAAAAGATTTTAAGTGAAAATTTAACACGAAAAGTAATTGCACAAACATCTCCCTATTTCCGTGATCAGTGTTTCGGACCATTTTATTGGGCAAAACTTTTCTTTTTGGTCAGTTTTCGGGGACAAATTAACGAAATTACGCCCAGTGATAAATTGCTACGGAAAATTTACAACTCGCTTTAAACGTACTAATGGTGAGTTGTTGGCAACACCTGGTTTCAAGGAATTTCTTAATTAATGCCCGGATACAATGTCTGTAGAGGCATTTATTTCAAAATGCCATTTTATAAATTTACTAGCTTTTGCCCGCGGCTTTGCCCACGTAAATTTCTAACGGGAACAGTGGTTTTCCCGGAATGAAAGGTTAGTACTTCTAACTATGTGTTTGCAAAATTTCAGGAAGATTGGTTCAATAGATAAAGCGTAAAGAGGTAACAAACAAACAAATAAAGAAACAAACTCACTTTCGCATTTATGATAATAGTTAGGATTAGAATATTAAAGGGTTCTGCTCCCGTGGGAATTTAATGTACATACATCCTGAACTAATTTCGATGAAATTTGGTACACAGATAGAGTAAAAAAAAGTAAAAGCTAGTCTATACATAAAATAAAACAGTAAAAATATTTTACCTAAAAATAATAATAGAAAGCAAAAATATTTTTTTGGAATTTCTTGTCTGTCTGTCTGTCTGTCCGTCTGTCTGTCTGTCTGTCTGTATGTACGCGTTTCACGCAAAAACTACTGGACGGATTTGAATGAAACTTTTTTTGTTGTATAGCTATTAAGCCTGGGCAACATATAGGCTATAATTGATTTTGAAAACTGGAACACCTGACGAAGAATCATATAGAACAGCTGTTCTAACTACTATAAGAAAAACTATTAGAAATATGGAAATGGTACCTTTGCAAAAGTTTATCAATCTGACGAGCATTTTCTATTGACGTAAAAAAATCGAAGATCAGGATCATCTGATGAAGAACTCCAAGAGACCAGCTACACTATTACATATATGGAAATGGCGCCTTAGCAAAAGTCGTTCAACCCGATGAGCATTTTCTACTGACGTATAAATAGTGAACATTTGGAACATCTGTTCCCATTCATCAATTCATCATTGCCGCGGGACACGGGATAACCAAATGGCTGTAATGTTGAGTACTGGAGTTTAGGTTACTACAGTTTGGAACACAAAAAGATTGTTCATCTATATAAAACTCACGCGGGCGAAGCCGCGGGCAACAGCTAGTTAAAAATAAAGTTTTCGAACTGTAGGAAGTGTATCGTCATGAATTGTGAAATATCATTACTTATGTCAAAGAACTGGGACTGAAATTGTTCCAAAAACTTCCTCGATCCATCATCTGTCGACTTCTAAAGAAGTAAATCATTCATACACAAAGACAACAATACATTTTCAGCTATAACAATTCATTTACATACCAAACTCAACCTTATGTGAACTTAATAAGATTTCGCGCACGGTTTAACGAAGTTTCTATACAAAATTTGTTTCCCTATACGCACTTCGCAATGCAAAAATAAATGTGCAGTTCTTTCGTTTCTTATTGTTTAGGAAATAGAGGTGGTGTTTGAAGAAATGGAGATTTGAAAAAATTGCGTAACTCTCACCAAGTCTGCAAATTATCGAAAGCCAATTTAAAGTTAAGTCCGTTAAGAAAATCTTGTGTTTTTACTGTGTAAAAGTAAGAATTATACATACCGAATCCGAAAACGCAAGTGTGAAAGAAAGTTCCATACATTTTGGGCGAGTAGGTATTGCAAAATGTATGGAACAGCTGATTTTTTTTTTTGAGATTTCAGAGTCAGTCCCATACAAAAAGATGTTCATATTTATGAGTACTTTCACCCCTAGGAAGGTTATTAGTTTATTACAAATAACCCTGTATACTTGTTATCTTCTGACTTCTACTGTGTATACATATACAAGCCTTTATATTTTCAAAGCAGCAAGACTTCGATGGTTCGGCCACGTGAATGTTGGGAGAGGATCGCGCAGCTAAAAGAGCGTATAAGGGACGACCAAGCGGGAAACGACCTGTCGGCCGGCTAAGATACCGCTGGAGGGATGAGGTCCTAAGAGATCTGGAGGCTCCAAAGAGAAGACTGGCAAGAAGTAGCACAGAACAGAAAAGAGTGGAAACTTCTGGTATCGGAGTCCAAGATCCTCTTTGGGTCATCAAGCCATCAGTAAGTAAGTTATATTTTCTAACTTGCAATCATTATTATCACATCTTTAAGAACTATGTTCTTGTAAGTGGAGCATCCTCCATTTGCATAAAACTTGCAATGTTTGTATGTAAATAAGTTGTAAATTTGTGAGTAGATCCGATTCAAATCTTGAGGGATAATGTCCGCAAACAATACAGTTTTCAATTTAGACTGCAGCCTAGCGGGAACGTGTTAATTACGCGACTGGAATTGATGCCGAAAGCGGCTTAAATATTAAATTCGGCGGCCATTTTGTATGCGAAATATGAATGTTTTTGTTAAGTTGTACGCTTGTAAAAGACATTCTTAATCTTTGCTCACTATAATTTTAATATACTTACTTACTTACGTTTATTTGTTGGATGTGTAAAGTGAAATTTTAATGAATTTCGAGTGAGTTCACTTGTACCTAACATATTTCCTTTCGTTTTCCTGCAGTCCGTGTGATTTCTTTAAAAGGGATGGAAGTGTGTATCAGGAAACAGAGGAAGCGAGAGCTTTTTGATAAGAGCAATGATTGCGCGCGTGTTGGCTGGTTTCCATAGGTATCAGATGCGAACAATACAATATAAAAATACTTTATTTGCACACAAGTAATTACATGAAATTAGAAAACTAAACTTACAACTAATAAATTAATAGTAAAAAAAAAAGCTTTTATTGTTTCTCTCAGCAAACCCTTTCATTTGATACCCATATTGTAGAAATGCATTACAATTAACTATTCCGCCATCTTGAATGATCCGCCATCTTGGATGATCCGCCATATTGGATTTAGAATGACGTCACATACCATGCCATGCATTGTCATCCAAACTAAATGTGTGTACAAAATTTCAGCTCAATTGGTTGAAGATATCTACTTCAAAATTGAGTTGTAAGATGCGCAAAAGCGGCCTTATCGCTAACGTCATATGCTAGGCTCGTTTCTTTTTTGTAAGTAATTTATTTAATCAAGATTGACTCTAAGACCTACACCAAAATAACCATACCTAGTAGGTACATACCTGGTAGGTAATGTTAAAAATGCAAAAGTCTGTATGCCTGTGTACCTTTACGTGCTGACGCAATGGCTAGACGGCTGAACCGATTTAATAGAGATATTTGAAGGCACGATGTCAAATATAGAGTTTCTACTAATTTTTTTAATCATCCCCGAAAAGGCTAAAATGGGGGTGAAAGTGATACTTTTGCCGGCAGGAGAACCTGATTACTGCTAGTTAACTATACATTCACGATCATCAGAGGCTAAATACGCAAATTATCATAAAGTAGCCACTTCAAGCGTTATTGATTTAAATTACACACCGCGAAGGAGCTCGTTATGACAGTGTTGCCAGTAATTGATAATGCGGCAGGGTTCCGTAGAGTGGCCAAAGAAACCTTAGAAGTATAGCTAGTCACCATAGCCTATAAAGACGAGGAGTAGTTATGCATTATGTACAAAGATGAAAGATTCTGGAATCAATTGAATTTCTGTCTCAATTTGATGTATATATTTATCTACAAATTAAATATATAGAATATGGTTAAAAAGTGGTCCTTCTCCCATTGCAGCGCCCGTTAGCTTAATTTTATGACAACACTTGTTTGACGGAAGCAATAAATGATTTATTTATTTATTAATTTTATTTATTTGTTTATTTAAATACAACGGTGCATATTTCGTAGCCAATTACAGTATTTAAGTAATAGAAGATATACATTGAATATTAAAAAAAAAAAGAAAAACAGGTAAGTATAAAAGAAACATTTGCATTTTTATCACATGCAAGTCGACTCACATTCACCATTCTCACAAAACAACAAACAATTCCTAACAAGCGTCTTCTATCCATCCGCAAATACATCACATTCAGGCTCCTGGTTCAGAAATGCGTTGAGATCTGCTAAGGATGATAATGATTATGACTCAAATATCCAGGTTAAACTAATAGCACAGAATTAATATTAGTACTACGTACAGAAAGGAAACTCCCTGCCCCTCCCGCAATATGGCACCCCCCCCGCTCCTTCCGCACTTCTCCCCCGTTCTTGTGTAACTGTGGGACGTTCGACTATATATGAAAACGCACACATTGACGTGTTACTGACGTGTTCACGGATATACAGTTTCATTTGTAGTAGTAGTAGGCATATTTGACGCGGCGTTTCTATGAAGCGCCCGCCCTATGCTAATAGAATATTTTCTTGGGCAACTACAAAGAAATAAACTAAACATCCTTTATTTCTTTTAATATAATTTATTTCTTTTAATACATTCTTCATTTTCACGGAATCTTCTCCCGCCACACCGTTTCGCGGTTAAATGATTTTCTGTTTTTTTTTTGCTGATTAATACGCGGGAATCTTGCTATTTTGCCTTTGGCTTTTTATTATTTCTTCGATGTGTTCGGCAATTTGCGTAGCTTTGAAAATGCCGTGTAATTTCTTGCAAATGATACGAGGAATAATAAAAAAGTTTCTTATTTTGAGCGTGAGCGTGAAATATCTGTAAAGTCAAAGTCAAAGTCAATTTTTTTTATTGAAACTTGGCCTTCAAAGAAGGCTCTTTTTCACGTCGTTAACTAATTATTTAATCATAATACATTATGTCTCAAAGCTACAAACTACTAGCATTTCGGAACGACCACTGCTGAGAAGAAATGCCGAAAGAAACTCATGAAACAGTCTTGGTCGCCTAGCATGCCAGAGGGGAGTTTTAACTTTCATGTATGAGTAAATTACCTAGTTATCGGCTATGAAAAGCAATAATTATTCCATATTTACTTTACTTAATTACTCCGCTGGTTCAGTGACCCCAAAGTGGATCTTGGCCTCTAAAACGAGAGAGCGCCATAGACTGTTCATGGCGATGGCTCGCCAGTTATCCGCTCCCAGCCCACGCAGATCAGCCTCCACAGTGTCTCTAGCGATATCTGGCGCGCCCGACTGGGATATTTACTCTAAATATGATGTTAATTATGAATGGTTCAGATTTCTATCGCTAGTCTCTGCCTACCCTCACGGGAAAAAGGCGTGATAATATGTATGTATGTATGTTCAGGTCTCCCCTTTAGGTAAGACCAGTGACCTCGTCAAATCACCTAGGTTAGGTGCAGACTCCGGGCTGAAGCTTTACCGCTAAGGATCTAACCGGGAATACGCGAGGATGATGATGATATTAGTGTTAGTAAATTCAGTGCGGACGTATATGCACATGATTCTAGGTCTGAAGAACACTCAAAGTCAAAGTTAATTAATTTTATTCATATAGGCTTAAAAATAGCACTTATAAATCGTCACATTCTTTTGACGTTGAGTTTGAGTTAGTTGACGTCATAAAATTACTTAAAGCTAAGGTACACACAGATACAACACAACCGGCACAGCAAAATACCCCCAAAAGTACATTATTACACATATTGGCATACAATTTTGACACAACTACATACAAACATGCATAACTTAACTACATTACAAATATATACATTAGTACAAATATTGGCTCGCATTGGGGATCGAACCGAATACATCTAGGTGGCGGACGGCAACTACTATTCTAAAGTCGTCTTATATCGTCGCTCACAGACCTAGTAAACTAGTAGTTTGTAGCTTAGAGACATAATATATTATGATTAAATTATTATGATTATGATTGTAGTATTGATAAACAAATGAGTACAACTGTTTTATTTTTCGATATGACAAAGGCCTTCGATATGGTACCACAACCACATGATTTACTGTTACATAAATTAGAGAAATATGGCATTAGGGGACACATACACACACACACACAGACACACATTTTAAAGACATATATTTTAAAGGAATAAATGATTATGATTATCATAACATATTATTATAAATAATTAGTTTTCGACATGAAAAGGAGCCTTCTTTGAAGGCCAAGTTTCAATAAAGAATTTTGACTTTGACTTTGACCATAAAGTACAAACAAAAAGCTTTTTGTAAAAAAAAACTATGTTGTAGAAGACCATTTAAAAAGTCAAAATCCATTTTAACATCGTATGCAATAAATAGGATCCTGTCTCGGTACCAAAAAAGGCAGTGTCGGATTCCGCAACAATATTGCATCGCAGTCAAGTGTGAACAAGAACATGGTTACGCTTGTTTACTGACGCTAAGATTAACTCGACGATACACTTTTTGGAATAGCTATTTGTTACTAGCTATTTTTATATAGAACTAGCTTTTGCCCGCGGCTTCGCCCGCGTGAATTTCCCACGGGAACTGTTCTTTTTCCCGGGATGAAAGGTACCCTATGTCCATCTCCGTACTTCTGACTATGTGTATGCGAAATTTCAGCAAGATTGGTGAAGTAGATAAAGCGTGAAAAGGTAACAAACTAACTCACTTTCGCATTTATAATATTAGTTAGGATTAGGATAGTAAGCAAATGAGGATGAGGGTTGCCTGATGGTAAGCAATCACCGCAGTCTATGAACACCAGTGACCCTAAAAGGTCACTGATGCGATGCCCACCTTTTGAGAAAGTAACAGCGAAGATATGACGATTTAAAAGTGCTTCGCTATTTTTAAACCTTTTTAAATAAAAACAATTGACTTTGATAGGCTCTTTTCTCCTTTCTGGCTACCCGGAACTCCGCTCCAGTGGGAATTTTTGGGATAAAACGTACTATCCTAATCCTAACTAATATAAATGCGAAAGTGAGTTTGTTTGTTTGTTAACTCTTCACACTTTATCTACTTAACCAATCTTCCTGAAATTTTGCATACGTATAGTTAGAAGTGCGGAAAAGGACATAGGGCCCTTTCATCCCGGGAAAAAGCACTGTTACCGTGGGATACCAGCAATTTTAATTTCGAAGTACATCTTGAGCAGTAAGAGCAAAAAGAAAGATACAGCCGAAAAATTACCGTAAATCATTTAAATGTCCCCTAACTAATGGCGGCCAAAGGCGGGAAAAATGGCAACACTGCCGAAGCCATCATTAATTTCTGACACACCATTTCCCCTTCGGTTGGAAGAATTTCTTTTCTTTTATTTTGTAGACGGGGAGCTATGGTGCTAGTTGTAGTAACAATAATTCAATAGCCTCCAAAAACTTTTATTTTTATCAAAATGGAAGTGGTTGAATGGTTTAATTATGATATTAGTTTGTAATTCTGCTACAATAATATAATTGTATCATAAAATATTCACCCAAACTCGATAGTAACAAATGTTTTCAGTCTAAATCAGCAAACACGACATCCAACTAATGAATTAGGGTATGAGCTTCTGAACTAGATTTATACTAAATTACACGTACGACTTTTAGTTGCTGCAATTTTTTACTGTTTAATATAAAATGAGCTCCTGATTTGATTGGCCTTAGTAGTTAATATTTCTCATCTGATGCTGCTTGTGAGGTGGCAGTCTAGATATTAAGAGGTTAAGCCTGTGACCGAAAGGTCCCAAGTTGAAAAACTCCTCGTGCACCCCATGAATTTGTAATACCATATAATTCATGGTCCGATGATTTGAAGGGATTCGATAGGGACTGGAAGGAAAAGACCAGATGATGAGTGGATCGAATTAGTCCTCTAATTTTAGTTTTTAGTCCTTTTGCCCAGCAGTGGGACATAAATAGCTAGTGAAAAAAAAACTAATTCATGTATGACAGTTTCATAGACCATTAATTGCTACTAGTGAAGAATAACATCATGAGGAAACCTACACCCTTCTTGATGATTATCAGCTAGTGTGAAATGGAGCAGGCAATGGCTAACCACTCCTTTAACATTGCCAGTAAAGTCGGTGCTGCCTCAAAACTATAGTCGATCTAGTAGTTTCGGACCAAAATGGTGATGACAGATTAACGAACAGACAATTGAGAGTTGTTGGTTGTTTTTCCTTTTAAGGTACAGAACTCTAAAAGTGGAAAAGGTAAAGAATGATATTATTTTTATCTCGAAATTCCTACGGGATAAATCTATACATATAATAAAACAGTAAAAATATTTTGTCTGTACATTTAGTATTTTTGACTAAAATGGATAGAGGGACACTTAAAAAGAACAATAGAAAGCAAAAAAATTTTTGGAATTTCTTGTCTGTCTGTCTGTCTGTCTGTATGTATGTACGCGTTTCACGCAAAAACTACTAGACGGATTTGAATGAAACTTTTTTTGTTGTATAGCTATTAAGCCTGGGCAACATATAGGCTATAATTGATTTTGAAAACTGGAACACCTGATGAAGAACCATAGCAGAACAGGTAAACTATAAGAAATATGGATATGGTGCCTTAACAAAAGTCGTTCAACCTGATGAGCATTTTCTGCTGACGTATAAAAATTGAAGATCTGGAACATCTGATGAAAAGCTCCAAGAGACCAGCTACTCTATAACATATATGGAAATGGCGCCTTAGCAAAACTTATTAATCTGATGAGCATTTTCTGTAGACGTATAAAAATCGAAGATCCGAAACATCTGAAACAGTTTGGAACACAAAAAGACTTTTCGTCTAAGCGAAACTCACGCGGGCGAAGCCGCGGGCGACAGCTAGTATAAAATAAATAGTCGCGACTAAAAATCGCACGTATACGCCAGTCTAGCGTTCTCTCGGTCAAATATTCATAACAAATGATTCACATTCATAGTTGTGCGCACAAATGGATACGTCTGAACTGATGTTATGACCCATAAATATTGTTCAAGTGTTTGGAGTGAGATGGAGCTAGTCATCGCGTGTGTCGCATAATATATTATGTCGATCAATCATAATAAATTAGAATTCAGTACGTTATATGCATAGAATTTTAAAATACGTATACATAATAGTAGGGGTATAGGCGTTTGATTGTGTCGTCGCCATTGCCAGAGGTTCAGAGAGAAAAAATCCATGGGGGTCAAATCTGGTGATCGTGGAGGCCATGCGATAGTACTAAAGCGGGATATCTATTTTCGAGAAAAAAAAAATCGAACGTGGCTGTTGCAATGTGGGTGGGTGGTGGCTCCATCCTGCTAAAACTACGTCGTGAACTATAAGCAAGATATCCTTCAAGCTGGATACTTGTTATAATTTGTCGATACATTGATTTGGTAAGGTTTTAGGCTGATGCTCTTTTGCGTATCGTCAGACGAGGATTGCGACGTACGCTAGCGTCAACTTCGCTTATTGCTTCTTCAGATCTTGAAGTCCTGCTCGGGCCCGGCCGCGGGTGATTTATGGCTGATCCTGTACTACTTCTGTACCCATTTATTTACGAATAAGTTTTCGCTTGGTCCATCCTGTAAACGCCTATGTTGTAATATAAACAATACTGGCGCCGAGCCGTAACATAACATTTTCCGCCCTCGAAAAATACCTCGATAGTATACACACGGTCTGCGCCTGACCACAGCGACATAGTAATTGAGCAATCTGCACGAACGGTGAATCTGCTACGTAAACCCCACCAGGTCCATTTCCAAAGGTTTATAACATCGTCCCCTTACTGCATAAACCAACTAAAGTCACTTTTTATCAAAAATGAGTTAAGGATACCTTCGGAATCTCCTCTTCAAGATCTACATACTGGTAAAACCCGTTTTTCGATATTACGCTTCGTTCCCGATTTAGCTTTTAGCTAAGGTAACTTACCGTGTCATTTTGGAAATAATGGACAGGAAAATACCAATATATATCGGTTATAGAAAATTTTTGTACAATATTCACAGAGAAAATCAGTTATACTTTTTTTAATGGTTTTGGCTTTTTAAACTTTGAAGCAAAATCCCAATTTGGCAACTGCAAAAAGAGACTTCACAGCTATTACCAGTTTTTTGCAATCGCCTATGTGATAAAATTATTAATTTTTAATACTTCAAAAATATGCAATCATTGTTTAATCTGTTTTACTGCTTCACAACTTCTTACACTAAAGAGAAATTTGTACAACCAAAACAAAATAATGTAACTTTTGTTGGTTTTGTTTCTAGGATTTGAAACTTGGATAACATTTAGCCCGTCAGCAAAAACCGTGTAAGCGCACGTTATTTCTTCGCGCGGAGGCGTTTCGCGGCGCGGTCCCCCGTTTAGTCGAGTTTTGAACGGCCGGCACTGTGCGTTTCGTCTGGTTTAAATTTGTTGTTATAGTGAATACTTTTGATAGGGTCTGACGCAAAATGTGCACGGACCCACCTAAGTTTTCTTTACATTTTGCCTAACCACCGGGCAGCTGCAAGCAGTTCTGGTTCCTATTGAAATCGGTTGAGTCTAACTTCTGCCGTCCCTCACTGCCTCCCATGCATAAGCCAGATGGTTCACTGGCTCAACTGAGAAAGCAAATTTATTTGCAACTCAATTCGCGTCTCGACTATGGCTCTAAGCAATCATACCTCGTTGTGATTCTTAAATACCCGAGATGACAATCCGTAATAAAGAGGTCCGCAGAGCTTTAATTAATCTTGATTTTTATTTGATTATCTTCTCAATAAAAAGTTATCTTGATTACCTTTTCAATAAAAAGTTGCTCGCATACCTAGAAGACAATGATCTTAGTGATCATCATTATGGTTCCCGCCAGGAACGATTTGCTGGGGGATCTTCTTGTGTGGATAACACACTGTTGGGGCGAGGCCATCGGAAAACATATTGTTTCTCTTTACATCTTTAAGGCTTTTGACAGTGTTTGGCACCTGTAGCTGGATAGCTGAATTCCTAAGTGACCGAAAAAAGTGGTCATCGGTGTTCCTCAGGGGTCTGTCCTTTTTGTGACCGATATGCAAATGACAGTAGGTACTTGTTGTGGAAAGGTACAGTCAGGGGCAGATAAAACTGACACCCTTCCGCACTGAATCCTATCTCAGGGGGGTCAGGTGTGTGCGGTGACTGTATTTTTGCAGTGCAAGTAGTGACGGAGATCAATTAAAACTAGAGGGAAAGACCATGGTTGAGCGAACTGACCAAATATTAGACTACGTATCGAAGAGAATAATCTGGTCAGTTTTAATGCTTCCAAGACACAGGCGTGTCTATTCGCCGCAAAAAGGAGCCCTGTTATCCTGGCACCTACTTTCGGGGTACATTGGTTCCCATAACCGACAAGCTTGAACTCCTTGCCATGGAGCTGACCAAAAACCTCAACTTCGGCACTACCGTCGAATCTAAAGACCAATCAGCTGCCAAAAAATTGGCCATTCTTAACAGGGTTAAGCGCTACTTCACGTGGACAGCTTCTTATACTTTTTATAAAGCTAGGCTCGGTGAAGTACCAACTAGCCACATTGGATTCGATTAAAGCATAACCAAGAGAATAATCAGCGATGAAAAATTGACGAACGCTAAATTTCACAACCTAGCTCTTTGTCAAAAAGTTGCCTGTCTATCGGTTTTCAGTTGAACTTCGGGGAGTATACTCATAAGCAGCATAAGCTCATACCGCCCCCTTTTTTCAATCGGACATCCAGAAGCACTGTGGGCTCCTGTGGGCTCCCTTCTTGGTTGATATTCCCCACGTACGCAAGAAGCACTTTTCGTCAACATTTTTAATGCGCACAGTGAAGGAATGGCCTGCCTGCGTCTGTGTTCCTGAGCACACAACCTAACACTCTTTAAAACCAGAGTGAATAGGCTGCTTCTGGGTAAACTCATAGGTACATAGTTTATCAAAAATTGTTAGCTATTTAGCTATTTGTTATATTTTCGTATTTCTATGTATTTTTGATATAATTTCAATTGATTTTGAACCAATAACGAATTGTTGGCTATTTTCTATAATGTTTCTGTGTTTGGAATAACATTTTGATACATTGTCTATTAGTATTAAATGGCATTACACTGATAATGACGGCGTACTTTGTGTTTTTGTTTCATTTTAGCAACAAATTTATTTTATTTTATTACATTTAGCCGAGTTTTGGAACTTTAACGCGAAACTGGGCAAACGAAGCGATGATGAGCTGAGAGTGGGGAATTTTGGATATGGAACGAGGAATGCACGTGGTCATCTGCTGGCCGGCTTTATGGAGAAGGAGGGCCTCTTTATGATGAACTCCTTCTTCAAAAAGCCAAAACAGCGAAAGTGGACATGGTTGCATCCTAATGGCGTTACAAAAAATGAGATTGACTTCATCTTGTCGACGAAGAGGCATATATTCAATGATGTCTCTGTGATCAATGCCGTAAAAACAGGAAGCGATCACCGATTGGTAAGAGGCACATTGAATCTTAGAATAAAACTCGAAAGGTGTCGACTGATGAAGTCTACGCTCCGACCAGCGCCTATCCAGCTCCAAAACCCCGAGAGCTTTCAGCTCGAGTTGCAGAATCGCTTCGAATGCCTAGGAGACTGCGAAAATCTGGACGATTATAATGACAGGTTTGTGCAAATTGTCCAAACAGCTGGGTCTAAGGCCTTCAAAACCCGCCGTTCAAAAGGAACCAAAAAGATCTCGGACCTCACCAACAAACTCATGGAAGAAAGACGAAACTTGGTTCTGCAGTCCTCTGACGAGGCTGCTCAGTATCGACGTCTAAACAGACAGATCTCCAAGTCCCTAACTCGCGATTTGCGCCAATTCAATACTGACCGTATTGAAGAGGCGATTGAGCGAAATAAGGGCTCAAAAGTGTTTGCAAGGGATCTGTCTGTTGGTCAAAGCCAACTGACCAAGCTGAAGACTGAGGATGGCAGAATCATTTCGTCGAAGCCGGAGCTGTTGGAAGAGGTTGAGAAGTTCTACGGACAATTATACACCAGCGTACGCGCACCTGTCAGTAATCTGGCAAAAGATCCAAGAGCCAGATTGACCCGACACTACACCGAAGATATCCCGGACGTCAGCCTATACGAGATTAGAATGGCTCTCAAACAGTTAAAAAACAATAAGGCACCGGGTGATGATGGAATCACGGCTGAGCTTCTGAAAGCAGGTGGAACACCGGTATTAAAAGCTCTTCAGAAGCTATTCGATTCCGTCATACTCGAGGGACAAACGCCTACGGCATGGCACAGAAGTGTGGTGGTACTTTTCTTCAAAAAAGGCGACAAAACCTTATTGAAGAATTATAGGCCTATCGCACTTCTGAGCCATGTCTACAAACTGTTTTCGAGAGTCATTACGAATCGTCTCGCTCGCAGGTTCGACGACTTCCAGCCTCCCGAACAAGCCGGTTTCCGAAAAGGTTTTAGTACCGTAGACCACTTACATACGCTGCGGCAGATTATACAGAAGACTGAGGAGTATAATCAGCCCTTATGCTTGGCGTTTGTGGACTACGAGAAAGCCTTCGATTCGATCGAGACCTGGGCTGTGCTACAGTCTCTCCAACGGTGCCAAATTGACTATCGATATATCGAAGCGCTGAAGTGTTTGTACGAAAACGCCACCATGTCGGTCCGTCTCCAGGATCAAGGCTCGAAACCTATCCAGTTGAAGCGAGGGGTGAGACAGGGAGACGTTATATCTCCGAAACTGTTCACCGCCGCCCTGGAAGATGTCTTCAAGCTTCTGGACTGGAGCGGACTCGGTATCAATATCAACGGCGAGTACCTCACTCACCTTCGATTCGCTGACGATATCGTAGTCATGGCTGAGACCTTGGAAGACCTAGGCACAATGCTCGATGGCCTCTGTAGAGCCTCTCAACAAGTGGGTCTAAAAATGAACATGGATAAGACGAAAATCATGTCTAATATCCGTGTCGCACCCACTCCTCTAAAGGTTGGAGACTCTACACTCGAAGTTGTTGACAATTATGTATACCTGGGACAAACAGTTCAGTTAGGTAAGTCCAACTTCGAGAAAGAGGTCAACCGTCGAATCCAACTCGGCTGGGCAGCGTTCGGGAAGCTTCGCGATATCTTCTCGTCCAAAATACCGCAGTGTCTCAAGACTAAGGTCTTTGACCAGTGTGTGTTGCCAGTAATGACATACGGAACAGAGACGTGGTCGCTTACTATGGGCCTCATAAGAAGGCTCAAGGTCACCCAAAGGGCGATGGAGCGCGCTATGCTCGGAGTTTCCCTGCGTGATCGAATCAGAAATGAGGAGATCCGTAGGAGAACTAAAGTAACCGACATAGCCCGCAGAATCGCCAAACTTAAGTGGCAGTGGGCGGGGCACATAGCTCGCAGAACAGATAGCCGTTGGGGCAGAAAGGTTCTCGAGTGGCGACCACGAACCGGAAAACGTAGTGTTGGCAGGCCTCCTACTCGGTGGACCGACGACCTGGTGAAGGTCGCGGGTTGCGCATGGATGCGGGCAGCGCAGGACCGGTCGTTGTGGAAATCCTTGGGGGAGGCCTTTGTCCAGCAGTGGACGTCTTTCGGCTGAGAGAGAGAGAGCCGAGTTTTGGAGTATTTTCAATTTATTCTATATATTTACTTAACTCATCAAGTAAGTTTATGTGCACTTAAGTCGTTAAATAAAAAAGTCTCTACAGTTAAAACCATTTATCTGCACGATTTTTCAATGTTATTCCTTAATTTTAACCAATTGTGCAGAACAACTACGCTCTGCTACCAGAAAATGTGCGCAGAGAATCCGGACAAACGAAGTGGCGGGAAGAATTTTGTACCGGAACTTTACCGGGAAAAAACCACCGGTAAAAATAAGTACCGGGAAAAAATCTCCACGCGGCACCACGTCTGTCCGACTAACCTAACCTAACCTATACGCAGTCTGCTACCACTATAGCTTATAAAGGGAGCTATAGGGCCCTATATAATAACCTAACTTAATAACTACAACCACCCACAAACCCAAGGGTCACTTACCAAACTTAATCTTCTGCTCTTCGGATCCAATCTTGAGTGTCTTCGGAAAGGGGGAATGCGGTCCCTAAACACCAAACCTACCCCGAGATCTCAATTCCCCAGAACAAACAAATAGATTTCTTCCCGAAGTTGGCTCGGCAACAGATGTCGGCGTCCCCAGGCAGCCACGTTTCGCATCTCACAAGAAACAGTCACAATAACAGGGTTTTTCACCAACACGAACGTTCAATAGTTATTTAACAAAGGAAGCTCACAATTATAACTCAAATCAGTTATTACAAACAAAATTAACGCCACGCCGCGCGACTTCAAAATGCAACAACCCAAGATGGTGGCTATATCACCGCGATATTTCCTGCGACACGGCCTCGTGTGCGCGCGTTCAAAGGACCACTGAATGTCGACGGCCGGAAGCCGTCTGCGCAATGTTGCCAGGAGGCAAACGCAATGGCTATACGTAAAGCCAGCTATACACGGCGCTGCTACCATGCGACAGTGCACAGAGTTTATAAGCATCAACAATTTTTATTACAAACATCCCCCCGTCCCGGTCTGAGAAGCAGACCGCTAGCTTACTCTACGGGAAGGCGGGCGAGAGAGGTCACAGCTCTCCTTAAAATCGAACCGTCGACCAACACCTCAGCCACACGCGGAGTGCCATCTCCGCCAAGAATCAAACGTAATATGCGAGCTCGTCGCCAAAGCAATGAGGGCAAATTTGCCTCTTTTAACAATACTAAATCACCCTCCCTGGGAGGCTCAGTCCTGTCTGTCCACTTCACTCTTTGCTGCAGCAAATGCAAATATTCAAGCGACCAGCGACGCCAAAAGTCCTGGCTCATTTGCTGCAACATTTGAAAACGCGACAACCGATATACGCGTTCATCCTTCCACGGGTATTCGGGCAGGGCATTCAACGGCCCTCCCACCAAAAAATGACCAGGGGTGAGAGCTTCCAAGTCATTTGGATCTGGAGATAGCGGACAGAGAGGACGAGAGTTGAGGACCGCCTCAACTTTACAAAACACTGTGGCCAGCTCTTCAAAAGTTAGAGCCGTTTCTCCGATAATGCGGCGGAGGTGGGTCTTTGCGGATTTCACAGCCGCTTCAAAAATCCCTCCCCAATGGGGGCAACTTGGGGGACTAAACTTCCAGGTTATTCCCCTTTGGGCAGCAATTTGACTTAAACTAGTACAATTTTTATCAATAAACACAGAAACATCCTTAAGATAATTTACAGTTCCTTTATAGTTTGTGCCATTATCCGACCTAATAAGGGAAGGTAGACCTCGACGCGAAACAAAGCGATCCAACGCGGCGACGAAGGCCTCCGTAGTCAGAGCCGATACCACCTCCAAATGGACAGCCTTGGTGGCCAAACAAACAAATACACACAAATAGCCCTTTACAATACGGGCATTACGAAAGGGAGAAGCCTTGATCGAAAAGGGACCGGCAAAATCGGTTCCAACGCCGTCAAACGGCCTCGAAGGTCGGATTCGATCAGCGGGCAAATCACCCATCTGTGGTTGCATCGTGAATGCCTTCAACCTATAACATGCAATACATCGAAACAGGACACTACGGATTGCTCTTCGGGCAGACAAAATCCAAAATTCGCGTTGCAAAATAGCCAACAAAGCATTGCACCCAGCATGGGCGTTACGAATGTGTCGATCAGACACCAAAAGCTGCACCAAGGGTCCGCCCTTGGGCAACAACAGAGGATGGCGAGTCTCATATGGAAGATCCGCCTTCCGGAGCCTGCCTCCAACCCGAAGAAGCCCATCCGAGTCGATGTACGGGTTCAAACGAGCGACCGCGCCCTTCAACTTAGCGCGTCCGTCGCGCAAAATACGAAGCTCCGACTCAAACCGTCCGGTCTGCACGACACGGACCCAATGCAACAATGCGCTCCGGCGCTCTTCTGCACCTGCAATCGGCTCCAACCGCTTTGCCTGTGGGTTTCTACAATTATGTATGAAACGCTTAATCCAACTGGTAACACCCAGAAGCTTATCCAAACTGCTATACCGAGCAAGTAGCCAATCCGGCTCCGACGTCGTCTCAGCGACTACAGCATGTACACGGAGCCCAGTCAAACTCAAAGAAGTAACATCTGTCTGACAGACAGGCCAAGAAGTTTCTGATCCCATCAGCCACTCTGGACGACCAGAGCGGGTGTGACACCAATTCTGGTGCCGTACAACCTCGGGAAGCACAGTCCGCTGGGTTAAGCTCTCCCGGCACATGTCTCCATGTTATATCAATTCCGATATTCTGGATTTGGGAAACCCGATTTCCCACAAAAACCTCCAAGGTATGTGGGGCCGCGCGCAACCATGCAAGCGCGACCTGGCTATCCGACCAGGCGAAGATGTCCCGTATCTCGACCGTGGCCGCCAGCTCACATGCAACGTGATGCAACAATTTAGAGAGAAGGTGAGCTCCACTCAACTCAAGCTTGGGAATAGTCAGCCTAGTCCTGATGGGGGCGACCTTGCTCTTCCCTAACAAAAGCGAGACATTGACCCGGCCATCGGCGTCAACTGTCCGCATATAGACTGACGCGGCGTAGCCTCGCTCCGACGCGTCACAAAAGCCATGCAGGCTGGCTCGACATTTCCCGGGTGGCAATATTCGACGAGGCAAGGCAATCCGATTGACTTCCTTAATCGATGAAAACAACTCGAGCCAATCATCCAATGGAGAGCCAAACAGCGGCTCGTCCCACGAGACGCCCAAAGTCCAAAGTCTCTGAAGAAGACACTTCGCAGAGAATATCACTGGACTGATCCAACCGCTTGGATCAAACATACGAGCTATTACGGACAACACCGTTCTCTTAGTCCAGACTTTTGGTACTTCCAAGTCCACTTGGAATGTGAAAATATCGGTTAGCGGCTGGTACTGCATGCCCAGCACCGCTATCCTGTTGGGATCATCCACATCCTCAAACAGGTGAGGGTTCTGTTGGTGATCCTCCGGGATCCCTTCTAGAACTTTAGGCTCATTAGACAACCACTTACGTAGCTCGTAGCCACCTGTCTTCAATATTTCAATCAATTCATCCCGCAGTAGGAGGGCCTCCTCAATACTTTGGGCTCCGGTGCACACGTCATCAACATACAAGTCACGTGACAGCACGGAAGCCCCACGGGGAAAGCGGATCCGTTCCCGCTCTGCCAATTCAAGCAATGATCTGATGGCGATATAGGGACTAGATTTCAAACCATACGTGTTTGTGTTGAGTTCATACACCGTCACAGGATCCTCAGGGCGCTCACGCCAGAGTATCAACTGGAATCGCCTGTCCTCAGGATGTATGACTGTCTGGCGGAACATCATCCGGATGTCCGCGCCAAAAACCACTTGATGTCTTCTAAAGTTCAAGATGATGTCAATTATGTCCCTATGCAATTTGGGACCTGAATGCAAACATAGATTCAACGAAACTCCGTTCGAAGTGGGTGCGGACCCATCAAAGACAGTCCGCAACTTGCCCGTTGAGGCCTTCACCACCGCGTGGTGGGGCAAAAAATAATGCTCAGTTGAGCTCCAATCAACTCGAGCCGGAGACATGTGACCCAAATCCTCGTACTCGCGCATAAATTCAATATATTTATCGCGAAGTACGTGGTCACGCTGCATACGTCGCTCCATGGACAGCAGTCGTTTCTCCGCAAGCGCCCTACTTTGCCCTAGGCTAGGACGAGAGGCAACAAAAGGTAACCTAGTTACAAACCGACCGGAGGGCAACCTCTCCGTGGTTGATCGAAAAAGGGCTTCGCACTCAGCGTGTTCCGGATCCATCCTGGAACTCATAGGTGGCTCCTCCACCTCCCCAAACCTTTGCATGGTCTTGGCCAAGGACGCAGATGCGACAACCGGTGGCTCCTCCGCGGTGCCATTATCAAACACAGGGCCCATCAGGGCAAAACCAAAAATCGTAGACACTGCCATCAGTGAAGACGAACCCAGAGCCTTCTGTGTACCCAACAAAATCCAACCCAATACGTCCGAGCCCAGGAGCAAGTCCACTGGGCCGGGATGAAAGACAAAGGGGTCGGCCAAATCCAGACCCGAAACCAAAGACAACACACCCGGCGGTATGTCTGTCGAGGGGTGCCAACCCGCAATGGTATCCATTACCATAGCCGAAGTCGTGATCCTCATTGTGGAGGACTTCAGCGAAGAAAAGGTGACAAGTGTCTGGCCCGTCAGACACTTCACTTGTATGCCACCAACTCCAAGAAGTGGCACAGGCGAGTCTTCCACGACTAAACCTAACTGGCGTGCCACTCGAGTGGTAACCAAACTGCTTTGAGCCCCTGAGTCCAACAGAGCTCTCAAATTAATGGCTTCCCCCACGACCCCATACGCGGACCACCGCGGTAGGGAGCAGAACCGTCCGCGGCTCTGTCCCAGCAAGGGAGCAAGCTAGTTACGGGCTCCCCACTCTCTCCAAACCAGGGGCGCGCCACTGACCCGGATAATATGGCGGGCGAGTGCACATCCCCATCTGAGGGGGGGTATAATCCGCGGCCCGGCCATACATATGGTACGGCGGGTGGTACTCCAGCCGTGGGTACTCGTGCAGCGGCGGAGAAAACCGCTGCGGCTGCATGTGTTGGGCATTGGTAACCCGCGTGGAGGGGGGTGTCCCCACTCTCACGTCCGATCTAGGGCCCCCGCCCATGGGGGCCCTATCCGGGGCCTGGCCAGCCACATACTGGCCCCGACCTTGGGGCGCGTGGTCCCGGTCCGCCAAGACCCGCGCCGGTACGCGACCCCCTCCCGAGGGGGGTGCGACGAGCGAAGCCGCGTCCTCCGTCCGATGGTGGAGGGCTTCGCGCAGGAGCGCCCCCGCCCATAGGGGACCCCTGCCTCAACAACCGGGGGCCATCCCCGTTCCGGTTCATGCAGAGCATCACGTGGTGCAGCCCACGGCATGCACTGCATGGTATGGCTCTGGGACAGTCACGTGCATAGTGACTGCCCAAACAGTAAAAGCAAAGTTCATGCCGCCTTGCCATGCGGCGCCGATCTTGTACTGGCAGTCTCTGCCAGTCCCTGCATTGCAGCAGGCTGTGGCCCATCCGGCCACATTGCAGGCAGTCCGCGTCCCCCGCGACTGCTGCCGTGTGTGCAACCCGCACACCAGCTCCACGCGGTGGCGGTTGCCGTCCCTGTTGGGGCCTACGTTCAGGCGCTCTGGATGGCGCTGAGTCCGTCATGGTATTCTCAGCCGCCCGTGCCTCAAACTCCAAAAACTTCACCAAGTCAGTGAATGTTGGTAGGGTGGTGCTATCCCGTTCCGCATTCTCGCGCTCAAATCGCGAGCGGATGTCATTGGGTAATTTGCCCAATACAATGTGCACCAGCAAAAAGGACCATTGGTCCACCGGCAGCCCCAGTGTGCGGAGCGCGTTACAGGCCACTGTAACGGGCGTGAGCAACTGCAGGCGCAACTGTGCCCTGTTGGCCACCTTGGGCAGGGCCATCAACTGTGCGGCGTGCGCATCCGCTAACAAACGTAAATTTTGGTAGCGGGAGTTCAATAACTCCCAAGCCGTATCGTACTGGTCGTCCTCCACCCGGAGGTGCTGGATGAGCGACCGCGCTTCATCCTCCAGAGTGGAGAGGAGGTAGGCCATCTTCTGGGCCTTCGACAAATCCTGTCGTGCTACGACCAGGGACTCAAACATATTTTTATATGCCACCCACTCCTCCATCCTACCCCCAAAGTGGGACAGCTGAAGGGTGGGGAGCCGACCAGTAACCGCTGGTCCTTCCTGTCTAACAGGTGTGCGAGGGGCTGGTCCGCCAGCCTGTCTCGCCCTTATTGCGGCCGCCGCCTCCACGATGTCATCGTGCAGACTCAGGATCTGGTCCAGGTCCGCCACGTGACCTGCGTAGACCTCCGGGGTAAGGTCGGCTTCGGTAAGCGCCGCCATGGCCGCTTCCGCGTTGTTCAATCGTGAGCGGAGCTGATCCGCTCTTTCCAGTATAGCGGCCTCCCTGTCCTTCCGGGACAGGAGTCCACCGGCCGTCACAAACCATCTCAATTCGTTGGCGAGTGTCGCCTTAGCATTGGGGACCTTCGCCATCGCGTCAAGTCACAAACAAAAAATAACAAAAGGTAAAAAAAAAACAACGAAATCAAACAACTACACGAAGAACCGCGGTAGGTATGAGAATGGCACAAACCCGGAACGCACGGTACAAACCGCAAACAAATACAAAAAAGGTTACAAATATTCTTATACAAACAAACTAAGAAAAATCTAATAATTTTTACAAACAATTAATTATTTTTTACAAACGAACAAATAGAGGGTAGATAAACTACGCTCTGCTACCAGAAAGTGTGCAGAACAACTACGCTCTGCTACCAGAAAATGTGCGCAGAGAATCCGGACAAACGAAGTGGCGGGAAGAATTTTGTACCGGAACTTTACCGGGAAAAAACCACCGGTAAAAATAAGTACCGGGAAAAAATCTCCACGCGGCACCACGTCTGTCCGACTAACCTAACCTAACCTATACGCAGTCTGCTACCACTATAGCTTATAAAGGGAGCTATAGGGCCCTATATAATAACCTAACTTAATAACTACAACCACCCACAAACCCAAGGGTCACTTACCAAACTTAATCTTCTGCTCTTCGGATCCAATCTTGAGTGTCTTCGGAAAGGGGGAATGCGGTCCCTAAACACCAAACCTACCCCGAGATCTCAATTCCCCAGAACAAACAAATAGATTTCTTCCCGAAGTTGGCTCGGCAACAGATGCTGGCGCTGCTACCATGCGACAGTGCACAGAGTTTATAAGCATCAACAATTTTTATTACAAACACCAGTATTTCGGTTATTTCGTTTCTTTAGCCCTTATTAGCCCACAGCTAATGAAATAAGCAATCAAAAAATACAAACATATTCCTGATAGGTTATATCTTTAATAGGAATTTGACAGTGCAAACCTTTAAACGCTGCTTTCTCGAAACTATGTTTTATGCAGTTAGTTGGTTTATGCAGTAAGGGGACGAAATATTCAATAGAATCCTTACTTTTCCGAGAGACACACCCTGTATTTATTTGCGTGAAATCAATGTATACAATAGGGATGATGATTGGGTAAAAAATAAAATAATTTATGCTATTTAAATAATGAAACATAATAACTAACTGAATGTCACTTTAATTGATCAATTTTATTTATAACATGGTTTACTATTTTTTAGTTCTAATTAAAGTATAATGGGAATGCTTTTTGACTCCATTAAAAGTGACGTCACTGTTGAGTACTGTCATACAAATCCCATATAAATTATTGTTTTTGACATTTAGAAAAAAGTATCTAATTTGACTTGTTGTCATCTACCCTATGTATGTTTGTGCAAACTTCTAATTGGCGACATGAGATCATATACTGAAAGACTGCATTTCCATCTGGCTTTAAAAGAAATCCGATAATTAAAAAAAAACGATTTCTGTGGTTTTAACTCTTGAACCCTTATTGGAGATTGAGTACTACATTGGTACGGATCAAATCCAAACATGGTTGACAATAATATACCTAAAACATATTATATCGCCTACGCCTGTTTCTCGTGGGTATTGGCAGGGACTATTCATTAACTTCACATGCATACATATTTATCGCGCCTTTTGCCCATGGTAAGCAGAAACTAGTGACACAGGGCGGGCGCATCAAAGAAACGGGGCGCCAAATATACCTACTACTACTACAAATGAAACTGTATATCCGTGATCACGTCAGTAACACGTCAATGTGTGCGTTATCATAGTCATAGTCATAGCGTCCCAATATACACAAGAACGGGGGAGAAGTGCAGGGGGTGCCATATTGCGGGAGGGGCAGGGAGTTTCCTTTCTGTATGTAGTACTTATATTAATTATGCGCTTATGATACTTACTCTGGCATCATAGCCTAAACACAAATACCTAAGTACTTATAGAGAAACGGAGCGAAGTCATACTCAATCGGCCAGCCAAATAAGCTCGTACACGCGAGATCTGCCAACGATACCCTGTACAAATGGTCTAATATATTTTGATTTAGCGTAGCCACGATAACACTCCTTTGTAGTTTGGCGCAAACATAACTTCTTACATGGAAGTTTTTGCGAACGGATGGATTCAAAACTACTGAAACGATTTTAATGTCTGACGAATTTAAAAATTCTATATTTTCTTAACTCATCAATAAAGATACAACGCTTCGGCAGTTATCGTGGAAAATGAATTTTCTCCCCAGTAATCCTACTTTCTACTAATATTATATATGCGAAAGTTTGTTACTCAATCACTTAAAATCTACTAGACAGATTTCAATGAAATTTGATTGACGGGTAGAAAAATATCGGGATTAGCACATAGGGTACCTTTTATCCCAAAATTCCCACGGGAGCAAAGCCCCGGGGCACGGCTATAAATTATAAATCTGCTCTCGCTCACTAGATCAATAACGTGATGTATTCTTGGAAGTAATTATTTAAGTAAGTACCTGAAAATATTATAATCTCCAATAATCGTGACACATTCATTCTCCACTTCCTGGAACTATCATCCAGGAAGTGGAGAATGAATGGAACTTTTTAACTGCTTCCAGTAAACGGCATGTACAACAGATCATACGGATTTTCATAACATTATGAAAATTCGATCAGTTGTCAAGATCTGATAAAGGCGAGTAGCTATGATATTACTCAAGAGTACTCTTAACCCAGATAAACCTACCGTCCCATATATAGGACAGTTCAAAAAATAAAAATTATCAAACTACCCACTAAAGTTATCAACTTAAGGTTTTATGTTTCGAAATGAGGTTGAAGTGCTTTATCATACAAAAAAATAAATATCAAGTTTTTCTTAGTATATTTATAATTATTTCACTGAAAAGTGTACATAGCAGATATGGTGAGACAGAGGTATGTATAACTTTAAAAAAAATAATATTAGGAATCAAATTTTACATTTCTTATAATAATAATAATATATTCAATAATTTATAAAAACAAAATATTCTAAAATAATTAGTTAAGTGGTAAGAAACCCTTTGTAAACTTAGGTGTCCTATATATAGGACAGTAGGATAATAAGGGTCATTTATGTTTCAGGGCATCTAAAATGACATTGAGATTTTAGATGCCTTAGAAAATACTTTCGATGGTGAAGATGTACGTAAGAGGTATTTTACTACCTCCTCGATGAATACTTATTGAGGAAATGAAGAGAATCAAAAAATAACTTGATTGTTCACTTAGTTTCATCTTCGAAGGATAGAGACCCACTAAATATACCCGGGGTTTACGAAGTTCCTTGTGATTGTGGAAAGAGTTACGTCGGTGAAACTGACCGCAATCGAGCAACGAGGCTGAATGAGCACATCGGGACCATGAAGAAGCTGGACAGCGGATCCTAATGGAGACCGCGGGGTCTGCGGCCATCGCCCAAGACACATTGAAGTCGAATGTAATGTGTGATTTACGGTTCGACAAGGCCAGTCGACAAGGCTAGTGGAAAGGGTCTTGTTCCGCGGAAAATAAGAGAGGCTATAGAGATCTCTCGACGTTCAAACTTCAATAGAGATATGAGCTGGCTTTACCCCCAACTTGAAAACCAGTCCTAAAATGAATGATAATCTGGAACATACAAACATAGAAGAGGCCGATACGATTAGCTTTTTCTACATGCGGGCACCGTCACCAAGTTCAGACGATGTAGAAGAAGGATCAACAATACAGCAACAGTATCCCCCGACTTAGTAGACCTCCGCCCTCGCCCCCATTAGCAGGGCGGCGCGGGCAGCTGCGCGGGCGATACGCCAGCTGCGGCTCTTGCACCGTAAATGATCATATGATCAGGTTGTAAGCAACAGCCAAGCCCATCAGATATGGGTTGGGTTGGTGCAACACTGATGGGGTATGCTTTATGGTTGGAGTCTTTCAAGGTACCACAACCACAACCATATGTGGAACCATGTGGGACCCAAAATACAAAAACCTTGGTTAGGGTACTAGGTAGCTTTTGTGAACGTCATCATTGTATATTCTTAATTCATTTTAGTTTAGTAGGTATATGGTAATATCCTAATTTTACTTTTTGTACTGATTTCTTAAATAAATGTCTCATTTTGACTATATTGATACCATACCTTACATACTACCTATTATCCTACTGTCCTATATATAGGACAGGCTTTTCCGGAAAAACCGTCAGGTCGATATTTTTTTAATATTTTTTATATGTATTTTAGAGGTATCTTACAAAAATAAAAAAATTTTTTCTTTTAAATTTAAGAAAAACTAATTTCAGGCTCAACTGGGTTAACTTACAGTTATTATTACTCCACTGGTATAATCAGAATGATGTAGAATAGCAATTCTATCACGAGTCGCAACGCATTTGCGAATTTTAGGTATCAGCGGGTCGTAACAGCGCGGGGGGGAGAGTCACCTAGTACACCGCCACCCGCGCGATCCTGGGCTGCGCAACATTTGCACCAAGTGTTTTTAAACCTTCCAAAATCATTGAGTTAGAGTTTAAACGTCTATTTCCCCCAAACGGCTACAGCCCTTGAACGGCCATTTAGTTCGCACGACCATATACTTGAAAGGCCGCATAACTTGAAATAGCCATATTGACCATATCCCTGAAAGGCAAAGTGAATGATATGGTCATTCACTTTGCCTCTAATTGTTTCAAAATGTGCTTCCTCATATAACTTGGACCACAAAAAGACAAACACGAGTCATTACTCTCATTGATAGATTTTCTTTACGTCTGAGATACCCGCATATGGTCACAATAAATATACCACAGCTGACCCCAATTTAGATGTGGAACCTTTTCTTGGTTCTCGTTTGTGTCATTTTTAAGCTGCCAAAACCAGGGTCAAGTATTATTTTTTCTTACTAGCATGGACTTTGTTGCCGTGAAAATTTCGGGAAATCATCTCTTAGTCGTATCGTTTTTCTTGGAACCTGCCAAATTTCAGTTTCCTACGCCTAGTAGTTTTGGCTGTGCGTCGTTTTTCAGTCACGGAAGGATTTATATACTTAGAGGTAGGTATCACGCTCTGAATTTAAACTGTTGCTAATATTTAAGTAAACGGTGTACTAAGTAGGTAGATCTCAGTAATAAAACTGTGAAAACAGCATAGAGCTTTTTTATTAATGAGCGATTTTTCTGACAGCTAAATTAAGAAAAAAAAAAACAGTAAAAAAAAGTCTCAACAGATAGCGTTTTATGAAAGCCGAGTCGTAATAATTGCTGAAACTATATGGTGCGCTTTTTCTTGTCAACCAGAGGCAGAAAAAAAATCACATAGCAGTTTGACAGTTGCACAAATCACAATATTGATACTTTTTAGTTGATTTTTTTACCATGGAAGTAATAAGTACTTTGTACAACGTACTTATTACTTCCATGTTTTTTACTAAGTTTCAATTTTTTTTAAATGCCGATCCCGTGAATTTTTTGCTTTTTGTATGGAACTTTTTCTCTCGCCTTTTAATAAGCGCCATCTATGAAGTCATCTGGAACTATTTCTTTTTTTAATTTGTGTCACGGAAATCCCTCATTTTACTTGATTATTTTTTTCTATATCTATGGAAAACAGCTTCAAATTTTATACACTTTTTCCGACTGCTCAACTGTGAGTGTTCAACCACAGATTAATAAAATTACCCTTTTAACTACTCATGTGGTTCAACTGCGAATAGTGAACGAGCAAAGAGGAGCGCACAATTTTCTCACTGCTCAACCAAACTGTTCAATTTATTAATTGGGAAGCAGGGCATTATTCAGTAGTTTTCGCATGATGCACGAATAAACAGCATGACAAAATTAAAAAAAAAATCATGTGTGATGTAGAGATCTGGTAAAAGTTCGATAAAGACAATTCCATTGAACCCAGGTTAAAAAAAAAATCAGTTTTTGGAGCACAGAACCTCGGAAATTGCCTTCATCTCGGAAAAGTTAATTTCCTCTATATTTTGGGCACATTTTGCCGGAAGCTTTATTTATAGGAAGTGAAAGACATTAGGTAATCAATGCCCTACATTTTTAAGACTAGTGCTATTAGTGCGGCTTCGCTCGCCTCAAGAAAAAAGAAACTAGCTGCACTCTGGGAAACTCAGCAGCTCCCATGGGAATATCATGACAAAGGACACATTTGCCCCACTGTTTTGCCCTATTTTCCAAAAAATACACTTTTGCCCCACGTATAAAATGTATCCTTTTTCGACCCACATTCCTATGGGGCTTTACAACTTGTAACTATTTTTTATTTTTTTATTTTTAGTTTTTAATTTTAGTTTTAGATGTTTTACGGTTTATTATTTAATTTATGTTTCTTTAATAAAACTTGTTTAATTTTGGGCGAGTATTTTTTATAACATATATTGCCGCCCGCAAACGTCCAAGCGGGTCACCTGATGGTAAGCAATTACCGCTTCCCATGGACAACTGCTACACCGGAGGAATCACATGAGTGTTGCCGGCCTTTCAAGAAGACGTAGACTCGTTTTTTGAAGGTTCCAATGTCGTATATGTTCAGAAACAATAAATGTATGGTTATTGTAAAATGCTGCTTGTTTTTTTCTGAGATTGCAGAGTCGGTCCCATTTAAAAAGTGGCTCATATTCATGAGTACATTCACCCCTAGAGAGGTTGCTGGTGTAAGTCACCATGTAGGTATATATATATTGCAGGATATGTAAGCTCGTAGAACAGATAGCCGTTAGGGCAGAAAAGTTCTCGAGTGGCGACCACGAACCGGAAAACGTAGTGTTGGCAGGCCTCCCACTCGGTGGACCGACGACCTGGTGAAGGTCGGGGGACGCGCATGGATGCGGGCAGCGCAGGGCCGACCGGTCGTTGTGGAAATCCTTGGGGAAGGCCTTTGTCCAGCAGTGGACGTCTTTCGGCTGAGAGAGATGTAATATGTATCAGAATGTAGAACAGAATGTAAATAAAAAGCCTCTCTGGCTTAAAACGTTTTGCCACCTCACTTTTTGTGACAAAGGTTATTAAATCCACAGTGTGACGATAACACTCGACCTGTGACCTACTGTACCATTTACCCTGCCACAGAATAATGAAGTACAGAACTGACTCTTTATCATGAATAGATTTTTTATCATTTTATTATATTCTTGCTTAACACAAACAGTTAGTAATAATAGGTAAATAACATTTATAATAAAGAATACAATAACTCCTTGACTAATTTTCAGACTTTATCTACTGTCAGCGTCACGTGACGATTAGTCACGAACAAAAACAAAAAATAAGAATAATAATAGAGAAAGTTTTTCCGTTTTACTTAATATTGAAGTATGTTTTTTTAAATCATATAGCGCGTGTTCTTTGTTCTGGTGGCATTATAACTACGTTGGTGTCAATCGCGTTTAAATATTCCACCAGATGGCATCACACTGTCAAATGACAGTGTAGTATATATTCCCTTTGTGGCGATCGAGTATCATACCCATCTCCCGCAAAAGTGCTGACTCCGACGTGATTTTACACCATGCATCGCTACAATAGTCTTGTACAATGAGCGATTTTCCTACAGCTAAATTAAGAAAAAAAAAATCAGTATAAAAAAAGTCTCAACAGATGGCGTTTTATTGAAAGCCGAGTCGTAATAATGGCTGTACCTATATTGTGCGCTTTTTATTGTCAGCCAGAAGCAGAAAAAAAATCACATAAGAGTTTGACAGTTGCACAAATCACAGTATTGATACTTTTTAGATGTTTTTTAACTAAATTTAATTTTAAAAATGCCAATCCCGTGAATTTTCGCTTTTTGTATGGAACTTTTTCTCTCGCCTTTTCTTAAGCGCCATCTATGAATTCATCTGGAACTATTTTTTTTTATTTGGATCTCGGAAAATCCCTCATTGACAGGTCTACAGTAGCGCCAACTAGTGAGCGAAACGTAAAACAAAAACCCTAATTCTGTGACATCTATATTTTAAGTTAGTGCGAACGCAGCGGTAAAACATTTCATATTTTGCAGAGTTCAACTTTTATGTGTGTTTGGAGGCAAACAGAGATAATGGTTTGATATTGAATCAAAATCGACCTCCTTCGGCGCTTTGTTGCCGCCTTTTGTCCCGGGAGGGCGAGATAAGAAATAAAAGTAATACTGCCATATTTCATGTCGAATTGAGGAAAACGTCTTTGGGACAGTTTTCACACACTGTGTGTAAGTAGATAGTGTGGTTTGTAATAATCTTTTTACTAGTATCTAGTGTTGAAATGGTTGGACGGATTACGACGGAATTATTACACGACTGTCCAAATAAATTACAGATTTCACGCAACCTGTACATTGAAAATGAAATAAAGAAATAACACAATTTTAGTTACCAAATATATGGCACATTATTGTCTTGCCCAGCGTGCCCTACTACCTGTACGCTTAAAGACCTATATGAGGCAACAGTTAAATGCTCTATCTGTGGCGTCATATTGGTCATCACAAATTTGACCCGCCGCGCCGAGTCGACACGCTAAGAAGAAGAAGTTACCAAATTAATGTTAGAGATACACACTTGGAATCTGTTGTTTTCTCTCCTCGGTGTACGTACAATATGTATACCTACTATTATAACTTATAACTATCCATATCTTTATGATACTAAGACCTCACGACAGCGTATGCACTATTATACTACGAGTAGCCTGCCTCAACGCGGTTGAATTACCACCACTCTCACATTTGGGAACCAACCTCTGCAGCTCACATCTGTCGCCCGATCAAACCTGTGGGCTCATTTTGTAGCCCAATTCATTTTTTGACCTAGATGTGTTCTCATAGAGGGCATGTGTTCTCAGAAAGGTGGGCAAGATGGCTGCCTTCTGGTTATCGGACGGCCGCAGAGGACGAGGTAGACTTAGAAGGAGATGGCGGGACGACATACACAAATCTTACCTGAGTGGCCACAACTTGCTAGAGAGAGACGAGTGGAAGAAAAAGGGGGAGGCCTTTGCCCAGCAGTGGGACACAAGACCAAAAAAAACCTAGATGTGTGGGATCATTGCAGGGTGACTTGATAGGCTTACTAGGATTAAAAAGTAAAGCGACCACGTCAAGAATCCGAGACTCCGAAAACCGCTCTCCACTCGCCGCTCTTACCCCTCAATGTTATCGACGTTACAAGAGACCATTCTCAACGGTTTTCATACAATTAATAGGGGACTGGACAAGTTTTTTTTTATGCTTCTTTGAAATATCTCACAATAATAGAACCATCCGTAAAATAATCACCTCCATAACTAAAGTATTTCTCAAGATATTGCAAAAAACAATTCACATTTTTAAGCGATATTTGGACGATAACTAAACGTACATTCATATGAAGTCACGCGTAGAAAATGGATTTCCCTAAAAGTTTGAACTCTAATAAATTTGCCCTGGAGAATAAACTCGTGCTGAAAAGTCACAAAATGTGTTTAATTTTATGTATTCTATCATAAAATTATATATTTTTAACAATTTTCATACCTTGTCCGGTCCCCTATTATGTATCCGATATGATTTGTAGCTCGTGGTAAAGGCTTGCGTCGTTATCAAAAGACCGAAGCTTAAGTTATACCTTCTACTCGACTGCATCTCCGTAGTAATTCTACAAGAATTCTAACCCACTCGTTCATAAGTAGTCCTCACAGAAGTAAAAATTTTTTTAAATATAAGCAGAAGGAACACAAATTTCACACACACACTGATGATATTTGACAATATTTGCATCCTGTTCATGATAAGGACTGTCACATAACTCTGTCCCTTTCCTTCCTTAGCATTGCAATGTATTGCAACACGAACCACTACACTGAAAGATTTATCATCCAAGCCGGATTTTTCATGCGAAATGATCCTTATCTGTCATATTTGTTGTGTTGTCACAGTTGTCATAAATATTTAAAATTATTTTTTACTGTTTTGTGCTTTTAAACTCAATAGAAATGATAAAATGCAACGTGTACAATATGTGGAAGTGTTTCATAAAAAAATATTCGTGGAATATCGTTCCTTCGGTAAGCAATACATGTTTTTTTGACGTGCCCAATGATAATATACAATTTCGTGTTATTTTTGAAACAATAACCATTATTAGACTTTTGAATGCTATTTATCAGCAATATCATTATTTATTTTATAAAGTAGTGTATTAATTATAACCATTTCATAAGAAATACTACAAGTAATTTAATAATTTCGTAAATAGCATAGATCATTTGACGGATCCAGTTTTGTTTACTATGGCTGGGCCGAATCAAGGCAAATATACGAATTTAGTACCTATTCTATAAAAATCTCAGGAATTCTTTCTTGAAGATTAAAATGCACATTTTATAAAAATACTGACAGTGAATTTTATTTCAGGACAAGGAAAATATGCCAAAAAATAATACCTCAAGAAAGAGAACTGTTATGGGGAGTATTTCTCTTACGTACTACGAGTACCAGGACAGTGAATGGACGCCAGCAACCATTAACATCATTGCAATGTTTCATTGCACGTGATTTTTAATAATTTAAAATAAATTTTATTGATTTAATGACTAGTATTTTTTCCCAAAAGGGATAGAATTTCCCATCGTAAAAAGCTGATGCAGATCCGTCCGCATACCGCGCACGGCTTAAGATTCAGCGTCTCAAAATTTTTGGTTTTGCTACACTGTACCGAATATAATTAATTATCTTAGATCCGACCCTGTATTCTGTCGTTGTGTGAATAATAATCTTAGTGTGTGTTTTTGCCATGCAATTTCAAATGACATGTTCAGTCTGCTTACTATTATTATATGTCTGTGGTAGTCCTAAATAAAATCTTGGCTCCAGTATTTTACTCTATGGTCCAATACAAAAGAAGAAGCGATGTCTAACTTTATTCCACCTTTGATACCAATGTTAATAGGAATTGCAAAAAATTAGTTCAAAAGGAAAGTCGGGAAAATTTTGTTACCTGTATTAGTCACAATTTTTTTTTATTTCTGTGGTATTAGTAAATTTTTCCATAAAGTACCGACCGGCTGAAGTTGTTGATAGCATGGAAGTAATAAGTACTTTATGGTTGATAGACTTACATGAAAAAAAAACATAAAGGCAGGTTTCAGTCCTACTATTTTTGTAAAAATGTTGCCTGGAAGAGATTGCATTGCGAAAAGGTACACTTTTGCACTTTTTAAAATTGGATCTACTGTCAGCTTCTCTGTAACTGACTGTACAACATCGCTTATTATCATCGCATTAATTCACTTATAGCACAGACCACCTACCCTTCTGGGGTAGGTGGTCCTCGACTTATAGCTACCTAGCTTGTGCCCGCGAACTTGGTTCGCGCTAAATTTACTAATGTTTATATCTCTGGTTCCAAGCGACATATCAAGATGAAACAACAGTGAAAACCACATCAAATTTGGTCCAGTAGTTTTTGCGTGATGCGCGTACAAACATACAGACAGAAAGACAAAAATTCTAAAAAAAATGGTTTTGGCTTCTATTGGCCCCTGTGATTGGCCCTATGAAGACCCCTCATAGTATTTTTTCTTAAATATCTCCTATGTACAGACACAGACCAGTTACAGTTTTGATGATGATTATGATGATTTTACCGCCGCTTCTTAATTTTCCCAATTAAGGGTTATTTTTCTATCTACCACGGCTCAGTACCAATTTTTCCCTACTACACAAAGTTCATCAAAGCTTCCCCGAGCTTAAAGCTTACACCACTCGTGTAGTTTGAGCAGAAACAGGCCAAGTGTCTCGTTTTACGATGTCTGAGCTCCAAGCCTCTACGTTTTGCTCACCCGTGTATAAGAGGTATGTTTTATGTCATCTCTTGATGCCTTGAATTATTCAGGAGTTATTACTGAAAAATATTTCAACGTTGCATCTCGGCATGATACTTTGAAATTTGGACTTCAAAAACACTACCACGTCATAATAAACTAATTATGTAATAATATCCTAATTCTAACTATTATTATAAATGCGAAAGTGAGTTTGTTTGTTTGTTACCTTTTCACGCTTTATCCACTAAACCAATCTTCCTGAAATATCGCATACACATAGTACTACTGTATTGAGAAGAACATGGTACCTTTCATCCCGGAAAAAAACACTGTTCCCGTGGGAAATTCACGAGAGCGAAGCCGCGGGTAAAAGATAGTTGTATTATAAGTCTCAAAGCTACAAACTACTAGCATTTCTGAACGACCACTGATGAGAAGAAATGCTCATGACCTACCCCGTATGATGAATGAGATGATGGAAGCTTATCTTAATATATTACTAGCCTTTGCTGGCGTAAATTATACACCAAAACATTCCTTATGACCTACCCTGGTCATTGGTGAAAACCGCATGAAAATCCGTTTAGTTGTTTTTGAGTTAATCGCAAACAGACAGACAGGTGCGTCATCGAGGGACTTTATCTATACATATAATAAAACTGTAAAAATATTTTGTCTGTACATTGAGTATTTTTGACTGAAATGGATAGAGGGATCCTAAAAAAAGAATAAATGAAAGCAAAAGAAAGCAAAAGAAGACTTTTTTGGAATTTCTTGTCTGTCTGTCTGTATATGTATGTACGCGTTTCACGCAAAAACTACTGGACGGATTTGAATGAAACTTTTTTATTGTATAGCTATTAAGCCTGGGCAACATATAGGCTATAATTGATTTTGAAAACTGGAACACCTGATGAAGAACCTTAACAGGTACCTTAGCAAAAGTTTATCAATCTGACGAGCATTTTCTGTTGACGTATAAAAATCGAAGATCAGGATCATCTAATGAAGAATTACAAGAGACCAGCTACACTATTTCATTTATAGAAATGGCTCCTTAGCAAAAGTCGTTCAATCTGATGAGCATTTTCTGCTGACGTATACAAATTTAAGATTATGGAACATCTGAAGATCACCAAGAGACAGTTATAAAATAAATGGAAATAGGGCCTTAGCAAAAGTCGTTCAACCTGATTTTCTGCTGACGTACAAAAATTGAAGATTATGGAACATCTGAAGAACACCAAGAGACCAGCTACTTGTTTATTGTTTATTTATTTAAGGTACACCAACAAGTTACATGTTCACATTATCTAATACATTCAATTAGGTACTTAATCTAGCATGCAACTCAATTACAGGTGAACACAACGTTTTCATAACACATTCACAAACAGGATTAAAACATTGAGAATACGGTATCACTACAAGTATAGTATTATGTTATCTGTGGTATTATACAATATAATATAATGTTCGCATAACAACGCTCGCACTGTTACGCAGAATATATCTACCTAGTATAATGCTATGTAAATGACAATATTTTATGTTTAAATTTGGAGAGAGAATCGTGGTGAATATCTAAGTCACACTTTTCATTAACCTTATTATAACTAGTAAGCACTAGTAAGTAGTAGTAGTAGTACTTTATAAAATAAATGGAAATAGGGACTTAGCAAAAGTCGTTCAACCTGATGAGCATTTTCTACTGACGTATAAATAGACAGGACACGGGGTAGGACAAAGAGGGACTCGGGGTGGGAGTGGTGGTACACGGGAAATTGTAGATAACGAGCAGACGAAGATCGTTTATTGAATGAAATATCACTTTTGATTTATTTATTTAACACCGCGACTGTACTACGAGTACCTAATATATTCCCGCGGGACACGGGATAACCAAATGGCTGAAATTTTGAGTACTGGAGTTTAGGTTACTACAGTTTGGAACACAAAACGATATTTTATTTTATTTAAGCGAAACTCACGCGGGCGAAGCCGCGGGCAACAGCTAGTTTTATAATAAGTAAGGATAAGTTAGGAAGGACTTCGAATAGAAAAAAAGAAAGTAGTGGTTGTTTGATAAGTACGAGCAGCGGGTAGAAAAAACGTGGTAAGTCTCATTGTAATTGCGCTTCCCTCTTTATGGCGGGAATAAATTAAAAAAAAAAAGCAATAGAGACAATTTATGACCCGAAACTGACACGATTTTGACGAGTCGAGTGTAAATGCAAAGCGGCGCTTCGCTTCGGTGTGCAAATAGAACAAATTTAGTTAGCCACTTAATTAAACAGTGTGTACTTAAGTACAGTGTACAATGGACAGTCAACTTACAGGTAAAGCCAAAGCTACAATTGGCTACATACTATTTGGCAAACGTTTCATTTCGTAACCCTTTTAAATAACCTACACAAAAGTAGTGTTTCGTTCCAGTCTTCTACAACAAACACCAGAAAGTCACCACACAACTCATATGCAGAATTCCATTCCCCTACTCGTCTTTGCAAACACTATTTCAACCCCGCATCGCAATATTCCTATTCTAATGAAATCTTGCGGTAGAATAGTCAACTCAAACATAAGTTTTACGTGCAATATAGCGAGCTTTGGGGCCTAAACGGCCATTTTGAATCGGAATATGATTCATTTCTGATTTTCTAAATATTAAAAAATGAACCTTATAAAAATGAGATTTTAGATTTTACTGAAAAAAGAAAATAATAATGTCAAGCGCAGTGTATTTTTTCTTTGATGTATGTACCATAGGCATAGAAAAAAAAACATTCTTTATCAAAAAAATTTTTGCTAGCTCTATGAAAGGTACAGATTTTTTCCTTGGAAGTAAAATTGTACAAAGTACTTATTACTTTCATGATTTTAAAAAATCTTGTCAGCAAAGTGATACGTAGGTAACTTATTACTTCCATGGTACGAGTAGCTTGACACACGATAAGTATCTCACCTTTTCAGAGTTCTGAAGATTTTAATCTATTTTCACACCCATGGAAATTCCTCCTACAGAATTTTTTAAATACTTTTTTTTTATAGCGAGAATTCTGAACAGTAGAGCTGCTAAAAACAGGAAGAAAAACATTTCGCTGACTCAGGAACATGGAAGTAATAAGTACTTTTGTACAAAGTACTTACTACTTCCATGCTCAGGAAGGCTTAATTATTAGTGTATTATTTATTAATTTAGAAAAAAAATGTTAAATAATGATATGTCTATGCCTTCGAGCAACAAGGACTTCCGCGCGCGGCCCGTGTTGATCTATGGTCTATGCTATTTCCTAAGAATACTCATGTGATTATTGATCAACGTGATATCATCATGAGTAAATACAGAGAATTACGTCACAAAAAGCGACAATGTTTTATTTATTTATATATTTGTTAAATATTCAGCACAAAAGTTACACAACTTCCCAAACTGCTAAAGTGCTATAGTGCTAGTAACATATGCGCCATTTTAATTTTAATTAAGCAGTTTAGTCAAATACTATATACGAGTTTATATAGTATTTGGTTTAGTTTAGTCAGTGTCCGAGGCTTTATTGTGGTCGTTTCCGCGCCACCTAGCTAACGTGGTAATGATGGCAACTCACGACCAGACAAAAATCAGCTACACTTCTTTTTTACAAGCTTTTTACTATATAAATGTGAGATTTCTGAACAGCTTTGCTCTTAAACATTTCACTAACTCAATGGGCGATTTTCTGACAGCTAAATAAAAAAAAAGTATAAAACAGTCTCAACAGATAGCGTTTTATGAAAGCCGAGTCGTAAATTGGCTTAACCTATATGGTGCGCTTTTTCTTGTCAACCAGAGGCAGAAAAAAATAATTTGACAGTTGCACAAATCACAATATTGATACTTTTTAGAAGTTTTATTACTAAGTTTTTATTTTTTTTGTCAATTTCGTAAATTTTTGCTTTTTGTATGGACTCGCCTTTTACTTAAGTGCCATCTATGAAGTCATCTGGAACTATTTATTTTTTTAATTTGGGTCGCGGAAAATCCCTCATTAGATCACTATTATTATTTTCTATGAAGTTAGAAAAAAATAGAATGACATTTTTTTTATGTTTATGCTTTGATAAAGTGAAAACTTGCAATGTTCGTATGTAAATAAGTAATCTTTTTTTTCAAATTTTGGCGTACTTATGCAAGTCCGTTGACAATGCAATATTATGGTATTATCGAGCTAGTCTCAAAATGGAGCCAGGATGTGGGAACTAGCTAATGCTGTGGAACAGTTCTTTCTAAACCCAAATTGGTTTTTGTCAAAAATTTTATACTTTTCACAAAAATAATAAAGTCGTTTGCACATTGCTGTTTCTATAATTTTAGCAGAAGTCGTTGGAAGAGCTATTGGGCGGAAATTAGCTTTTTATTGCGCTGCACTAAGCTGTGGAATAAGCTTCCCTTAGCGGTGTTCCCGAATAGATTCGACATTGGGACTTTCAAGAAAAGAGCCTATCGCTTTCTCAAAGAGTCGGCAACGCATCAGTGACCTTTTTAGGGTCGTTGGTGTCTATGGACTGCGGTGATTGCTTACCATCAGGCAACCCGCATGCTCGTTTGCCTACTATTATATAAAAAAAAAAAAAAAATTGTCTGGATCTGTTTTTCCTCCTTTTTTATGAATTGGCTTGACAATAGTTATTTTTAATTTATCTGGATAAACTCCATCTCGAAAAGATTGGTTGATAATTAGCATGAACGGAAAGGCTAACTCATTAGCACACATTTTAATCAATATAGGAGGTAATTCATCAATGCCATAACTACATTTATTTTTTAGCTTTTTAATAATAGCTATGACTTCTTTCAAATCTACTGGCCACAGGTATAAAGAATTATCAGTAAAATTTATGACTGGTCTCCCTTGAGCAGAGTTAGCTGACGTATCCTTACTAAGTGTAGAAAAAATTTCATTAAATTTGTTTGCTACTTTTATCGGGTCTTGTATTATTTTATTGTCATCTTTAAGTTTTATATTTAGATTTGTCACATTTTTTTGTTTATTTGTCCTATCTTTTATAACATTCCACATAGCTTTTGTCGCATGTTTTATTTTATTCTTATATTGCAATTTCTTAGAAATATTAACTGTTCTTTTTAATAATTTTTCATAGCATTTATAGTGTTTGTGCAACACCGGGTCATTAGATTGGGTCAAGAGAGATTTTAGGAGTCGTTTATGCGTACAAGACTTTTTTATACCCAAAGTTAGCCAACCTTTTTTATTACTCCTTTTTACTTTAATTCGCTTTTTAGGAATGGTTTTATTTAGGATATCTGTGAGCAAGTTATGTAGAGCATTATAGTTTTTATTTATATTTTGATCCTGTTTAACGACATCATTCCAATTTATTTTTTGTAATTCCAACTTATATTTATTCATGTTTATTTCGTTATAGAATCTTTTTTCTATGTACCTCATATCGGTTTGTTTTTGTGGTGTGGAAGGCACTGATACTATGACACTCTTGTGATCAGAGAAACCGTTGTTTTGGACAGATACTTTTATTGATTTATGTCGAAAGTTTGTAAAAACTAAGTCTATGCACCTTGCCGTTTTTTTGGTAATGCGCGTAGGTTCATCTACATGTTGGTCAAAATTATATGATGACATCAATTCTAATAGAGTTTTTGCTTTTGAACAGTTTTTATCTAAAACATTAATATTAAAATCCCCTACAATTACAATATCACTTTTACTGTCTTTTGCCATAAGAAGGTTCATAAGATCTGTTAAGTATTTACAAAAGTTTTCAAATTCTCTCTTGCTATCTGGATAATAAATAGTTACTATCAATAAATTGAGCGGATTTATAATTTTACAAGCACATACCTCAAAAATATATTCTATGGTCATGTTAACGATATCTTTACGATCACAAAACTCTACTCCTTGTTTCAACAATATACACACACTACCGCATTCATAAGTTTCACGACAGAATGATGAGGCTAATTGATATCCACTAATTTTTAAAGTCTCTATATTGTTTTTTGTAAGCCAAGTTTCCGTGACACATAATGCGTGAACTGCAGGAACATCCTCCAAATATGCTTCTATTAAGTGCCGTTTATTCATAATACTACATATATTTTGACTGAAAATTGTGAAGTTAGCGAAAAAGAGTCTTCTTAGCGGGAATAGTCACCGTGTTTGTTTCCATGGCTGCAGCTGGGTTTGCAAGTCCTCCATTCGGTATATCTTTGCGGATTTGCACTTGTATAGAACTGTAGACATCACATAGTATAGATTTTAGTCCCACTTCCATTAGTTTCCCACTATATGGGGAAAACATATCCAGCTCAAGGTTTATGTTTGAGTCTATGTAGTCCGCATAGCAATGGCTACTGGTGTCCAAATTGAGTAGCATATTGAAAGACTCTACTCTGCAATTGAGTAGAGTTGCTCCACATATATATGTAGGTGAACATAATATAAAATTCGTATGCTGGATTTTTTGTAATTGTTCTCGAATATAAGTTATTAGTCCTCAGTAGTTTTTAGCAGCTTTAAAATCGGCATCTCCAATCAGTATTACAACAAAATCTTTTTTTGTATAGTTCTTAGTTTTTTTGTCCAAATTATGTAATATTTGATGGATGCCACCCCCAGGTACGAGGTAATGACAATAATCTAGTTCTTTAGGTATATTAGTATTTTCAATATTTTTTATTAATTTTAGCTTTTTATTAGTGCTTATGATACATAATTTGTTTTTCTTGGTTTCGGTTTCCGACGGCGTTTTAATTACTTGACCTTGTTCAGCCGTATCCATTAATTGAATAGGTGTACTTTGCAGCTCTACTCGTATATTATTCTGTTCTTCACCGGTCGGGGAACAGCATCTTGGACGCTTTAGATCATGTGAGGTCATAGCTGAAGATGGACAGACATCAGATGTATCTAAACTCCTTTTTTTCTTCTTCGTTTTTTTTGTTGTCGGCGGTGACAAGCAGACATTCTTTAAGATTTGGTTTTCTTTGTTTAATTTGTCTAGTAGAAAGAACTGTCGAGGTGTCAAGTCATAAATTCTCACAAGAATAGAAATATTATAAAATAAAATATTTATTGCACCCATTACACAAAGAAAATAATACAATTTAGTGCATCCGCCCGCTACACCATGGAAAATTAAAACAAGATCAAAAAAATATCTATAAATTCATATCTTTTTCTTCCATGCTGCTGACAACCTGACGTCTATGATCAAAATCATTTATTATTTATTTATTTTATTTGAAAAGTCAAGACCGAAAAAGAACACAAAAAGACTACATTTGTTTGGCATAATTAATGAAAAAACAAGACGAAAACCAGAATCTTCAGAATACCCGATGAGGGTGAGGAAGGCATTGGGGTAAGTACAAAGTACTTCCAGACCAGGGACCCCAGATAAGACGAAACACGTAAATTCAAGAGCGTGTAGCGACACATATGTATTTCTTATATTATTCTTTTACATATTCGAAATGAAAAGAAAGTGAAGTTCTATGTAGAAAAATACATTTGTGTGAAGTGATTCCTTTTTTTACGTATTAATATACTTATATAAATATATTTTTAAGTAATTTTAAGTTTTTACTAGATTATTTTATTTTTTCATGTCGCTTCGCGAGAGAGCCTAATAATAAGTCCAACCAAACCTGCCACCTGGAAATAATAAGTCCAACCAAACTGTATCGTCCGATGACAGAGTCTGGTGTACTCAATGCTCCCAGCCTAGATCTTTTAAAGGTTTAAAAGGTTTAAACATACACATTGGAAAAATTCATAACACACGTGACCCTTTACTGCATTCCCAACCAGTCTCTTCAAGTGCATCTCATCCTTTAACTTCATCTCATCCTGTTTCTTCAAGTGCATCCCATCCCAGTAATACTAACATCCATCCATTACATCAGCATCTTTCACAATTAAAAAGAACCTTACCAATAGTCAAGAGAATACCTAAAGGTGCTCGCTTATCAGTTTCCCAAGCTTTATCATCAGCCATAAAAAAAACAGTCAGTGAAAATTCAATTCTGGCTTGGGAGCACCTACTCACTTTCGCTTTTAGAACTCTACATGTATCACCTTCAGGTAATCAAAATTTAACAACCAAAATTAAGTTTAATTGCAATAATTTTAATAGTTCCAAATTACTCGACCATCATTCAATTTCGGCACAAAAAAATATCAATTACAATAAAACAACAAAATACGTAGAGTCTAAAATTTGTGAAGGTGACATTAAAGGTGCAGCTAGATTACTGTTTTCGGATGATGCAGTTGCACCTAATTCACCGGAGACCCTTTCAGCCCTTCGTGAGAAGCATCCACCTTCAGCCGCAGATCTAGCCCTTCCGGACCCACCCGATAGCATGGTTGGGGCTCTTCAGGCAACTGAGGAAGAAGTACACAGAGCCGTGATGTCTTTCAGAAGTGGTTCTGCCGGCGGCCTTGATGGTTTGACGCCTCAGCATTTAAAAGATTTATTATGTGGTAACAGCGGTCAAGCCGGGGAGTCGCTTTTGAGGGATCTCACGGCCCTGGTTAACCTATTGCTGTCGGGTAGGGTAAACCAGGAGGTAACTCCTGTAATTTACGGGGCTAATCTGTGCGCCCTCAAAAAGAAGGACGGCGGCATAAGACCCATTGCTGTAGGCATGACCATCCGCCGCCTAACAGCCAAAATCTGTTGCAGGGCTGTAGCAGCCGCCCTTGAGGATTACTTCCAACCCATTCAATTAGGATTTGGTTCCAAGGGTGGTTGTGAAGCCGCCGTCCATTCTTTGCGAACTCACCTTTCTACTCAGAAAGGTGAAGTTTTGTTGAAGGTGGACATTAAAAATGCTTTCAATTCGGTTGACAGAGGAGCTATGCTGACACAAGTTAAAGAGAAAATTCCTTTTATTTATAATTTTATATGGCAATGCTATAGTCAAAATTCCAAATTGGTTTATCAAGATCATACTCTTTCTTCAGAGGTAGGGTGTCAGCAGGGCGATCCTTTAGGTCCGGTTGTTTTCAGTCTTGCTATCCACCCAATCATTGAAAAATTAAATTCAAAATTTAATGTTTGGTACCTTGATGATGGGTCACTCGGAGGCGACGCATCCCAAGTTTTAGTAGATTTAGAAAGTATTATAAAGGAGTTTCAAACGATCGGCTTAAATTTGAATTTTTCCAAATGCGAGTTATATATTGACGAGCATATGCCCTTTTTGGATAAAGTGAAATTTTTATCAAAGTTTAATAATTTGGCACCTAATATTAAAATTGTTGACAAATCTTCACTACGCCTCCTTGGGTCTCCAATTTTCGAAGAGTCTTTTCCTAATTTCGTTGATGAGAAAATTCAAAAATTTATTTTTGCCTCTGGCCGTCTTAATGACTTACACACTCATTTTGCTTATATTATAATTAAAAATTGCCTTTTCGTTCCTAATTTTACCTATAACCTTCGTTGTAGTTTCTTATGGAAATACCCGGATCTCCTTTCAAAATTAGACAATATTGTCAAAGACACAATCACTTCGGTTTTTAATATTGATTTCAATCAGGAACTTATTTGGGAACAAGCCTCCTTGCCTATCAGACTAGGAGGACTCGGAATTCGAAAAATTTCTAGCATTGCTCTACCTGCCTATTTGTCCTCCGTCCATAGTGTATATAATCTTATGATAAAAATTTTAAAAATATCGTCTCCCGTTATCCCACACTTGGCGGAGGCAAAGTCCGCATGGTTAGACATATGCCAAAATTCCAAATTACCAGAGAATCCTGCTTCCCAGAGACAATGGGACGAGCCGCTTTGCAGAGTTGTACAGAGTAACTTGCTTCAATCTTCTGCCAGCAACTCTGTAAATCGTGCTCGCCTCCTTGCTTCGGCTGAATGGGAGTCTGGTTTATGGCTACGGGCTCTGCCTTCCTTTAGTTTAGGCACATTTCTGGATGATAACTCTTTTCGTGCGGTGACATGTCTCCGTGTAGGAGCTAAGACAAATGCCCCGCATCATTGCCTTTGCGGTGACTCCGTCGATCAGTTTGGGCACCACGGGCTTTCCTGTTCCAGAAGTGCCGGCCGCATAGCACGTCATGCCAGCCTCAATAATATACTGCACCGTGCTCTTGTCACTATTCAGATGCCAGCGGTTTTGGAACCAAACGGACTGGCTCGGGATGATGGCAAGAGACCGGATGGTATGACCCTTGTGCCCTGGAGACTGGGGAGACCCTTGGTGTGGGACGCTACATGTGTCGACACCTTGGCATCTTCCCACCTCCACGGCACCAGTGTCAAGGCTGGGGCGGCGGCGGCTGCGGCCGAGTCGCTCAAACGGCGCAAATATGCATGCCTAGGTGAGGCATACATATTTGAGCCTTTTGGTGTGGAAACATTAGGCCCGTGGGGTCCCTCTGCTCATAAACTTTTTAGTTTTTTGAGCAAAAAGCTGATCGAGGTGTCGTGTGACCAGAGGGCTGGTGAGTTCTTTTCTCAAAGAATAAGCATTGCCATCCAGCGTGGCAATGCTGCCAGCCTCCTGGGCACGCTTCCGCGGGGCAATGATCTGCGGGATATTTTCTACCTATAGTTGTAATTTATTAAGTTTTTTTTTTTTTTTTTTTAATTAAGTTTTAGTTTCTTTTTAAGTTGTACTATTTTAGTATTTAGTGTTAAATGTATATATATTTATTACTTTTGTCATTTGAGAAATAAAGAAATAATTTATATCCCTCCAAACCTCTATATTTGTCTAGTTGTCTTTTGAGGTCATTATTTTCAAGAATACTATTTTCCAATTCGGTTTGAGTGCTTTTAAGGTTAGTTGTAAGCTCAAGTACTTTTTGCTTTAATTCTTTAATCTCTTCATGGGCGTTTGCTTCAGACAATGTATAGTCTTCACTTTTCGAAAGAATATCTTCAGTCATTTGATTAATTGTTTCGTCTTCATTTAGGTTTAGCAAAATTTCATCGTCATCGGAATAAGGTGACGATGGCTGTGAAGGTCGAGGGAATGTGCATGGTTCTAATTCTTGTGTTTTGTTTTCGTTCGTTGGTATAGGAGTATGCGGTTCGGGCGTTGATGTTTGAGGATCTGTTTTTGATATGGTATTATTTTCAATGGAATGGGAAGCTTTTTTCCCCATTACATGAGGACTAATAGGTCCGGTTGGTGATGTGTATTTTTTTTGAGCCAAGGCTCGCAAGCAGGTTCCACATTTCCATTGTTGTCTTTGCGTAAGTGTCATAACATTATATCTTTTTTCAGTATTTGAACAACCTAGGTCAAAAATTTTGTTGCAGGCTGCGCAAACTAAATATTGCCTGTTTTTTATACTTTGTTTGCAATGTGCGCAAGTTTTCCCCATATTGTTCATAGTTAGTTTATTATTCTCATAAATATAGTAGCGACATCTAGGTGTCTTACAATGTGTTTGTAGTTTTGCTATTCGACCATAGATGGCGGTGATTGTATTGATCGATTGATGTATATTCAATAATTTTTCTTAAAGTCGGTAGATGTCACTGTATTGCATCAAAGCAGGCAGGTTTTTAGTGATTCTATTCGACGCTAGATGGCGTTGATTTTTGTGGTATGTAATAGTAGACCTTATATAGTTATTAACTAGTCTCAAAACTCTATATCCGCCAAATCACAAGTAAAATTTTAAATGGATAACCGTCACTATATTTTGTTTTTTGAGTTTTTCGAGTCTCAGATCACTTATATCACTGTTTTCGTCTATATTAGAGTTTGTCCTCACGTCTAAAATACACCACTTATGTTACTCTTCCATATATTTACGTCAAATGTCTTATCACTATTCGTACTATATTTCCTTTATAACTTTAGAATGTCTTTAAATTTTTTGAAGATAACACTTGTCCTTTAAGTTTATACTGTACTACACACGCACTTTGATTTGTTGCACAATATGTCACATTTATGTATTTTATTTAAAAATAAACAATGGAGCCAATGTTTACATGACAGCTGGCGCCATCTCAGTCTAGTAGGGTAGGCAGAGACTTCAAGTTTGGGCTCGTTTGTTTTGTCATCATAGGCAAAGTCAAAGTCAATTTTTTTAATTGAAACTTGGCCTTCAAATATAACTAATGATTTAATCATAATATATTATGTATCAAAGCTACAAACTACTAGCATTTCGGAACGACCACTGCTGAGAAGAAATGCCGAAAGAAACTCATAAAACAGTCTTGGTCGCCTAACATGCCAGAGGCATTTTCTAATTCTCATGATGAAGAAGGTCTGAAGAAGGAATCGGAGGATTGCTATTGGATTCAAGCGTTTATCGTCACCATGTCAGCCTAGGGGCTGACATGATGACGATAAAAGCTTGAATCATAGTGTGTAAGTGTGTCATACTCAATACAATACTCTGCATCACCTCTTGGTTGACTGGTAGAAAAAGCCTCCGGCTTTAAGTCCGCCATTTACATGTTTTTTGTAAAGAAGTTAAATAAATAAATGCCATCACTATTATTTATTTAATCTATTATCTTAATCGCATCACGAATAGCCAGTTTTACCTAGCTTATGGTTTTAGAGTACGGAACTTTCTCGATTGCTCCGAGCTTTTGGACCTCCACACTCGCTGTTTACCACAGCCAGGTGGCTCATATTTATAATTTGTTTTAACAAAGTTATAGTAGTTGAAAATTAATTAGATGTCAACGAGATATTTTTGATGTGAAGCTTTTTCTTCTTTTGTGCCTCTCAGAGCTTTTAACCAACGGGAAAGGCATCCTCTTCTGCCAAATCCTAATTAACTATTAATATTATAAATGCGAAAGTGAGCTTGATTATTTGTTTGTTACCTCTTCATGCTTTATCTACTGAACCAATCTTCCTGAAATTTCGCATACACATAGAAGTACTGAGAAGGAGCTTACCTTTCGTTAAAAGCTAGTTAATTATATTTCAGTGGAAATTAAAATTTATCCAAACTAAAAAATAAATCCTAACTAATATTATAAATGCGAAAGTTTGAAAAAGAGATTGTTTGTTGGTTTATTTGTTACCTCTTCATGCTTATCTACTGAATCAATCTTCCTGAAATTTTGCATACACATAATTAGAAGTACTGAGAAGGACATAGTGTATCTATTATTTCGGGAAAAAGCACTGTTCCAGTGGGAAATTTACGCGGGCGAAAGCTAGTTAATTATAAAAAAGAAAAAATATTACTTAACCTAAATAATTACGAAAATTTGTTCGACTTTTATTTTCCTTATTAGTATTTCCTCTCACATCTGAAATTGGTCAGATTCGAAGAAAAATCTGAACCAGGAAATTCAATAATAGAAAAAGGCATGTTAGAACTGTGGGGGAATCCTTCTAATTAGGTTAAGTGCGTTATATATCCGCGGACAGATAAACTATGTTATATGTATGTATGTAGGTATAACATCTATGTTAATCTAATAATGTCGAGATATTTTGGGAGGATTTGCTCCTGGTATTTACTGATTGAATAACTTATTGTAGTGTAACCATGGACCATTTTTTTACCAAATATCCCACAACCTAAATACAGGGTGATTTGTAAAATACTAACGACCTTCTTAGGAGTGAAAGAAAGTAGGTACTCATGGATCTTTGATCTTTTTGATTTTCTTGATTTTAAAGAAATGTTGATTTGATTTCGATCTTTTCTTAGGGACCGACTCAGAAATCTAAAAAAAATCAGCTGTATTGTAAAATGTATGGAAAATCTGAGCAAAAAGTTGCGATGATGATTCATAAGTACTTTCACCCCTATGAGGGATTTTCCGAGACCCAAATAAAAAAACAGTTCCAGATGAATTCATAGGTGGCGCTTAGTAAAAGGCGAGACCATTCAAAAAGCAAAAATGCACGGGATTGGCATTAAAAAAAATAAAACCTAATAAAAAACATCTAATAAAAAGTATCAATATTGTTATTTGTACAAGGGTGATTATTTGAAGATGCGCATTTTGGCCTAATAAAAGAGATCGTAAAAATTTTGCTCATAGAACGTTCTTTATATGTTAAAGGCGTTCTTTGATTCTATCCATACAATATTCTTCGGGAGGGCCACTAAAAACTCTTTTAGTTTTTCAGTTTTCAGCTATTATTTTTTTATGCAAACGGTAATGATGAATTTAAACAAATGGTAATTATGTTCAAAAAATGGTAAAGAGAAAAATATGAAATGGTAAGTAGATTTCAGGAAAAAACAAAAGAAAATAATTGAAAATCAGGTTTATTGATATGCAGAATGAACAGTGTGGGTGACAGGACTTGGGGGACGCCAGCTTTCACAGGTTTGGATTCAGAGCATGATCCGTCTATAGCGACCTTTATGCTACGTTCCCGGAGAAAGCTGTCCAGCCTTGCGCAAAATCACTCGGGAAACCCGTACGAAGGTAATTCGCCACGTTCAAACTAAAGCCACAGCCTCGCCTTTACACTCAATTGCCTCAGCCCAACGATGTGTTAGATAAACAAGAAGATAACCAGCTGAGCGGCTGCGATGGAATCCATATTGGCGATCACTTAGCAGCTGGTGATCCTCAAGATACCCTAGAAGCTGCTGATTAATAATGGTTGCCATTATTTCGCATAGTATGGAGGTTATGGCAAAAGGCCTGTAGTTCGACGGATCTGAGCGATCTCCTTTTTAGGGATCTGGTGCATAAGGGCCGATCTTCAAGATTTCGGAAGTAGGAGTAGGAGAGCCAAAACAACCGCGTCAAAACCAATACCAGCTCAGGGGCTCATGTTTTTAGCACGACAGCTGGGGATGCCATCAGGCCCGCACGACTTGTTGATGTTCAGGGAACGGAGTACTTTGCGCACAGTACTTTGCACGAAGCGGACGTCAGGCATAGAAGCACTACACTTTGGGATTAATGGAGGGGTGTTTCCCTGGTCATCAAGGGTTGAGTTCGCCGCGAAAAGAGAGGTCAGTAGGTCGGTTTTGTCTTTCGGGGAGTAGGAAAAAGAGTCGTAACCCTGCGTAGAGGTGGGAGCGATGGCCGACAGAAGTTACCCTGGACAGTTTCAGCGAGAGACCAAAACGCATGACTTCCAAAGGGATGACGGGATAGGCTCTCGCCAACTCTGCCGATGAACAAGGCCTTACAGCAGCCATTTGGCTTTTGTAGGACCTGGAGGCAGAGTTATATTTTTTCATTCGTATTTGGATCAGCGGTAGCCCGCTCTGCAGCCCAGGCTTGGTAAGAGTCCTGTTTCTGGCTAGATGCCGAACGCCAAGGCCCCCAAACCAGAATGAATGAATGAATGTTTATTTGCAGTAAAAGTGTTACAAGAAAATACAGTTGTTAAATAATATGTGTTAACCTATCTATGCATGCAAAATCTTTAAATCAATATCTAATATAGTAATTATTGTTTGTAATATAATGGGTGAAACTAAACGCAGGCGTTTCCCATTGCTGCCGCCAGAGGGCGTTCGGGGTTTTCACACTGCTAGCGCGAATGGCTCGCGGACGGTCGCCATTGCATTGCCCTATGCGATATCGGTTTGATTTTTAATACGCGAGAGGTTCCGCGTTCTTTGATTGCTAATTAGCTTGAGTTGTGTTTGTGAATTTCCTGTTTGTTAAATAACTATTGAACTTTGTGTTTGTGTACCCGTCATTGTGACTTTCTCCTGTGGGATGTGACGCGTGGCTGCTCGCTCACATCTACCTGTTGCCGAGCCGATTTCGGGAAGAAATCTATTTATTTGTCCTGGGGAATTGAGATCTCAAGGGTTAGGTAGGGTGATTAGGAATTCCCCCTTCCCGAAGATACTCAAGTTTGGATCCGAAGAGAAAGAAGATTTAGCTTGGTAAGTGTTTTTTAAGTGTAATTAATTTATAGGTTAGGTTATCATATAGGGCCCTGTAGCTCCCTTCATAAGCTACGGTGGTAGCAGACTGCGTTAAGTTAATTAGGTTTTAGTCGGGCAAACGTGGTGCCGCGTGGAGATTTTTTCCCGGTACTTATTTTTACCGGTGGTTTTTTCCCGGTGAAGTTCCGGTACAGAATTCTTCCCGCCGCTTCGTTTGTCCGGATTCGCTCTGCGCACATTTTCTGGCAGCAGAGCGTAGTTGCTCTGCACATTTTCTGGTAGCAGAGCGTAGTTTATCTACCCTCTATTTGTTCGTTTGTAAAAAAAATAATTAATTGTTTGTAAAAATTATTAGATTTTTCTTGGTTTGTTTGTATAAGAATGTTTGTGGCCTTTTTTGTATTTGTTTGCGGTTTGTACCGTGCGTTCCGGGTTTGTGCCATTCTCATACCTACCGCGGTTCTTCGTGTAGTTGCTTGATTTTGTTGTTTTTTATTTACCTTTTGTTATTTTTTGTTTGTGACTTGACGCGATGGCGAAGGCCTCCAATGCTAGGGCGACACTCGCCAACGAATTGAGATGGTTTGTGACGGCCGGAGGACTCCTGTCCCGGAAGGACAGGGAGGGCGCCATACTGCTAAGAGCGGATCACCTCCACTCACGATTGATTAGCGCGGAAGCGGCCATGGCGGCGCTTACCGAAGCCGATCTTACCCCGGAGGCCTACGCAGGTCACATGGCGGACATGGACCAGATCCTGAGTCTGCACGATGATATCGCGGAGGCGGTGACCGCAATAAGGGCGAGACAGGCTGGCGGACCAGCCCCTCGCACACCTGTTAGACAGGAAGGACCAGCGGTTACTGGTCGGCTCCCCACCCTTCAGCTGTCCCACTTTGGGGGTAGGATGGAGGAGTGGGTAGCATATAAAAATATGTTTGAGTCCCTGGTCGTAGCACGACAGGATTTGTCGAAGGCCCAGAAGATGGCCTACCTCCTCTCCACTCTTGAGGATGAAGCGCGGTCGCTCATCCAGCACCTCCGGGTGGAGGACGACCAGTACGATACGGCTTGGGAGTTATTGAACTCCCGCTACCAAAACTTACGTTTGTTAGCGGATGCGCACGCCGCACAGTTGATGGCCCTGCCCAAGGTGGCCAACAGGGCACAGTTGCGCCTGCAGTTGCTCACGCCCGTTACAGTGGCCTGTAACGCGCTCCGCACACTGGGGCTGCCGGTGGACCAATGGTCCTTTTTGCTGGTGCACATTGTATTGGGCAAATTACCCAATGACATCCGCTCGCGATTTGAGCGCGAGAATGCGGAACGGGATAGCACCACCCTACCAACATTCACTGACTTGGTGAAGTTTTTGGAGTTTGAGGCACGGGCTGCTGAGAATACCATGACGGACTCAGCGCCATCCAGAGCGCCTGAACGTAGGCCCCAACAGGGACGGCAACCGCCACCGCGTGGAGCTGGTGTGCGGGTTGCGCACACGGCAGCAGTCGCGAGGGACGCGGACTGCCTGCAATGTGGCCGGATGGGCCACAGCCTGCTACAATGCAGGGACTGGCAGAGACTGCCAGTACAAGATAGGCGCCGCATGGCAAAGCGGCATGAACTTTGCTTTTATTGTTTGGGCGGTCACTATGCACGTGACTGTCCCAGTGCCATACCATGCAGTGCATGCCGTGGGCGGCACCACGCGATGCTTTGCATGAACCGCAACGGGGATGGCACCCGGATGTTGAGGCAGGGGTCCCCTATGGGCGGGGGCGCTCCTGCGCGAAGCCCTCCACCACCGGACGGAGGACGCGGCTTCGCTCGTCGCACCCCCTCGGGAGGGGGTCGCGTACCGGCGCGGGTCTTGGCGGACCGGGACCACGCGCCCCAAGGTCGGGGCCAGTATGTGGCTGGCCAGGCCCGGATAGGGCCCCCATGGGCGGGGGCCCTAGATCGGACGTGAGAGTGGGGACACCCCCTCCACGCGGGTTACCAATACCCAACACATGCAGCCGCAGCGGTTTTCTCCGCCGCTGCACGAGTACCCACGGCTGGAGTACCACCCGCCGTACCATATGTATGGCCGGGCCGCGGGTTATGCCCCCCTCAGATGGGGATGTGCACTCGCCCGCCATATTATCCGGGTCAGTGGCGCGCCCCTGGTTTGGAGAGAGTGGGGAGCCCGTAACTAGCTTGCTCCCTTGCTGGGACAGAGCCGCGGACGGTTCTGCTCCCTACCGCGGTGGTCCGCGTATGGGGTCGTGGGGGAAGCCATTAATTTGAGAGCTCTGTTGGACTCAGGGGCTCAAAGCAGTTTGGTTACCACTCGAGTGGCACGCCAGTTAGGTTTAGTCGTGGAAGACTCGCCTGTGCCACTTCTTGGAGTTGGTGGCATACAAGTGAAGTGTCTGACGGGCCAGACACTTGTCACCTTTTCTTCGCTGAAGTCCTCCACAATGAGGATCACGACTTCGGCTATGGTAATGGATACCATTGCGGGTTGGCACCCCTCGACAGACATACCGCCGGGTGTGTTGTCTTTGGTTTCGGGTCTGGATTTGGCCGACCCCTTTGTCTTTCATCCCGGCCCAGTGGACTTGCTCCTGGGCTCGGACGTATTGGGTTGGATTTTGTTGGGTACACAGAAGGCTCTGGGTTCGTCTTCACTGATGGCAGTGTCTACGATTTTTGGTTTTGCCCTGATGGGCCCTGTGTTTGATAATGGCACCGCGGAGGAGCCACCGGTTGTCGCATCTGCGTCCTTGGCCAAGACCATGCAAAGGTTTTGGGAGGTGGAGGAGCCACCTATGAGTTCCAGGATGGATCCGGAACACGCTGAGTGCGAAGCCCTTTTTCGATCGACCACGGAGAGGTTGCCCTCCGGTCGGTTTGTAACTAGGTTACCCTTTGTTGCCTCTCGTCCTAGCCTAGGGCAAAGTAGGGCGCTTGCGGAGAAACGACTGCTGTCCATGGAGCGACGTATGCAGCGTGACCACGTACTTCGCGATAAATATATTGAATTTATGCGCGAGTACGAGGATTTGGGTCACATGTCTCCGGCTCGAGTTGATTGGAGCTCAACTGAGCATTATTTTTTGCCCCACCACGCGGTGGTGAAGGCCTCAACAGGCAAATTGAGGACCGTCTTCGATGGGTCCGCACCCACTTCGAACGGGGTTTCGTTGAATCTGTGTTTGCATTCGGGTCCCAAATTGCATAGGGACATAATTGACATCATCTTGAACTTTAGAAGACATCAAGTGGTTTTTGGTGCGGACATCCGGATGATGTTCCGCCAGACAGTCATACATCCTGAGGACAGGCGATTCCAGTTGATACTCTGGCGTGAGCGCCCTGAGGATCCTGTGACGGTGTATGAACTCAATACAAACACCTATGGTTTGAAATCTAGTCCCTATATCGCCATCAGATCATTGCTTGAATTGGCAGAGCGGGAACGGATCCGCTTTCCCCGTGGGGCTTCCGTGCTGTCACGTGACTTGTATGTTGATGACGTGTGCACCGGAGCCCAAAGTATTGAGGAGGCCCTCCTACTGCGGGATGAATTGATTGAAATATTGAAGACAGGTGGCTACGAGCTACGTAAGTGGTTGTCTAATGAGCCTAAAGTTCTAGAAGGGATCCCGGAGGATCACCAACAGAACCCTCACCTGTTTGAGGATGTGGATGATCCCAACAGGATAGCGGTGCTGGGCATGCAGTACCAGCCGCTAACCGATATTTTCACATTCCAAGTGGACTTGGAAATACCAAAAGTCTGGACTAAGAGAACGGTGTTGTCCGTAATAGCCCGTATGTTTGATCCAAGCGGTTGGATCAGTCCAGTGATATTCTCTGCAAAGTGTCTTCTTCAGAGACTTTGGACTTTGGGCGTCTCGTGGGACGAGCCGCTGTTTGGCTCTCCATTGGATGATTGGCTCGAGTTGTTTTCATCGATTAAGGAAGTCAATCGGATTGCCTTGCCTCGTCGAATATTGCCCCCGGGAAATATCGAGCCAGCCTGCATGGCTTTTGTGACGCGTCGGAGCGAGGCTACGCCGCGTCAGTCTATATGCGGACAGTTGACGCCGATGGCCGGGTCAATGTCTCGCTTTTGTTAGGGAAGAGCAAGGTCGCCCCCATCAGGACTAGGCTGACTATTCCCAAGCTTGAGTTGAGTGGAGCTCACCTTCTCTCCGAATTGTTGCATCACGTTGCATGTGAGCTGGCGGCCACGGTCGAGATACGGGACATCTTCGCCTGGTCGGATAGCCAGGTCGCGCTTGCATGGTTGCGCGCGGCCCCACATACCTTGGAGGTTTTTGTGGGAAATCGGGTTTCCCAAATCCAGAATATCGGAATTGATATAACATGGAGACATGTGCCGGGAGAGCTTAACCCAGCGGACTGTGCTTCCCGAGGTTGTACGGCACCAGAATTGGTGTCACACCCGCTCTGGTGGGGTCCAGAGTGGCTGATGGGATCAGAAACATCTTGGCCTGTCTGTCAGACAGATGTTACTTCTTTGAGTTTGACCGGGCTCCGTGTACATGCTGTAGTCGCTGAGACGACGTCGGAGCCGGATTGGCTACTTGCTCGGTATAGTAGCTTGGATAAGCTTCTGGGTGTTACCAGTTGGATTAAGCGTTTCATACATAATTGTAGAAACCCACAGGCAAAGCGGTTGGAGCCGATTGCAGGTGCAGAAGAGCGCCGGAGCGCATTGTTGCATTGGGTCCGTGTCGTGCAGACCGGACGGTTTGAGTCAGAGCTTCGTATTTTGCGCGACGGACGCGCTAAGTTGAAGGGCGCGGTCGCTCGTTTGAACCCGTACATCGACTCGGATGGGCTTCTTCGGGTTGGAGGCAGGCTCCGGAAGGCGGATCTTCCATATGAGACTCGCCATCCTCTGTTGTTGCCCAAGGGCGGACCCTTGGTGCAGCTTTTGGTGTCTGATCGACACATTCGTAACGCCCATGCTGGGTGCAATGCTTTGTTGGCTATTTTGCAACGCGAATTTTGGATTTTGTCTGCCCGAAGAGCAATCCGTAGTGTCCTGTTTCGATGTATTGCATGTTATAGGTTGAAGGCATCCACGATGCAACCACAGATGGGTGATTTGCCCGCTGATCGAATCCGACCTTCGAGACCGTTTGACGGCGTTGGAACCGATTTTGCCGGTCCCTTTTCGATCAAGGCTTCTCCCTTTCGTAATGCCCGTATTGTGAAGGGCTATTTGTGTGTATTTGTTTGTTTGGCCACCAAGGCTGTCCATTTGGAGGTGGTATCAGCTCTGACTACGGAGGCCTTCGTCGCCGCGTTGGATCGCTTTGTTTCGCGTCGAGGTCTACCTTCCCTTATTAGGTCTGATAATGGCACAAACTATAAGGGAACTGTAAATTATCTTAAGGATGTTTCTGTGTTTATTGATAAAAATTGTACTAGTTTAAGTCAAATTGCTGCCCAAAGGGGAATAACCTGGAAGTTTAGTCCCCCAAGTTGCCCCCATTGGGGAGGGATTTTTGAAGCGGCTGTGAAATCCGCAAAGACCCACCTCCGCCGCATTATCGGAGAAACGGCTCTAACTTTTGAAGAGCTGGCCACAGTGTTTTGTAAAGTTGAGGCGGTCCTCAACTCTCGTCCTCTCTGTCCGCTATCTCCAGATCCAAATGACTTGGAAGCTCTCACCCCTGGTCATTTTTTGGTGGGAGGGCCGTTGAATGCCCTGCCCGAATACCCGTGGAAGGATGAACGCGTATATCGGTTGTCGCGTTTTCAAATGTTGCAGCAAATGAGCCAGGACTTTTGGCGTCGCTGGTCGCTTGAATATTTGCATTTGCTGCAGCAAAGAGTGAAGTGGACAGACAGGACTGAGCCTCCCAGGGAGGGTGATTTAGTATTGTTAAAAGAGGCAAATTTGCCCTCATTGCTTTGGCGACGAGCTCGCATATTACGTTTGATTCTTGGCGGAGATGGCACTCCGCGTGTGGCTGAGGTGTTGGTCGACGGTTCGATTTTAAGGAGAGGTGTGAACTCTCTCGCCCGCCTTCCCGTAGAGTAAGCTAGCGGTCTGCTTCTCAGACCGGGACGGGGGGATGTTTGTAATATAATGGGTGAAACTAAACGCAGGCGTTTCCCATTGCTGCCGCCAGAGGGCGTTCGGGGTTTTCACACTGCTAGCGCGAATGGCTCGCGGACGGTCGCCATTGCATTGCCCTATGCGATATCGGTTTGATTTTTAATACGCGAGAGGTTCCGCGTTCTTTGATTGCTAATTAGCTTGAGTTGTGTTTGTGAATTTCCTGTTTGTTAAATAACTATTGAACTTTGTGTTTGTGTACCCGTCATTGTGACTTTCTCCTGTGGGATGTGACGCGTGGCTGCTCGCTCACATCTACCTGTTGCCGAGCCGATTTCGGGAAGAAATCTATTTATTTGTCCTGGGGAATTGAGATCTCAAGGGTTAGGTAGGGTGATTAGGAATTCCCCTTCCCGAAGATACTCAAGTTTGGATCCGAAGAGAAAGAAGATTTAGCTTGGTAAGTGTTTTTTAAGTGTAATTAATTTATAGGTTAGGTTATCATATAGGGCCCTGTAGCTCCCTTCATAAGCTACGGTGGTAGCAGACTGCGTTAAGTTAATTAGGTTTTAGTCGGGCAAACGTGGTGCCGCGTGGAGATTTTTTCCCGGTACTTATTTTTACCGGTGGTTTTTTCCCGGTGAAGTTCCGGTACAGAATTCTTCCCGCCGCTTCGTTTGTCCGGATTCGCTCTGCGCACATTTTCTGGCAGCAGAGCGTAGTTGCTCTGCACAATTATAAAGATGAATTAATAACAAATAGAGACCCATGCAGAGCTTGGACCCTCCACCGATAGGCACTGCAGAATTTGAAATGGATAATTCCATCCCCTGCAGTATCACATCGGCGACAGCGTCAGCATAGGCGCTGGGATCAGCGAAAAACAAACCATCCTAATCTGCCGATCTGTTGTGCCATATGCAGCGAGAACCAGTAACTGGTAAGTGTGACATGCGTAATAGGCACGATACTCCTTTCCAGTAGTGCTCAGGATGCGAGGTTAGTAGGAGGTCCAACAAGGATGGGAACTGGTCGTTCACGTCTGGGCATGGGCGTGGAAACAAGCTGCGTTAAGTTGTAGGCCAAAGCGAAGTAGCGTACAGATCTTTCCGCGTGGTCGGTTCTATTTGATCCAAGCCAGTCGATGTGGTGGGCGTTGAAATCACCCATAACCACAATTTCGGCGGAAGGGACCTGTGCGAGAAGGGTGTCAGCTACAGTCTGAATGTGCTCGATCAGCCGGTCTCGAGGTCCCCGCTGTGGGATCTGTACAGGCATGCATAAAAAAGAATGCGGTCAACGCATTCTACTCGCAGCCAGATGATAGACAGATCCCTACCATCAAGATTCACTAGGCAATGACAGCAAATACCCTCACCAACGTACACGCACACTCCGGCTTAGTGCACAAAGTTGTGTTCCAGATTATAACCCGGGTATAACAGATACAAAGTGTCAGCTAGGAAGGATATTTTCGTCTCAGAGAAAAAGAGCAGGTCAGACCTTGCCGTCTCGAGGTGATGGTGGACGACGTTATGATTGGAATGGAGTCCCCTAATAATATTAGTGAAGTTTATAGAAAGCGTAGAAGGGGATGCCTGTACTTTATCGCTAGAGAAATGAGCGGCACTGTGCCCTCCCCAGCATACATAATGCAGCCTGAGCTTATAGGCTCAGGGGGGATTCTCCGGTACTGGTACCCTCCTGGGTAGTTGTTATTTTAGTTCCGCTGGCATATTAGTCGTCATAATAACTCACAACGTATAAAAATATCATAACAGTAGTCAGCAAATAAAATTAAAATATAATTTCTCATCACCATTCATATTAGCTAATTACCGTACCGCACCATATTCGTAAACAGTGAATGGTATAATATGGTAAATAGCAAAATGGTAATTAGAAATTTAGATGTTTGTTCATTTTGATCACGTTTCGTACTACTTACTGTTTTGAAACCTACAAATACTTAAAACAAACCGTTAAATGTCTATAATAAAACCTTATTAATGCAATGTTATACATCTACTTACCACTAAAACACACAAACTGTAAAGAGAACGTGAAAAAAATAAAATCGAATTCGGAGTCTTTGACCACAAAATTTTCGACACTGAAGCATTATTTGGCATGTTTGCTCCGATCGATCGACGAGCGATGCTGCAGTCTGCCCGACAAAGTAATTAGAAGCAAAGAAATTAATGTGACAACGTTCTCGAACGGTAGTGAGTGTGTAACGCTGGGACATTTTTAAACCTCATTTTTAACTATTGTAAACTAATCTTTGAGTATTTTTATTTTAACGTGGACTTAACAACAACATTCTATTTAAAGAATTTATTGCGTAAAGTACGTTCTTTATGATACAACTAGAGAAATAAAATATTTTGTGTCAAAATCCGGGAAAAGGGACACGGATGGTAATGTGAATTTCGAAAGATAATTGAAAATATAACAAAATCTATTTAATTTAACATTAGTTTAATAACTGCCCCCGTTAAAATAGATAAGGGTCTACCTCAAAGTTAGCCAAAAGTTAAAAATAAATGAAATTTAAATAGTTCTTTTAGCCTGGAACAGCGATTTGCACGTATTCAAATAATCACCCTACAACTGTCAAACGTTATGTGATTTTTTCTACCTCTGGCTGACAATAAAAACCGGCCAAGTGCGTGTCAGACCACGATTAAAGTAGGGTTCCGTAGTCATTTTTGGCACCGCGCTGTTTTGCATTTCTTGCATCATCATCATTTCCCTAGCCTTTTCCCGTATCTCACGTGGTCGTTCACCTAAACCTGTTCTTTTGGAAAAAAGGATATATTTTTATTTTATTTTATTTTATTTCAAAAGTATTCATCACAAGATACAATTTTAAATAAGAGTTTCCGCGCCTGTATCTTTACGTGAGTGATTTGAAGTTTATAGGTCCAAGACTTTAGAAATTACAAGGGGGGGGTACCGTGTAAACGACTTTGGCGGGCTATATCTCGCAAATGGTAAAGCTGATAAAAAAGTGTTGTACAAAAACCCTACCTTATTTTCATAGTACTATTCAACGATATCCCACACAAGGGGGTGCACTCAATAAAATAATTCACCCCCCTTTACATGTAGGGGAGGTACCCTTAAAAAGGGGTAATTTTAAACTTTGTATTTTTAAAAATGAGATCTATATGTGAAGTATCCTCGAAGATATTCTGCTGTGACAGACTGGGACGGACAGACTGAACGATCTTATAAGGGTTCCTTGTCGGACTACGGACCCCTAAAAAGCGCACAATATAGGTACAGCCATTATTACAACTCGGCTTTCAATAAAACTCCATCTGTTGAGATATTTTTATACTGATTTTTTTCTTTATTAGCTTTCAGAAAAATCGCTCATTGTACTAGGTTGTTAGTGTATAGAAAGAAAAAAAATCATAGAAAAAGAATCTCTTTTTTCGGATAACTAAATATAAAAAAACCTTTGTACGAAATAATAAAGAAGAAAACAATTTGACTGATTCTATTGACAACGACTTTTCTGAACCACAAAATTTTATTTTCCATGTAAGATTAATTATTTACTATCTGTAAAATACATAAATGTATGGCAAAATTCACGTGTATACGGAAGATGACCTGATTTTTCTTTATTGTAAGTACTATTTTTATCAATATATATAATTAAATTGTATTTGTAACTGGTCTGTAACATATGAGATATCTAAGAAAAATCATTATACGGGGTCTTTATAAGACTCATAGAAGCCAAAAAAAATTTTTGTTAAGATTTTTTTTTGTCTTTCTTTGTCCGTATGTTTGTACGTGCATCACGCAAAAACTATTGGACCAAATTTGATGCGGTTTTCACTGTTCTTTTATAGAAGGTCTAACTTAAAATCTTGATACACGGCCTAGAACCGGAGAAATTAATAATAGTTACGCACGGACGAAGTTCGCAGGCACAAGCTAGTATTAAATACAATACAAATATATTTATTGACACACAAAAGGTACATACATTTGAAGGATAACATGACGAAGATATGGAAAGATTAAAACTAAGGATTAACATTGGCCCCACACTAGGCAAAAATGCCTGTCCTGTAGCAGCCCGAAAAACTTAGTATTAAATAGTTAGTAGTAAAAAAGTATTAAATAGTTTTATAACAACTACGTCATGAATTTAGTTGCTGTATCTCGCGGCTTCGCTCGCGTGGATATTTCGGGATTCTGGATAGCCTATAACTTCCTCATTAATTTGGCTATCATCTTTTTGATTTTCTTGATTTTAAAGAAATGTTGATTTGATTTCGATCTTTTCTTAGGGACCGACTCAGAAATCTAAAAAAAATCAGCTGTATTGTAAAATGTATGGAAAAACTGAGCAAAAGGTTGCGATGATGATTCATAAGTACTTTCACCCCTATGAGGGATTTTCCGAGACCCAAATAAAAAAAAAATAGTTCCAGATGAATTCATAGGTGGCGCTTAGTAAAAGGCGAGACCATTCAAAAAGCAAAAATGCACGGGATTGGCATTAAAAAAAAAAACCTAATAAAAAACATCTAAAAAGTATCAATATTGTGATTTGTACAAGGGTGATTATTTGAAGATGCGCATTTTGGCCTAATAAAAGAGATCGTAAAAATTTTGCTCATAGAACGTTCTTTATATGTTAAAGGCGTTCTTTGATTCTATCCATACAATATTCTTCGGGAGGGCCACTAAAAACTCTTTTAGTTTTTCAGTTTTCAGCTATTATTTTTTTATGCAAACGGTAATGATGAATTTAAACAAATGGTAATTATGTTCAAAAATGGTAAAGAGAAAAATATGAAATGGTAAGTAGATTTCAGGAAAAAACAAAAGAAAATAATTGAAAATCAGGTTTATTGATATGCAGAATGAACAGTGTGGGTGACAGGACTTGGGGGACGCCAGCTTTCACAGGTTTGGATTCAGAGCATGATCCGTCTATAGCGACCTTTATGCTACGTTCCCGGAGAAAGCTGTCCAGCCTTGCGCAAAATCACTCGGGAAACCCGTACGAAGGTAATTCGCCACGTTCAAACTAAAGCCACAGCCTCGCCTTTACACTCAATTGCCTCAGCCCAACGATGTGTTAGATAAACAAGAAGATAACCAGCTGAGCGGCTGCGACGGAATCCATATTGGCGATCACTTAGCAGCTGGTGATCCTCAAGATACCCTAGAAGCTGCTGATTAATAATGGTTGCCATTATTTCGCATAGTATGGAGGTTATGGCAAAAGGCCTGTAGTTCGACGGATCTGAGCGATCTCCTTTTTTAGGGATCTGGTGCATAAGGGCCGATCTTCAAGATTTCGGAAGTAGGAGTAGGAGAGCCAAAACAACCGCGTCAAAACCAATACCAGCTCAGGGGCTCATGTTTTTAGCACGACAGCTGGGGATGCCATCAGGCCCGCACGACTTGTTGATGTTCAGGGAACGGAGTACTTTGCGCACAGTACTTTGCACGAAGCGGACGTCAGGCATAGAAGCACTACACTTTGGGATTAATGGAGGGGTGTTTCCCTGGTCATCAAGGGTTGAGTTCGCCGCGAAAAGAGAGGTCAGTAGGTCGGTTTTGTCTTTCGGGGAGTAGGAAAAAGAGTCGTAACCCTGCGTAGAGGTGGGAGCGATGGCCGACAGAAGTTACCCTGGACAGTTTCAGCGAGAGACCAAAACGCATGACTTCCAAAGGGATGACGGGATAGGCTCTCGCCAACTCTGCCGATGAACAAGGCCTTACAGCAGCCATTTGGCTTTTGTAGGACCTGGAGGCAGAGTTATATTTTTTCATTCGTATTTGGATCAGCGGTAGCCCGCTCTGCAGCCCAGGCTTGGTAAGAGTCCTGTTTCTGGCTAGATGCCGAACGCCAAGGCCCCCCAAACCAGAATGAATGAATGAATGTTTATTTGCAGTAAAAGTGTTACAAGAAAATACAGTTGTTAAATAATATGTGTTAACCTATCTATGCATGCAAAATCTTTAAATAAATATCTAATATAGTAATTATAATGATGAATTAATAACAAATAGAGACCCATAGCTTGGACCCTCCACCGATAGGCACTGCAGAATTTGAAATGGATAATTCCATCCCCTGCAGTATCACATCGGCGACAGCGTCAGCATAGGCGCTGGGATCAGCGAAAAACAAACCATCCTAATCTGCCGATCTGTTGTGCCATATGCAGCGAGAACCAGTAACTGGTAAGTGTGACATGCGTAATAGGCACGATACTCCTTTCCAGTAGTGCTCAGGATGCGAGGTTAGTAGGAGGTCCAACAAGGATGGGAACTGGTCGTTCACGTCTGGGCATGGGCGTGGAAACAAGCTGCGTTAAGTTGTAGGCCAAAGCGAAGTAGCGTACAGATCTTTCCGCGTGGTCGGTTCTATTTGATCCAAGCCAGTCGATGTGGTGGGCGTTGAAATCATCCAGAACCACAATTTCGGCGGAAGGGACCTGTGCGAGAAGGGTGTCAGCTACAGTCTGAATGTGCTCGATCAGCCGGTCGGTCTCGAGGTCCCCGCTGTGGGATCTGTACAGGCATGCATAAAAAAGAATGCGGTCAACGCATTCTACTCGCAGCCAGATGATAGACAGATCCCTACCATCAAGATTCACTAGGCAATGACAGCAAATACCCTCACCAACGTACACGCACACTCCGGCTTAGTGCACAAAGTTGTGTTCCAGATTATAACCCGGGTTTAACAGATACAAAGTGTCAGCTAGGAAGGATATTTTCGTCTCAGAGAAAAAGAGCAGGTCAGACCGTGCCGTCTCGAGGTGATGGTGGACGACGTTATGATTGGAATGGAGTCCCCTAATTTTATTTTATTTATAATTTCAAAAGCATTCATCACAAGATACAATTTTAAATAAGAGTTTCCGCGCCTGTATCTTTACGTGAGTGATTTGAAGTTTATAGGTCCAAGACTTTAGAAATTACAAGGGGGGTACCGTGTAAACGACTTTGGCGGGCTATATCTCGCAAATGGTAAAGCTAATAAAAAAGTGTTGTACAAAAACCCTACCTTATTTTCATAGTTCTTTTCAACGATACCCCACACAAGGGGGTGCACTCAAAAAAATAATTCACCCCCCTTTACATGTATGGGGAGGTACCCTTAAAATGGGGTAATTTTAATTTTTTGTATTTTTAAAAATGAGATCTATATGTGAAGTATCCTCGATCCAAGTTGAGACAGACTAGGACGGACAGACTGAACGATCTTATAAGGGTTCCTTGTCGGACTACGGAACCCTAAAAAGCGCACAATATAGGTACTGCCATTATTACAACTCTGCTTTCAATAAAACTCCATCTGTTGAGATTTTTTATACTGATTTTTTCTTTATTAGCTTTCAGAAAAATCGCTCATTGTACTAGGTTGTTAGTGTATAGAAAGAAAAAAAATCAAAGAATAAGAATCTCTTTTTTCGGATAACTAAATATAAAAAAACCTTTGTACGAAATAATAAAGAAGAAAACAATTTGACTGATTCTATTGACAACGACTTTTCTGAACCACAAAATTTTATTTTCCATGTAAGATTAATTATTTACTATCTGTAAAATACATAAATGTATGGCAAAATTCACGTGTATACGGAAGATGACCTGATTTTTCTTTATTGTAAGTACTATTTTTATCAATATATATAATTAAATTGTATTTGTAACTGGTCTGTAACATATGAGATATCTAAGAAAAATCATTATACGGGGTCTTTATAAGACTCATAGAAGCCAAAAAAAATTTTTGTTAAGATTTTTTTTTGTCTTTCTTTGTCCGTATGTTTGTACGTGCATCACGCAAAAACTATTGGACCAAATTTGATGCGGTTTTCACTGTTCTTTTATAGAAGGTCTAACTTAAAATCTTGATACACGGCCTAAAACCGGAGAAATTAATAATAGTTACGCACGGACGAAGTTCGCTGGCACAAGCTAGTATTAAATACAATACAAATATATTTATTGACACACAAAAGGTACATACATTTGAAGGATAACATGACGAAGATATGGAAAGATTAAAACTAAGGATTTACATTGGCCCCATTGGCAAAAATGCCTGTCCTGTAGCAGCCCGAAAAACTTAGTATTAAATAGTTAGTAGTAAAAAAGTATTAAATAGTTTTATAACAACTACGTCATGAATTTAGTTGCTGTATCTCGCGGCTTCGCTCGCGTGGATATTTCGGGATTCTGGATAGCCTATAACTTCCTCATTAATTTGGCTATCATACAAAGAAATAACTTTTCAAATCTGACTAGTAGTTTTAGAGAAGCGCGTTCAAAGAAACTCATTTGTACTCATTTACTTAGTAATAAAACAACCTATAAATGTTTACACGGGTTGGCTTTACAATAGAGCCCCAGAATCTAAAATTAATAAGTCGGCAGGTTGTGATTAGGTAGGAATAGCTAGGTTAGCGAGAAAAGCACATGGTTATGACACAAAACTATCGATAGTATTGACATTTACATTTCCACAAACAATCGATACTATTGCACTATCGATAGCTTGTAAAAATTCAATAGTATTGTAATTCAATACTATCGATAGTTTTAGGTATCATCAATAGTATTGAAAACTATTGGCTATCGATACTATCGATAGTATTGCCACGTGTCAATACTATCGATAGGCCTATCGATAGTATGACTATTTTTCAAGGTCAACTATCGATAGTCCTGCAACGCTAGCCCAGTACCTAGTGCATAGGCACACTGCACATACTGCTACCTACAGTACGACATAAAATAATAACAAGCCAAAGCACGACTGTCAACTCACATATCTATGTCACTAGGAGGAATGCAAGAAATCTAAAAATACCTCTCACATCAAAATCTGTTAAGCCGTTCAGGACTTATGGTGGAATAAAAAATCATACATACACGAAACCTAAAACATAACACTCCTGTTTTTTAAAAATTAAATAGGGACGCTGCGTTCACGTCGCTGGCAACACTGGGTATTTATCAACTAATCACGAATTCATGACCGTTCCTTTTGGTATTGCAATGTGGTTAATCCTTAATCCGTTTTCAACTCTTTTATGTCGTACTGTACACTCAGATGCAGATAAACTTGACCCCCGTATCTCACCGAATCCTAAGATATCGTACTCTCACAAGGCACCAAACACACGAGCAGCATTTTGCTGTCGACCACCCAACTGCTTGCTGCCGACGCAGCAAACTGCTTGCTGCCGACGCAGCAAACTGCATGCTGCCGTCGCAGCAAACTGCATGCTGCCGACGCAGCAAACTGACAGCAAACTACATGCTGCCGACGCAGCAAACTGCATGCTGCCGACGCAGCAAACTGCATGCTGCCAACGCAGCAAACTGCAGCAGTCGACTCACAGCGGCAGCTTCAACTTCACGTCGCGCGCAGTTTCATCAGTCGACTGCAAATAGCTTGCTGCGGCTAGCTGTCACCATTGTTCGACGCTAACGCCGACGTGAAGTTGGAGCTGCCGGTTTTAGTCGACTGCTGAAGTTTGCTCCTCATTGTGGTGGATTTAGAATGACGTCACATACCATATCATGCATTGTCATCCAAACTAAACATGTGTACAAAATTTCTATCTAGGTACTTACGATATCTAGGTACTTCAAAATTGAGTTATAAGATTCCACCCGCCGAACGAACATACTTACATACATGGCAAGTTAAATAATAATTAATAATAACATAAAAAATAATCTATTCTAAAGCAACGCTTGCAAATACCACTTGGAAATTCGGAGAATCTGCGTTGAAATTAGATGAATGGAGTGCGAAATAAATTGTGAACAATAGAGTACATTATAAACCTCTCCTTCAATACGCCCCACGGCTTTGCTCGCCTAGGAATTTTGGAATCCTAGATAGCCTTCATTCTGAATTTTCCAGTAATTTTTTACATAGATATCTTTTTTCAATACCGTTCCAAAGATTAGCGCGTTCCAACAAACAAATAACAAAATATTTTATTTGAGGTGAAAATCTTAAAAGATTTAGCAACTATTTTTTTTTGCTTGTTATATTCGCATTTTTCTATAAAGTCAACGCAAGTAACATGTAAAATTTGGTATAAAATCGTATTACTACTACTACGTATACTAGGTAAACGTATTTCGTATTTATTTCGGTATAAAGGATCGTTATATTTCACAAGTTAACTGAGTCACGTTGAATTTCAGTATTTTCTTAAGATTCTACTTTATAAACTACTTTCACAGAAATAAGCAACGCAATGATTGACAAAACAAAAAACAAACACTACACAACAACAAAAACTATTTATGATTTAGTGGAAAAAAACATCCAACCATTATATCATATACACATAAATATAACTATCACTGAAACCAATTATAAATTAAAAAACTGATAATATTCGATTCATAGCTAAATAAATTTTTATAGATCCAGTATTCAAATATAATAATAATGACCCATTACAATCGAGTGTTGTCCTCGACACAATCAATAGTGAAAAAGATGAATAGAAGAATATTTCTGCTTACAGAAGACCGGTCATGACTGTATTATACAACAAATAGAAAATGAGGATCGAACGAAGCGAACCGAAGAAGACTAAGCATACAAAAGTGTTGTTCAAGAAGTCAGACCTCACAATCGGCCGTTCGAGCGTTTACTCTGACGCTTCCCAGCGCTACTTTAAAAACACCATCAGTCGAATAAAAAAAGATTTTAAAAATCATGACTATTACAGTCACCAAGGTAAACTGAAAAGAGACCTTAGCCTAGAAAACGATAATTGCATCCTTCGGAGATATTTCAAATTGAAATTAACTAGTCGAACTTCTTCAGCAAAGTCTAAGAACTCTAATTACAATGGAACGGAAACAATTGAAGAATATGAAGAATCAAGTGGTAGTGGCGATAACAAGAAAAGCACTGAAGAAGATAATTCAAATTCTTTCAATTCTGATGTCACAGTCCTGATGGAAAACCTAAGGAACCTTCTAAACGTCTGGGTCGAAGAAAATTTAACGGATGACAGCGGTGCCAAACAAAAGTTCAATAATGTACTTGATTCTATACTCAATAAACTGAATATTGAAGAAACTAAAGATTCTTCATGTACAACTTACGTTTTGGAAAAAGGTAGCAAAAGTATAGAAATCCACTATAGAAATCCCAGTACTACGAATTCGGGTATTTGCAAGGTTTGCAAAAAGAGACGAAAACCAGTATCATCGACTAAATTAAAGAAATTCCCCAAAAGAAAATCATGCCATAGTTCAAGAAATTATCCATATCGAGGTATATCTTCATTAAGTGTTCCAAAGTATTTTGGTGAGAATAAAATGAGGACAATTTATGCAAAAGATCAAAAAACAAAAAGTTTTAAAATAGATACAGCAGTCACTGAACAGCTATCAGCCACCACAGGGAATGAAACATTAGTTAGTATGAATTCTAACATATTGCCTGAAACTTATTATGTCACACAAAGTAACGTTCACGTGCTTAAACTTTTTCCCAAAATATTTTATAAATGTTCAACAATAGAGACAAAACTCAATGCAAACTCTAGTAGAATTAAAAATAAAGATATGGCCAATTTTGATACCTTGCCCAGTATAGTCAGAACCATGTACGTCAACGACTCAGTAAATATGGCAAGCACTGATGCTGATTTCATAGAAGAAAATAAAAAAGTCTATACAATGACCGACATAGACTGTAAAACAACAATACAGAGTAAATCAGCTTTTACTGTGATATCTAAACAAAACGTCATAAATAAAAACGCTGCCATATTATGTGATAAGGTTAACGGAATTGTTATGCAGAAGTCACAAGTAACCACAGACAACAACATAGAAAGTGACGTTCCTACTACTGCTACAATTTTAAATAACCAAAACTCGAGTTTGAAATCCACAAAACGTGAATATTGTGTTAGCAATACAAAACGTTGTTTAAAATCAAAGGTACGTAGAAAGACAATCAAACATAGCTTACATAAAAATAAATTTGCCCGAAAAAGATCGAATAAAAAGCCACGAAATATATATTACAGTCGACTTTCACGGCTACATATTATTAAAAATAAATCGAAAAACCATTCTGCCAAAGATTTTATAGGACATATAAATAAAGTTATCAAATATTTTTTTGAGAACAGTGATAGCAAGAATATAAAGTTTGATATAAACATTAATCTTAGCCCAATAATCGATCAGGATATGAAAGAAAATAATGAAAAATGCGATGAAGATGCGAATGGAAACATTGTGAATAAAGATAAATTGCATACTTTAAACACGTTATCAAATAAACAACAACAGGATGAAATCATTTCTCCGCCATCTGTATTCGTATATACAGGTAATACTTCTTCAAGCTATCCTGAAATTATTCCTTTACTTGATGGAGCTGCGAGCCGTGCTAAATATATATTGGAGAGCAAAAATTCTACTGCAGAAGATTCAGATTTATCGCTAAATAATAATGAAATGGAAAATAATAACGTAACTTGTAAAGATATCATTGAAATTAAGGCTATGGTAAAAGACATATCAAAGAGAACTGAAAAGCTAGTTTGTGAACATTTTAAAAGAAAAATAGAATCTTCTAAAATACAAGCAGCGACAAATGACACAAACATCGAAGACCGTTTACCAGTAACGCCTTACCCTCGTCCCGCAAATATTGAATTTAAAACACCAACTTTCGCAAGTCATACACAAACAGATAATTTAAAAATGATATATATTGATCCAAAAGTTTCAAATATATCAAAAAAACCGAGTTATGCAAAAGTTCTGGATGAATTTATTATTAACAACATGTGGACTACAAATGTTGAAGCACAATCACAAACCATAAATAATCACTCAATTCAGACCAGCTTAGGTAACGAACTATCAGCCGTGCCAAGTCATACAAAAAATAATAATCCAAAAAATTCTGCAAAGATATCTTTTACGCCGTGCTTACTTGATACTGAAAAAATGTTTACTGTTGAAACTCGATCTACAGGAATCCAAGTTTCAACAGCACTCTCTAAAATGCCGGTCTCGGGTGCTTCTGGACTTAAAGTAACAAGAGAAACAAAGACGGATACACCAATGAAGAGTTTAAAAAAAACTGTTTCATTTGATATTATAGAGAGCGAGTCTTTAGTTAAGGTAACTGATATGACTGTTGCTGAACAAATTAATGTTCAAAGTGAAGAGAAATCACCAACACCGACATCAAAAACAAAATCGCTTGTAAATGTACCATTTAAAAATCAAAAGCAACATACAATAACATTTTATTGTGAAAAATGTTCAAACAAATGTGAATTCCTTTGTAATAACAAGAAAGTGGAAGATTCAGCTAGAAGTTCGTCTAAAACGGCTTTAAAAAATTCTGTCTTTTGTTGTGACAACACAACACTTGAAAATAATACCGTTTCTTGTGAAAAAGATGTTGAAAAATCAAAGTCGAATAGTACAAAATGCAAACCAAGCTGGCAAAGAATTATTTTTTATTTTACAGTGGTGTTTATAACAGCAACCGGTGTTACTTGTGCGATATATTTTTATATATTAAATAGTAACATGATGCTCAAAACTAGAACCAATTTTGATAAAACCCAAGTTTCAGAAAATCCAGTAACACGTAGATACCCCTTCGGTCATCGAAAATATTCGAAAATGCCTGCGATTCGATGGTTTTCTTCGGAATTAGGCTTTTGACTTGTATTGTTCTTGTATTGTTTTTTATTTATATTATCTTCATTGGAATATTAAATTTTATGACATTTTTATTGGTCTTTATTCTTCATTTTATTTGAAAAGTCATATTTATTATCCATACGAGTTTTCATATATATTTTTGTCCTCTACTTCTACTCTATGATCAAATCATTACTTATGCTAACGGTTATCGAAGTTTGTACGGCCTAAAATATATCTTGTAACTGGTTACTAAATTCAGCCGAAAGGGATTTTTAAGCTTTCATATTTTATAACGTAAGTTCGGCGATTCATTTTCGATCATATCAGAATCGTTCTGAAACGCCAGTCCGCTTCCCTCTTAGACTATGTCCTGTCACTCACACTGTTCATTCTGCATATCTATGTCACATGTTGCAAATATGCAACATGCATTGTAATGCAAATTACAGTACTGGCTATGTCTTATATCACATTAAGGACGTTATTATTTCTCTTGTGATGCTACTGATGAATGTTGGAGCGTAATTGTGTTGGACATTAGTTTTACTCTTGAGCGAGTCTTAGAATGGAGCAGACTAATCCTAGTCCAATTCAACCCCAACAAGAACCTTTTTGCGACGGAACCACATTTGAAGGCACTCCCGTAAATGCAAAGCCAAGTAATGGAATTTTGGGGGTCGATAACCCGACAAATTCAATTATCTGACTTAAATAATATTTACTTGATTTAGTCTCACACAAAATTATTGACACAATTTCTACTACTTTATTGTGCGTGCGTGTTGCGATGTATCAGTGAAAAAGATGAATAGAAGATTATTTCTGCTTACAGAAGACTGGGCATGACTGTTTGAAACAAAAGGCTAGAAAATGAGGATAGAACGAAGCGAAGTGAAGAAAAATAAACACACGAAAGTACTGTTCAAGAAGTCAAACCCAACAATCGGCCGACCAAATATTTTCTCAGACACATCTCAGCGGTATACAAAAAATATCATCAATCAAATAAAAGAAGATATTAATCATAACGTTTATATCAACGAGAGAGAAAATGTGAAAAAAGACCTTAGTGTTGAAAGCCATAACTATATACTTCGGAGATTTTGCAAATGTAAATTAAATGACCAAGGCGATTTTTCAGCAAGACCAGTGTTTGGAAATGTGTCATTTCAGAATTCTATAAACTGCGAAAATAATAAAACAGGTCATGAAAACAACAAAACAAATTCGTCGCATATAAACAATACTGATCCCACAATTATTCTGGTAGAAAACCTCAGACACCTTTTGAAAAATTGGATCGAAGTGGATTTGGCAAGAGACAACATTATTAACCATAAGTTTGACAGAATACTTGATTGTATTCAAAACAATTCATATACGAAAGATAACAAAGATTCTTCATGTACAAGTTCCAAAGATAACAAAGATTCTTCATGTACAAGTTCCGCTTCTGAAAATGATAGTAGTGGTTTAAAGATAAAACTAGGAGAAACCAATACTGCCTTTTCAGGTTCATGTCAAATTTGTAAAAAGAAAAGGAAACATGCATCGTCGACAAGGGTGAAAAAGTTGCCCAAAATGCGTTCTTGTTACATTTCAAGAAAACCGCGTAAGTTAATTAGACCTGTATCTACATTGTGTGTTCCACGAAACATTTGTGGAGGTAAGGATCCTCAAGACACAACAATTCAAGAAAATCACAAAATAAAGATATTGAAAACTAGTAGAAAAGTAATCACTTCGGAAACATCGGATATGAACAAAAAATTAATGCCGATTCATACAAAAGCCCCTTCCACTTCAAATTGCTATTCTGTGACTGGAGGTAACCACTTCATGCAAACTAATGTTCATATGCTTAGAATAGAACCAAAATTGTTTAATAAAGGTCCATCTGACTCTCAAAGGAATGAGGACTCTTTTAGTAAAAATTGTATAAATAAGTGTTATTCTGATAGACATGGTAGATCATTTTATATTGACCACGTTTCAAAAATTACAAGCACAGATTCAAATACTATAACAGTTGAAAGAAAAACAAAGAAGACTTTACTGGGACCGATTCTACGCAAGATCAAAATAAATTTATGCTGACAGCACGGAGCATTAGTACTATACTTGAAAATAAATCATGCACAAATGCGCCGATATCGAATAATAAACTTGCAAGCATACACAAATTACCCACAGATCAATCATTATTAAGCTTTAAAAGTAATAATGTCACCACTACTGCTAGTATTTTACAAAATAACGAGTCAGTTCTTCAAACTACCACAAATATTAAAAAACATATTGTCACAAAATGTCGTACCAAACGAACGAAATATGGCCACATAAAACACAAAAGACGCATTTGTGATAATGATAACAGTTCGAAAAAGCCCCATGACACAGAAATAGGTCACGTGAAAAAAACAATAAAATACTTTTTTGAGTCCAGTGGAAATAAAAATATTAAATTTTATTTAAACCTCAATATACATCCGTTTATTAATAAAACTATTAAAGAGAATGCTAGCGATAGAAGTTCGATAAACAATGAACATAATGACAAATCTATAAACACTATATCGAATGACGTCGATAAATATTCTAAACAATTACCGACGTCGTTGTTCCCAAATACCAGCAATACATCTGAATGCTACAAGGAAAGTATTCTAAACCTACCTAACCGAGCTCTGAGTCGCACCAACTACATTCTCGATTCCGATAACTCTATCAAACGAAATTTTACCGACTTAGATAACAGAAACTTAACAACTCAAGAGATTTTAGAGCTTAAAACAATTATTCAAAATATATCTTACATAACTGGGAAACTACTGAATCAGCATACGAGGAGTAAACAAAGACATTTTGAAAAAAGTGGAAGTGCTACAAAGCCTGAATATAAATTATCCATGAATAACTCACCTCAAATAAAACTTGAACCTAAGTCAACAGCCGAGGCAAATAAGAAAAAAATAGAAGATTTACATATTATTCATACTTTCAACCTGACAAAACATTACTCGGATGTATTCGCTACGCCTAATAGAAGACAAATAAAAATTGAAAGTGATATAGAAAAACCCATTGAATTACTAGCCACATCTAGTAAAATACACATAAGTGATGAAATTAGGATACCAACTAATCCCAGTTATAAAAAAGTAAATTATTTACAATTAATTCCCAAACAAAATCAAATGAAAGAGAAATCTGAGGTCGTCTTCAGTCTGATAGTCGGTTCAAACTTTAGAGAAATACAGAATTATTCTAAAATTGAAGATACATATAAAATCAAGAACATTTTAAGTCATTCCAAAGTTGAAATTGGAAATTCAGTCTCACCAAGATCGACAAACTACAATACTTGTAGAAAAGTTGAAGCGGAGACTTCAACTATGCCCGTTATAGTAATTGATGTAAAAGAACTGGGAGTCCCAATCCCAACCCAATGTAAAGAAGTTCAACTCTCAATGATTAATGCTAAAGTATCAGTTTCAGGACATTCAGGTATAAAAGTTGTAAATGAGCATAAAAAAACAGATACATCTAATAATATCTTCAACAAAAGTGTTTCGTATAAAATTATAGAGGACGAGACAGTAATAAGAGTTACAGATATGACACTAGGTATATCAAAAGAGATTGGTGACGAAAATTCGGAAACGAATTTACCTGCTCCGGATCTGAAAAAAACAACATTTCATTGTGACAATTATAAAACATGTGAATATATCAATGAAAATGATAAATCTAACAAATATAAAAATAAAAATGATAAATCTGACGAAAATAAACAGAATGATTCTGGTATGAATGAATTAAGACATGTAATTCCAACTCGCATTGGGGATGAAAAAGAAAAAAATAAAATTGATCAAATAATTGCGCCAAGGGACCAGAAGATAGTAATGTATCTAAAAGTTGATGATGACACTATCGCTAGGGGGTTTGTTTGTGATAAGGGTTATGATATAGAGTTCACTAAAGGGTGTTGTAAATGTTACTGCACGTGTTGTGGTAAGAAGCGTACAAAGTGTATTTTTTTTTTATTATTTCTTTGCATTTTAGGCGGAGCTGGCGCAGCACTGAAATTAACAAATACGATATAAACAAAGAATTATCTAGTCAAGTCTATTACAAAGGACCATCATAAGCGGCATCGTTGCTTACCTACCTACCCACAAAAATGAAATGTAGACCAATAAAATTGACATATATATCTTGGTGAGATGATAATTGAGATTTTCATGGTATTCTTATGTTTATACAAATATTTTGTATACTGATAATTTATATCGACCAGTCAGTAAGTCCAAAATACTTACTCATTTATCTATTCAATATACAGCATATACGTATTTTGGATTCAATGCTTGTTTTAATTATTTAATTTTTTTTCCCAAAATATAATCCCATTTATTTATTAAAAAATAAGGAATTTAATGAAATAGAAGATACTTTAAGAACACTGGCTTCAGATCCATTTGTGTTAGTGGGTAGGGGAGGAACGGCTCCCATATATTTTTCACTTGGTCTTTCAAAAAAATAAAATAAAATATGTGTGTGTGCGTAACATTTAATATTTTTACGAATATAAATGAACTCTGAATTGATGAATTTAGTGTTTGTCTTTCTGTTTGTTTATTGTTGTATAGCTATTAGACCTGGGCAACATATACGATATAGTTTATTTTGGAACACCTGATGTAGAACATTAACCTGATATAGACCAGCTAATCTAACCCCCTTTAAATTAATAAAGATTAAAAAAACTAACAAATATGGATATGGTACGTAAGCCAAGGTCGATCAATCTGATGAGTATTTTCTATTGACGTATAAAAAGCGAAAATCTGGAATATCTGAAGAAGAACTCCAAGAGACCAGCTACGTTTTAACATACTAGCGGCCCATCCCGGCTTCGCCCGGGTAGGCATTTATTTTTAAAAGATTTGAGGACAAACATATATATAGAGTAAAATGTACTTTATGCAATGCAGGACTCCAGCAGCCAGCCCTCCGGCGGCGGCGCCTTCAGAGCGTCTTCATAGCAAAGAGCAAAAGCGAAAATAGTCTTGGCTCTTCACCTAATCCAAACCGACAATCCTGTTTTGTTTTCCCACTTCCAAAATTATCGTATAACGTAGCTTCCCTTGGAGTAGGCGTGGCCACAGGGGGGACTCGTGGCCTGATGTGTAGATCCAGTAGAGCAATAATACGCTGTGCTACCCTCGCCGGTGACGTCGCGTCGTCATCTCTCGGAATCAACGGCGCGGCATAACCGCGACAGCAAATGTAAGGCCTAGAGTCCCTACCCTAAGGAACCTTAGTGAACTGGATAAAAACACCCGACCTGACGAGACTTTGTACACCACACTAAACACACAGTAAATTCTAAACAACAATGTCTAATCCACAATGATATACTTGTATATATAACCAAGGACGTTAGGTAATGATTTAGTGACACTAAACATAACACGAATTCAGAAAAGGATGTTCTACTTAAAGATGCGGCTACATTATAGTTTTTATATTCAGAACAAGTTACTAGAAAAATATTAAATAAATAATAGCATACCTTTAACCGGACTAATTCAAATAACTCATATATTTTCTTGAATGTAAAACAAAATTATTTACATAATTTCCACTGTTTAATTGTGCATGATGCGATGTATCAGTGAAAAAGATGAATAGAAGAATATTTCTGCTTACAGAAGACTGGGCTTGACTGTTTGAAACAAAAGACTACAAAATGAGGAAAAAACGAAACGAAGTGAAGAAAACTAAACACACGAAAGTACTGTTCGAGAAGTCAAACCCAACAGTCGGCAGATCCAACATTTTCTCGGTTGCATCTCAGCTGCATACAAAAAATATTATCTATCAAATAAAAAAAGATATAAATCATAATGTTTTCATTACCGAGAAAGAAAATATGAAAAGAGACTTTAGTATTGAAACTGATCACTGTATTCTTCGGAGATATTACATATGTAAATTAAATGACCAAGGAGATTCTTCAACAAAACCAAAGTTATTAAATGTTTCATTTCAGAATTCTAGAGACTCCAATAACGAAATTGATCATGAAAACGACAAAAAAAAATCGTCACATATAAACAAAACTGATCCAACAATAATTCTTATGGAAAACCTTAGAAGCCTTCTGAAAAATTGGAATGAAAGTAATTTTGCAAGTGACAATAATATTAACAAAAAGTTTGAAAGATTACATAATTTTATTCAAAATAAATTACATACGAAAGATGACAAAGACTCTTTATGCACAAGTTCCACTTTTGAAAGAGATAGTAGTAGCTTAGATATAACTCTTGGAAAAACTAATACTGACTGTTCAGGTTCATGTCAAATTTGTCAAAAGAAATGGAAACGTGCATCGTCGACAAGGGTGAAAAAGTTGCCTAAAATGCGTTCTTGCTACATTTCCAGAAAACCGCGTAAGGTTATTAGACTCGCATCTACATTGAGTGTTCCACGAAACATTTGTGGAGGAAAGGCTTCTACGATTAATGAAATTGATAAAATAAACAATTTGAAAACGAATACAATGGTTATCACCCCGGATACATCGGATATAAAGCCAAATTTAATGTCGTTTGATACAAAACCTCCTTCCACTTCAAATTCCTATTCATTGATTGGAGGTAATCGCGTCATGAAAACTAATATTCATACGCATAGTATAGAATCAAAATTGTTTTATAAAGGTCCATCTGACTCTAAAAAGGATGACGACTCTACTAGAAAAAGTAGTATTTTTAAGTTTTATTCTAATAAACCTACAAAAATTACAAGCACAGACACAAATAATATAAGAGTTGAAATGAAAAACAAAGAAGTCTTTACGGGGACCGATTCCATGTGTGATCAAAATATATTTATGCTGACGACAGGGAGCATCAAGACTGTACTCGAAAATAAATCATGCACAAACGTGCAGATATCAAATACCAAGCTTGCAAGCTTGCACAAATCACCTACAGAACAACCATTATTACGCTTTAAAAGTAATAGTCTCGCCACTGCAAGTATTTTACAAAATAACGAGTCAGTTCTTCAAAAAAATGTCACTACTACAAATTTAAAGAAAAATAAAGTTACAAAATTTTATACCAAACGAATGAAATGTGCCCACATAAAACACAAACGACCCGTTTGCGATAACAGTTTGAAAAAGCCTCATGATACAGAAATTATAGGACATGTCAAAAAAACAATGAAATATTTTTTTGAGTCCAGTGGGAATAAAAATATTAAATTTTATGTAAACTTCAATGTACATCCTTTTATTAATAATACTATTAAAGAGAATAGAATTAGCGGTAAAAGTTTGATAAGCAATAATATAAACAATAATAAACATAATGACAAATTTATGAACACTATATCGAATGACGTCACTAAATATTCTAAACAATTACCGACGTCATTGTTCTCGAATACCAGAAATACATCTGAATGCTACAAGGCAAGTATCCAAAACCTACATGACCGGACTCCCGGTCGCACCAACTACTTTTCTGAATCTGAGAATTCGGTCAAACAAAATTTTACTGACTTAGATAACAGAAACTTAACAACTCAAGAGATTTTAGAGCTACAGACAATTGTTAAAAATATATCTTACATAACTGAGAAGCTACTAAATCAGGATACGAGAAGAAAAAAAAGATTTAGAGAAAACAGTGGAAGTTGTACAAAGCACGAAGACAAATTAACCATGAATAACCCACCTCAAATAAAATTAGAACCTAAGTCAACAGTCGAGGCAAATAAGAAAAAAATAAATGATTTACATATTATTCCTACTTTAAACCTAACAAAAGATATATCTGATGATGATATATCTATTACAAAACATGTAAAAATTGAAACTGATATAGATAGACCTATTGAATTACAAGCCTCGTCTAGTACAAAACACATAAATGATGAAATTAAGATACTAACTTATCCCAGTTATAATAACGTAAATGATTTACAATTAATGCCTAAACTAAATTTGACAGAGAAATCTGAGGTGATAGTGGATTCAAACTTTAGAGAATTACAAAAAGATTCTAAAATTAAAGACACATTTAAAATTAAGAGCATTCCAAGTCATTCCATAGTTGAAAGTAAAAATTCTGTCTCACCGAAATCGACAAACTACAATACTTATAGAAAAATTGAAGCAGAGACTTTAACTATGCCTGTTATAGTCATTGATATAAAACATTTAGGAGTCCCAATTCCAACACAAACAAGAACAAAATATATCTCTGATGTACTAGTTACGCCTGATACAAGACATTTAGAAATTGAAACTGATATGAAAAACACTACTAAATTACAAGCCACGCCTACTTCAAAACGCAAAAATATTGAAATTAATACCAGTCATAAACACAACAATCAAAATGAGAATAAAATAAAAGATTTACATGCTATTCCTACTTTAAACCTAACAAAAGATATATCTGATGTACTCACTTCCCTTAATACAAAACAGATAAAAATTGAAACTGATATAGAAAAACCTATTGAATCACAAGACGTGGCTAGTGCAAAACACATAAATAATCAAATTAAGATACAAACTAATCCCAGTTTTAAAAAAGTAAATGATTTACAATCAATGCCTAAACTAGATCAAGTGAAAGAGAAATTTACGATGATAGTCAGTTCAAGCTTAAGTGAAGTACAAGTTGATTCAAAAATTGAAGATACATTTAATATTAAGTACATTCCAATTCATTCCAAAATCGAAAGTATAAATTCCGTCTCACCGAGGTCGACAAACTACAAAACTCATAGAGAAATTGATGTTGAGAATTCAACTACTCCTATTACAGTCTTTGATATAAAACAATTAGGAGTCCCAATCCCTACTCAATCTAAAGGAATTCAAATCTCAATGATAAATGCCAAAGTATCAGTTTCAGGATATTCAGGTATAAAAGTTGTGAAGGAGCCTAAAAAACAGATGTAATTAACAATATTTTCAAAAAAAGCGTTTCATATGAACTTATAGAGGACGAGACAGTAATTAGAGTTACAGATACGAGAATTGGTATATCAAAAGAAATCGGCGAAGAAAATTCGGAAAAAGTAAAATTAAACTCTCTTTCGAATGTACTCGTACCTGCTCCAGATATGAATGAAACAACATTTCATTATGACAGCTCTAAAACGTGTGAATATATAAATGAAAATGATAAATCTAACAAATATAAAAATGAAAATAACAGATCTGACAAAACTGAAAACATTAAAGGTGACAAAAATGAATTGAAAAAAGTAATTCCATCCAATTCCAAAGATCAAACAGGAAATAATATAAATGAACAAAAGTTTTTGAATACACCATATTTGACCGATCAGAAAACAATGTATGCAAAAGTGGATTGTAATCGGGTCTGTAAGGGTTTTGATAGTGAAAAGGCTAACGAAGAAGAGTGCATTAAATGGTATCGCAAATTTTACTATAAGCAAGCTCTTTGGAATAGTATTTTGTGTTTTTTTTGCATTTTAATTATAGTTGGAGGCCTAGCTGCACTTGTGAATTTTGTCATAATCGACGAATTAACTCAGGATAGTGTTTAGAAAAATTAGGTTATTTCTTGAAAGTTGAAAGAATATTTAGTAGGTAATGTCTTAAATTGATCAAGGAACTGTTTTCTTTCCTGTAGAGGAGAGGTCAAAACAAATAACGTATTAAAATCGTTGTTTTATAAACATCTTTAATCATATTTTTTGTATAAAGACAGATATTTCAGATACAAAAGATTAACTTTCAACAGTAGTAACGGTAATGAATGTGGAATAATTATTCACTGGTATGTTAGATTAATTAGATAAATTTGTTTGTTGACTGATTTCCGTGGTTGACTGTTTCTGTTTTTTTTTTTTTAATTTTGCGATACTGTATATTTTCAAGATGGTCTGTATACATATTCCTTATTGTATATTTGTCGATGTGTATTGTTTTCGTAAAATAAATTAACAATTTTGTTTTTGTTCGTTTTATTTTTAACGACCTTCTTGATGCTTTTGTGTGTGACATACATTACATGGAGTGAAACACACGAAACGACTTTGTTTGGCAATGTTTATGGAGTTATTTTGTTATTTAACGCTCTAGCTGAAATTTTTAATATCTATATTCTATTTGTGAAAACCTCACGAAACGTTCGGTAGTTCTATTAATGAGATTTCTTGTGCCTTTTCGGGTTTACTCTATCTATTACCAAATTTCATAAAAATCCGAAAAGCGGTTTAGGCTTGATTTCGTAATAAACACACATATCCAAAGTTTTGTATTTATGACTTACCTACGTGACTTATAGTCCTAATAAGGCGGCCATAGTGCATCTCCATTGTGATCTGTCTAGGGCAATGCGCTTCGCCTCCGACCAGGTAAGACCGACTGCCTTCAACTCCAGCAATGGTACGCCAGGTCTGCATGGGGCGTCCAACTTTCCTCTTGCCTTGCTGTGTCCACTCGAGAGCTTGCCTGCGAATATGCGTGGGGTCCCTTCGAAGCGTGTGGCCGATCCACGTCCATTTGCGGCGCTTAATCTGGTGGTCAATCGGCGCTTCCTTGCATTTTTCCCATAGCTCCCGGTTAGAGATGACCTTTGGCCAGAAAATGCCAAGTATTTGTCGAAGGCATCGGTTGACAAGGTTGTTAAGGGGTTCCGTTTTTGCCTTTAGAGATACGGAACAATCAATACTTCTTCTTCGTCTTCTTAGCGTGTCGACTCGGCGGGTCAAATTTGTGATGACCAATATGACGCCACAGATACAGCATTATCTGTTGCGTCATATAGGACTTTAAGCGTACAGGTAGTAGGGCACGCTGGGCAAGACAATAAATGTGCCATAGTTTGGGGAGAGGCACCACACAAACAGGCTGTTTCCGAGCTATATCCCCACCTGGACATATTTTCTTTGCTTCGGCCGACTTGTGTCCGGAGTCTGTTTATAGACTTCCATGTCGGCCAAGGTAGACTAGATCCAGGGAGGAGGTGCTCTGATAGCGGGTTGGGTGACGCTGCGGGATATCTCTTCCACCACAAGTCAATCCGAGACTGCGAGGCTTCACCAATCAGAGGCAGCACCTCCTTAATAAAGCTGTGGCGGCTCTTCAATCTCTGGGTAACCGGCACATGGTCGTGAAGTGGGTGTCGAGTGTCAGTTACCCTTTTGACCATTTCAATGGAGGCAGCCACATCCCTACGGACATCCGGAGGCGCAATACCAGCTAACGGATACAGCTTTTCCACAGGGGTTGGTTTGAGACAGCCTGTAATAATCCGGCATGTGTCGTTTAGAGCTGTATCCACCTGCTGAGTGTGCGCTGATCGGCTCCAGACTGGGCTAGCATATTCGCCTGCCGTAAAACAAAGAGCCAATGCAGTCGTACGTAGAACCCGTGGTGAGGCTCCCCAATTGGTGGACGTTAATCAATACTAATATCATCAATCAATACTTTGCCAAATTTAACTGAGGCTGGCACGATTAAACATCTTGCCTAAAATCGTTCCGCTGGCTGTTTGTATACTCACACATAGCTCGGCGATGATGTGTGTGTGATCTCACCAACAGAGCTCGGCGATGATGAGTGTGATCTTACCGACGGCAGAACTCGGCGATGATGTGTGTGTGATCTCTCACCGACAGGTTGCCGTATGAAAAGTGCTTTGTGGTAGGCCAACCTACAGGACCGCGACCTTAGTTAAGCCAAATCAAATAAAAATCTAACAGTGTTAGCTACTCACAAATTAAAGTAGAATAATTTATTAGAATTTACATCAATTTTAATTTAAAAACAATGAATATAATCTCTCTAAAAACTTTTTAGAGCTACTGGCGAAGGAGGTCTGTTAGATAGTACAATATTGTCATTTGAATTTGACAATTGATGACAGTATTGTACTATCTGACAGACCACTCGCCAGTAGCGCCAATGATGATGAATGATGCTCACTAGGAGCGGAAAAACGATAACCCTCATTGACTGAATAAATGAAGTATGTTATGACTTTTCTTTTTATTTCAGACAAATATAAGCTCCACTCGTATTTGAAATGGACACAAAAAAAAAGGTGACGAAAAGACTAAAGTCTGCAACGAGGTATCCGAAAAGAAATTCTACATATGTTGTCGCCTTTGCACTCCACGAAACGTACGATGACTTAGCCACAGCCCAACAGCTGATCTGCAATCGAAAAAGTCCTAACAATAGTGACAGCGTTAATTCTATGACACCTGATTCCCACACAGGACGTAATGAGTTGAACCCACCACTCTACTTGAATGAAGAACAAAATTCCGATGGCAATACAGGAACAAATGTTTTCGAACAACGCAGTGCCTATTACGATGTTCAAGGAATTGTCGAAAATCAAAAAGGAGACATGAATCCACTTGATCAACCTGAAGTCATATTCAAAGCTCAATTCAAAAGGCATAAAATTAAAAAATATAGAGATAATATCAAATTGTCGAAATTGTCAGACAAAAAAGGTGTGTTTGACATTAGAAATATTAGTTTCAAATGTAGAAACAATAAAGCTAATGTCGTAAATAAATTAGGGAAATTCTACAGAAGGGCTAGAAAAAATTTTGCTTCTGATAAGTCAAGATTGTGTACCAACTCTATAGTAAATAATGTATCTAAGAAAAGAATTTTGAAAAAGGTTTTAGCCAATGAAAATCTTCTGGACACCGATTCAATATATGATGACGTAGAGTTAAAAGAAAATGATTCTATAAGATCGTCGGTCTCGACCGTTAAAGATTATTTAAGTTCTAGTCAAAATACTTTAGTCCAAAATAGCTCAATAACGGACGATGACAATATCAAAGATCAAAGTGAATCTGATATTATTGATTCAATTATTAACCTTCCCACAGAAAATTCATTTCCCTACAAAACAGACGTTTTAAGCGTTGCTATTGCCGTTACATATAATCCAAATGTAAATGAAAATAACACTAATGAAACGAGTAATGAAAAAATGTCAAGTGAAATGTTGACGAGTTCACATCTAACAGCCGGATCTTCGGGATGTTTAACGTCCCGTCTAGAATGTGGGTCATCAAACGAGCACACAAATAGTGACATTACTATGACTAACAGATCAGATAACGGGCTACCTCAATACGCAGAGACAGACAGCGATGTCTTTTTATTTGCGGAATCTAATTCAATCAGCAAAACAATTTTTATTCCAGATCTCGCGTCACAAGACTCTGTAGGAATTACAAGTAATCCAACGTTTAATAAAATACCCAATGAAAAGAAGACGTGCACGAAGCAAACTCTGCTGGACACTGTCATTAACTTGGGTATTTACACAGAATTAAACTCAAGCAGTGCGCAGGATTTAAACATAAACGATCAATTAACAGAAAGAACTAATGATAGCGATGATACCGTAGAAGAAAAAAATAAAAATAAGGGTGATCACCAATATCACACTGAGAAAAAAAGTCCGATAGGTATACTTCAAAAGCCTATCACAAATGAAAACACCATTAGCGTGCAAAGAAATATTGATTTACATAGCGAAGATGCCATAAGAAATATTATCATGGACAGAGAGAACTTGCGAAAGAAATCATGTTCTAGTGACATTGGTAATCACCCCACAACGATATCAGAGTTATGGGAAAAGATCGTCGTGAGACTAGATCTTACTATCAAAAGACTTGAGGATAGTTTAGCACAAAAGGTCGTTAAAGAATTGCTGAACTCCGCGCCTGCTATTTCGAAACTTACGCGTCCTATACCAGATCTTCAACCAATTGAAGAAGCTTCGTCAGCTAAACCTATCACATTAACAAGTAGGGAAATGAAAATAACAGCTGATGAATCTGTGCAATGCGACTTGGTGAAGAAACAAATTATAGACAATATCATGCTCAAACTAAGTATTCAGAATACAAAACCTAAATGTTACCCTAGCACAAGTAAGATACCTCTTAAAATTAAAAAGCCTAAACTTACCAATGATTTTGTAGAGGTGTTGAAACCGCCTGCTGTAGATGTTGATGTTGAAAAAGGTGAGACTGTAACCATATCAACAGACTACTCGCCATTGGAAGAAACAGTAGAGTATGACAGACTCGAGCGGTTCAAAACAGTTTTGTATGTTCCAGTTGCTTTTGTCAGGGAAAATATAGTAATAATTGCTAGTGTAACAAATTTTGTAGTCATATTGATGTGTATTTATGTATTTTTTATGGCAATAATGAAACCTTTGTGATGTCTCCCTTAGAATCTCACGAAAAGTAAATAAAAATGCAATTCGAAATAGGTTCATTTTTTACTTTACATTAGCAAGGAATGCATCACTTAAATTATAAATTAGAAAATAAATTAAATAAACGACGATAGTGACAATGAACAAGTTGAAGTAGTTGTATCCACAAGCGCCGAAAACAATAGTACATTTTTCTGAATGGTTTCCCTTAAAATTTTCAATAAGAATTGAATTTCAAATGTATTCAGTAGTTAACGTAACATAATAGACGTTGAGTTTTCAAGTTGTTCGGATTGAGTCAGCATTAATTTATACAAAAATTAACCCGACTTCACGTAGTTTTAATGCTCGAAATTAATCTTGAAGTTTTACAGTAAAGATACAAAGTTGCGAATATAAACAAAATATACCTAGGTATCTTTCGTAATTTTAGAATAGAATAGAATATGTTTATTTCTTAGATAAAAAATACAACACAACAAAAAATAAAAATACAAAAAATAATGGAAACATGCCGACAACAACATAAATACTCTGCAAAATGGGGGTACACGGAAATGTTGTCATGGCGTCAGTTTGTGCTGTGTAGGTCCAAGAAATCCAAGAAAAGGGATCCACTCAGCATTTGCCGTCGAGCTCACAAATTGCAACTTTAGCATCTTTCTAAATCTATTTTTATTTTTTTTATTTTTAAAGTTGAAGTCGGTTAAAGATTATATGAATCATTTCAATTTTGCTCCGCCAGTACGAGGTGTCCCGACTTATCCAGGGTGAAAACGGGCCGAATTCTTCTGCTCCTGAAATTATTATATATTTTACTAAAATAACCAACAGCATAAAAAAATATAAATTGGATTAAATGGGCCAGCCAGCTTTAATTTAGTTTCACTACTTTCGAGGTCCAGTTCAAGTCTACTCAATTCAATTTTAATTCTGCGAACGACCATTCGCCTTAAACCACCCTCAAACAGTAAACCAAGCTTAGTTTTAGGTTCCTCAGCCCAAAAAGTTTGCCTTAGGCCTTTACGCCCGGCAGATGTAAAACATCTGAGCGTCGTGGCACGACACGACAGAATCATGCTATTTTCCAGCACGGCATCCGAGTCGATTTACTGCCAAGAATGTTTCACTACAAAAAGGTATAAATACAACCTATCTTACCGTATAAAACTGAAATAATTTAGTTGGGTTGGGCCTTAATATTACTGTACCAGAGCCTATAGTTATCTACTCCACTACGGAACCCTAAAAAGGAATTTAAAATTCATCGCTGGTAGCCATAAACAATGGTTCATAATACGCAACCATGCTGTAAGAGTGGTCATCGTTTAAATCCATTTCACGATCTACTGTTGCTATATAAACGTTGGTGGGTACTGGGTAGGTATAGGGCTTATAAGATATTGCATTATGTCACCATAAAATTCAATATACGTAGGTATGCAATTTATCTCGCTTATAAGTGTCGAGAAATTGACGAGGGGATTTTCCGAGACCCAAATTAAAAAAAATTGTTCCAGATGAATTCATAGGTGGCGCTTAGTAAAAGGCGAGATCATTCAAAAAGCAAAAATACACAGGCTTACTAGCATTTAAAAAAAATAAAACCTAATAAAAAAACATCTATAATGTACATGGAAGTAATAAGTACTATGAAAGTACTTATTACTTCCATGATAATGTATCAATATTGTGATTTGTGCAACTGTCAAACTGTTATGTGATTTTTTTTTCTGCCTCTGGCTGACAATAAAAAGCGCACAATATAGGTACAGCCATTATTACGACTCGGCTTTCAATAAAACGCCATCTTTTTATACTGATTTTTTTTCTTAATTTAGCTGTCAGAAAAATCGCTCATTTAAATTATGACAGATAATGCTGTCTCTGTGGCGTCATATTGGTCATCACAAATTTGACCAGCCGAGTCGACACACTAAGAAAAGGAAGATACTGTAATTTTAAATTTATAAGGTTACCTCAGCTTGGCGCTCTTTCTCCTGTCTCCAGGGTTGGCCACAGCGGAGGCCTCAGCTACTGACGGGCCGTCCAATGTTGTTGCCTGTTATAATAAAAGGGGATTAGGTATATTCATTGAAGTCTCATGATAATGTAAGGGAACTTCTACTGGTAATAAAATGTAGGGCCAAGGCACAGGGCGGGCGCTTCTCAGAAACGGGGCGTCAAATATACCTACTACTACTACAAATGAAACTGTATATCCGTGAACACGTCAACGTGTGCGTTTTCATAGTCATAGCGTCCCAATCCGCAAACGAACGGGGTAGAAGTGCGGGTACGCAGGGAGTACGCCATATTGCGAGAGGGGTAGGGAGCTTCCTTTCTGTACGTAGTACTTATATTAATTCTGTGGTGGGGTGAAACCATATGGAGCGAATGTGGAGTACATCGGTTTAAACTTACATCAAGAGATGTTTCTGTGGTAGCTTGGAACCGCGGATCCGCCTGCGATCGTGGTGAAGGCACACCATATTGCACGCGGGGCTGGATTCTGGAAAATGTATAAATATATATATACTAGCTTTTGCCCGCGGCTTCGCCCGCGTGAATTTCCCACGGGAACAGTGTTTTTTCCCGGGATAAAAAGTAGCCTATGTGCTATTCCAGGTCATTATCTACCTCTGTACCAAATTTCATCGAAATCCGTCCAGCAGATTTTGCGTGATTGAGTAACAAACATCCTCACAAACTCACAAACTCACAAATTCACAAACTCACAAACTCACAAACTCACATCCAAACTTTCGCATTTATAATATTAGTATGGATATATACGGAAAAATCACACAGATTGAGCTAGCCCCGAAGTAAGTTCGAGACTTGTGTTATGGGATACCTACTAACTCAACGATACTATATTTTATAACAAATACATAAAGATAAACATCCTGGACCCAGGCCATTGGAAAATGTCATTTTCCATCTTGACCCGACCGGGGATCGAACTCGGGACCTCCGGTGTGGCAGTCCGGCGTGATGACCGTTAGGCCTAGGTCGTCGTATTTATTTACTGGCTTATGCCCGCGACTTTGGTCGCGCGTAATTTACTATTGTTAAATTACTCTTAAGGCGCTACCCAAGGCTAATCAGAGGGGGTGAGGGGCGGTACGTAAGCTCCGCCTTAAAGCAGACACAATAAGGTTACTTTTAGAATTTTCTATAATTTGTTTTTTTACTAGCGAGTTTTCGTTAGGCTCTTAGGGTAATTATTTTAGAGGTTTTACTTTAATTATGATAAAACACTAAATACATATATTTAAAAAAAAATAAGCCGGTATCGTTTTAAATAATTGTATTCTTTAAAAAAACTCTACACGATAATGGAAAAAAAACAGGATTATGTATTATTTTTTTTATCTAGTCTTATTTATTTTATTTGTAATTTGCTTCTATATAATTATAGTTTAGTATTTTTCTCTTTACGGGATATTTTTTCTGCTTCAGTACTTACAACCTATGGGACACACTTGACGTTTAAAGACAGTACGTTTTCGAAAAATCCTGAATGGGTATAGCCTTAAGTGTGTAATCCAACTTTAAAAAACATTGATAGAGTATTGTTTGCTTAATTTTAATATCCATTGCGTGTTCAATATCGCAGTAACACGGAATCCTATTAACTTGGGATTACTCTCAGTACAGTGGAAATAATAAGGTCTTTATCAGAAATAACAGAATTCATATTCAATTCGATTCAATATGTAACGTAATGTAAACAATAAAAAAATAACAATTTAAAATGAACTTATTATGTAAGTTAATGTGTCAACAATAAAATGAACATATTTTGTACTAGCTTTAGCCTGCTACTTGGTCTGAGCGGAATTTATAGGAATTGTAAACTTATGCCAGTTTTGTTTTGTTTTGTTTTTTTTTTTTTTTTGTATTTGTGTAACTTTATTTTTTTTTTATAAAATAAAAAGTTACACAAAAAAAATTGAATTGGACCTTCATTAAAAACCGCATCTAATTTCATTCAGTAGTAAATTAAAATGATTTTATTTAAAGAGGTTAAAAAATTGCCCTTTTAAATCGTCGTATTCTTGTTTTTTAGTTGACATCATAAAATTACTTAAAGCTAAGGTTACCACCGCCTCCAAAGCGCAAGTGGAGAAGAGGCGGCGCAACAACAGCCAAGCAGTGTAACTCCCTGCCTGCGTCTGTGTTCCCGAGCACATACAACCTGACTCTCTTCAAAACCAGAGTGAATAGGCTGCTTCTGGGTAAGCTCGCTACATCGTAGACCTCATCTCTGTCCTCGGAAAAGATTGTGGCCAAGAGCAAACCCATCTTTAATAAAAAAAAAACCACTGCTGCTTTTTCTCCAAAGACGTCACTTTACAACATATGTCTTGGTTTTTGCGTGATACAAACATACGGACAGACAGGCGAGCGTAAGTCGAGTGTCTAGCCCGTCTAGCCACTAAGCCACCACCATTTCCACAAAGTCACGTTGTAATGCTAATTGCATGACAAGGACGAATATTATGGTGGTAATGAGAGAATCGGTAACTGAATCCTGATTCGATTCGTATTCATTGCGTTGAGGCGAGTCGGGTTTCCTCAAGATTTGTAACGATATTGCTTTCGATATTGTTTGAAATGACGTCTGCTCCTCAATATATTTTTTTCGTAGAAAATAGTTTAATAGATACCATTATTTGTTGGTTAGTGAATGAAAAATTATACAGTTATTAGATTTATTCTTGGTCACTTACCTATGAGACAATTGGTAATAAATCTCTTTTCAATATTTTTTTTTGTCTTTGTAAAACATCCATAGTTACAAAGTTTTTTAAGTTGGTATGTTGGTCATTTATCCATATTATGTAAACAATCTTCACAGTACTTTTTGGTGAATTTTGTTGAAAATAAATCAAATATTAGTTCAAACCTAAACATACTAAAGTTAAACATTTATTAGCCACGAAAGTAATTTCCTATAAAGTCTATTTTAATTAATATTGTAAAATCGTAAAAAGACATGGTTTGGTTAGATTGTTTACATAATAATTTAAACAATAAGACAATTATGAATAAATGGACTTTAAAGATCTAATTTTATGCCATAACCATTTTCATTTTTAATGATTGCTATAAGCATTACCCTGTCAAAAGGCAAAATCCTGTCATTTTGTCTCCAAACCCATCGCTCTTATGATTGCTACTGATACTATCAAACTTATAACGAATGCGAAAACACATACTTAAGAAATACTCACCTAGTTCCAAAGGCTGTCGCCACCGCTGTAGCCGTAGCTCCATGGTTACCATCGTCTGATTCTTTGTCTTCCTGCTCAACCCCATTGCCTTGTTGGTTCACATCTAGTCCGCTCTGAAGAAACGCGTCCTGTCCCTGTTGCTGTCCAAACTGAGCCTGGGGTTGAAGTAATTGAGCCTGCTGTACGAACTGAGGCTGATATTGAGCTAAATCTTGGTTGGGATAGTTCACGTATTGAGCTTGGGGGTAAAGCTGTTGATCCTGATTTGGCAGGGGGTATTGAGGTTGGTATGCTAGCTGAGGTTGATAACCTGGTTGAGGTTGATAAGCTGGCTGAGGCTGAAAAGCTGGTTGAGGCTGATAGGTTGATTGAGGTTGATATCCTTGTTGAGGTTGATAAACAAATTGTGGTCGAGGCTGGTCTTGCTCATCTTTCTGTTCCACCTGTTCAGTATCAGGAGTAGATTGGGCATAAAACTGGGGTTGATCTATTGATTGAGGTTGTAATACTACTGGTTGCGCCTGAATCTGAGGAAACGCTTGTAGTTGAGATCCTTGAGGTTGAATTAAAGGTTGATATTGGTTAACTGGAGCTATAAATTGTTGTTGATTTAGAGGCTGAATCGGAGCTGCATACTGTTGCGGATTTACTTGCTGTTGACTTTGTTCGAACAACTGTTTTTGAGCTAATACTGATGGTAAAGCAGCAAAATGCGTCTGAGCATCATAACCTGCCACCTGCTTCTGAGAAAATCCTGGCTGAACGATCAGTGGCGCTCTTAATTGACTCAATTGGAATGGAGCAAATTGAGGTTGCAATTGAAGTTGCGCTAAAGAGCTTAAGTAAAATTCACCAGGATATTCTTGTAACTTATGTTTTGTTACTTCAACGGTGACTTTAGATTTCTTTGAGTTGTCATCAAGAGTTTCTCCCTCGTTTAGGTCGAGAGCTTCAGTTGTTGTTCTGTCATCATCACTTCTTTGTGTTGTGGAGGTTTCAGGTCTAGCAGTAGTCCGTCCAAACTGTCTGGGAGCCACTGGGTTGTTAGCATTATTATTGGCTTGAGCTTCTAGTTGTCTTTGCCTCTCGTATTCCCTATATTTCTCCTGCTGCAGTTGGTACTGAAAAAAAAGTAATTATTATTTTTACTTAAGATTTCATCTTCAGGTATACCCATGTATTTGTTATTAATTATAAGTTACCTGTTGTTGTCTATAACTGTCATCTAAATTCTTCAAATCTCTCTGCAGAGCAGGACCAACATACTGCTGTCCATTGATGGGCGAAGGTTGGAAGATCGGCAACTGTTCCTGAGTTGGTATACCCTGAACTGAGACGTCGGGTTCTGTAGGCGAGTTGGAGTATGTGTCTTCGGGTGTCGCCGGTCTGCGAGGGTCCAAAGGGGGTAGGTACTGCTGTTGAGTGTTCTGAAATAAATGAGGTCGATAAAGCAATTTATGGAATACTGGATTTTCACCGTGACTTCTTGTTTTTAATATTCATGAAGGCAAAACGGTTTATTTAGTTTTTAACCACTGCTCCACCGAACTCCTCCGATGTCTTACCTGAGGCTGCTTCTGTGGTAGCTCGAAGGCAGGCCCATTAGGTCGATATCCACTGGGAGGATAGGGTGCTGGGGCCTCCGCCACCACACACAGGATTAAGGGAAGCACAGCCAACAATTCCTGTGAATAGAGAAGGTCTCTCTTACTCGTCTTGAAGGTCTTCTTTTCATGTCGAAAATTGCAAGCAGATTAAATGGTTCTTGACCAATAAGAGGCCAACATCAAAGCAATGGCAACCGTCCTGTCATTAAATAGATGATTTTTTTCTTACTAGCTACTCAATACTATCTATTCTACTATCTATACAATATAACTAAAGCTTATATACATAATTTATATAATATTCATAAAGCTGAAGAGTTTGTGTATTTGTTTGTTTGAACGCGCTAATCTCTGGAACTACTGGTCCGATTTGAAAAATTCTTTAAGTTTATGACAGTTAAACTCATGAGGAAGGCTATAGCCTATCCGGAATCCCGAAATTCCCACGGGAACAAAGCCTCGTGGCACAGCTAGTTAAGGTATGTTTTTAATTAATTATAATTCAGTCCAATCCACACAACACAATATCACCGAAAAACACAAAACAAACGTGTAATCACCTTCATTTTCGAACACTTTCGCTTGCACCCTGCGTGTGCTCAGTGGTTTTATAGACAATTGTATATTTGTCATTCAAGACGCATGCAAAATCGACCTTACTGATACTGTAAACTATAGTGGCTACAGATATATAATACACCCGACTCGAACCCGAATTCCTGGGAAGACCAGGGAGCAGGGCCTATGAGTGAGCCTGCCGTTCTCTGTCGGCGGTGCTTTGCTTCCTGAAGGAGTTGGACTGGCTCGAATGAAGACAAGACAGTAGTCCAGTTTCCTCACGCAGGAAGGACCCGATTTGAGGCGTAACTGTGGAACAAAGTCCTCGGAGGAAGTAATTTAGAACCCGACTAGCGAGGGCTGGATCCGCTCTTAATAGCGATTAAGGGGGGATCCAGCTCTCGTGTCAGGGGGTCGCATGATCAAGGCACGATGTGGCCTATACTCAAAATAAACCCGGACTTATTTTGAGTATAAAAAAATATTTCAAGGTGTCCTTCGAGGTGAAGGTGTTCTTCCCTCCCCCAAATCCCTCCGATGTGGCAGTCCGGCATGATGACCGTTAGGCCCCGAAGGTCATCAGAGGGTCTCTCGTGAAGGGTTCTTTAGGTACCAACATGTTTCTATTTCTGTTGCCTCTATATTTACGCCAATACTACACGATATCGCAACCCAAAATTTTAATTTAACTCCTATTTCATTAGAAATAGATGCTATACAGTGGTTAAAGTTAACATTGTCAATAGCAGGGCCCAGAATAAGGTTTTTTAGTGACGTGATGCCAAAACTATGACTGTCATTCGTCTAAATGACCCTTTAGTTATTTAGTACACGTCTGAAATGGCTCCAAAGTGTCTGTTACATTTTAGTTTCGACATAATTAAAACGCTGAATAGATTAGTGTGCTAAGATGTGACCTAATTACAAAATTTTCATTTAAGGATCTAGCGCTTTTTGCTTTTTTCTCCGACTTTCGAATGAATTATAGTTGTCTAAATGGTAGATAACTTGGTAGTAAATAGCTTCTAGCTTGCCAAACGTTACAAAACGTTAAACGTTTGGATCACTTCCAATGGGCATTAAGTATGATATTATGTGATTGCATACATAAACTTACCAAATTAAGAAAATATAAAAGTTATATGGAGAAGTGCACAAGTTGTTCTTATACAATTTGTTTTAAGTTTCTGAAGTTAATTGAAATTGAACGATTCAAGGAACTATTCTAGGGCTTTTATTACGGTGTTTTTACAAACCCACTAGAAAAAACAAAACAGCTAGCCACAAAGTAGCTTTTGTCCACGGCAGTGCTTTTTCCCGGGATGAAAAATAACCTATGTCCTTCTCAATACTTCTAACTATATGTCAGGAAGATTGGTTCATTACATAAAGCATGAAAAGGTTAAACAAACTTATTTTCGCATTTGTAAATATAAATATTAGTTGGGATTATAAAAGCTGAATTAAGAAAATAGATAAAAATACAAAAAAGTAAATTTTATCATCATTACTCCAGTCGTTTTAATACAAGTTTGACGTGTCTGTGTATCTGTATGTCTGTCTGTGGCAACATATCTACCAAACGGATGGACCGATTTTGATCTCAGAAGTTTTTCGTTTGATTGGTGACTCAATTAAATGTTAGCCATGATTTATAGAAATCGGTCCAGCCGTTTAGGAGTAAACAGCATTTTTCAATGTGAAGTAGGGGTTTTTTGTAGTAGGTACCTAATTCATATTAGGTATTCTTATTTCTTCAAGTGAAGCGGTGAGGGCAGATTCAAGGTTCGAATCGCGGGCGCGGTATCGGCCTTTGATCGACGTGGACATTATTTTTAAATTCGACAATACCCATAATTTAAACCGATACAGACCTTTGCGTTAGTCACCTGTTTACAAGTTGGTAAAAATTCTCTGCGAAAGTCGACGCACGCGCCGGTATTGACCTCGACGAGAAGCGAATTGTAATTGAAAACTTGACCCTACGAGATGCTTTAAATGTCCAGCGAATCGTCGTCCATTGCTTATTTTTCTCTTCTGTCAAAAGATAGCTCGCATTAAAAATAAGCAGTGTATCGTTGAAATTTTTCGAGGTTCAACGAGTATGTGAACGTAATGAGAGATAAGTTATGAGCGTTAAGCGGGAAAATTTGTAGGCATATTATCCATACTAATATTATAAATGCGAAAGTTTGGATGTGAGTTTGTGAGTTTGTGAATTTGTGAGTTTGTGAGTTTGTGAGTTTGTGAGTTTGTTAGGATGTTTGTTACTCAATCACGCAAAATCTACTGGACGGATTTCGATGAAATTTGGTACAGAGGTAGATAATGACCTGGAATAGCACATAGGCTACTTTTTATCCCGGGAAAAAGCACTGTTCCCGTGGGAAATTCAAGCGGGCGAAGCCGCGGGCAAAAGCTAGTGTTATATAAATTATACACCAAAACATTCCTCATGACCATTGATGAAGACAGCATGAAAAGTCCTTCCTTAGGGATATACCAGAATTATATGTGAAAAAAGAGGATTTTTGGTTTGAGATATCAGAGTTGGTCCCTTACAAAAAGTTGCTCATACTTGTTCATTAGTACTTTGAAGTACTTTCACCCATACAAAATTCACCCAGTAAATCCTACTAATATTATAAATGTAAAAGTTTGGAATCGAGTAGGTATGTGAATTTGTGAGGATGTTCTCAATCCCGCAAAATCTACTGGACGGATTTCATTGAAATTTAGTATACGGGTAGAATAACACAAAGGATAGGGTACTTTTTTATCCCGAATTTTCCACGGGAGCGAAGCCCCGGAACGCGGCTAGTATGTATCCATACTTACTATCGTAAAAATAAGGTGTGATTCTGTTGGATCCTACCAGAAATTTTGTCCGCTTGCTCTTATACCTTGCAGCCTGTTGCTTGCTCCTCCATCAGTAAGGTTGCAGGATGGCACCAGAGACTTAGGTATTCGTCAATTTTCGGCACGCTCCGATTTACATACAAAGTGTGCATGGCCTTTCGGCAGAGTATCTAATTAGTCCGTTGCCGCATCCTTCTCCTTTAGTCGTAAGTATTCCTCATGACTGAGGGTCGTGGTCATTATTTGGAATGAAACACACGACTATCTTGGCAATGTTAATGGAGTGGTCGGCCATTGCCTTCAGGTTGCAGGTTTCCTCATGATGTTTTCCTTCTTGAAAGGCCGGCAACACTCCTGTGATACCCCTGGTGTTGCAGTCGTCCATGGGCAGCGGTGATCGCTTACCATCAGGTGACCCGCTTGCTCGTTTGCCACCGTTATAAAAAAAAAGTGGTGGTCGATGAAGACTACCATACATGCGTCAGATTGGTATACAAACTGATGTAGCACGGGTAGGATTCGAACCTGGGCCCATTACAGCCACAGGCGGACGCCCTACCACTTGGCCACCACTGCTTCATTATTTTATGGATGTACCACAAGTTGTCTGCAAGTGCAGTTCGCAGAATTGCAATAAAATAAATACAATAGACATTTTATATTCCGAAACTAGACCACCTGTCAAACGTTTTTATTTCAGACTACTTATAAAATAAAATAATACTTAACAAAATTATGGACAACCTTAGCTGTCCATAATTATGTTAAATAGTAATCCTAACTAATATTATAAATGCTAAAGTGTGTTTGTTGGTTTGTTTGTTTGTTACATCTTCACGCTTTATCTACTGAACCAATCTTTCTGAAATTTCGAATACACATAGCTGGAAGTACGGAGAAGGACATAGGGTACCTTTCATCCCGGGAAAAAGCACTGTTCCCGTGGGAAATTCACGCGGGCGAAAGCTAGTAAACTATAAGTATTAATGATAAATACTGGACATTTTGCGACACAGACATTAAGCGCCTAAACGCACAAAATATTAGGTACAAGGTATATTTTGTTCAAGGTTATTTGTAAAATAACCTAAATAAAACCAAAATTAATATTTTCACGTTTATTATAAAAATACAGTGCCGCAAATATTAATAACGGAAACCAATAAAAATATCAAAAACAATTTGAATGCATACACGACATAGGCAATTCAATAAACATAGCAACTTCTTTAACATAATATTGTCACATCCTCGTTTTTTTGGAAATAATTTAATAAAATGTAGGTATTTTCCCCTTCTCTATCAATTTTAACTTAATTAATTTTAAATCTTTTAAAAACCATCCAATCCAACAATAAGAAAAGTTTCATAGCATACTTTTACAATCAAATTACTTGTGTACAAATAATTCAATTAACAGTTTTTCACAGACAGTCTATAATATAGAATAGATACTTTTTTTTTTAATTTTCTTTTTTTTAAGCGGAATGCAACTTATTTAATTTAGTATTTGCCGCTTGGTACATAGTATAATAACGATATATTTTGTTAGAAGTCCCAAAAGAGCATTTTGCAAAATGTCTGATCAGCAGACATAAAAAAAATGGCAGAATGGAGGAGTTATGGAGAATAAAGAACATACATACATGAACACTGAAAACATAACACTCCTTTTTAGGATAAAATCAGTAAAATGTATAAGAAATATGATTACTTTTAAAATGCTCTTGTGCGACTTGCACTCACTAGATCTAATTGTGATTATATATTTATTGATATGACGTAAAGTTAAACATTTTAATATGCACGATAATTCTAAAATTTATATAAAAATATGTATTATTATTTGCCTTTATAATTTTCCAAGATTTCTAAAAAAATAGCTAACTGTCATGTAAAAATAACGCGATAAGTTGTGTAATAAGCATATCGTAACAGAAATAAAAAAATTTAACGTTGATTTTACTTTCATATAAATAAAAACCCAAAAATTTGGAGCACCCAAGGTGATTTAAAACAAATATAATTTATACATAGCACAAAAACGTGCATTCAAATATACATTTCACTTGACAAAAGCGTTCCGTTTTTTTTTTTCTTTTTTATTTTGTCATGAAAATATATTTATTGACCATACGATCTTGTGCTCATTTAAATGTCCGTTTTTATGCCCTGTGAGGTGTTTTAAGTTTTATAATGTTAATGTAATTTACACAAAAATCCTTGGGTGACGAGATTTTCAACACATTGCCGCTTCACTCTCTGTGTATGGACTTGCGCGTTACACCTGAAACGGCAATGTGCTGTAAACATACAAAAATGACCTCAAGTACCTATATAATGTCATTTATTTATTTATCAAGGTGACCTTTTAATAACCTAAATATATTACGTACAGATGGAGCATTACATATAAAATCGCATCAAAATTTGACGTGTTTTTTTTTTTGTTCTTAAAGGGTAGTTGACAATTTGTCAGTAACTGTCACTGTTAATTTACAGTCTTTTTGAGACATTAAAAGTTGTGAGACAAGGACAACAAAAGCCCATACATCACACAAAAAATCATTCAAATGCAATTTAAGTCTTTTAAATCAACGTTATAACGTTCAAATATATGTAAACCGTTATACAATGTTAAAAAATAAAAATAAATTTTGGAAAAAACATCGGCCACCGGCTACTAAAATTCAAAAAATTACACAATATTCTAAAAAAAACAACTACACAAATAATGGCCAATAGGCCACAAAGAATGACAATAAAAAAAAAATTCAACTGACTGCTCACTAATAATATTGGCCACAAAGAATAACAATAAAAAGAATTTCAACAGAACCTCACAAATAATATTGGCCACAAAGAAAGACAATAAAAAACAAATTTCCAACTGACCCCTCACAAATAATATTGGCCACAAAGAAAGAACAATAAAAAAAAAACAAATGACTCACAAATAATATTGGCCACAAAGAATGACAATAAAAAAATATATGAAAAAACGGCCACAAGGCCTATTCACAATAAATTAACCCTAGGACGCTCCATTAAGGATTACACCCACGAGCACTTACATCGCCGCTCCGTCCATATGGAGTGAATGGGCCCGGCGCTGGACTGCAGGAGTTCCACCCAGGACTTAATTCTTGCTATCTGTCTGAGGAGGGGAAGTGTGGTGACTGTTAGCTTTGGATTCTAACTACATTTGAATTGAATTTGGGAGGAAATGTTACATTTCAGAATTAATTGCAGGAGTTCCACCCAGGACTTAATTCTTGCTATCTGTCTGAGGAGGTGAAGTGTGGTGACTGTTAGCTTTGGATTCTAACTACATTTGAATTGAATTTGGGAGGAAATGTTACATTTCAGAATTAATTGCAGGAGTTCCACCCAGGACCAGGGCTTGAAACCGGTTAATAAAAAACCTAAAAAATAAGTGTTTTGACCTGGTTACGCAGTAACGCTCGGGCCATTACGATCGGAGTGAAAACCCTTTTGAATCGGTCTCGCGAGCAGAAATTACCTGGTTAATCCCGCGCGGGCGAGTGACAAGGACGGGTATATCGCTCAGCGTTTTATCTCACTTACGCATTTGCAAGTCTCAACGTGTAGATTGGTTAGATTTATATCGAGCGAGAGTGAGAAATAATCATAGTTAGAGCGAGATAGAACACGATCGTCGAAAAGAGCGAAATGTTTTGGGTCTTTCCGGTATTTTGAACAGGAACTGAAATGATATCGCGCTTTGAACATAACCAGAAATAATATATGGTTTTGCTCAACCGTAACTGATTTAAAACGCTCTTTTTTTAAATGTATGGCGCATCGAGTGAGCTGGTTTAGAATTTTAACCAGGTTAGCAAGCCCTGCCCAGGACTTAATTCTTGCTATCTGTCTGAGGAGGTGAAGTGTGGTGACTGTTAGCTTTGGATTCTAACTACATTTGAATTGAATTTGGGAGGAAATGTTACATTTCAGAATTAATTGCAGGAGTTCCACCCAGGACATAATTCTTGCTATCTGTCTGAGGAGGGGAAGTGTGGTGACTGTTAGCTTTGGATTCTAACTACATTTGAATTGAATTTGGGAGGAAATGTTACATTTCAGAATTAATTGCAGGAGTTCCACCCAGGACTTAATTCTTGCTATCTGTCTGAGGAGGGGAAGTGTGGTGACTGTTAGCTTTGGATTCTAACTACATTTGAATTGAATTTGGAAGGAAATGTTACATTTCAGAATTAATTGCAGGAGTTCCACCCAGGACTTAATTCTTGCTATCTGTCTGAGGAGGGGAAGGGTGGTGACTGTTAGCTTTGGATTCTAACTACATTTGAATTGAATTTGGGAGGAAATGTTACATTTCAGAATTAATTGCAGGAGTTCCACCCAGGACTTAATTCTTGCTATCTGTCTGAGGAGGGAAGTGTGGTGACTGTTAGCTTTGGATTCTAACTACATTTGAATTGAATTTGGGAGGAAATGTTACATTTCAGAATTAATTGCAGGAGTTCCACCCAGGACTTAATTCTTGCTATCTGTCTGAGGAGGGGAAGGGTGGTGACTGTTAGCTTTGGATTCTAACTACATTTGAATTGAATTTGGGAGGAAATGTTACATTTCAGAATTAATTGCAGGAGTTCCACCCAGGACTTAATTCTTGCTATCTGTCTGAGGAGGGGAAGTGTGGTGACTGTTAGCTTTGGATTCTAACTACATTTGAATTGAATTTGGGAGGAAATGTTACATTTCAGAATTAATTGCAGGAGTTCCACCCAGGACTTAATTCTTGCTATCTGTCTGAGGAGGTGAAGTGTGGTGACTGTTAGCTTTGGATTCTAACTACATTTGAATTGAATTTGGGAGGAAATGTTAAATTTCAGAATTAATTGCAGGAGTTCCACCCAGGACTTAATTCTTGCTATCTGTCTGAGGAGGGGAAGTGTGGTGACTGTTAGCTTTGGATTCTAACTACATTTGAATTGAATTTGGGAGGAAATGTTACATTTCAGAATTAATTGCAGGAGTTCCACCCAGGACTTAATTCTTGCTATCTGTCTGAGGAGGGGAAGTGTGGTGACTGTTAGCTTTGGATTCTAACTACATTTGAATTGAATTTGGGAGGAAATGTTACATTCCAGAATTAATTGCAGGAGTTCCACCCAGGACTTAATTGAAATTGGGAGGAAATGTTACATTTCAGAATTAATTGCAGGAGTCCCACCCAGGACTTAATTCTTGCTATCTGTCTGAGGAGGTGAAGCGTGGTGACTGTTAGCTTTGGATTCTAACTACATTTGAATTGAATTTGGGAGGAAATGTTAAATTTCAGAATTAATTGCAGGAGTTCCACCCAGGACTTAATTCTTGCTATCTGTCTGAGGAGGGGAAGTGTGGTGACTGTTAGCTTTGGATTCTAACTACATTTGAATTTAATTTGGGAGGAAATGTTACATTATTAAATTAATAAATCAAAGAGGTTTATTTCGCTTACTAGTTGGCGCTACTAGCGAATGAGGTCTGTCAGATGGTACAATACTGTCATTTGTATTGGGCTATTGTATATGGGCGGAAATAATACATTTGTAAGCTAATATTATAAATCATATAATAGGGCCATGTCTTTATAGGGCCAATAGATGCCAAAATGGTTTTTTTGTAGTATGTTTGTACACATACACAAAAAATAATGAATTAAATTTGATGCGGTTATCACAATTGTACCTATACTGAATACGCCGTTAAGAACCTGAGATAGTAACAAAAGTAAATTTCGGTCGGGACGGTAAAACATACTTTATTCTGTTTACTTTAGTATGTTTTACCCTCTTATTCACAAAAAGTTCACGAACATTTCAGTTAAAATATGTTTTGTCTCATTCTTTCAATGTCAAATATTGGAAAGAGATAAGGACAAAACAAATTTAAATTACAATGTTCGTTTACTTTTTTATGAATAAGACGGTTAATCAATGAATTAATAAATTATTGTAAACTCATTTTTTTTCCTACTCGTCCTATTATGTAAACAATTTTACCATGTCTTTTTATGATTTTACAACAATATAAAATAAAACAGACTTTTTAGGAAAATACTTATGAGGTTAATAAATGTTTTACTTTAGAATGTTTAGGTTTAAAAACTAATATTTGATTTAATTTCAACAAAATTAAACAAAAAGTACTGTAAAGATTGTTTACAATAATAGGACAAGTAATAAAAAACTGAGTTTAGTATACATACAGTGCATTCCTCTGGTTTCTTGTTGGCCATTGTCTCTGGTTTGTACTCGCTCTCCAGACCAAAGTCCTGAAATTTTTTTAAATAATTTTTTTTAATTTAATTTTATTTTTTTAATTTTTTTAAATGTATCATAGATCACGAGGTTACCACAGCTTTAATCAATATTTAAATTTTTAGAATTACATTTGGCATGTATTTGTTTAATGTTTACGAGATTCATGAAAGAAATTTGAAAATACACAGTTGCTAAAACCTGGGTTACAAAAATGGAATAAGTAGAATAGCTTTTATTGCTAAATATGTATAAAAACACGGCAATACAAAATAAATGCTTTGGGAAGAGAAAAAAAACATAAAAAATAAAAAAAGACACTGTAGCAGAATAGTACGAACCAAAAAAATATAGAGAACCAAAATATACAGAATGAATTTAAAAACATTGACATCCTTGGTTCTCATATTTTTTTAAATATAAAAAATGATTTTTTTAAATATTTTTTTTTATCAAAAAAAAATTCACAGCTCTCGATCATGATTAAAGAAACATAGAATACCAACCTTCAAGATGTCCAAATTGGACAGATGGTCGCCCGGGCCGTCTTGCACGAAATTTCTGAGCAGATTCCCGCCTTTTTGCACCAAAAGCGCCCCGCCCGTCTGCCCCCAGTCGCCCTTTAAATCCCCACCGAGTCCTAAATACAAAATTATACACCTTTTAACCGCTTGTTAATCATTTTCACGACTTACAGTAACCGTAGTTAAACGTATTTGCATGTATTTGGTCATCGAGATATTATGAATGTATTTCGATGTATTTGGTAGACAAATAAATATAAATAACTGGTTCTTAAGTGTATTTTTTGCCAAACGTATTTGTCATACTTCACCCGGCAAGGTCACACTGGCGCTAAGAGGAGTCACGAGTATTGTACCCAATTTTAGACCTCATTTCATTGTCTTAAGAACCGATGTGACGTGTTTAGTCATATTAGTGCTCACTATAAAATAATATGCGTTTCAGAACTATAGGACTGTCAACGACGCCATATTGCATTTTGCGACAACTTCATTGTAATAAATGGTATGGTAAATCATTTTTCCGATGATTTTTTTTCTATGTCTATGGGTTTACAATAATTATCGCAAAATGCAATATGGCGTCGTAGACAGTCATTGTTATTTGAAACGCATAGTATCATTAAATCTGTTCAAAAACACATATATTTTTTAAATCCAGATTGTTCGAAAAAGAACCAACCCTATCTGGTTAAAATTAATAATATTTCATTATTTTTTATTATTTTCGAAGTGGCGCTAGTGTGACCAATGTGACCATATTTGGGTCATAAATATAATTAGAATTGGCCATAGTTTTTTTAACCCCTGTGAAACATCAGCGGTTAAAAGGTTAAGAGTCCTATATACAGACAAATACATTCAGACGAAAACCTCAAGTATATCCGCATTCGGCATACGATGAGCCGGACCCACTTGAACGAACACTCTTGCGAGGTTCCCGCCCTTTTCGACAATAAGCGCGCCGCCATTTTGTAAACCGTCGCCGATTAGGTCGCTTTCTAGACCTGTCGTATTTGTTTTCTGTTACTATTTTAGGACAGTGACTTGGTAAAAAGCTAAACAGCACGGTTGGCCCACTTGAACGAACACTCTTGCGAGGTTCCCGCCCTTTTTGATAAAGAGTGCGCCGCCATTTTGTAAGCCGTCGCCGATTAGGTCGCTTTCTAGACCTGTCGTATTTATTTTCTGTTACTATTTTAGAACTGTTAGACATGGTAAACCAGAATTTTTTTATTGAAACTTGGCCTTCAAAAAAGGCTCTTTTTCATGTCAAAACTACCTATATAATCATAGTGTATTGTCACAAAACTACAGACTACTAGCATTTTGGAACGACCACTGCTGGCAATTTTAATTGAGTGGTTTGCCATTGCCTTCTCCATTTCACACACTAGCTGATAATCATCAACCAGAGTGCAGGTTTCCTCACGATGTTTTCCTCCACTCCTCCAAAACTAACATAGGTACATGAGTCAGATTGGTTTACAAACTCATGTAGCACGGGCAGGGTTCGAAACTGGGGCCTTTCGGCCACAGGCGGGCGTCCTACCATTCGACCACCACCGCTAATATTAAAGCCTTTAGGGTGGATTCGATCAAACTAGAGTAAATTTTATTCTTAGAATAAATTTTCAGTTATCCGAGAGTAAATTAATTTTACATTTTACCGTCTGCAATTCTAAGAATAGAGAGCCTATTCATTCGGGAATAGTTCCTTATACCACCGACATGCATGGAATAGCAGAGTTAATCCTAGAATAAAAATGGCTTCTGCGCGTCATATGTTCTGTCTGTCTGCTGTCACTGCTGTCATTGACATAAAATAATACGACAAAAGACAGTTGCTATGACCTAAGCCTTTACATCATTGCATTGTAGTACATCTTTTGGCCGGGTATTATATTCATTTGTATTTTGTTCGTCGTTCATTCTGTTATACGCGTATAGTTATTCCAAGATGGAAAAACGACTATTGGTATATTCGAGATAATTATCGAGGAATATTTATATACCCGGTATAGCTATTCGCGTATAAATATAAGTTTGGTCGAATCCACCCTGCAGTCGACTCTCGTTAATCGAAACTCGAGGGACTCTTAAAAGATTACGAATTATCGAGTGTTTGACATATCAAAGGTTAAAATTTTTTAAGAGAAAATAAATATAACTTCGAATTATTAAGTGTTGATGAATTATTAATTATTAACGGCTATTCTTTAACAATGACAAAAGTTTAGAAGACTATTCGTGTACATATTCATAATGTTAAATAATAACAGTCTCACTACAAAACGAAGTCTAAAGTTAAATACTTGCTAAACACATTACCCGTTCATAAGAAAATGATACTGACAACTAGAAAATGTCATTAAAGCACGTGTATTTTAATTGTAAGGATAATGTGTTTAACAAGTATTTAACTTTAGACATCGTTTTGTAGTAAGACAGTTAATCTTTCGAAAGAACTCTGTTATACTGGTTTGTTTAAGGATAAAGCGAAGGGCTGTTCATTGAACAATTTCCGCTGGATGGCGTTGATAGCAACATTTTCCGTTTTATTTTTTTTGTTGCGTTGTTGCAGTACTTATAGGCAAACATTTTGAATTGGCGAGCGGTAAACATACTATTTTATTTATTTTATGGCCTACGATTATATTTCAGTCAACATAATGAAAAAAAAGCTTTAGAATAGAATCTGCCATGAATCTTCGTATCTCTACACTCACTCACACTACGACGAGAGCTTTCAAAATGACATTAAATATAGCGCAAAGCATTGTTATAAATTTAAAAATACGCTACTAGATGGCACTTATTTCAAAAGAGTGTCTAACTACAATAATGCCAATCGGACTGGCTGGCAGCATAAGAAAAAAGAAAAAGAAATTTAAAAAATACAAAGAGCTAAAAATAACCTATAATTTCTTCTTGTCATTGTCATATTTTGTAAGAAAGCAAAAAAATATATTTATGAGAATTAATATAGGTACCTATGTAGTTCAAGTTCGTATCAATTGGACTCAGCAACGAAAAAGTCCTCCAGCGCGTTGCAATGTCTAGACTTTTGTTGCAAACTGTCAAAAAGCGCAAAGTTGAATATTTGGGACACGTTTTGCCACACAACATATATCAGCTGCTTCAACTTATGGGAAAAATAGAAGGCAAGAGATGTGTTGGAAGACGCAAAAAATCATGGCTGAGAAACATATGTGAGTGGACCAGAGTCACCACGGTTGAGGAGCTGTTTCGCTTAGCGACGAACAGAGAAGAGTTTGCGAATCTGACGGCCAACCTTCAGTAATGGAGAGGCACTAGTTCAGTAGTGCAAAATCATAATTTGTAATAAGAAACTGTAATTTAAATACCTATCTACCAATAACTTCAGCAGTTTGGATTTCACCACCTCTTAGATTCCCAACACAAATCTAGCAATAGTTCGAACATCCATTTTCAAAAATCAATCAGCAAGCAGCACCGCAGACGTTATGGTCATAATGTTCTATTGAATTGTATGACTAGAATTATATTTTTTTAAATAAAACTAAATAGTACATATTGTTGACTTTTATTTTTAGTAATGAAGTGGAAATTTATTTTCCGAACTTTTTTTATTAAAGAAAACAAAAGATTAGGTATAGTTATTCTATTCCAACATAAATTGTTAAATATTGCAGTCATTATTCATGATGACTCCTTCATTGCTTGGAATGGTAATGATAAATTCTTCATCACGACAAACCTGTGTTACAGTTTTTGTTTTTGTATTACAGAATTAGTGTATAAAGAAACACTCTTGTGCTGTGCATTTCCTGCCACAGTATTGACATTTGACACGTGTCAATACTATCGATAGTCCTGCAACGCTAGTAGATAGATATGTATATAGTGTAGACTTACATCGATACCACGACGAATATCGATATCTTTTATTGTTGATATAAATTAATATCGTTTTTAAATATGCAACAAGCTAATTATCCATACTAATATTATAAATGCGAAAGTTTGGATGTGAATTTGTGAGTTTGTGAATTTGTGAGTTTGTGAGGATGTTTGTTACTCAATCACGCAAAATCTACTGGACGGATTTCGATGAAATTTGGTACAGAGGTAGATAATGACCTGGAATAGCACATAGGCTACTTTTTATCCCGGGAAAAAGCACTGTTCCCGTGGGAAATTCACGCGGGCGAAGCCGCGGGCAAAAGCTAGTTAAAAATAAAAAACACGACTGACAAGTTTTTACTCAAAAAGTATAACTATTTACAAACATATAAGTAATATACATTTTTCAAATCGCCTTTTAAAGCCCTTCAATTTGATACCCCACTCGATAAGATTGATCAAATTTTATTGTTTTTTGGTCTGCTATTTATCGCATATATAATCCGCCATTTTGTTTTTATGATGACGTCATATAGCCTATGTCACTCGGAGGAATGCAAGGAATCTAAAAATACCTCTCACATCAAAATCTGTTAAGCCATTCAGGACTTATGGTGGAATAAAGAAACTTACATACAGACTTACATACATACATGAACCCTGAAAACATAACACTCCTTTTATGGACAGTCGTGTAAAAATAAATCTGCAAATAATAAAGGCGTATTTTATGCATAAAGTGAAAAAGTAATACACAGGTACCTTATTTACATTTTAATTGATAATTTGTTAATACTTATCCGAATCTGATCGATTAGATTCAGCACTGTCAACGGTCAATACATAATCACACTTTCAATGAAATGTATTTAAATAAAATCGGAAAAAAAATAATTAATATAAATCACGGAGGTCGAGCCCACCTCGACTTTATCGATAATTCAAAGTATCAATACTTCGTGCCCTAGAAGTTCTAGGATTAAATTAGACGTTCAGAAAACATGTTGTGAAATGCAAACTAAAAAATAATTAATCAGTAATATTTGTTTTCTTTGAAACTAAATATAAATGTATGCACATATTCCTATAGTTTATTTTTTGTAAATGAATACCTACGTGTATAATATCTACCTACTATAATGTCTTTTGATAAAAGTATTTTCAAAATTAAATTGTTTAAGTTTCAGAACGAAACTTATGATTGTAAAAATAATTATCTTTTTGGGTAAAAAAAGAGCAACGTTGCCATCTTACACCTCGCACAGATCGGCAACAACGTATCGATGAATGCCTGAGATGAATTCGCACAAATATTCCAGTCCAGTCATATACGTAATGGCAAGCTTGTTGTAATATATTAAATCTAGGGTTCAGTACGTATTTTTATGAAAGATTTTTTTATGGTGAAATTTAAATTTGATAACTGGGACTTTTGAATATGAAGGCAGGGATATCTGAATATGACATCTTGACATCTGGATGTGAAGACCTGGGTGTCTGGTCATGTGCATATGAAATGCTGGACAGCTGAATATGAAGACCAAAGCTTCAGGAGATGATCACCTGAACATCTGGAAATGAAGATCTGAAAATGTGGAGCTGAAGACCTGGACATCTGGACATCACCTGCACATATAAATTTGAAGACGTGGGAGTCTGGTCATGTGGATACGAAAACCTGGACAGCAGGACAAAGTCCAGGACATCACATCCAGATGTACAGGTGATGTCCAGATGTCATATTTAGATAGCCTGTCTTGATATCCAAAAGTCCCAGTAATCAAATTTAAATTTTACCATAAAAAATCTTTCATAAAAATAAGTATATTGAACCCTAAATTGTATTTAATATTGAAACTTGCTATTTTATAATTTTTTAGCATTTCATGATTTTCTTTTGTTTTTCACGTACAGCCGATGGCGCTGTCAAGGCAAGCAACATCGAGGTAGCATGCATTTAGGTCTCAAAGTGCTTTTATATAAATAGTAGTAGTCAGTAGTTTGTAATAAATCTGCTAGACGTCGTCCCTAAATGTCACAAAATATTACGCACACATCAACAAGAATCTCAATTTTTGTCGTATTTTAAATGCTGTTTTTCTCGTAAATTATTATACATTATTATGTTAAATTCAACATGAGAGCACAATTACTTCATAAGAATTGGAAATTCGATTTTATTATGAGAATCATTAACGAAGTTTAGAGCATTTCTGTAGAACAAAATGTATGGACAGCCAAAGCTTGGCTTTCACCTTAACCGCATTTCGTGCGGAACTACGTGTCAAACAACGAACTAATATACCAGTGTCAAATCATAAAAAACAAAGAATCTAATCATAACAAAAAAAAGGCTTGTGTACGATGTTACAAGTTTGAAGTAGTTTGAACTTGTCTCAAAATGTACTTAGATAGATAGATCAACACTTGATTGCACCAACACTCAACTTTGTTACTTACCAAACACACACAACTTTGTTACTTACCAAATACACATTTACAATCTTTCTGTCTCTTTCTCTCTGCAACTTTGAATTGTCGAATGTTTGACGCCGATGAGTTCGAATTAACGCGTCGTTTTGTTACGTAGCAATGATTTTTTCGTTCGAATTACCAAGTGCATAGAATAGTTCGAAATAGATTCTGTAGGGAACTCGTGATAACTTTGAATAGGGTATTTGACAAGGTGTAATTTTTCAACATATTTTTGAATAAATGGAAAGATCATATACAAGTTTTATAACAAACTGTTTTTATTTTTTTTATTTTTGATTTAATTACCTAGTTATTTCAAATTGAAAATTCATACCAACGGAATACGCCGAACAGTTACCGAACACTTCCGATTAGCCCGGTGACGTCACACAGGTGTTTTCCCTACTCACTGCGCCTCTCCCCGCCGGCACGCAGGCCCGCGCGGGTGTGGAGCTCGGGTTTGTTTCGGGAACTGACAAGAAGGTGATCGGATTTTTTCGGGGCATCGGATTTTTTGGTACTTTTAATTAGATATAACTTGATAATTAGGTCGAAATTTAAAAAAATAAAAACAGTTTGTTACTACACTTTACATAATCTTTCCATAAATCAAATAAAAAAAACCTTGTCAAATACCCTATTATAGAGAGGTTTGAATTAACGAGTGCATTGCTGCAAAATTTCAAAAATCAAGTTTCCACGTTCCTCCCTATCTCCATTCCCGCTGGAGCACTTTCTAAAGCCACATACCCATTCCTCTGCCTTTGAAAATCGCATCCCTTGACTGCTTCCAAAACAGGGAGGCGATGATGGTAACAACGTTGAACCTCTTGAACCCGAGAGTCTGGTACGTCGCCTGGTTCTCCACATAGTACAGGTCTGGAATTGAATGAATGAATGAATTAATATTTTACTCAATACTCGATATTTTATTGCATCCATAAAGTTGAAATGGGAGCATATAAATGAGAAAGTACATTTATGGACCCTGTCGGCCCCACTATTCAGCTAATATAAGCGTGGCCTTCGAGTCTCACGACTCTAGGCTTTGTCTACCCCGTAAGGGAAAAAGACGCGATACTGACTTAAAACTCAGGGTTTAGACTTTATACCGAAAAATTCACGGGAGCGATGCCCCGTGAGCGGCTAATCTTATCTCCGAAATGGAGTCTTAAAAGTTAAGGCGGAGATAGTTTAAAATACGGAAAATAAAATTTATATCACTGACATATTTGAAATTATCACGGATTGGAGGTGATAACGCGTAACAGGTCGATATCGTGTTTTTAAGCTGCTGATATAACACAACTACTGATTTCCCAATCGAGAATCATCGAGATTTATTTTTTTCCAATTTGTACAATTACTATAAACGTGCGCGGATCCAGTGCTCAAAAAAGTTTGTGGTCACAGCAAAAAAAATCGGCCAATACGGAAGTTGGAAAATATACTGTTTTCTTTCTATCGTAAAAACGATATAAAATAAAAAAGTCAAATATGAAAGGAAAAACAGAAAGTTTATTTTTCTTTTTATTTGTGTAAACAAACAAAAACACAATATACATACAATGTTACTAAAAAAAATCGTATGCTAACATATAAATTAATGTGCTTTCAGCATCGCTTACCACATATGTATTACTAAACAATTTTAACAAAGATGAACTAACATATCATGAAAGTGTTACAATTTATTTCAAAAGTTCTCTAACCTTTCTTTTAAAGGCACCAACAGTGATACATGTAATATCTATGCTAATAAAATAAATGTTAAAAGACTTGGTCAAACGATAAATAGGTGAACGTTTACCAGCGTTTGTACGGCATACAGGGACTGCAAACATATGACATCTATTACGGTTCCGCATTTGGCGTCTACGTGGAATAGTGTACTTTAACTTATTAACTAATTGACAGCAATCAAAAAGTAACATGGCTTCAAGATGTGTACGTACGTCTTACATTTAATTTGCTAATTTTAAAATTATCGAGAAGTTATCACAACAATAATAAATAATTTGGGTAGAACTTGGTTCGTCAATTTGTAATGGATTTTAGTAGTTAAGGTGAAAGCCAAGCTTTGGCTGTCCATACATTTTGTTCTACAGCAATGCTCTAAACTTCGTTAATGATTCTCATAATAAAATCGAATTTCCAATTCTTATGAAGTAATTGTGCTCTCATGTTGAATTTAACATAATAATGTATAATAATTTACGAGAAAAACGGCATTTAAAATACGACAAAAATTGAGATTCTTGTTGATGTGTGCGTAATATTTTGTGACATTTAGGGGCGACGTCTAGCAGATTTATTACAAACTACTGACTACTACTATTTATATAAAAGCACTTTGAGACCTAAATGCATGCTACCTCGATGTTGCTTGCCTTGACAGCACCATCGGCTGTACGTGAAAAACAAAAGAAAATCATGAAATGCTAAAAAATTATAAAATAGCAAGTTTCAATATTAAATACAATTTAGGGTTCAATATACTTATTTTTATGAAAGATTTTTTATGGTGAAATTTAAATTTGATTACTGGGACTTTTGGATATCAAGACAGGCTATCTAAATATGACATCTGGACATCACCTGTACATCTGGATGTGATGTCCTGGACTTTATGTCCTGCTGTCCAGGTTTTCGTATCCACATGACCAGACTCCCACGTCTTCAAATTTATATGTGCAGGTGATGTCCAGATGTCCAGGTCTTCAGCTCCACATTTTCAGATCTTCATTTCCAGATGTTCAGGTGATCATCTCCTGAAGCTTTGGTCTTCATATTCAGCTGTCCAGCATTTCATATGCACATGACCAGACACCCAGGTCTTCACATCCAGATGTCAAGAGGTCATATTCAGATATCCCTGCCTTCATATTCAAAAGTCCCAGTTATCAAATTTAAATTTCACCATAAAAAAATCTTTCATAAAAATACGTACTGAACCCTAGATTTAATATATTATTACAAGCTTGCCATTACGTATATGACTGGACTGGAATATTTGTGCGAATTCATCTCAGGCATTCATCGATACGTTGTTGCCGATCTGTGCGAGGTGTAAGATGGCAACGTTGCTTTTTTTACCCAAAAAGATAATTCTTTTTACAATCATAAGTTTCGTCCTGAAACTTAAACAATTTAATTTTGAAAATACTTTTATCAAAAGACATTATAGTAGGTAGATATTATACACGTAGGTATTCACTTACAAAAAATAAACAATAGGAATATGTGCATACATTTATATTTAGTTTCAAAGAAAACAAATATTACTGATTAATTATTTTTTAGTTTGCATTTCACAACATGTTTTCTGAACGTCTAATTTAATCCTAGAACTTCTAGGGCACGAAGTATCGATACTTTGAATTATCGATAAAGTCGAGGTGGGCTCGACCTCCGTGATTTATATTAATTATTTTTTTTCCGATTTTATTTAAATACATTTCATTGAAAGTGTGATTATGTATTGACCGTTGACAGTGCTGAATCTAATCGATCAGATTCGGATAAGTATTAACAAATTATCAATTAAAATGAAAATAAGGTACCTGTGTATTACTTTTTTCACTTTATGCATAAAATACGCATTTATTATTTGCAGATTTATTTTTACACGACTGACCATAAAAGGAGTGTTATATTTTCAGGGTTCATGTATGTATATAAGTCTGTATGTAAGTTCTTTATTCCACCATAAGTCCTGAATGGCTTAACAGATTTTGATGTGAGAGGTATTTTTAGATTCCTTGCATTCCTCCGAGTGACATAGGCTATATGACGTCATCATAAAAACAAAATGGCGGATTATATATGCGATAAATAGCAGACCAAAAAACAATACAATTTGATCAATCTTATCGAGTGGGGTATCAAATTGAAGGGCTTTAAAAGGCGATTTGAAAAATGTATATTACTTATATGTTTGTATATAGGTATACTTTTTGAGTAAAAACTTGTCAGTCGTGTTTTTATTTTTAATAATTAGCTTGTTGCATATTTAAAAACGATATTAATTTATATCAACAATAAAAGATATCGATATTCGTCGTGGTATCGATGTAAGTCTACACTATATACATATCTATCTACTAGCGTTGCAGGACTATCGATACCTAGTATTGACACGTGTCAAATGTCAATACTGTGGCAGGAAATGCACAGCACAAGTGTTTCTTTATACACTAATTCTGTAATACAAAAACAAAAACTGTAACACAGGTTTGTCGTGATGAAGAATATATCATCACCATCCATTCACCATCCATCAATCCAAGCAATGAAGGAGTCATCATGAATAATGACTGCAATATTTAACAATTTATGTTGGAAAGGAATAACTATACCTAATCTTTTGTTTTCTTTAATAAAAAAAAGGTCGGAAAATAAATTTCCACTTCATTACTAAAAATAAAAGTCAACAATATGTACTATTTAGTTTTATTTAAAAAAATATAATTCTAGTCATACAATTCAATAGAACATTATGACCATAACGTCTGCGGTGCTGCTTGCTGATTGATTTTTGAAAATGGATGTTCGAACTATTGCTAGATTTGTGTTGGGAATCTAAGAGGTGGTGAAATCCAAACTGCTGAAACTATTGGTAGATAGGTATTTAAATTACAGTTTCTTATTACTAATTATGATTTTGCACTACTGAACTAGTGCCTCTCCATTACTGAAGGTTGGCCGTCAGATTCGCAAACTCTTCTCTGTTCGTCGCTAAGCGAAACAGCTCCTCAACCGTGGTGACTCTGGTCCACTCACATAGGTATGTTTCTCAGCCATGATTTTTTGCGTCTTCCAACACATCTCTTGCCTTCTATTTTTCCCATAAGTTGAAGCAGCTGATATCTGTTGTGTCGCAAAACGTGTCCCAAATATTCAACTTTGCGCTTTTTGACAGTTTGCAACAAAAGTCTAGACATTTCAACGCGCTGGAGGACTTTTTCGTTGCTGAGTCCAATTGAAAACTTGAACTACATAGGTACCTATATTAATTCTCATAAATATATTTTTTTGCTTTCTTACAAAATATGACAATGACAAGAAGAAATTATAGGTTATTTTTCGCTCTTAGTATTTTTTAAATTTCTTTTTCTTTTTTCTTATGCTGCCAGCCAGTCCGATTGGCATTATTGTAGTTAGACACTCTTTTGAAATAAGTGCCATCTAGTAGCGTATTTTTAAATTTATAACAATGCTTTGCGCTATATTTAATGTCATTTTGAAAGCTCTCGTCGTAGTGTGAGTGAGTGTAGAGATACGAAGATTCATGGCAGATTCTATTCTAAAGCTTTTTTTTTCATTATGTTGACTGAAATATAATCGTAGGCCATAAAATAAATAAAATAGTATGTTTACCGCTCGCCAATTCAAAATGTTTGCCTATAAGTACTGCAACAACGCAACAAAAAAAATAAAACGGAAAATGTTGCTATCAACGCCATCCAGTGGAAATTGTTTAATGAACAGCCCTTCGCTTTATCCTTAACGATTTTTTTTAGTTTACTAGCTGCGAGCCGGGACTTCGCTTCCGTGGGAAATAAGTACTAAAAAGTACCCTTATTAGGTACATTATTCTACCCGTCCACTAAATTTCATAAAAATCCGTCCAGTAAATACATACTCACATCCAACTTTGTAAAGGTAGGACATATTATCATCAGCCTAATGAGTTCAAAAGATCACGAAAGTGTGACGTCACAACTCTATTAAATTGTGGTTGCCCACCCCATCGAGCGAAAAACTGTGGATCCGCGCTTGATACGTCCATGGACTTTGGTACAAGCAAATTAGGGTTAGACATCAATGTCAATATCAAACCAATCAACATTACGTATCAATACATTGTATATAAAATTAGGTAAGCTATAAATAATACTGACGTACCATACTAATATTATAAAGGGGAATTGTTTGTAAGTTTGTTTGTAGAGGATAATCTCCGGAACTACTGAACCGATTTCAAAAATTATTTCACCAATAGAAAGCTACATTAAGCCTGAGTGACATAGGCTATAATTTATGTATGTACCTCTCGTGCGAAGCCGGGGCGGGGCTCTTGTATAATATACTAGCTTTCGCCCGCGGCTTCGCCCGCGTGAATTTCCCACGGGAACAGTGCCTTTTCCCGGGATGAAAGGTACCCTATGTCCTTCTCCATACTTCCAGCTATGTGTATGCGAAATTTTAGGAAGATTGGTTCAGTAGATAAAGCGTGAAGAGCTAACAAACAAACAAACAAACCAACAAACTCACTTTCGCATTTATAATATTAGTTAGGATCTATGTTATAAAACAAAGTCGCTCCCCGCATTTTTTTATCACCGATTTTGATGTTGTTTCATTATAGCGTAGGTATTTATTTTTAGGGTTCCTCAAAAGGAAAAATGAATACAGATAAGAACATTACGTCTTTATGCGTTACAGAGCCATGAGTGAGACTCCAAGACCATGCTATTTTGTTTTATATAGAACAGTAGGCAAACGAGCATGCGGGTTGCCTGATGGTAAGCAATCACCGCTGACTATGGCTACCAGCAACCCTAAAAAGGTCACTGAAGCTTTGCCGACTTTTTAAGAAAGCGACAGGCTCTTTTCTTGAAGCTTGGCTGAACAGTGGGCTTATTAGAAGAATAGTGATTCAGATGTAGTGACAGGTTGCCAGCCCATAACCTATGACAAGATTCCTCAATTTTAAACCCGTCCTATTGGCTGACTTTTACAATCTGCGAGGGAAGAAAAGCAGCTAACATATTCTAAACCAGCGCTCAGCCCCGGCTTCCCTTTGGAAGGTACATACGAAAATTGTAGCCAATGTCACTCAGGTATAATGTAGCTTTCTATTAGTGAAAGAATTTTTAGAATCGGAAAACACTTTATCTTTATAATATTATTGTGATATACTTTTTCTTTGCTCCCAGACAAGAATGTAAGGAAGAAAATACGGAACCCTAGAACTTATAGGACTTTTTGTCTGTTTGTCTAGATGGTTGCTAAGCTAGGGGTCGCTTTTAAAAAATATACCTAATTAGATAGTTATTCAAATTATGGAAACCGCCACATGTTTGATTATTTTAATTGGGCACTTTAAAGTCAAAGTCAAATCGTTTATTCAGACCTTCAAAGGCACAATTTGAAGTCAATTTTCAGAATATGTAATATCATAATTCTCCAAGCAACATAAATTTATAAACTTAAATAAAATTAAACCAATTTCAATTTTTATTTAAGTTTATAAATTTAATTTTTCAATATATTTAATTCATTTAAAATAATACCGGTTTCATAATGTATGAAACCGGTATATAATAATATTACATTTTTTTTTAGATAATTATTAAAATTCAACGTCGTTAAAAATTTAAAATAGGTAATCCTAATCCTAACTAATATTATAAATGTGAAAGTGAGTTGGTTTGTTTGTTTGTTTGTTACCTATTCACGCTGTATTTACTGAATCAATCTTCCTGAAATTTCGCAAACACATAGTTAGAAGCACGGAGAAGGACATAGGGTACCTCTCATCCCGGGAAAAGGCACGGTTCCCGTGGGAAATTCATGCGGGCGAAGCCGCGGGCGAAAGCTAGTAATTAATAAACTACCGACAATTACAGAAGAAAAATTGCTGGGAAGAAACGCCGAAAGAAACTTTTTACTGATTTGGTTTATATGTATTATGGCAGAATGAGATTTTCTTTTTTTTGCTGTCTTGTCCCTTTTTCAATCCTATACATAACTGGCCTATGTCTTTAAATAGGAAAAATTTAAGAAAAACAAATTAACAAAGCCAATAGAAGTCAAAGCGATTTTTTTAGAATTTTAACTACTGGACGAAATATACGGTTTTTACAGTGGTATGTACTCTCCTTTTTTGTGCAGTTGGGTAAAAGGAAAATCATACTTCATCATTGTTCATCATACTAATATTTTAAAGAGGAAGTGATTGTATGTCTGTGAGTTTGTTTGCGGGGGGTAACCTTCGAAACTACTGAACCGATTTCAAACGTTCTTTCACCATTAGAAAGCTAACTTCCCATCACGTAAAAAGACGCTGGTAGGGTGACAAGGGGGTGAAACTTGCGCATGGGTACGACTGAAGAACCAATCGCGTGCACCGGATGAGACCCGCCCGACCCCCGCTCACCGCATAGACCCATACCACAGGGCGGGCGCTTCATAGAAACGGCGCGTCAAATATGCCTACTACTACTACAAATGAAACTGTATATCCGTGAACACGTCAGTAACACGTCAATGTGTGCGTTTTCATAGTCGAACGTCCCACAGTTACACAAGAACGGGGGAGAAGTGCGGAAGGAGCGGGGGGGTGCCATATTGCGGGAGGGGCAGGGAGTTTCCTTTCTGTACGTAGTACTAATATTAATTCTGTGCCCATATATCGCCTACTGCGCAGCTTAATCGCCATCGGCCTTTTTACGGGACGGCAACTATACATTATGCCTATAGTGACTGAGGCTACAATATGTATGTATCTCCCGTGCGAATTCGCGGCGGGGCCATAGTTACCAATAAAGGGAGAAAAATCAAAACTTACCTCCATCAAAGAACTTCCCGTCAACAAACTCCTTGGAGCCCATCTCCTCTACCCCTACTCCTACCAGCTTGATGTTGTTCTTCTTGAGAACTGGAGCGATTTCGCCGAGCTGTAAAACAAACAAGCTCATTATTAAAAACACGACTGACAACTCACATAGCCTATGTCACTCAGAGGAAAGCAATGAATCTAAAAATACCTCTCACGTCAAATTCTGTTCAGCCATTCAGGACATATGGCGGAATAAAGAAACTTACATACACACATACATTACATACAGTCGTGTAAAAAAGTTAGCCGTCATGGGACGCCCGGCAGATGTGAAACAAATGAGCATCATTGCATGACGCCTCACGCTGCGGCATTCGAGTCGATTTTACTGCCAAGCCGCGTCCAGAGGCGGATTAAACGGGGATGCCAAGGAAGTCAAAATTTAAAAAAAATGTGCAGAGCAACTACGCTCTGCTGCCAGAAAATGTGCGCAGAGCGAATCCGGACAAACGAAGCGGCGGGAAGAATCCTGTACCGGAACTTCACCGGGAAAAAACCACCGGTAAAAAATAAGTACCGGGAAGAAATCTCCACGCGGCACCACGTTTGCCCGACTAAAACCTAAATAACTTAACGCAGTCTGCTACCACCGTAGCTTATGAATGGAGCTACAGGGCCCTATATGATAACCTAACCTATAAATTAAATACAATTGAACACTTACCAAATTAAATCTTCTTTCTCTTCGGATCCAAACTTGAGTGTCTTCGGGAAGGGGGAATTCCTAATCACCCTACCTAACCCTTGAGATCTCAATTCCCCAGGACAAATAAATAGATTTCTTCCCGTAGTTTCACTCGGGAACAGCCAGATGTGAACAGCCAGCCACGTTTTTTCTCTCACAAGAAAAAGTCACCATGACGGGTACACAAACACAAAGTTCAATAGTTATTTAACAAACAGGAAATTCACAAACACAACTCAAGCTAATTAGCAATCAAAGAACGCGGAACCTCTCGCGTATTAAAAATCAAACCGATATCGCATAGCAATGGCGACCGTCCGCGAGCCATTCGCGCTAGCAAAGTGAGAACCCCGAACGCCCTCTGGCGGCAGCAATGCGAAACGCCTGCGTTTAGTTTTACCCAATATATTACAAACATCCCCCCGTCCCGGTCTGAGAAGCAGACCGCTAGCTTACTCTACGGGAAGGCGGGCGAGAGAGGTCACACCTCTCCTTAAAATCGAACCGTCGACCAACACCTCAGCCACACGCGGAGTGCCATCTCCGCCAAGAATCAAACGTAATATGCGAGCTCGTCGCCAAAGCAATGAGGGCAAATTTGCCTCTTTTAACAATACTAAATCACCCTCCCTGGGAGGCTCAGTCCTGTCTGTCCACTTCACTCTTTGCTGCAGCAAATGCAAATATTCAAGCGACCAGCGACGCCAAAAGTCCTGGCTCATTTGCTGCAACATTTGAAAACGCGACAACCGATATACGCGTTCATCCTTCCACGGGTATTCGGGCAGGGCATTCAACGGCCCTCCCACCAAAAAATGACCAGGGGTGAGAGCTTCCAAGTCATTTGGATCTGGAGATAGCGGACAGAGAGGACGAGAGTTGAGGACCGCCTCAACTTTACAAAACACTGTGGCCAGCTCTTCAAAAGTTAGAGCCGTTTCTCCGATAATGCGGCGGAGGTGGGTCTTTGCGGATTTCACAGCCGCTTCAAAAATCCCTCCCCAATGGGGGCAACTTGGGGGACTAAACTTCCAGGTTATTCCCTTTGGGCAGCAATTTGACTTAAACTAGTACAATTTTTATCAATAAACACAGAAACATCCTTAAGATAATTTACAGTTCCTTTATAGTTTGTGCCATTGTCAGACCTAATAAGGGAAGGTAGACCTCGACGCGAAACAAAGCGATCCAACGCGGCGACGAAGGCCTCCGTAGTCAGAGCCGATACCACCTCCAAATGGACAGCCTTGGTGGCCAAACAAACAAATACACACAAATAGCCCTTCACAATACGGGCATTACGAAAGGGAGAAGCCTTGATCGAAAAGGGACCGGCAAAATCGGTTCCAACGCCGTCAAACGGTCTCGAAGGTCGGATTCGATCAGCGGGCAAATCACCCATCTGTGGTTGCATCGTGGATGCCTTCAACCTATAACATGCAATACATCGAAACAGGACACTACGGATTGCTCTTCGGGCTGACAAAATCCAAAACTCGCGTTGCAAAATAGCCAACAAAGCATTGCACCCAGCATGGGCGTTACGAATGTGTCGATCAGACACCAAAAGCTGCACCAAGGGTCCGCCCTTGGGCAACAACAGAGGATGGCGAGTCTCATATGGAAGATCCGCCTTCCGGAGCCTGCCTCCAACCCGAAGAAGCCCATCCGAGTCGATGTACGGGTTCAAACGAGCGACCGCGCCCTTCAACTTAGCGCGTCCGTCGCGCAAAATACGAAGCTCTGACTCAAACCGTCCGGTCTGCACGACACGGACCCAATGCAACAATGCGCTCCGGCGCTCTTCTGCACCTGCAATCGGCTCCAACCGCTTTGCCTGTGGGTTTCTACAATTATGTATGAAACGCTTAATCCAACTGGTAACACCCAGAAGCTTATCCAAGCTGCTATACCGAGCAAGTAGCCAATCCGGCTCCGACGTCGTCTCAGCGACTACAGCATGTACACGGAGCCCAGTCAAACTCAAAGAAGTAACATCTGTCTGACAGACAGGCCAAGATGTTTCTGATCCCATCAGCCACTCTGGACCCCACCAGAGCGGGTGTGACACCAATTCTGGTGCCGTACAACCTCGGGAAGCACAGTCCGCTGGGTTAAGCTCTCCCGGCACATGTCTCCATGTTATATCAATTCCAATATTTTGAATTTGGGAAACCCTGTTTCCAACAAAAACCTCCAAGGTATGTGGGGCCGCGCGCAACCATGCAAGCGCGACCTGGCTATCCGACCAGGCGAAGATGTCCCGTATCTCGACCGTGGCCGCCAGCTCACTGGCAACGTGATGCAACAATTTAGAGAGAAGGTGAGCTCCACTCAACTCAAGCTTGGGAATAGTCAGCCTAGTCCTGATGGGGGCGACCTTGCTCTTCCCTAACAAAAGCGAGACATTGACCCGGCCATCGGCGTCAACTGTCCGCATATAGACTGACGCGGCGTAGCCTCGCTCCGACGCGTCACAAAAGCCATGCAGGCTGGCTCGATATTTCCCGGGGGGCAATATTCGACGAGGCAAGGCAATCCGATTGACTTCCTTAATCGATGAAAACAACTCGAGCCAATCATCCAATGGAGGACCAAACAGCGGCTCGTCCCACGAGACGCCCAAAGTCCAAAGTCTCTGAAGAAGACACTTCGCAGAGAATATCACTGGACTGATCCAACCGCTTGGATCAAACATACGGGCTATTACGGACAACACCGTTCTCTTAGTCCAGACCTTTGGTATTTCCAAGTCCACTTGGAATGTAAAAATATCGGTTAGCGGCTGGTACTGCATGCCCAGCACCGCTATCCTGTTGGGATCATCCACATCCTCAAACAGGTGAGGGTTCTGTTGGTGATCCTCCGGGATCCCTTCTAGAACTTTAGGCTCATTAGACAACCACTTACGTAGCTCGTAGCCACCTGTCTTCAATATTTCAATCAATTCATCCCGCAGTAGGAGGGCCTCCTCAATACTTTGGGCTCCGGTGCACACGTCATCAACATACAAGTCACGTGACAGCACGGAAGCCCCACGGGGAAAGCGGATCCGTTCCCGCTCTGCCAATTCAAGCAATGATCTGATGGCGATATAGGGACTAGATTTCAAACCATACGTGTTTGTGTTGAGTTCATACACCGTCACAGGATCCTCAGGGCGCTCACGCCAGAGTATCAACTGGAATCGCCTGTCCTCAGGATGTATGACTGTCTGGCGGAACATCATCCGGATGTCCGCACCAAAAACCACTTGATGTCTTCTAAAGTTCAAGATGATGTCAATTATGTCCCTATGCAATTTGGGACCCGAATGCAAACACAGATTCAACGAAACTCCGTTCGAAGTGGGTGCGGACCCATCAAAGACAGTCCGCAACTTGCCCGTTGAGGCCTTCACCACCGCGTGGTGGGGCAAAAAATAATGCTCAGTTGAGCTCCAATCAACTCGAGCCGGAGACATGTGACCCAAATCCTCGTACTCGCGCATAAATTCAATATATTTATCGCGAAGTACGTGGTCACGCTGCATACGTCGCTCCATGGACAGCAGTCGTTTCTCCGCAAGCGCCCTACTTTGCCCTAGGCTAGGACGAGAGGCAACAAAGGGTAACCTAGTTACAAACCGACCGGAGGGCAACCTCTCCGTGGTCGATCGAAAAAGGGCTTCGCACTCAGCGTGTTCCGGATCCATCCTGGAACTCATAGGTGGCTCCTCCACCTCCCAAAACCTTTGCATGGTCTTGGCCAAGGACGCAGATGCGACAACCGGTGGCTCCTCCGCGGTGCCATTATCAAACACAGGGCCCATCAGGGCAAAACCAAAGATAGTAGACACTGCCATCAGTGAAGACGAACCCAGAGCTTTCTGGGTACCCAACAAAATCCAACCCAATACGTCCGAGCCCAGGAGCAAGTCCACTGGGCCGGGGTGAAAGACAAAGGGGTCGGCCAAATCCAGACCCGAAACCAAAGACAACACACCCGGCGGTATGTCTGTCGAGGGGTGCCAACCCGCAATGGTATCCATTACCATAGCCGAAGTCGTGATCCTCATTGTGGAGGACTTCAGCGAAGAAAAGGTGACAAGTGTCTGGCCCGTCAGACACTTCACTTGTATGCCACCAACTCCAAGAAGTGGCACAGGCGAGTCTTCCACGACTAAACCTAACTGGCGTGCCACTCGAGTGGTAACCAAACTGCTTTGAGCCCCTGAGTCCAACAGAGCTCTCAAATTAATGGCTTCCCCCCTACGACCCCATACGCGGACCACCGCGGTAGGGAGCAGAACCGTCCGCGGCTCTGTCCCAGCAAGGGAGCAAGCTAGTTACGGGCTCCCCACTCTCTCCAAACCAGGGGCGCACCACTGACCCGGATAATATGTCGGGCGAGTGCACATCCCCATCTGAGGGGGGGCATAACCCGCGGCCCGGCCATACCTATGGTACGGCGGGTGGTACTCCAGCCGTGGGTACTCGTGCAGCGGCGGAGAAAACCGCTGCGGCTGCATGTGGTGGGTAGTGGTAACCCGCGTGGAGGGGGGTGTCCCCACTCTCACGTCCGGTCTAGGGCCCCCGCCCATGGGGGCCCTATCCGGGGCCTGGCCAGCTACATACTGGCCATGACCTTGGGGCGCGTGGTCCCGGTCCGCCAAGACCCGCGCAGGTACGCGACCCCCCTCCCGAGGGGGGGTGCGACGAGCGAAGCCGCGTCCTCCGTCCGGTGGTGGAGGGCTTCGCGCAGGAGCGCCCCCGCCCATAGGGGACCCCTGCCTCAACATCCGGGTGCCATCCCCGTTGCGGTTCATGCAAAGCATCGCGTGGTGCCGCCCACGGCATGCACTGCATGGTATGGCACTGGGACAGTCACGTGCATAGTGACCGCCCAAACAATAAAAGCATAGTTCATGCCGCTTTGCCATGCGGCGCCTATCTTGTACTGGCAGTCTCTGCCAGTCCCTGCATTGCAGCAGGCTGTGGCCCATCCGGCCACATTGCAGGCAGTCCGCGTCCCTCGCGACTGCTGCCGTGTGTGCAACCCGCACACCAGCTCCACGCGGTGGCGGTTGCCGTCCCTGTGGGGGCTTCCCTCGCCATGAGGGTTCCAAGGGCCTACGTTCAGGCGCTCTGGATGGCGCTGAGTCCGTCATGGTATTCTCAGCAGCCCGTGCCTCAAACTCCAAAAACTTCACCAAGTCAGTGAATGTTGGTAGGGTGGTGCTATCCCGCTCCGCATTTTCGCGCTCAAACCGCGAGCGGATGTCATTGGGCAATTTGCCCAATACAATGTGCACCAACAAAAAAGACCATTGGTCCACCGGCAGCCCCAGTGTGCGGAGCGCGTTACAGGCCACTGTAACGGGCGTGAGCAACTGCAGGCGCAACTGTGCCCTGTTGGCCACCTTGGGCAGGGCCATCAACTGTGCGGCGTGCGCATCCGCTAACAAACGTAAGTTTTGGTAGCGGGAGTTCAATAACTCCCAAGCCGTATCGTACTGGTCGTCCTCCACCCGGAGGTGCTGGATGAGCGACCGCGCTTCATCCTCAAGAGTGGAGAGGAGGTAGGCCATCTTCTGGGCCTTTGACAAATCCTGTCGTGCTACGACCAGGGACTCAAACATATTTTTATATGCTACCCACTCCTCCATCCTACCCCCAAAGTGGGACAGCTGAAGGGTGGGGAGCCGACCAGTAACCGCTGGTCCTTCCTGTCTAACAGGTGTGCGAGGGCTGGTCCGCCAGCCTGTCTCGCCCTTATTGCGGTCACCGCCTCCGCGATATCATCGTGCAGACTCAGGATCTGGTCCATGTCCGCCATGTGACCTGCGTAGGCCTCCGGGGTAAGATCGGCTTCGGTAAGCGCCGCCATGGCCGCTTCCGCGCTAATCAATCGTGAGTGGAGGTGATCCGCTCTTAGCAGTATGGCGCCCTCCCTGTCCTTCCGGGACAGGAGTCCACCGGCCGTCACAAACCATCTCAATTCGTTGGCGAGTGTCGCCTTAGCATTGGAGGCCTTCGCCATCGCGTCAAGTCACAAACAAAAAATAACAAAAGGTAAATAAAAAACAACAAAATCAAGCAACTACACGAAGAACCGCGGTAGGTATGAGAATGGCACAAACCCGGAACGCACGGTACAAACCGCAAACAAATACAAAAAAGGTTACAAATATTCTTATACAAACAAACTAAGAAAAATCTAATAATTTTTACAAACAATTAATTATTTTTTTTACAAACGAACAAATAGAGGGTAGATAAACTACGCTCTGCTACCAGAAAATGTGCAGAGCAACTACGCTCTGCTGCCAGAAAATGTGCGCAGAGCGAATCCGGACAAACGAAGCGGCGGGAAGAATCCTGTACCGGAACTTCACCGGGAAAAAACCACCGGTAAAAAATAAGTACCGGGAAGAAATCTCCACGCGGCACCACGTTTGCCCGACTAAAACCTAAATAACTTAACGCAGTCTGCTACCACCGTAGCTTATGAAGGGAGCTACAGGGCCCTATATGATAACCTAACCTATAAATTAAATACAATTGAACACTTACCAAATTAAATCTTCTTTCTCTTCGGATCCAAACTTGAGTGTCTTCGGGAAGGGGGAATTCCTAATCACCCTACCTAACCCTTGAGATCTCAATTCCCCAGGACAAATAAATAGATTTCTTCCCGTAGTTTCACTCGGGAACAGCCAGATGTGAACAGCCAGCCACGTTTTTTCTCTCACAAGAAAAAGTCACCATGACGGGTACACAAACACAAAGTTCAATAGTTATTTAACAAACAGGAAATTCACAAACACAACTCAAGCTAATTAGCAATCAAAGAACGCGGAACCTCTCGCGTATTAAAAATCAAACCGATATCGCATAGCAATGGCGACCGTCCGCGAGCCATTCGCGCTAGCAAAGTGAGAACCCCGAACGCCCTCTGGCGGCAGCAATGCGAAACGCCTGCGTTTAGTTTTACCCAATATATTACAAACAAAAAAACAAACAAAATATCACACAGGTATAAAAAATAATAATGAATAATACATCAATCATGTAAAAGTTGGAGCTACAGGCGGGTGAAGTCTGTCAGATAATACAATAGTGTCATTAGTTGTCAAATTCAAATGACAATATTGAAATGACAGACCTCACTCTCCAAGTGAGGGTGTTCTTTACAGAACTACGCTCTGCTAGATGTTCTTTACAGAACTACGCTCTGCTAGATGTTCTTTACAGAACTACGCTCTGCTAGATGTTCTTTACAGAACTACGCTCTGCTAGATGTTCTTTACAGAACAACGCTCAGCTAATGTTCTTTACAGAACTACGCTCTGCTAGATGTTCTTAACAGAACTACGCTCTGCTAGATGTTCTTAACAGAACTACGCTCTGCTAGATGTTCTTAACAGAACTACGCTCTGCTAGATGTTCTTTACAGAACTACGCTCAGCTAATGTTCTTTACAGAACTACGCTCTGATAGATGTTCTTTACAGAACTACGCTCTGCTAGATGTTCTTAACAGAACTACGCTCTGCTAGATGTTCTTAACAGAACTACGCTCTGCTAGATGTTCTTTACAGAACTACGCTCTCCTAGATGTTCTTAACAGAACTACGCTCTGCTAGATGTTCTTTACAGAAATACGCTCTGCTAGATGTTCTTTACAGAAATACGCTCTGCTAGATGTTCTTTACAGAACTACGCTCTGCTAGATGTTCTTAACAGAACTACGCTCTGCTAGATGTTCTTTACAGAACTACGCTCTGCTAGATGTTCTTTACAACTACGCTCTGCTAGATGTTCTTTACAACTACCTTCTGCTAGATGTTCTTTACAACTACGCTCTGCTAGATGTTCTTTACAGAACTACGCTCTGCTAGATGTTCTTAACAGAACTACGCTCTGCTAGATGTTCTTTACAGAACTACGCTCTGCTAGATGTTCTTTACAACTACGCTCTGCTAGATGTTCTTTACAACTACCTTCTGCTAGATGTTCTTTACAACTACGCTCTGCTAGATGTTCTTTACAGAACTACGCTCTAGTAGATGTTCTTTACAACTACGCTCTGCTAGATGTTAGTTACAACTACGGTATACGGTGTTAACATAGGGAAAAACGATGACCCTAATTTCCGGATAAAAAATACCTAATGCGCTATTCCCAAAATTTTTCCACCCATGTACGAAATTTCACAGAAATCTGTCCAGTAGATTTTGCATGATTGAGTAACATACAAACTCACAAATAACCAAACTTTGAAACATAGGGCAGCAAACGAGCAAGCAGATCACTTTCGCATCCTACTTCCTTCCTATCCTACCACTATCCTACTAATCCTACTAATATTATAAATGCGAAATGTTGGATGTGAGTTTGTGAGGATGTTTGTTACTCAATCACGCAAAATCGAATGGACGGATTTCGATAAAATTTGGTATACGGGTAGAAAAATACCGCGAATCACACATAGGGCACTTTCTATCCCGAAATTCCCACGGGAGCGAAGCCTCGGGGCGCAGCTAGTATATAATATTAGTAGGATAAATAGATTACTTTTTATTGCACATAAAATAAATGGGTAAAAAACTCTGGCCTTGAAAAACACATTTCACTAGCTTTTGCCCGCGGCTTCGCCCGCGTGAATTTCCTACTGTGCTTTTTCCCGAGATGAAAGGTAGCCTATGTCCTTCTCAGTACTTCTCACTATGTGTATGGGAAATTTCAGGAAGATTGGTTCAGTTAATGAAGCCTGAAGAGGTAACAAACAAACAAATAAATAAACAAACAAACAATTAGGATAGATAGATTACCCTTAATTGCACATAAAATAAAACAGAAATGTGTTGGGTAAAAAACATTGTCCTTGAAAAAAACATTTTAGTTGTTTTTCCCGCTTCACATTGTGACCAAAGGTTATCTACATTAATCAGAGGTTGTGTTTATAAGCGAGGTGAATGTGCATGTTTTATTTTTATTGAACCTATCTGTTTGTCTGTAATCAGCTTTGAATTGCATACTAAATAATATGTATTTTGAAGGAACTTTAAAAAATTAGGTAGGATATTAAAAATAATTGTTAACTGTCCTGCTCGACCCAAATAGTGACTTTCACGGTTGTAATATTTATTAGTTGATTAATTATCTAGTTGTTGCATATGGCTTCACATGCATTTTGATTTATTTTTTATACTTATTTTATTACTTTATCTTAATTTATAACATTAAAAATAAATTAAAAACTAAGAAAAGCAAAATTACAAGATGTAATGTGTCAAGAGCATCGGCCCGCGGCAACGTGCCCAAAAGGCTGGCTGCATTGACAAGTTGTATACTAATGGCTATACTTAACTAATTTTTGATTTTTTTAGATTTTTTTTTTTTTGTACTCTCATATAGAAATTTAGTACTAATTGCATCTGAAATGCACAAAAATCCAAAAATAAATATTTTTAAATTTAGATTAAATTATAAACCTCTTTAGCCCACAGCCTGCAGAGCATACATCCCCAGCGACGGAAGAAGACGATGGCCACATTCTGGTCTTGCCAGAAGGTGCGGAGCTCCACACTCTGCAAAAAAAACAATAAAGTAAATTAAAAATAATAATAATAACATTGTTGATATGATTAAAACTAACATGAGAAATAGTCATAATGACTAAATCCGGCTAACAAGACGCGTAAGTATCCGTATCAAAATCATTATTGTTGATATGGTTACAGATGCCAGTTCTATGTGTATATATAATGAAACACTGCACTATTTATGTCCAGAATTTTTGTGCCTGTATTGGTTTTTATGAAGACATAAAGGAAAAAAGAAAACTAAGCAGAATTTTTTTAATGCTACCTATACCTAATATGGCAAAAAAGCGAAAGGCAAGCCGAAAATGAGGTGGTCTGACGAATTGTCGGCCTTTGATAGACAGTGGCAGCAGCTAGCGAGCGATAGAGGTAGTTGGAGAGATAAGGGGGAGGCGTTTGCCCAGCAGTGGGGCCTATTAGCTAAATAAAAAAATACCTAATAGGGAATTATTCCCAAACATACCATCTTTATCTAACAACATAGATTATACAGTTACAGCATAAAACTGTTATGCAAAACTTCATGCTTGGATGATAAAGTTAATTATGAACAGGTACATTTTGCCTTTAAAACTACACAAAATTGTCGATCTAATGATCTACACAATAAAACGAGTGCTATTGTGCATATTTTAAAGTATTTAATAGAATAGGTATAATAAGAACAACTTTCAATCCGAAGTTTCTTCCGTAGGTAGTTTCTTTTTTTCCGAAGACTAGTATAAAAACAAAGTTGAGTTTTCTTACCTCTCCAGTTGTAACACTTTTCACTTTCTGCGATCCGATTTCGTTGATATTGGTAGACATTTTCTAGCTAGAGGTATTGTATAATTTTATGAAAATCGTTTTCTCCCGTATAATTATTTGTTACACTGATACAGCCACATACGACGCGATGATAATACCTACTGAAAATAATTAAAACAAAGCTGAAGAAACGAAAACGTTCTTTGATTGAATTGACATGACTGACACCACAGCGTTTGACATTGACTGACACCGGTTTGTCAAATTGTCATTGTTGACAATGACATTATCAATGTTGCCAGAATTTCAGCCAAACGATTTTATTTTTATCGATTATGTACATTCAGAATTCTATTTAATTTAGTGTTGATCATTGTTTCTATTGATAGTACTCAAATAATACCAAATAGTCTCAATACAAACGATAGTGACAAACTATTGCTAGGTAACATCGATAGTATAGTAGATCGATGCAACATTTTAGTATGTCTGTAACAACGAACTAATATACCATAGAACTCTAACAACGCCAAAAAAATGGTTCCACGAAATGGGAACCTAGGTGGGCGGGGCGTTAAATAGAAACCTCACTTCGCCTCAGTTCGCCGCGAAGCTGCGAGTTCAACAGTTGTACTTGTACCTAACGCATAAGTGTCAATGAGCGATTTTTCTGACAGCTAATTAAGAAAAAAAAATCAGTACAAAAAAATCTCAACAGATAGCGTTTTATGAAAGCCGAGTCGTAATAATGGCTGAACCTATATGGCGCGCTTTTTCTTTTCAACCAGAGGCAAAAAAAAAATCACATTACAGTTTGACAGTTGCACAAATCACAATATAGATACTTTTTAGTTGTTTTTTTTACTAAGTTTAATTTTTTTTAAATGCCATTTCGTGAATTTTTTGCTTTTTGTATGGATTTTTTTCTCTCGGCTTTTACCAAGCGCCATCTATGAAGTCATTTGGAACTATTTCTTTTTTTAATTTGTGTCACGGAAAACCCCTTATTATATGTATCATCGAGTAATTTCGCAAGTGTCAATTGTATGTATCATCGAGTAATTTCGCAAGTCCAACCTCGACTCAATGGCGAGATATAGACCTTCCCAACGGCCCTTATCAGGGCCACCCAAGAAGCCTGTTCGAAGGCTAGTACAAACTGATGAGGCACAAACACACCCGCTTTTAAATCCAGCACTTCGGGTTATTTCCATCAATATAGAAGGATTCTCAGCTAACGAATCGGAAATCCTGTCAGAGATGTGCCTCAAAAACAACGTCAGCATCATATACGTGCAAGAGACGCATCGTGATATTAACCAATTAAGACCAAACATTCCCGGATTTGATCTCGTGGCCGAAATCCCTCACCCAAAACATGGCAGCGCCGTGTTCGTCAGTCCCAATGTCAAGGTGGTGTCAACCTTCTGTTTTTCGGATAATTCGGTAGAACAAATAACTATAGATATCCCAAATTGTTCTGTAACATCAATATATAAACCCCCAGACGTTCCGTATCAATTTCGCAAACCGGCCAATTACGAGAACCACCGCATCAAACTTGTAGCTGGCGACTTTAACAGCCACAGCACCAGCTGGGGCTACCGGGAAACAGATGCAAATGGTCAGGCAGTCGAAGAATGGGCAGAGGCAAACGATATTATGCTTATTCATAATGCTAAGCTCCCGGCTTCTTTCAATAGCTGCCGATGGCGACGCGGATACAACCCGGATTTATTTTTTGCCAGCTCATGTATATCCCAACAATGCATTAAAACAGTTTGCCCCCCCGTTCCCAGAACACAACATAGACCTATTATGTGCTCAGTACAACCCGTAGCTAATCCAGTTATAGTCCCATTCAAGCGCCGCTTCAACTACGCTAAAGCCAACTGGGAAAGATACGCACAAACTATCGACGGCAACCTCCTAAATATACGACCAACATCTGACAACTATGATCAGTTCATACAAGTGATAGCAACTGCATCACGTCGACATATTCCACGAGGTTGTCGTATAGCTTATGTCCCAGGGCTGTCTAATGAATCCGCTGATCTGCTGAGACAGTATGAAGACCTGTATTCCAAGGATCCTTTCTCAGAAGAAACCATCCTGGCTGGTGAAGACTTACTGTCTCGGATCAGTGTGACTCGACGAGAGAGATGGACAGCCTTAGTCACGAATCTTGACCTTGCTCATAACAGCAAAAAAGCCTGGAACTCCGTTCGTAAACTTACCGGCGAGCCACCAGCTGCTACATCGCCAGGTCAGGTCACGGCTAACCAAGTGGCACACCAACTCCTACTCAATGGCAAGACCAAACGTCGGCAGGGCACAATACCTCAATCTAGCTGTCCAGACTCTGGCAATATTATCAGCCAATCTTTTACAGTGTCAGAACTTGTTACAGCCATTAAAACCTTAAAGTCTGGTAAAGCTTCTGGTGTCGATAATTTATCTGTTGAACAAATCCAGAATTTAGGTCCAATTGCCATCTCCTGGTTGCTAGAAATGTTTAATTCCTGTCTGGCTACGGGTCGCATACCGCGTCTTTGGAGAAAGGCTAAGGTGATTGCCCTACTAAAACTTGGAAAACCTGCAGATGATCCCAAAAGCTATCGACCCATATCTTTACTGTGTCATACCTATAAACTGCTGGAAAGAATGCTGCTAAACCGCCTGGTCAGTATCGTCGAACCTAAGCTCATCCTGGAACAGGCTGGATTCCGACCAGGAAAATCCTGCTGTAGCCAAACATTAAACCTCACTCAACACATTGAGGATGGGTTTGAGCTGGGTCAAGTAACTGGGGCAGTGTTTGTAGATCTTTCCGCTGCGTATGACACAGTAAATATTAAGCGGCTTCTTTGGAAAGTTGGTGAAATGACTGGCGACCATGCCTTCACAAAAATATTAAGTGAGCTGCTCCGCAACCGGCGCTTTCAGGTCCATCTTCTTTCAGATAAGAGTCGCTGGAGAACACTTAAAAATGGCCTTCCGCAGGGCAGTGTTCTTGCGCCACTACTATTTAATATTTACACGAATGACCAGCCTTCTCCACCAGACACAACCAGGTTCCTGTACGCCGACGATCTGGCTCTAACTTCCCAAGCTCGGTCTTTTGAAGAGGTTGAAAGAAATCTCACGGGGGCACTCAATGTATTGAGTTCCTATTATGAGGAGAATTCCTTGAAACCGAACCCTTCAAAGACGCAATCTTGCGCATTCCATCTGCGTAATCGAGAGGCCCGAAGGCCCCTTTCTGTCCAATGGCAAAACACCCAAATCGCTCACTGCTCCACTCCTAGGTACCTTGGTATCACTTTGGACCGATCTCTGTCTTTTAAGCAGCACTGCCTTAACACCAAACAGAAAGTGGGTACCCGAAACAATCTACTACGCCGATTAACGTCCACCAATTGGGGAGCCTCACCACGGGTTCTACGTACGACTGCATTGGCTCTTTGTTTTACGGCAGGCGAATATGCTAGCCCAGTCTGGAGCCGATCAGCGCACACTCAGCAGGTGGATACAGCTCTAAACGACACATGCCGGATTATTACAGGCTGTCTCAAACCAACCCCTGTGGAAAAGCTGTATCCGTTAGCTGGTATTGCGCCTCCGGATGTCCGTAGGGATGTGGCTGCCTCCATTGAAATGGTCAAAAGGGTAACTGACACTCGACACCCACTTCACGACCATGTGCCGGTTACCCAGAGATTGAAGAGCCGCCACAGCTTTATTAAGGAGGTGCTGCCTCTGATTGGTGAAGCCTCGCAGTCTCGGATTGACAGATATCCCGCAGCGTCACCCAACCCGCTATCAGAGCACCTCCCCCCTGGATCTAGTCTACCTTGGCCGACATGGAAGTCTATAAACAGACTCCGGACACAAGTCGGCCGAAGCAAAGAAAATATGTCCAGGTGGGGATATAGCTCGGAAACAGCCTGTCTGTGTGGCGCCTCTCCCCAAACTAAGACACATTTATTGTCTTGCCCAGTGTGCCCTACTACCTGTACGCTTAAAGACCTATATGACGCAACAGATAATGCTGTATCTGTGGCGTCATATTGGTCATCACAAATTTGACCCGCCGAGTCGACACGCTAAGAAGAAGAAGAAGATTTCGCAAGTTTAATTAGCAAAAATAGGCCATCGTGTGTCGTAAAGTGGTGTAGAAATCACACAGATATGAAGAACAGCGGAATTACCTTTGTTTATTAATTCTGTGCCGAGACTTCAAACGCCAAGCGGCTGGGCCGTTTGTTTAAGCGGTAGCCGGCTGCCACGGTGTGTTGACCCCGCCCCGTGACCTTGACGCGCCCAATCGTGTACTAGCTTTTTCTATGAGAATGTGTGAGTGTCTTGTTGTATTTAAGTACATTTGTTTGCGTAAATGGCGTTCGTTGTATGAGAGTTACACTTCCATATTTATTTACTAGCTGTCGCCCGCGGCTTCGCCCACGTGAGTTTCGCTTAGATGAAAAATCTCTCTTGGAGCTTTTCATCAGATGTTCCAGATCTTCAATTTTTATACGTCAGCAGAAAATGCTCATCAGGTTGAACGATTTTTGCTAAGGCGCCATTTCCATATATGTTATAGTGTAGCTGGTCTCTTGGAGCTTTTCATCAGATGTTCCAGATCTTCAATTTTTATTCGTCGGCAGAAAATGCTCATCAGGTTGAACGATTTTTGTTAAGGCACCATTTCCATATTACTTATAGTTTAGCTGTTCCGTTATGGTTCTCCATCAGGTGTTCCAGTTTTCAAAATGAATTATAGCCTATATGTTGCCCAGGCTTAATAGCTATACAACAAAAAAAGTTTCATTCAAATCCGTCCAGTAGTTTTTGCGTAAAACGCGTACATACATACAGACAGACAGACAGACAGACAGACAGACAGACAGACAGACAAGAAATTCCAAAAAATTTTTTTTGCTTTCTATTGTTCTTTTTAGGTCTCCCTCTATCCATTTCAGTCAAAAATATTAAATGTACAGACAAAATATTTTTACTGTTTTATTATATGTATAGATATAGATAATTCAATGGTCTGTAACAAACAATGTATAGTCTAACCGACTTTAAAGTACACCGTACAAGGAGGTTTACCACTGCTGGTTAAAAAAAAATATTTTGTAAAAATTTTGAGTTGAAAATTGAAATAAATTCAATAAGTTAACCGTAGCTAGATAGCATTATCAAATCTATCTTAATTTAATTGACATTTCGATTGATTAAAAAAATCGATACAACATCTATTTCAACATACAAAGCTGTCAAAGTGTTGACAGCTGACAACACTTTACCTTTCATTCTCTTTGCCTCTTGCCTGCATTTGTTTCGTCTTTTCCCGTTGTCGGTGTGTTGTCGTTGTGTCATTTATCGCCGTTATCTGCATTTCTCTCCTCGTGTCTCCGCTGGATCGGAATTTATTTATCACAAACTTCTAACCATGTAAGTACAAAATCGTTAAGTACTTCGTTTACATAAATACCATTATTTCTTGAATACACTTCGTAAGATGTCAAATCCTGATGACCTTGTGACGGCTTTTTTGATTGATTTTTTCCTGTTTTTCTGTCTCTCAGCGTTTTCTATATGTACATTGTATTTACGCCTTAAACTTGATTTATGATTCATAATTGTTATCTCAGACAATCTTACAGGACTCTACATTCCACCTACCTACTTACAGAATACTAACCTATGAATACGTCATAGCGTGTTTTGACGCTACCTACCTAGGTACCTACCTACCACTTGTAAAAATATTGTATAAAAAATGTACAAATATTCATGAAGTTATAGGATCTAGGGTCAAAACACAAAGCGTAAACTGCATCACATAAATTACTTTGAACAGAAAAGTAGTTCCCTTGATAGATGTAACAATTTTCAATGTCAATAAACATGTTTCATTAACACTATTACCATTTTTACTGCTGATATTAGATGACTACATAAGTTGTCTAACTAAAGTCACTACATTAAGGATGCAATAAAGAATTGAATTGAATTGTCACTATTTAGGATGGGTTAACGTTAAACATGCTGTAAATGTGACTAATACTTACCTTCCTATTATAAATGTTATCCCAAATAATCAATGTACCAAGAAAATAAAAAAACATGACTGACAACTCACATAGCCTATGTCACTCGGGAGAATGCAAAGAATCTAAAAATACCTCTCACATCAAAATATGTTAATCTGTTCAGGACTTATGAATAACGAAACTTACATACACATATGAACCCTGAAAACATAACACTCCTTTTTTGGTCAGTCGTGTAAAAATAATCCTTTTTGGGTTAAGTCCGCCATTGTACGCCTCTCTTTTTGTTTCACTGTCCTTTGTATTTTTCTTGTGTGTATGTGCAATAAAGAGTTTACAAACAAACAAACAATACAGACACACCTATCCTAAACAAGGGCTCAAGTGCATGGAAGCCATACTTAACCTTGCCCCCTAAGGTCAATGTCCTTTCACCCATTGTACCCGCCTTTATATGGCTTTATTTGAATCCTAATAGTGATTTTTTTGTCTATCTGTTGTGTGGCTAATACCATTCGAGTACAGTCCGCGAGGCCTAAGCTCTTTGCATTTGTGTAAGTGATTCCGAATAGTAAGTGCGCAGCAGATTGCACAGAACAAGTGACATCTCACACATCACGCTGGTTGTCAAAATGTTGTACAAACACTGTCTTTTTATTCATTCATATTCATTTATTCGCTGTAAAAGTGGTAAAATAGATAGTACAGTTACATAAGTCTCCTCACTCTTAACCTAGCTAGGCATGCAAATATATTAAAGTCAATCAACTCGATCTAATACAATTCTCATTTACAAACAAATTAAATTTTATTACAAAACAATGACTAAATTAAATCGATAAATCGATTTAAATCGCTTTAGACTAAACAGATTAATATTCAAATGTCAAACAACTGTGTGCACTCACACAAATGCAAAGCTCAGCTTAGCCTCGCGGACTGTACAACCCTGAATAGCACATCTATAGGGAACATTTTAAGACACTTTAAGTTGTAAAGTAACATTTCTGAAGAAAATGCAGTGTTGGAGTTTGTTGCGCCGCCTCTTCTCCACTTGCGCTTTGAAGGCGGTAGTAACCTTAGCTTTAAGTAATTTTTTGACATTGACTAAGTATATGATGATTTGAAAGTGGTATTTTTAAGCCTGTTTAAATTAAACAATTTTCATTTAATTTATTATTATTATTTGCTATTAATACACTAGTAGCTTAAAGCTGATGCGTGTATATCACTGTGATATCACTGCACTTGTGTTTTAAAATGTTTGTCAAGTCTATTTTTACACGACTGACCAAAAAAGGAGTGTTATGTTTTCAGGGTTCATGTATGTAAGTATGTATATATGTAACTTTCTTTATTCCACCATAAGTCCTGAAAGGCTTAACAGATTTTGATGTGAGATTTATTTTTAGATTCCTTGCATTCCTCCGAGTGACATAGGCTATATGACATAATCATAAAAACAAAATGGTGGATTATCCATACTAATATTATAAATGCGAAAGTTTGGATGTGAGTTTGTGAATTTGTGAGTTTGTGAGGATGTTTGTTACTCAATCACGCAAAATCTACTGGACGGATTTCGATGAAATTTGGTACAGAGGTAGATAATGACCTGGAATAGCACATAGGCTACTTTTTATCCCGGGAAAAAGCACTGTTCCCGTGGGAAATTCACGCGGGCGAAGCCGCGGGCAAAAGCTAGTATATATATATTATCGAGTGGGGTTTCAAATTGAAGGGCTTTAAAAGGCGATTTCAAAAATGTATATGACTTAAATGTTTGTATGTACTTTTTGAGTAAAATCTTGCAGTCATGTTTTTTATTTTTAATAAGTAGCTTAAAACACAAACAACAATACAAAACAAAACAGTATAAAAAAAACACAAGACAGTATTAGTATAAAACAGTACTTCTAGGAGCATTTATCACTTTTTCCTGCAGAGAGTTCCACAAACGCACAACACGGTTTGGCCAGAAAGTGTTTCCTAGGATTGCTAGCACACTGAAGCCCGCTCAGTTTCAAATCATGTCCTCTCAGTTGCCTCTTTGTTTGTGTATCTGATAAACATGTCTTCTATCTTGAAATTCCCACTGGAGCGAAGCCTCGGTTTGCTACTAGTTTTATATCAAAAATAATAAAAAAATAAAATAGTCTTTATTTCATCAAAAAGTCTTTGTTACAATAAATCGAGTTTGAAATCTCCTTTTAGACAAATAATGCCTTTGGTAGGAAATTTCGCTCTTCCACAACAATAAAAATTTATTGGGTATATGTAAAACTGTAAATCAAAGTACCTTATTCACAACTATTATTGACTCATTCAAACCTAGAAAATGCAACTAGGGGGTCTAAAACAGTCACATTGATGAATTGGAATATGAACCATTTCTCATTTACTAAATATTTTAAAATTAACCTTATTAGTAGTTTTGTAAGGTTCATTTTTAAATATTTAGCAAATGATCTAAAACAGTCACATTGAAGAATTGGAATATGAACCATTTCTCATTTACTAAATATTTTAAAATAAACCTTATAAGTGGTGGGGTAAGGTTCATTATTAAATATTTAGGAAATGAGAAATAATCATTTTCCGATTCTTCACTGTAGCTGTTTTAGACGCACTGTTCACTATCATCCTTCCATAACAGGTTACAATGCTGCCGTATAGCATAGGTCATTGCTAGTTCTATATCCGTTACTATATCGTTACACGTCAATTTGTCATCATGACGTCTATGACGCTTATCAAGGTTGTTATAAGGATGTAAGAATAATATAGAGTGGCTTTACACAAGTCTGTAAGTTCGCACGCCTAACAATCCGATTTGAGCTAATTGATTGATTTATATGCCAATAAATTTCTTTTAATTTTTTTTATTTCATTATAGGTACTTAAACATACAATATGAACAACACATCGACAATATGACTGGGTTATTTCGGCATAGTATTCACAATCAATCAATATTTATTTGCAATAATACAGTTGACATTGTTCATTCTGAAACTGTTATTGTTTTAGGTATTATTAGGATAGAAAACATACGACCACGGCTTTCCTTGTTTCGTGCTTTTTAGGGTGCAGTTGTTGGGTTTTAGTTTTTGAACTAATTTTTATTTAAATTATTTTGGCGATACTATTTCGTGATCAAGTAAAGGGCAGATCATATTTTTTTTTTAAATAATTCTATTACTACTTATTAAACAAGCAAAAGCTAACAATATATATATATTTGGAATGTGCTAACTAAGCCCTTTCATTTGATACCACAAACGGCATAATTAAAAAATATTTATTTTTTTAGTTTATAACTTTATGTCCCCTAGAGGGCGCTGTTTCATATTTAAGATGACGTCACATAGCCTATAACCAGCGGACAACCAAGACGCTTCTAACGACACCTCATTTGTCCAATTCTGATAAGTAGTTTAGTAACATACATACATACCGGTCAAAATCATAACCCTTCTTTTCGCTTCGCCGCCGTAGTCGGGTAAAAATAGTTTTAGCTTCTATTGGCTCTATAAAGACACCTCATAATTTTTTTCTTTAATATCTCCCATGTACAGCTACAGACATGAACCAGTTACAGTCTTACTATACACTTCCTACGCCCAGCAATTTTGGCTGTGCGTTGTCTGTCAGTCACCCAGTCAGTAACGGAAGAATTTTATGTATATACTAGCTTTTGCCCGCGGCTTCGCTCGCGTTAATCCTTTATTAGCGGATGCCTACGTCACAAAATCTACCTGCATGCCAAATTTTAGCCCGATCCGTCCAGTGGTTTGGGCTGTGCGTTGATAGATCACTATGTCAGTCAGTCACCTTTGAGTTCATATAGATTGATGATTATGTATAGATGCTTCTCCTAAGATTCTATATTCCCAAACGGGCAGTGAATCACACTCTGACGTCATCTCATTATATGAAACGATATTTGCGAAGTAGCAAACTTCAGTTGCTAATAGACCGCTCATCTAGGCGGACGTGTCGTATTTATTATATTTAAATTCGATAGTATCTTTTGTAGTTTCGAATCTCTGTGATATTAATTTAAGTTTATTTTTACGGTAAGCTTTTATTTTATTAATTTTATTACAAAAAAGTAAAAGGCGGACTTGAAGCTTTTAATTATTTAATTCAAATAATTAAAAATAAAATATAAATAAATAATAAAATCAAAATAATAATTTTATTATTTTGATTTTTTTCTTTCGGAATTGGCACTTCAAAGTTCAAATTGAAGCTGCAAAAATATATTTGATTGTTCAAATATGGTTGACTTACACTGACAGACTTAGCCTAAGCAGTCAATAATGCGTTTGAATAATTATAAATGGATTAATGCTAATTGAAGTGTCAATCAATTCGTTATTATCTTCAAAACATTTCGCTCTTTATACGAGTATTAAGACCTCATTTAGGTTTTGTTTGAAGCCGGTCTAATATAAAAACATTTTCCTTACAATTCTTTACTGATCTTCGCGCCATAATAAGCCTAGGATGCTATTTTTTGAACCAACGTTTTATTAAGTGACGTAAGCAATTAGACATCGTTGAAAACGGATTTTCCTGATGCAGACTCTTGTCATGGCTACGTATTTGCGAATGATTCCGATCTGTCACCCTGCTTTGTCCCCCTGACTCTTTGTTAGCAACGACAGGGTCAGAACTTTTAATTCCCATTTGTCTCCCATACAATTTATTAGGTATTTACAAATACCTCCGATATCCACTTCATACATACATATTATCACGCCTTTTTCCCGTGGGGGTAGGCAGAGACTAGCGATTTCCACCTGCTACGATCCTTACAGATTTCTCTTGTACTTCACATCCCGAATTCCATGAATCATCATGGTAAAGTCACCTTTCAAACAAAAAAAAAATATTATCGATTCATCAGAAATCAGAAATTCTGTATCGAAACTTGGCCTTCAAAGAAGGCTCTTTTTCACGTCAAAAACTAATTATAAAATCATAGTATAATATGTCTCAAAGCTACAAACTACTAGCATCCGTTTTAGGAGCTACGATGCACAGACAAACATACAGATCAACAGACTTAAAAAACAACCTCCGTTCGCGTCAACGGTTAACAAATCTCCTTTATAACCTAAGTCCTAGCCTTTAACTCGTTTATTGGTATTTAGTTTACGTGGTACAGCAAACAATTCATTATCTTTACTATTGCACAACGGCTGTGACATAGGCACTACTTTTAACATACAATGGGTAAGCACTTATCTATATTTACGTTTGTTTAATCACCGAAGCGACAATTTGTATGTGACAACCAGTGACAACTCATACATCGGTGATCATCGATATAAATAGCGAATGATCCCGGTTTTCCTCCACACAACATACATCCAACCATTATTCCTACTACACTAATAATATTATTTCCAAAGTTTTTGAAGATTCGATTAGGGTTGACAACATCCTAACTTCCTAACTAATATTATAAATGCGAAAGTGAGTTTGTTACCTCTTCACGCTTTATCTACTGAACCAATCTTCCTGGAAATTCGCATACACATAGCTGGAAGTACGGAGAAGAACATAGGGTACCTTTCATCCCGGGAAAAAGCACTGTTCCCGTGGGAAATTCACGCGGCCGAAACCGCGGGCAAAAGCTAGTATTATAAATGCGAAAGTGAGTAAGTTTGTTACCTCTTCACGCTTTACCTACTGAACCAATCTTCCTGAAATTTATCATACACATAGCTGGAAGTACGGAGAAGAAGATAGGGTACCTTTCATCCCGGGAAAAAGCACTGTTCCCGTGGGAAATTAACGCGGGCTAAGCCGCGGGGGAAAGCTAGTTCTTCATTAAAAAATACAGCTGTCTTAAGAATTTTGATAAAGTCTGTTGAAAATAAAGGTAGTACTTTTCAAAATAAGTAAATAAATTGTACACACCAAAAAATACAGTAGTAGTAGGTACCTATTTGTAGGAAATAGCAAAAACCAATTAAAATTTCTGTAATTTATATTTTTTATCATAGTTATTAGTTATTTTTAGTAAGTATATAATATAATGTTAAACTTATATTAAGAAATAAAATATAGGACGTGTACGTAACTACGTAACTAACTGGAATTGAATCTAATCTAACTCAAGTGTGAATAAAGATTATTATAGATCTTTTTTTGTGACCTTGCTTAAGACTTGAGCATTGTAAAGTCAAATAAAAAATCTCTCATACAGTAGTTTGAGTAAATAATATTAAGTTATTGCTATGTTTTTTGACAAATAAGTCATTGTGAAGGTTGTTATAAGGTTCTAATAGAAATAATAAACGTAGTACAATAGGAAAAAAAATTCCATTTATCTTGGCATCTCATTTTCGAATATTTCATTTATTTAATAGCTTACAAAACAGATTACAATCATTGTGAAATGTTTATAAACTAAATTAAGACGACTGCCCCGATTTGATCTCCAAGATGTGCTTTTGTACACCTTCGACTCGCACACGTCATACCCCCTTGTTCTACACTCCACTGTTCAAAACAAAGTACTCCCAGAATATTATAACTGCGAGAATTTTCTATACGTATAATACCACATTTGCTAATATTGACCCTTTTTCAAGCTCCAAGACAAAATTTAAGCACCAAATAATCGAGGTACTTAAATATTCCTAATTTTGTGTTTATTTATTTTTATTAATTATATAGATAAACTACAATTACTTGCCAATGTAATTTAACATTTTTTTTTTCTTCTGTTTGTTATTCAAAATCCTAATTTATATATATTTTTTATATGTATACTTATTCGTATTCAAAATTTAATGTAAACTCATTCCACAGGTCACATTCATTAAATCATTACAACATACATACCTAGTTACACTTTTAACATTCATGTGTATTATTTAGTGCACCTTCTTTACGTTTTCTTCACCATTTAATCAACAATATTATTGTAATAGCAAGAGAAACCTTTTATTGGCCTTATTATAGATTAAGAATTGAACTGTATTTACTGTTAACGCTGTTGGTTTCTTTAATAAAATAATATAAAATTAAGGAGCTGCTCTTAACCATAATCCAAAAATTTGTACGCCTAAACAATTCTAATTAAAAAAAATATGACTTTGATTTTAAGTATTGTTACCTAGTTTTCTATAAGAAATGACAAGAAAACCGGTAGGACCTGTAGGACAGAGGTCTCGTCTTTTCTGCTAACATCTAAGTTAACAGCTTCAATAGTAGACCCTTTATAAATTTCTTGATACAAGTGTAACAAGGGTGTAACAAGCTAATTATTTAAAAATAAAAAACACGACTGACAACTTACATAGCCTATGTCACTCGGAGGAATGTAAGGAATCTAATTATACCTCTCACATCAAAATCTGTTAAGCCGTTCAGGACTTACGATGGAATAAAGAAACTTACATACATGAACCCTGAAAACATAACACTCCTTTTTTGGTCAGTCGTGTAAAAAGGGCACTACTATTGATAAACCATTGAGACACCACTTCACGTTATCAGAATTAAGTTTTAATCAGAAATAGACCATAGACCTGATCTAAAAAAAATATATATATCGAATAGAGCATGTGGTTTCATACTATTGCAACTTGATTGCAACCACACCACCTACTTGCATATCTTTCTGCCGTTAAACTAAAAAGTGCTTTCAATCATAAGCTGTAAAGCTCATTTCGGCTGTCGTCGTAATCTGATCCATAGCTGCAGGATTATTTTGCAACTTCAGAAAAAGGGCGCTAAAAGAGACGCAATTATCTCACGAACATTCGAGACTAGAGTAATGATTAGTCCACATTCAACATGCTTCAGCAAAAACTGCTCAAGGTCATTTGGGCAAAAAATCAATGTAACGCCTAGCTACACTAGACTGCGTTATTTTTCTTTTCTGACCTTTCGACCTTCACGACGAGGTCGTTACTACGTTGACCCCTCATGGTTTATACTGGGTTTAAGCAAAGGCTTGTTGCCGGAATTTACCGGTACCAAATTCTCAAATAAAGTACCGAAAACTTACAAAGGGTAACGTAAGTTTTCGGTACCTACTTTTCGAATTTTTTGCAGGTCTTTTTTTACAAAATTTTAAATGTGTTACCACAGATTACTTAAAACTATAAACTACTTTGTGGTGTTACCACGGGCGCAAAGCCCACGGCACAATAGGCAATGTATGAAATTTTTTAAAACTCTTGAATATTTTTCTGGTTGTAGGAATAACATTCCTGATTAGCCTGTAAAAACCTTGGAATTTTTTGTTCTACCAATTAATTGTAAAAAAATATTGTTTATAATTTGCTCAAAAATGGCGGAGCTATGGCTGTAAGGGAGCCTTTTCAGGCCATGAGATTTAAAAAAATGCAAGTGTCATTTGACATTTGATTAATGACTGTCATTTCTAAGAGTTATTGTGACAATCATAGTCATTCAAACTGACATAACAAGTGACACTTGCATTTTTTTAATATTACATGGCCTAAGAAATATCGTTTACAGCCGGAGCTCCGCCATTTTTGAGCTAATAAAAACAATATTTTTTTATAATTAATTTGTAGAACAGAAAAATCCTAAGATTTTCACAGGCTAATCAGGAATGTTATTTGTACTACCGGAAAAATTATCAAGCGTTTTTAAAAAAATTATACATTGCCTATTAGTTTTTTATCTAAATTCTGCACTAAAGAACTCGCTGGTAAAAACTATTAAAACTAATTGTAAGAGCAAGCTTATGGGCCACACTGATCGATGGCCCTAACGTTGATTAGTTATTGATCGTAAACGCTGCATTTGTTGAGCAATCAACATGTATATTTCCTATGTAGGGCAATTTAGTAAAAAAAATATGTTAGTCAATGGCATTTAAAATATCGAGCCACGAGCATTGATATAATGAAATAATATATCTTTACTAGCTTTCGCCCGCGTGAATTTCCCGCGGGAACCGTGCCTTTTCCCGGGATGAAAGGTACCCTATGTCCTTCTCCGTACTTCTAACTATGTGTATGCGAAATTTCAGAAAGATTGGTTCAGTAGATAAAGCGTGAAGAGGTAACAAACAAACAACAAATAAACCAACAAACTGACTTTCACTTTTATAATATTAGTTAGGTTTAGCTTTTGCCCGCGGCTTCGCCTGCGTAAATACACCAAATCCTTTCTCAGGACCCACCCCGTCCATTATTGAAAACCGCATGAAAATAGGTAGTTTTTGAGTTTATCGCGAACAGACAATTTCTTTATTTCTTTTGAAACAGAGGAAAAAAATATCTTATTCCGAAATTCTTTACCGTTTTATTCGTGTAAAGAAACGTTTTGCAAAGCTTAACTATGAAGTCTTGGAACTTTGTTCCTTTCGACCTTTTTTGTCGAGATAAAAAATTCCGATTTGCCACCCTGTCGCGGGTTGTGGTGCTTTCTGAACCATATTTTGTGTTCCTTCTGGCCTAAAAGAAAAATACACTACGTAACTCTATGGGTCCTTGGTTATTTTTTCCATGATGTTCCTAAACTTAACACCGTGTAAATTGGTGTCAATCAGGTGTCAATTTTGAACACTGACAGCATAATGACAAACACAATTTAACTCATTAGTGATTTTTTGCTCTCTGTTCATCTAGATATTATATTTAACTCGAATTTCCTTGATTTTTTGGAGATTTCCTGATTTCGAAAAAGTGCGAGTGAAACAGCATAAGACCACACACCTCACATGGGTTTACTTTACTTCACTATTTAGTTTTATGGCTACCTCGCAAGATGAACCCACCTCGCAGGATAAATCCACCACACAAAATGAACCAACCACACAAATCGAACCCACCTTAAAAAATGAACCCACCTCGCAAAATGAACCAACTTCAAAAATTGAACCTACTTCAAAAAATAAACCCACCTCACATAATGAACCAACATTACAAAATGAACCAGCTTCACAAATTGAACCCACCTCAAAAAATGAACCAGCTTCACAAATTGAACCTACCTCAAAAAATGAACCAGCTTCGCAAATTGAACCCACTTCAAAAAATGAACCCACTTCGCAAATTGAACCCACCTCAAAAAATGAACCCACTTCACAAATTGAACCCACTTTAAAAAATGAACCCACTTCACAAATTGAACCCACCGCACGAAATGAACCTACTTTACAAATTGAACCCACCTCAAAAAATAAACCGACCTCACGGAATGAACCAGCTTCACAAATTGAACCCACCTCAAAAAATGAACCCACTTCACAAATTGAACCCACTTTAAAAAATGAACCCACTTCACAAATTGAACCCACCCCACGAAATGAACCTACTTTACAAATTGAACCCACCTCGAAAAATAAACCTACTTCACAAAATGAACCCACCTCAAAAAATAAACCGACCTCACAGAATGAACCAGCTTCACAAATTAAACCCACCTCACAGAATGAACTAGCTTCACAAATTGAACCCACCTCAAAAAAAGAGCCAGCTTTACAAATTGAACCCACCTCAAAAAAAGAACCCACTTCACAAATTGAACCCACCTCGAAAAATAAACCAACTTCAAAATATGAACCCACTTCAAAAAATAAACCCACTTCACAAAATAAACCGACGGCACAGAATGAACCAGCTTCACAATTTAAAACCACCTCAAAAAATGAACCCACCTCACAGAATGAACCAGTTTCACAAATTGAACCCACCTCAAAAAATGAACCCACTACACAAATTGAACCCACTTTAAAAAATGAACCCACTTCACAAATTAAACCCACCTCAAAAAATGAACCCACTTCGAAAATTGAACCCACTTCAAAAAATATACCCACTTCACAAAATGAACCCACCTCAAAAAATAAACCGACATTACAGAATGAACCAGCTTCAGAAATTGAAACCACCTCAAAAAATGAACCCACATCACAGAATGAACCAGCTTTACAAATTGAACCCACCTCGAAAAATGAACCCACTTCACAAATTGTACCCACCTCGAAAAATAAACGCACCTCAAAAAATAAACCCACTCCACGAGTTGAACCTAGGCAAAAATTGGCGTCGTGTTTATGTGAGAACAATGATGTGACTTCACGTAAGTAAGAACGAATAAAAAATATGCCGTTTGACTTTGAATGCCGCTTCACGTGGTTTTTAATAAAAAATAAATAAAGGGATTTTAAGTCTGGTGGCAAGGGCTTTACCCTTCGCCCTCCGCTCTTCACCCACGACTGGCTTCGCCACTGACAATATTCATTAGTTTTTGGTAGTTATTGTATTTATTTTTAGTTCTATGCATTTTAACCCCCGGCCCAAAAAGATGGGTGTTATTTGTTTGATTAGCTTTCAAAGGATAAACAGATTTTAATCTAGTTTTTTTTTTGTTTGAAAATTGACATAATCGAGAATGTTCTTAGTTATGATTTATGAAAATCGGTTTAGCCGTTTAGGAGTAATTAGCATTTTTCAACGTGAAATTGGGCGTTGTTTTTTTGTATTTATCTCTACATGGTTATTTGTAATAAAAGCAAAACCTTCCTAGGGGTGAAAGTACTCATAAATATGAACATCTTTTTGTATGGGACCGACTCTGAAATCTCAAAATAAAAATCAGCTGTTCCATACTATTTGCAATACCTACTCGCCCAAAATGTATGGAACAGCTGATTTTTTTTTTGAGATTTCAGAGTCTGTCCCATACAAAAAGATGTTCATATTTATGAGTACTTTCACCCCTAGGAAGGTTTTGCGTTTAATACCAATAACCCTGTATAAGCTCGCGAGGTATACAGCTCACAGAGGCACTAGTTATACTTAGGTACTAACTCCGCTGGCTCAGTGACCCCGAAGTGGATCTTGGCCTCCGAAACGAGAGAGCGCCATAAACTTCTGTTCTGCGCGATGGTTTGCCAGTTGCCCGCTCCCATCTCACGCAGATCAGCCTCCAGTGTCTCGCCAGCAATATCTACTAGTTTATACTATAAAGCTTGCTAATTCTTCCATGCTGGTCTGGGAGCGAAGAAAAAACATAGAATGTGCCAGCTGCTTCTTTTCCCTCGCAGATTGTAAAAGTCAATCGAGAGAAAGGGCTTTAAACTGGGGATTCCTCCACTCATAGGCGATGGGCTAGCAACCTTACACTATACCTGAATCTCCATTCCATCAGAGAGCCCACTATTCAGCTAAGCATGGCCTTCGAGTTTCACGACTCTGGCTCTGTCTATCCCGTAAGGGATAAAGACATAATTCTATGTATATATGTATACTATAAACAAATTATTTTCTCTCTCCAGCAATCATGTCGATCCACATCAAAGACTCAGAGGACCTGGCGGCCAGGCTGACGGACGCGGGTGACAAACTGGTGGTGATCGACTTCATGGCAACGTGGTGTGGCCCCTGCAAGATCATCGGGCCCAAACTCGATGAGATCGCCGCCGAGATGGCTGACTCCATTGTCGTAGTCAAGGTATCAACTTACATCAAACGAGTAATTAAACAAACCCACCTCGCAAAATGAACCCACCCCACAAAAGATTATCCGTCCATGTCACTTAACAGTTTAAGTGGTACCAACTATTATGTGTATTCTGTGGTGGTACTCTATTCAAAATCAACCACATAAGTATCTATCTTGTATGTTTTTCAATAAAAAAAATCGTGACGAAATAGTAAGATAATCATTAAATTTGTCCATAGGGTTGGCTTTACAATCTAGGATCTAAAATAGCCACATTGACATGATCCATTTCCTAATAACTTAAAAATGAACTTTATTAGTGATACACAGCACTCATTTTGTAAGTTACCGGATATAAGCGAAAATAATAATAAAATTGCTACACCTTTGCATATTTATAGCAATTACCGTTACTTGATAAGAAACTTATCAAATTCACCACAAATAATGACTTGCGGGTATAAGATAGATACCGCAATCAGTCTGCGCGCTATCAGTGTAATGTTGATAACAACGTCATTTTTAAATCATTCAATTAGTATAGAGCAGAAGGATTTGATTGGCTCGGCACGGTAATTTGATTAAACTTTGTACCTAATAAATAGAATAACAACAATCTTTTATACTCCATTGAAAAGTTACATTCGATGGGTTGCGTTTCTCTAAGGACGCAAAGTTCATCAGGCAAAGATTTAATATCTTTGCCATCAGGGGTTTATGTAACCTTAAATTAGAGTTTTGTGGGGCATAACACATGTCCCGCCATCTTGGAAAAAGGCCGAGATATAAGAGTTATGACCTCACAAACTTGGATTATAAAATTGCGTCCTCTAAATAGCGCGCTAAGCCCGAAGAAATGTTACATTTCAATGGAGCAGCTTTAGTTTTCCTTCCTATTCTGTTTTTATTGCTTCAGCATTTTTTACACAATGTCTGTTTTTGAATCTCAGTTAATCAAAGTCAACCGTTTATTTACAGTAAATAAACGAATTAAATTGACAAACATATCTGCGTGGTCAGAATTAATCATGATATGATGAAGCTATCAATTTCTGTGCCAGTACATTCGAATAACGTTGAGTAATAGGTTCAGAATGCGATGTCATTAAAGATGACGCAATAGATATCCAGTGTATGGTCACTGTATGGACCTTATGAGGCGGTTATAATGGCGTATTTGCAATGACTTTGAGTAGGTTGGTGTGCTGGTGACCGCACTAGTGAGCAATCATTACTGTCACAGGAAAATTAAATGTTCAACGACTCTGCTTTTCCTCTAGAGTTGTATTAATTTGTCTGCTGTAAATGTATTTGCAGATGATTCTATTAATTTTTTAATAATTAAAAAATTAAATATATGCAGTTTTAAGCTTAGCCAAGCCTATGACTTGCAGAAATTAGAAACTTGCATTACAATTTTTTTTTTATATTTAAACCCTGTCCTGGGTAATGGATCCACTTTTAGAAATTGAAGAAATGTCAATAGATTCTAATGAGATTTTGTAAGAATGCATACAAACTTTGTGTCACACAGACAATGCAGTATGTAGTTGAGTTGACATTAACCTACTTTTAAATAGAAAGTTTTAACGGGATATTGTATTAATTAAAAAGTTTATGGGCTTTATTACTGACGCAAACGAATCGAAAGAAGTTGATTGTAAAAATGATGAAAAGGTCGTATTATTCTGCGCTGACCCCGCAGTGATAAGACAACCTCTTATCTTGAGTTAATTTTTAGGGTTCAAGTCAAAAGGTAAATAAGAAACCATTACTTATAGGATCACTTTGTTGTAGGTATGTCAAGACCCCTTTTCCCAGCAACGCGTAAAGGTGTCAAGTTGAAATCAAGTAGTTCTCGTGCATCAACGCAATCAGAAGAATATAATTTTCACATACTTAGCGATCTCAGTAAGGAATTAAAACCTATGGGTATTTCCCAGCGACTATTATTTACAAATTGCAAACTTATTATTTCAGTCGGTACATTAACAGCATCTAGGGTACTATACTTAGACTAGGTAAGGAAGTCAAGTATTAAATCCAAAAGCTGAAAGAAATACAGGGCTTTAAACTGGGGATTTCTGTATAGGCGATGGGATAGCATAGCAACCTGTCACTATATATCCTAATCTCCATTTCACCCACTGCTGGGCAAAGGCCTCCCTTTTTTCTTCCATGTATCTCTATCGGCGGTAATTTTTTGCGAACCACACAGAAAATAGTAAAAATCTTCCCGGTTAATTTTTTTTTAATTAAAATTTCTTTTCCAGGTTGACGTCGACGAATGCGAAGACATCGCAACAGAGTACAGCATCAACACTATGCCGACCTTCGTTTTCGTGAAGAACGGGAAACCAGTCGAGCAGTTCTCCGGCGCGAACGTGGAGAAACTCCGGACCACCATCTTGAAACACAAGTAGACGTCGGACGTACGCAGAAATACGGCTTTCAACTCTGTTCTTCAGGCAACATAATGTACAGCCAGCATTGATATGAATACTATTTTAGACCTTATTTCGTTGTTATAAGGCCTGTTTACATATTAATGCTCACGTACAATTGTCACCACCGAAATTAGCCCGATTTACCTAACTGCACTTTAAGGCCACGGAATTGGTATTTCCGCGGTTTGGTCATTGTTTTTACAAACGTTTTTTCAGTTAATGAAAAGCCTTGGTGGCTCAAATCTTGATATTATATACTACAGTTGCCTGATGAATAAGAGTAAAGTTTTTTTTACGTTGGCAACATTATGTCCGCCATTTTAAGTTGCAAAAATAAGCTTTTGCATTTATCAGTTCGGTGGCAGTTCGAACATTCGATTTCTTTTATTTTTTTATTAAGAATTGGTGGCCTTAACGAAAGTTATCTTTAGAATAGCTAAAGAAATCGAATTTCGATGTACTACGTTCCTTACATCACTGAAACAGTAAATTGAATTAATAAATAAGGCTGCCATTTTATTGCCACAAAATGCACAAAAAGTTAATTGAAAATGGGAAAATGATGATTTATGCCTGCCCCAGTAAAATAATAAAGTATAAGCCAGTGATAAATTTTGTCATAAATAATGTTTTCTTTTTTTTTTCATTTACATGTGTAGGTATAGATGCACGTAATAAGTTTATTTGTGTAGCAAAGTGTGAGCACACGCATATACCGCATACACCCAAGTCGTTTTTAATTTCTGCGTATTTAATGTGTATGTTAAAGTATTGTTACTGAAGTAAATATTGTGAAAATATTTTAGTCTTTTATTTGTTACCTTCTCTATCCCTAAAGAATTTATTTACCAGGGAAACTTTTTAATTCCTATATTTCTTTCCTATCGAGAATGTCCATTGGTGTGTGTGTGAAAATGACCATGAATTATTTTTATCGAGTGTGTTAATTACTAACACTGATGTCAGATTTTATTCAAGTCGCCTAAAGCAAATACTATATAAACTCTAGCGAGTTAATACGCACAGCTCTTGACATTTCCCATACATTGGTTTGGCAACTAGCCCTCTGGTGGCAGGAGGTGACCTAACACAGTTTATTTGCATTTTAACATGTTATATGTCGGTCCTTTAATATTTAAAAAATACAACTATGTTATATATGTGTAATTCCATTTAAATTTGTGAAATACACTGTGTTACAACAAAATAAATTCGCGAAATTTAACAGTTTCATCAAACAACCGCTTCGTCCAGGAAGAGGCGCTAGTGTCGCATAAGTTGCCATTTTCTAGCCGGAGCTGCGCGTATAAATGCCATTTTCTAGCCGGAGCTGCGCGTATTAACTCGCTAGAGTTTATATAGTATTTGCCTAAAGGCATCTGACATGACTTACGTTTACGACTACCGCCATCTAGTGGCAGTAGCCGTATACACACTAGAAACTAAACAGCCAATGTGCAGGTCATGGAAGTAATAAGTGCAGGTTTCCTCACGATGTTTTCCTACACTGGAAGCAAGTGGTGGTCTATAAGAAAACTACCATACATCGTCGGTCCTATCCGAACTCAGGCGGGTGTCAGTACCGCTTGGCCACCACCACCGCTTCCAACCGCAACATGAATTAATTTGATATTTAGGTGCCTTTTCAATTTAACAAAAAAGTCAAGGTCTATTTTTTAAACCAAAATCTTACTAAATGCTTTTATACCTAGTTTTACTTATCACCAATGCCTTTCGGACGCAAAGACTGGGCCTTTCTTATATTTTCCATGAGCCCAACAGACTGGAGGACTTTCTAGTGTTTGAAGCAGTGGTGGCCAAGTGGTAATGACCCACGCCTGAGGTCGGATAGTACCCGGGTCATCCAGGTTCAAATCCTACCTGTGTCACATGAGTTTGTTTATCAATCTGACTCATGTATGGTAGTTTTCTCAGACCACCTGCTTCTGGTGTAGGAAAACATCGTGAGGAAACCTGCCTGTACATTGGCTGTTTAGTTTACTAGTGTGTATACGGATACTACCACTAGATGGCGGTAATCGTAAAAGTCATCAGATGCCTTTAGACGACTTGAATAAAATCTGACACCAGTGTTAGTAATAAATAACACAGTCAATAAGAAAGTATTGAAAAGGAATTAATAAAAGAAACGCATGACTGTTCAATATTGCTATTTATTTTACATTATTCCTATGTGCATTACAAAACAATTATACCAAACATGTTGGTGTTTAAAACCTTTTCACGGACAGTTAACAAAGTTAAATTGTTATCACGGCTATACTTATACGTTAACTGTCCGCGAAAACGAAAACTTAACTATCTAGTTTCACAACTATACAAGTTAATATCTAACAGCCCTTTTATTAAAAAAATGAAAATAAACCGTATATTCAAAAGCATTATCTAAATAAATATTAAAAATTCTTATGAATATCCGGCCGTCAAATACATAAAAACGAAATAAACAAATTCATACTTAATGCAGTTTTAGTCACTTACGAGCACCGCCCCAGGGCTTCGCTTATGTGGGAATTTCGGGATAAAAATCAGCCTATGTGCTATTCCTGGTAATTTTCTTCCTGTGTACCATATTGCAGGAAAATACATCCAGTATATTTTGCGTGATAGAGTAACAAACATACTCACAAACTTTCATCTAAATAAGGGACACACGAATGGCCAGAGGCAGCGCGTGCTTCCCACTATTTTTGTTTGTTGTTTTTTTTTAATCCGCGAATAAGGATTTGGTCCACAGATTAAGAAACACTGATTTACATACACAGATTAACGTAAATTTTAATAGGTAAAAAAGTCTTTACGCAAACTTAAAATACATATGTAGGACTTGGATATTTGGCTGTACAAACTCTGCTACTTAATTCATAGCAATTACACATTTTTTTATGACAACATAAGTCCAAAGGAGTTTACCTGATGTACTTCTTTGCACTTCGTTTCACGTCTTAAAAATAAAAACAATATCTAAATGATTAAATTAATTACATAATTGCCCTAAAACAATATCAATCTTACATCAAAATATAAACACTTGCTAAACACATTATTGTACGTCCTGTTAAGGACAGGACACAGTGAAACTACTGTATTTATTAATATCTCCGTAACCTGTGTTCCACAATAAAGATTTTGATTGATTGATTGAACATAATCCGCCCATTTTAACATACAGTTGATTGGAAGAGATCCCTCCATGGGATAAGTCCGCTATTGTATATTTACCTATTTATTACAGTGATGCAGAGAAATCAGACACCCCAGACACAGAGCGGGCGCTTCATAGAAACGGGGCGTCATATATACCTGCTACTACTACTAATGAAACTGTACATCCGTGAACACGTCAATGTGTGCGTTTTCATAGTCATAACGTCCCAATCCGCAAACGAACGGGGGAGAAGTGCGGGGTACGCCATATTGCGGGAGGGGCAGGGAGTTTCCTTTCTGTACGTCGTACTTATATTAATTCTATGTCCCAGAGATAGGATTCTGTAAGATAGGGTCACGTTTTTCTACATCTGACTGTTTATCCTTAGTACAATAAACATATTACAAATTACAGGCAGCGTTTTGTAGTAAGACTGTACTTTTACAATGGATCTGGTTGCGGAATATAATATTACATTATTCCAAAGGCTGCGATTTACTCTCTCGTCACAAACGTCAGACTCGTCACTAGCACTAAGAAAATTAGTGTCCAAATCTGGAAAAAAAAAATGTTTTTAGTTCTATTTTTTGTATTATTTTTCGCTCATATTATGTTTTTTTTAGCTGTGTTCGTACAAATGAATATAACTGTATTGGTACCGGTGACTTCGTCCACGCGTAATTTACTATTGTTAATATCTCGGTTCTTAGCGACATATCAAGATGAAACCCACACCAGATTTTAAGTTAAACATTCTATACAGTAGTGAAAACTGCATCAAATATCATTCAGTAGTTTATGCGTGACAGACAAAGTTCTAGAAAATCTCTAAATAGGCTTCTATTGGCCCTATAAAGACCCCTCGTAGTTTTTTTTATCGCGCTTGGCCTCGCTCTGGAACCGGTCCAGCCCGAACAAAAGGTATTTCTCCTCAGCAGTGGTCGTTCCAAAATGCTAGTAGTTTATAGTTTTGAGACAATATACTATGATTACATAATTAGTTTTTGACGTGTAAAAGAGCCTTATTTGAAGGCCATGTTCCAATAAAGAATTTCTGAACGGGTGTCCGGCTCTGGTGCCGGCCGAGACTGGAACTAGATGTGGACATACCAGTTAGTCCCTGCGCGTCTGGCCTCGCTCAGTAACCGGTCCAGCCCGAACAGGTGTCCGGTTCTGGTGCCGGGAGAGACTGGAACTAGATGTGGACATACCAGTTAGACCCTGCGCGTCTGGCCTCGCTCAGTAACCGGTCCAGCCCGAACAGGTGTCCGGTTCTGGTGCCGGGAGAGACGAACTAGATGAGGACATACCAGTTAGTCCCTGCGCGTCTGGCCTCGCTCAGTAACCGGTCCAGCCCGAACAGGTGTCCGGTTCTGGTGCCGGGAGAGACGAACTAGATGAGGACATACCAGTTAGTCCCTGCGCGTCTGGCCTCGCTCAGTAACCGGTCCAGCCCGAACAGGTGTCCGGTTCTGGTGCCGGGAGAGACTGGAACTAGATGTGGACATACCAGTTAGACCCTGCGCGTCTGGCCTCACTCAGTAACCGGTCCAGCCCGAACAGGTGTCCGGTTCTGGTGCCGGGAGAGACGAACTAGATGAGGACATACCAGTTAGTCCCTGCGCGTCTGGCCTCGCTCAGTAACCGGTTCAGCCCGAACGGGTGTCCGGCTCTGGTGCCGACCGAAACCGGAACTAGATGAGGACATACCAGTTAGTCCCTCCGCTTCTTGCCTCGCTCAGTAACCGGTCCAGCCAAAACAGGTGTCCGGCTCTGGTGCCGACGAGACTGGAACTAGATGTGGACATACCAGTTAGTCCCTCCGCTTCTTTCTCTGCGCGTCTGGCCTCGCTCAGTAACCGGTCCAGCCCGAGGTGTCCGGCTCTGGTGCCGACAGAGACTGGAACTAGATGAGGACATACCAGTTAGTCCCTCCGCTTCTTGCCCGGCGCGTCGTGGCGGTCGTGGTGGTCGCGCTTGCGCGCGGGCGGCCGGTCGGCGCGCTTGGCCTCGCTCAGGAACCGATCCAGACCGAACGGGTCGAAGTCCGGCTCTGGTGCCGGCCGCGACTGGAAACAGGTTACGTCATGACAGCTTCACCAAAAACCCCAAAAACGATACATGGGTATCGTTTTTGGGGTTTTTGGTGATTCTTGCTGCAACCACCTTCATCCGGGACCTATAAATTCCTGATGTCCCGGATGAAGGTGGTTGCAGCAAGAACACAGCCAGTGTGAAGTTATATATTTTTTTTTTAAGGGGAGAGTACTGTGCCGTATCTCATCACCACAGTTCCGCACAATATCGAGAACGTGAGCGATTAGTAGTTAAGATAACTCACGAATGTTTAATTGTAGATAGTGTGCTAGATAAATGTAAAAGATAAGAATCCATACTAATATTATAAATGCGAAAGTTTGGATGTGAGTTTGTGAGTTTGTGAATTTGTGAGTTTGTGAGTTTGTGAGGATGTTTGTTACTCAATCACGCAAAATCTACTGACGGATTTCGATGAAATTTGGTACAGAGGTAGATAATGACCTGGAATAGCACATAGGCTACTTTTTATCCCGGGAAAAAGCACTGTTCCCGTGGGAAATTCACGCGGGCGAAGCCGCGGGCAAAAGCTAGTATAGTATATAAGATAGAATAATGTAAAATAAAGTCAGACATCTACCAACTTTGTGTCTCATTGTATATTCCGCAACATTGCTAATTTGAAATGACGAAAAAATGTTTGTATCCAAAAATAAATGTCATTTTCAGAACAAGGTCGCGATTGCAAACAGATCATACGTCGTGCCAGCATCACCGAAAACAGCGAAAGCAATACTCATATTTCTAACTAGCTGCGCCTCGGGGCTTGAAAGCAAAATATAAAAAAATTGCATTCGGAGATATGTGTTGTTTTCGTAATAAACATCCCCGAAAACCTAGGAAATGAGACCCATATTGCAAAATTGAAATAAACTGTCAAACATTTTGAATCCAAATAATAAATGACATTTTCGTAAACAAAATCCCCGAAACCCCTGAAAATGACACGCATATTGTGAATTTAAAAAAAAAAGCCCTCATGAATCCAAAAAATTATGTAATTTTCACAATCAGCATCCCCAAAAACCCAGAAAACGACACCCATATAGCAAATTACAAATAATAAATGTCATTTTCGTTATCAACATCCTGGAAATCCCGAAAGCGATGCCCAAATTGTAAGTTGAAAAAATTCCACTATAAACCCAAAGATAAATGTCATTGTCATAATCAGCAACCCCGGAAACCCCGAAAACGATATCCATATTGCAAAATTACATATATGTAACAGTAATTGTAGTAGTATACGTATTTTATACTCCTTTCCAAAAATCTATCAAAAAATAAGACAAAAAAGTTACAAATAAAATATCTAATTAACTTACAGGTTCATCCCTATTAGGGTTGTCTCTCTCGAACTGAACGGGTCCAGAGCGGGTATTGCTACTGCTGGTGCCAGCAAACTCTTTGTCCGCTACGAATCTGCGGATAAATTAGAATAAAATTTATTGTAAGCACACATATAAATAAACACTAAGTAACATAGAACAGATAGACACTTATAATAATGGTGTATGAGCGGGTTTGGCGTCTATTTGGACAACATTCTCATTGCTTCTCAAACCCTCACTCACCAACCAAAGGGCCGAGCTGCGTCTACGTAAACTCCGTTTTTTCTTACTTGTCCTATTATGTAAACAATATTTACAACACTTTTTGTTGAATTTTGTAGAAAAAAAAATCGAATATTAGTTCAAAGCTAAACATTCTAAGCAGTACGGCTCCTTGTCCTAACAAAAATCGATTTTATGGACCCATCCGGAAGAAAGCATGAAACTTATGTGCTTAAACAAACAGTTAAATTTAGAATTTATTTTTTTAATTTTTAGCAAAAATATTAATATTTTTGTATGAAATGATGCCAAGTTATTATCAATAATGAATTCCTGATGCTTGATTTATACAAAAACGATACCAGACTCGATATAATATTTCAACAGAATAGGCAGGAGTTCTTCGCTTGTAGCGCGCGGGGTGCACTCCTCCCCCTCCCCCCAATTGGATGAGGTACTTTGTTGATGATGGTAACATATGTCAACACGAAGTCTGGGACCACTACAATGTATATCAGAAGTCGAGAGCTATCCATGATATTAAATACGAAATTCTACCATGACCGTGCAATAAATTAATAGAAGAAAAAGTTTGAAATTTTCAAAAAATCGTCCTAGTAACATATATATTCTAAAATTAGTCCTATCAACATACATCCAATGGCATTTTTATAGAGAACTAGCTATCGCCCGCGGCTTCGCCCGCGTGCATTTTCCCAGGATGAAAGGTACCCTATGTCCTTTTCCGTACTTCTAACTATGTGTATGCAAAATTTCAAAAAGATTGGTTCAGTAGATAAAACGTGAAGAGGTAACAAACAAACCAACAAACTCACTTTCACTTTTATAATATTAGAAAAGAGAGAGGCGAAGGTTTTCACCTAATCGACTTGAATGATCGATTTGGATTTATAAAAGGTTTTCTCGGTTATTTACAAGTGTATTTAGTATTTAGTTAGTGTATTTTTTTTAGTTATGCTTACGAGTATATATAAGCAAAGTACTACCTACCGTAGGATTAAATGACTTTCACAACCGACGACTCAGCTCAGCTATCTAGATGACATGATCTTTGCTTCCAAACTTTTGTTACCCATTGAAAACAGACTCCAGCACCTGACCCTGCACCGCACGCGAGGCTCTCGCACCTCGCGCCCCCATTAAACCTCTAATACATTATACACTGTGAATTTTCATTAGTTTTGGAGCCAAAGACAAGTTGTATTCGAGTTAATCGTATTCACGCGGCGCTATAGTAACATGTTCTAAAACGAAAATCACTTTTATAACCTTTTTTTACGTCGTACACTTTGGATTGCGTATATATGGATAGAGGAATTTATTCATTATACGACATTTTTTTGTCCAAATCCCATGAAAATTTAGCGTGTATATGTCGCAGTCATCTGGATGAATCTGCTATTTGTTTAACTGACTAGCTTGTTCATTAAAGTTATAAGTCTGCGGGCTTCACTCAACTTAGAATTGTGGAAGGAGAATGGGGAGGCCTTTACCCAGCCGTGGGTCACATCAATAGGCTAGAAAAAAATATATAAATACTAGCTTTCGCCCGCGTGAATTTCCCACGGGAACAGTGCTTTTTCCGCGATGAAAGGTACTCTATGTCCTTCTCCGTACTTCCAGCTATGTGTATGCGAAATTTCAGAAAGATTGGTTCAGTAGATAAAGCGTGAAGAGGTAACAAACAAACAAACTCACTTTCGCATTTATAATATTAGTTAGAATCTATACTAATATTATAAATGCGAATGTTTGGATGTGAGTTTGTGAGTTTGTGAATTTGTGAGTTTGTGAGGATGTTTGTTACTCAATCACGCAAAATGTACTGGACGGATTTCGATGAAATTTGGTACAGAGGTAGATAATGACCTGGAATAGCACATAGGCTACTTTTTATCCCGGGAAAAAGCACTGTTCCCGTGGGAAATTCACGCGGGCGAAGCCGCGGGCAAAAGCTAGTAAATATATAAGTCTCACCTCCGTGTGTTGGCTAACTGGTCGATATCCCCGCCGTAGTTATCCTTGTCTGCGTTGCGCGTGGGCCGGTAGATGTGCGCACCCACTGAGTCTTGATTGCGCCATGGTTTGTCGTATACGTTGTATGCCTCATCGTCGCCGTAACCTGAAATAATTATTTTTATTTTATTTATACGTACACAAAACTGTAAGTAAGGTGGGTACATGACATAAAATATGATTTAAAACAAATAATATATAAACATTGAGTAATTTAAAAGAATTAACCAACTATATGTGTACATAACATGTTAAATTTTGCAAACAGATACCTACATATAAGAACAATACAAATACAATAGTTATTAAATATTTTTTTTAATTAGAACCCCTCCCTGCCTGTCTGTGTTCCCCAGCACCACAGATAACCCCCAATAGATAGAGTATCATTCAATGCCTATTCGCGTCGAAAGTCACCAAACTTAGAGGAAGTACGCGGGGGTAGGGAGCGGTAGCTGACGTCAACGAGAAAGGGACACAAATATACTTGATACTTGGGAAAGAAAGAGATGCTTGCAAAAGACATCAACGTCACACCATTTTGATACTCAAGGTTCCCACTGTTTCACATAGTTCGACCATTATAAAGTGAACTCTGCACGTAATTATAGTAAATTAATTAATAAACTTACCTGTGGAAAGTTATACCATCCTTTTGGAGATTTGATATCCTTGATGATTTTCCGCACTATTTTATGCAACATGTACTCATTTTTACACACTCAACTAACCTAATAGATTTTTACGGGAATTTTCACGAAGCAACTATGTCGCAACTAACGAAGCAATTTCATTTATACGTGCAAAAGCATGTAAGTGCGGTGGCCGCGGACGCCAAGCGGAATCTATTGGGGTTTATCTGTGCCCAGCACATACAACCTGACTCTCTTCAAAACCAGAGTGAATAGGCTGCTTCTGGGTAAGCTCGCTACACCGTAGACCTCATCTCTGTCCTCGGACAAGATTGTGGTCAAGAGCAAACCCATCTTTAATAAATGTTTTAATGGGCTTTTACTCACCGCTATCCATTCCTTTGCTGTTGTTGAACAGCCTTTGGTCGAACATGCCTTCCCCGCCCTGGTTTGTCTTCGCGGGAAGTCCCAGGGCTATCTGCTCGGAGATGTCGCGTTCCCGGTCCTTCACTAGTTTCGATCTGCCAATAAAAAAACATTCAAATAAATTCTTTATATAGGAAAGAAGTTTGGGATAGATGGAAGTTTTGAATTCCTTCAAGCATAAAAAGGATTTCATTCATACACTCGTTCATTCATTCACCTCTTGTCCGGCACAGCTCTAGCCAGATTCCTCTCCCGTTGTCTGTCAGCCCGATAATAATTTGCAAAAATACACACGTAGTAAATTAAGAACTAGAAATGATGCGCGGCAACGTATCATTCATTCATACACTAGTTCATTCATTCACTCACCTCTTGTCCGGGGCAGCTCTAGACAGATTCCCGCTGTCTGTCTTTATGTCTGTCTGCCCGTAGCTTGTCTCTCTCAGCAACCGTTAGTAGGCATAACACAGGTTATTACTCATTCATACACTCGTTCATTCATTCATTCACCTCTTGTCCGGGGCAGCTCTAGACAGATTCCTCTCCCGCTGTCTGTCTTTATGTCTGTCTGCCCGTAGTTTGTCTCTCTCAGCAACCGTTGTAGGCATAACACAGGTTATTACTCATTTATACACTCTGTTCATTCATTCACTCACCTCTTATCATGAACAACTCTAACCAGATTACTCCCCCATAGTCACTCTCTTAATTACTAGTTTGTCTCTTTTAGCCACATTTTGTACGCATTAAACACTATACTATCGGATAACACAGGTCTCAGATTATCATGCATTCAGTTGTTCATTCATTCAGTTATTCATTCACTCACCTCTTGTCCGGGGCAGCTCTAGACAGATTCCTCTCTCGCTGTCTGTCCTTATGTCTGTCTGCCCGTAGCTTGTCTCTCTCAGCAACCGTTAATAGGCATAACACAGGTTATTAATCATTCATACACTCGTTCATTCATTCACTCACCTCTTATCATGAACAACTCTAACCAAATTACTCTCCCATTGTCACTCTCTTAATTAGTAGTTTGTCTCTTTTAGCCACATTTTGTACGCATTAAACACTATACTATCGGATAACACAGGTCTCAGATTATCATGCATTCAGTTGTTCATTCATTCAGTTATTCATTCACTCACCTCTTGTCCGGGGCAGCTCTAGACAGATTCCTCTCTCGCTGTCTGTCCTTATGTCTGTCTGCCCGTAGCTTGTCTCTCTCAGCAACCGTTAGTAGGCATAACACAGGTTATTAATCATTCATACACTCGTTCATTCATTCACTCACCTCTTATCATGAACAACTCTAACCAAATTACTCTCCCATTGTCACTCTCTTAATTAGTAGTTTGTCTCTTTTAGCCACATTTTGTACGCATTAAACACTATACTATCGGATAACACAGGTCTCAGGTTATCATGCATTCAGTTGTTCATTCACTAACCTCTTGTCCGGGGCAGCTCTAGACAGATTTCTCTCCCGTTGTCTCTCTCTTAACTCGTAGTTTGTCTCTTTTAGCCACATTTTGTAAGCATTAAATACTAGATTGTCAGATAACACAGGTCTCAGATTATCATGCATTCAGTTGTTCATTCATTCATTCATTCACTCACCTTTTGTCCGGAGCAGCTCTAGACAGATTCCTCTCCCGCTGTCTGTCCTTATGTCTGTCTGCCCGTAGCTTGTCTCTCTCAGCAACCGTCAGCCTGCTTTCGTCAGCTACAGATTATTACTCATTCATTATTCATTCATTCATTCACTCACCTCTTGTCCGGAGCAGCTCTAGACAGATTCCTTTCCCGCTGCCTGTCCTTATGTCTGTCTGCCCGTAGCTTGTCTCTCTCAGCAACCGTTAACCCGCTTTCATCTACTTCTACTTGCTCTTGGTCGTCTTCCGGGCCTCGGATACCTGAGATATTGAAGCTAAGATAGACAGATGGTAAAGATATTTGTCCCTAGGTAATGATCCTACTAATATTATAAATGCGAAAGTTTGGATGTGAGTTTGTGAGGATGTTTGTTAATCAATCACGCAAAATCTACTGGACGGATTTCGATGAAATTTGATACACGGATAGAAAAATTCCAGGAATAGCACATAGGGTACTTTTTATACCGAAATTCCCACAGTAGCAAAAATCCGGGGCGCAGCTAGTCTGAAATATTTATAACGACCTCCGTGGCCTAACGGTCATCACGCCGGACGTCCCGGGTTCGATCCCCGTTCGGGTCAAGATGGGAAATTATCTTTTTCAGATTGACCTGGGTCTTGGATGTTTATCTATATATGTATTTGGTATAAAATATAGTATCGTTGAGTTAGTATATTAGTATCCCATAACACAAGTTCAACTTACTTTGGGGCTAAACCAATCTGTGTGATTATATATGTATATGGACACGTATATATATATATAATAACACAGATTGGTTTAGCCCCAGCCGGGGCAAGCGAGGCCGTAGGCCGAGCTGCGTTTTAACAGCAAAGAGCAAAAGCCAGAGCAGCCTTTCGGCTTTTTTTTATGTAGATGACTTTTTGATAATTTCCCTAAAGATTTTCAACCATCTCGCAACTGCTTTTTTACAGCACAGCACGACAGGTGCTTGCACCTGGCGCAGCACGCGACATCTAGTTTTTATTTCTATAACTTCAATTGCGGACTTAAAGCCGGTCTTTCTCCTAAGGGTACCATACGATAATTTTTTTACTGAACGGTACTCCAGCCTATGATGAAGGCTAGTTAAGAAACTTGGAAGCACCACATGGAGTACCTACTTTGTATCCCGAAATTTCCACGTTAGCAGAGCCCTGAAAAGCAACTACATAGTTATACATAGTGTTTGAGTAAACACCAGCATCCTTTCTAGGGGTGAAAGTACTCATGAATATGAGCAACATTTTGTATGGGACCGACTCTGAAATCTCAAAAAAAATCACACATTTTGGGCGAGTAGACATTGTAAAATGTATGGAACAGATGATTTTTTTACCCAAACACCTGTAAAATAAAATAAAATAAAATAGCCATTTATTCTACTACCATGTCATATGTCTAACAGTAAAAAGGATTATTTAGTCAATATATATATCTAACGCACGAGAATTATACATAATTAATAATTATTCTTGTTCACCAGTTGAGGTTCGTCGAATGTGACATCACGTACAGTACATATATATTAGTTTTTTTTACTTTAATTTTTTCTATTATTAATGTCTAAGTTAAATTATATATATATTGTCTTAGGTAGTAGTCGCCTCTCTGGCGTAGGCCTCCCCCAAAGCTTTCCAAATATTTCTGTTTCTGGCCTTCTGCATCCAGTCTTTCCCCACTTTCCTGCCAAAAATGTCTCTCCATCTCATTCTGGGTCTTCCTCTACTTCTTTTGTTATTCCTCGGTATCCACTCGGTTACTCTTTTAGTTGGTCTAGAGTCATCCATCCTGCATAAAAGTTCCAAACACCTGTATAAAAGTTATAATCTCACCAGCTCGATGGTCCCTGGCCCGCTGCGCCAGCATCCTGAGATGTTCTTCTTTTTTCTCTTTCTCCCTCTGCGCCAGGCGCCGCTCCAGCTGCGCGCGCGCCTCCACGGCCTCGCGAGCTTTCCTGGGAAATTACATATATTGTTTATAGACGACCTCCGTGGCCTAACGGTTATAAAATAAATAACAAGCTAATTATTAAAAATAAAAAACACGACTGACGAGTTTTTACTCAAAAAGTACATACAAACATATAAGTTAAATACATTATTGAAATCGCCTTCTAAAGCCCTTCAATTTGATACACCACTCGATAAGATTGATCAAATTTTATTTTTTTTGTCTGCTATTTATCGCATATATAATCCGCCATTTTGTTTTCATGGTGACGTCATATAGCCTATGTCACTCGGAGGAATGCAAGGAATCTAAAAATACCTCTCACATCAAAATCGGTTAAGCCGTTCAGGACTTATGGTGGAATAAAGAAACTTACATACATACTTACATACATACATGAACCCTGAAAACATAACACTCCTTTTTTGGTCAGTCGTGTAAAAATAAAATAAAATAATCCTTTATTTTCTCTTCACATTCATAGGTTTAGAACAAAAGTAAGTGTATAAATAACTAGGGTGTAACTTAATTCACCTGTAATGCGAGAGAGTGGTGTCTGAGATAGATTTCCGAAGAAACCTGTGATACAGATCACCACGGACATCACTCCACAACTAAATTATGCGATACACGGTTGAGGTGAGTGGTGTGAGTGTGAGCGTAAGTGTACTTGTTCCCGCGACGTTAGACGTTAATCTTACGAGAGAATAGATAGGTAACAATGTATCGAATAAAGAGAATTTATTTTAGGTTATCACGCCAGACTGCCACACCGGAGGTCCCGGGTTCGATTCCCGGTCAGGTCAAAATGGAAAATGATCTTTTTCAGATTGGCCTGGGTCTTGGATGTTTATCTATATATGTATTTGTCATAAAATATAGTATCGTTGAGTTAGTATCCCATAACACAAGTCTCGAACTTACTTTGGGTCTAACTCAATCTGTGTGATTTGTAAATACCGAACGCGAGCTCGAAGTGCTTTGCTCTCGCTTTTTGACAGTTCCCCAGTTTCGGAACATAGATTGTCTTTATTGTAATGATATTGCACTTATAATTTTCGTTTGTTCCCGATGAGTCATACCAAGATTAGTTACACTGAGACTCAAAGGGAAAAAAGTATCGATGAGTCACAATATTACTCATTGCAACTTATGTTTTTCCCAATGAGTCACACTCTTACTCATTGGCACTCTGTATTCCCGTTGAGTAACACTGTTACTAAACGAAACTTAGGCTGCTTCATCATGTGAATTTGAGGCTATCCAGCTCTTCGACAACACAGATATAGTGCGAAGACTCAAAAGAACTAAATTTTATTAAAATAAATAAAAATAATCCTTTATTTTCTCTTCACATTCATAGGTTTAGAACAAAAGTAAGTGTATAAATAACTAGGGTGTAACTTAATTCACCTGTAATGCGAGAGAGTGGTGTATGAGACAGATTTCCGAAGAAACCTGTGATACAGATCACCACAGACATCACTCCACAACTAAATTATGTGATACACGGTTGAGGTGAGTAGTAAATTAGATTTAGTGTAGTGATAATAAAGACAGATCAATAGTGATAGTGATAAAATAGTAAAATTACACATTAGCCTGTAAATAGGTTAGATAGTAATAATATTTTGCTTCCATGCTGGTCTGGGAGCGAAGAAAAAACATAGAATGTGCCAGCTGCTTCCCTTCCCTCGCAGATTGTAAAAGTCAATCGAATCAAATGGCTTTAAACTAGGATTCCTTCACTCATAGGCGATGGGCTAGCAACCTGTCACTATACCTGAATCTCCATTCCATCAGAGAGCCCACTATCCAACTAAGCGTGGCCTTCGAGTCTCACGACTCTTGGCTCTGTTTACCCCGTAAGGGATAAAGACGTGATTTTATGTAGTAATAATATTAGCGTATTATGTAAACATAAGTCTACAACACTTGCTGCATTCTCTCTAATAAAAACAGTGACGAAGTACATAGATAAAAAAAATCCTATAGTATCGATTTTTTTTTGACATGAGTAAAGCTTTCGATCTTGTTCAACATGAAAATCTCTTATCAAAATGTGAAAAATATGGAATAAGGGGGCAGGCATTGAAGTGGATTGCTAGCTATCTTGCTGATCGTGTACAATGCGTTGAAATTAATAAGACCAATATAAACAGAGAACTTGTAACCTATAGATCTGACTTTATGCTAAATACTTCTGGTGTTCCACAAGGAAGCGTACTTGGACCGTTGCTATTTTTGATATATATCAACGATTTACCCAAGTCGATACAGCATCAGACGATATTATTTGCGGATGATATATCAATAATCATACCAAAACATAGTAACGTACATGACTACAATAAATGTCTAAATGATGCTGTCGATAGCGTTAATAAATAGTTAGCACAAAATGGCCTTCATTTAAATATAAATAAAACAACTTTTATGCAGATCTCCAATTACCAATCATCTAGATTAAAGCCAGAAATCCAATGTGATGGTCAAAAATTAGTAGAAGTCAGTCAAACCAAATTTTTAGGAATAGTACTTGATCAGCATTGCAACTGGAAGGCCCATATAAAAAATATTTGTACAAGATTAAGTAGTTTTGTTTTTGCTCTCAGACGCCTTAGAAATATATCTGGTGAAAAAACTGCCCTAACCGCATATTATGGTTATGTCTCCTCGGTTCTGAGGTATGGTATTTTATTATGGTTAAATTCTACGGGTGTAAATGACATTCTTCTTATGCAGAAGAAGTGTATACGGGCAATCTGTGGATCAGGTCCGATAGACACTTGTCGACCCCTATTCAGGGATAAAAATGTTTTAACTGTAACAGCATTGTACATACTAGAAGCGGCTTGTTTTGTTAGAGAACATTCATCTTATTTTCAAAAATATGTAAGAGATAGTAGGCTCCGACCTTTAGATACGGAACGAATAAGTGCCCCAGCTACAAACAGTGCCCTATTTAATAATAACTGTTATATAATGTGCATAAAAATTTACAACAAAATCCCTTTTGACATTAGAAAATTATCATTAAAATTATTTAAAATAAAATTGTGTGTTTTAAATAAAAGTGGTTAGTTGACAAATGTTTTTATGATATAAATGAATATTTTAATGAAATTTAATTATTTTAGTAAAATTCCAATATTCAATTAGTTTAGGTCGCATCCGTCTTTATATATATTTATTAATTTATAAATAAAATGAAATGATCGACTGATGTATTAATTAATTAAAATGTGTCAATTGTTTAAAAATTTGCATGCCAGTGATGGTATAACATGTTGTTCTTCTATGTTATATATTTTAAAAATCCTATGTACCATGTTATTGGAAATAAATATTTCTATTTCTATTTCTAATTATTTTTAAGTATGTCAAGAAAGAAAGTTCTCGAGTGGCGACCACAAACCGGAAAACGTAGTGTTGGCAGGCCTCCCACTCGGTGGACCGACGACCTGGTGAAGGTCGCGGGATGCGCATGGATGCGGGCAGCGCAGGACTGGGCAACGTGGAAATGTTTGGGGGAGGCCTTTGTCCAGCAGTGGACGTCTTTTGGCTGAGAGAGAGAGAGAGATGTGAAGGAAAAAAATCACCTGTCCGCGATGTACAGAGCTTCGGCGAGCTTGGAGAAGTTCTCGTTGATGTGCACCTGCTGCAGCCCGCGGCCATCAGCCGCCAATCGCTTGTCCAGCGGGATTGTGTAGCCTGGAATACATTATCATAGGCTTAAAGATTGTTAAAAGATTGTGTAGCCTGGAATACATTATCATAGGCTTAAAGATTGTTAAAAGATTGTGTAGCCTGGAATACATTATCATAGGCTTAAAGATTGTTAAAAGATTGTGTAGCCTGGAATACATTATCATAGGCTTAAAGATTGTTAAAAGATTGTGTAGCCTGGAATACATTATCATAGGCTTAAAGATTGTTAAAAGATTGTGTAGCCTGGAATACATTATCATAGGCTTAAAGATTGTTAAAAGATTGTGTAGCCTGGAATACATTATCATAGGCTTAAAGATTGTTAAAAGATTGTGTAGCCTGGAATACATTATCATAGGCTTAAAGATTGTTAAAAGATTGTGTAGCCTGGAATACATTATCATAGGCTTAAAGATTGTTAAAAGATTGTGTAGCCTGGAATACATTATCATAGGCTTAAAGATTGTTAAAAGATTGTGTAGCCTGGAATACATTATCATAGGCTTAAAGATTGTTAAAAGATTGTGTAGCCTGGAATACATTATCATAGGCTTAAAGATTATTAAAAAATTGTGTAGCCTGGAATACATTATCATAGGCTTAAAGATTGTTAAAAGATTGTGTAGCCTGGAATACATTATCATAGGCTTAAAGATTGTTAAAAGATTGTGTAGCCTGGAATACATTATCATAGGCTTAAAGATTGTTAAAAGATTGTGTGTGTAGCCTGGAATACATTATCATAGGCTTAAAGATTGTTAAAAGATTGTGTAGCCTGGAATACATTACCATAGGCTTAAAGATTGTTAAAAGATTGTGTAGCCTGGAATACATTATCATAGGCTTAAAGATTGTTAAAAGATTGTGTAGCCTGGAATACATTATCATAGGCTTAAAGATTGTTAAAAGATTGTGTAGCCTGGAATACATTATCATAGGCTTAAAGATTGTTAAAAGATTGTGTAGCCTGGAATACATTATCATAGGCTTAAAGATTGTTAAAAGATTGTGTAGCCTGGAATACATTATCATAGGCTTAAAGATTGTTAAAAGATTGTGTAGCCTGGAATACATTATCATAGGCTTAAAGATTGTTAAAAGATTGTGTGTGTAGCCTGGAATACATTATCATAGGCTTAAAGATTGTTAAAAGATTGTGTAGCCTGGAATACATTATCATAGGCTTAAAGATTGTTAAAAGATTGTGTAGCCTGGAATACATTATCATAGGCTTAAAGATTGTTAAAAGGTTGTGTAGCCTGGAATACATTATCATAGGCTTAAAGATTGTTAAAAGATTGTGTAGCCTGGAATACATTATCATAGGCTTAAAGATTGTTAAAAGATTGTGTAGCCTGGAATACATTATCATAGGCTTAAAGATTGTTAAAAGATTGTGTAGCCTGGAATACATTATCATAGGCTTAAAGATTGTTAAAAGATTGTGTAGCCTGGAATACATTATCATAGGCTTAAAGATTGTTAAAAGATTGTGTAGCCTGGAATACATTATCATAGGCTTAAAGATTATTAAAAAATTGTGTAGCCTGGAATACATTATCATAGGCTTAAAGATTGTTAAAAGATTGTGTAGCCTGGAATACATTATCATAGGCTTAAAGATTGTTAAAAGATTGTGTAGCCTGGAATACATTATCATAGGCTTAAAGATTGTGTGTGTAGCCTGGAATACATTATCATAGGCTTAAAGATTGTTAAAAGATTGTGTAGCCTGGAATACATTACCATAGGCTTAAAGATTGTTAAAAGATTGTGTAGCCTGGAATACATTATCATAGGCTTAAAGATTGTTAAAAGATTGTGTAGCCTGGAATACATTATCATAGGCTTAAAGATTGTTAAAAGATTGTGTAGCCTGGAATACATTATCATAGGCTTAAAGATTGTTAAAAGATTGTGTAGCCTGGAATACATTATCATAGGCTTAAAGATTGTTAAAAGATTGTGTAGCCTGGAATACATTATCATAGGCTTAAAGATTGTTAAAAGATTGTGTAGCCTGGAATACATTATCATAGGCTTAAAGATTGTTAAAAGATTGTGTAGCCTGGAATACATTATCATAGGCTTAAAGATTGTTAAAAGATTGTGTGTGTAGCCTGGAATACATTATCATAGGCTTAAAGATTGTTAAAAGATTGTGTAGCCTGGAATACATTACCATAGGCTTAAAGATTGTGTAGCCTGGAATACATTATCATAGGCTTAAAGATTGTTAAAAGATTGTGTAGCCTGGAATACATTATCATAGGCTTAAAGATTGTTAAAAGATTGTGTAGCCTGGAATACATTATCATAGGCTTAAAGATTGTTAAAAGATTGTGTAGCCTGGAATACATTATCATAGGCTTAAAGATTGTTAAAAGATTGTGTAGCCTGGAATACATTATCATAGGCTTAAAGATTGTTAAAAGATTGTGTAGCCTGGAATACATTATCATAGGCTTAAAGATTGTTAAAAGATTGTGTAGCCTGGAATACATTATCATAGGCTTAAAGATTGTTAAAAGATTGTGTGTGTAGCCTGGAATACTTTATCATAGGCTTAAAGATTGTTAAAAGATTGTGTAGCCTGGAATACATTACCATAGGCTTAAAGATTGTTAAAAGATTGTGTAGCCTGGAATACATTATCATAGGCTTAAAGATTGTTAAAAGATTGTGTAGCCTGGAATACATTACCATAGGCTTAAAGATTGTTAAAAGATTGTGTAGCCTGGAATACATTATCATAGGCTTAAAGATTGTTAAAAGATTGTGTAGCCTGGAATACATTATCATAGGCTTAAAGATTGTTAAAAGATTGTGTAGCCTGGAATACATTATCATAGGCTTAAAGATTGTTAAAAGATTGTGTAGCCTGGAATACATTATCATAGGCTTAAAGATTGTTAAAAGATTGTGTAGCCTGGAATACATTATCATAGGCTTAAAGATTGTTAAAAGATTGTGTAGCCTGGAATACATTATCATAGGCTTCAGTGGCGTAGGGTGAATAAAAATAAAGGTAAAGCCGGGAGGTCATACCTATCTTAACTTAAAAACATGCAATAAATTACATACCATAAATTAGTGTGTAGTACAGCTGTGTAGGTAGACAACAACCTATTTTTTGTACTAATGCCGCCATTTCTCACCTACCAGCCTACGTGTCGACAAGAAACAAACAAACACTACATATAATATACCACAATCAAGCTAATCACTTATCACAATTATAAATTAGGATACGATGATGCGCGCGAAACGATGGCTAGGTGGGGTGACTGACCTGACCTGACAGAGGCAATCGCGCGAATAAATTGCTCTGATTGGACGAAAACTTTCGGGAGGCGATCTGAGATCGGGTTATGATCGCTGTTATATCGACGAGTGGTTGTATGTAGTAGTAATGTGTATGTGTGCGTGAATTGCATATATTTCAATTATTCGAATTCCCAATATTATCCCCAGCCGCGATGCCGCGGCATGCGTCCTACGATAATAAAATCGTGTATGTGTGCGTTTGCGCGATTTCAAATACATTGCGTATTTTGTGTCCAGCATATTAAAGAATATTAGCTTAATTAATCACGCGCTCATATTAAATTACCTTAATGGGCAATGCCGTCGATCCTCGGCTTATAGTAAGACAGTGTCATACAGGTATATGGGTATAGATTTTTGTACAAGAGTAGGCCGCGGGATTGAGCTATTAAAAAAAATATATATTTGAATCTGATAAGGGAAGCCGGTAGGAATCGTGTTCTAAGGAGGCTTCGCCACTGATAGGCTTAAAGATTGTTAAATGATTGTGTAGCCTGGAATACATTATCATAGGCTTAAAGATTGTTAAAAGATTGTGTAGCCTGGAATACATTATCATAGGCTTAAAGATTGTTAAAAGATTGTGTAGCCTGGAATACATTATCATAGGCTTAAAGATTGTTAAAAGATTGTGTAGCCTGGAATACATTATCATAGGCTTAAAGATTGTTAAAAGATTGTGTAGCCTGGAATACATTATCATAGGCTTAAAGATTGTTAAAAGATTGTGTAGCCTGGAATACATTATCATAGGCTTAAAGATTGTTAAAAGATTGTGTAGCCTGGAATACATTATCATAGGCTTAAAGATTGTTAAAAGATTGTGTGTGTAGCCTGGAATACATTATCATAGGCTTAAAGATTGTTAAAAGATTGTGTAGCCTGGAATACATTATCATAGGCTTAAAGATTGTTAAAAGATTGTGTAGCCTGGAATACATTATCATAGGCTTAAAGATTGTTAAAAAATTGTGTAGCCTGGAATACGTTATCATATGTTGTAAGGTTGTTAAAATAAGTAAACATAGGTTACTAGCTTTTGCCCGCGGCTTCGCCCGCGTGAAATTCCCACGGGAACAGTGCTTTTTCTAGGGATGAAAGGTACCCTATGTCCTTCTCCGTACTTTCAGCTATGAGTATGCGAAATTTCAGGAAGATTGGTTCAGTAGATAAAGCGTGAAGAGGTAATAAACAAATAAATAAACAAACAAACTCACCTTCGCATTTATAATATTAGGATAGGATAGGAATATCTTGTATCGATCGATGCTGTACGGCTCCGAATGCTGGTCGGTAAAAATGGCGCATCAGCACAACTACATGTCGCGGAAATGAAGATATTTAAATGGTCAGGGGAACGTACATGAGCATGTACGCGGCAGTATGAAAGTAGCTTCATACTATACTAACTAATATATAACATACCATACTAATATAAAAAACCGGCCAAGTACGAGTCGAGCAGCGAGGGTTTCGTACACGCAAAACATCTCACATTATAGCTCTAACTACAAAGACCAACTAGTTTTAAAAATAAACTAACATACTGCAAATAAGTGTGTGACACTTTTTTTTCGACTTCCAACAACACATTTACAACTTTCACATTTATTCCTGTACGGTTACTGTTAGACCTTGCTTTATGCCAAATTTCATAAGGTCAATGGAAAGTACCCCGTAGGTTTCGATTAATATCTTTTGATCGCGTTGACGTATAATTCTGATTATTTTTTCTGAAAGAGACCGTGGATCCGAGTATTCGATATCAATTTCAAATTGATACCTTTAAGCGTTTCTGAGACAAAAAAGTTTGACAGACATACGGACAACAAAATGATCTTATAAGGGTTCCGTTTTTGCCTTTTGAAGTACGGAACCGTAAAAATTACTTATTACGTATTGGAATAAAGTCTAGTTACCTTTAGCGTTCTTCCAATGTGAGACGCAAGGTGGGACCTTCCAGTCCCTCTGTTGTTTGACAGACACCCTCCTGGGGGGGGAGTGCAGTACGGGCGCGGGGGGTGAGGGTGCGGCGCGGGGGATCTTCTTGTTGATTTGGAAGCGGGGGGGTTCCATTGGGTCCACTTGCGCTTCTACCATTCTGAAAGAGGAAAGATGTTTATAGAATAGTAGGCAAACGAGCATGCGGGTTGCCTGATGGCAAGCAATCACTGCAGTCCATGGACACAGCGACCCTAAAAAGGTCACTGATGCGTTGCAAATGATACTCAATCCTCATTTAAGCGTTGTTAATTATTTTTATAGATATGGAAGAAATTACAATAAAAATCAATCATCATTGATCAGGGTGATTTTGGCAGAAGTATACATATTCAAATCAGAAAATATAAAAGATTATTTCAAGCCAATATGCTAAAGTGGATATTGGATCCTAGTGGAATGCCTGGACTTGTTATCCTAATACTCTATCTACTCCATGTGGGATAAGTCATGAAAAAAGCTCCGGCATGTCAGGTGACCAAGACTGTTTCATGAATTTCTTTCGGCATTTGTTCTTAGCAATGTTCGATTCGAAATGCTAGTAGTTTGTAGCTTTGAGACTGATAATACAATATGATTATGATTTTATAATTAGTTTTCGAAATGAAAAAGTGCCAAGTTTCAATGAAGAATTTTTGATTTTCTAACAAAGTAATAAATAAAATATAAAACGCACCTGATAACTCGTTGTTTAGCGCCGGAGTTGAACGCGCCGCCTTGTTGCGCGGGAGTGTACCGGATGTACTGGGCCGGCGCCTGCGAAAGTACTGCACTATCAGCGCTACATAGTGATGTGTTCTAGAGCTCATCATCTCGAGTCGAAATGGAACAGATTAGATTTTTCGACCAGTACTTGACCGCTTCTACCTTGTTCTATAGCTGGTCTGGGCTCTATTGGGAAACATATGAAGGCGGGATTTGAACCTGCCTGTTTTTAAAATGTTTTAAGTTATTTTATTCGAAAAACAAGCAGTCTTATTAAGTTGTATCTAATTTTACAAATGAGAAACAGTTGACCATTTAAATGTGTTTATTGTCTGTTAAAACTGAAAAACTGTTCCAGTATTTTATGAGAATTTTACTGATATTATAAATGCAAAAGTTTGGATGTTTGTTACCTACTCAATTACGGAAAATCCACTGAACGGATTTCAACAAAATTTGGCACTGGGTAGGTTGGTACTGGGAATAAAACATCGGGCACTTTTGATCCTACTTCTTAATCCTACAATTATAAATGCAAAATTTGGATGTGAGTTTGTGAATTGTGAGTTTGTGAGAATGTTTGTTACTCAATCACGCAAAATCTACTAGATGGATTTCAATGAAACTTGATATATGGGTTTTTTAGCACATTTGGCACTTTTTATCATGAAATTGCCATGGAAGCAAAGCTCTGAGGCACAGTTAGTAACACATAAGGAACCTTATATTCCTAAGTTATCCAAAGAAAAGTATGTAGAGCAGATAATATTATTATCTATGATGGGATGCTAATGACAGACTAGCATAAAAACTACGCACACAATCACAAACAGTATGAGCATGATCACATGAAATTAGACAGAAGGGGAGTGCCTGTAATTGGCCTCTCCTGTTGTAATATTTTTAATGCTATGTTATGTTGCAAAACTGTTTTGTATGCCAGTAAATAAAATGCTCGAAGTATTAGATAGAATGAGGCGAGTTAAGCGGTGGTGGCCGAGTGGTAGGGAGCCTGCCTGTGACTGAAAAGGTCCCAGGTTCAAATCCTGCCCATGCTACATGAGTTTGTTTACCAATCTGACTTATGAATGTATAGTAGTTATCATTGACCACCACTAAAACATCGTGAGTAAACCTGCACTATGGTTGATGATTATCAGCTAGTGTGAAATGGAGAAGGCAATGGCAAACCACTCCATTAACATTGCCAAGATAGTCGTTGCATGTGTTTTATTAAATATAATGATCACAACTCTCAGGCATGAGGAATCCAACTAAAGGAAGAGGATTACATAGAATATCAACTCACGGCTTTGGGGGCAGCTTTTACTGGCATAGCAGCAGATATCTTAGCATTTGTCAGTTTCTCCAGAGCTAATTTTGTCTTTTCTGTGATCTCCTGAATGTCTTCGTCGTCTGGCTTCTGGAGAGTTGGATTGTCTTCAGCCAGCACCTCTGATGGTAGGAGGTCTGTCAGTTTTGAGTAGATTATCTGAAAAAAGGAAATAATATTATAAATGAGAAAGTTTGGATGTTTGTCAGAATTTGTGAGGATGATTGTAACTCAATCACACAAAATCTACTGATGGATTTTGATGAAATTTGGTACCTACATGGGTAAAATAATACTAGGAATAACACATATAAATAAATAAATATGGACAAATCACACAGATTGAGCTAGCCCCAAAGTAAGTTCGAGACTTGTGTTATGGGATGCTAATTCAACGATACAGGCTAATTCCCACATGAACAAAGCCTCAGGTCATTTCAGGTGTGGCTCTCTCTCTCTCAGCCAAAAGATGTCCACTGCTGGACAAAGGTGTGGCTAGTAACTAATAAATATAACACACACATCATCATCATCATCGTCAGCCTTCCATGACCTACTGCTGGGTATAAGCCTCCTTTTGTCTACGCCAACCTTTCCTATCCTGATCCTTTCCTAACACACACAGATTGAGCAAATCCTGAAGTAAGTTTGAGATTTGTGTCATAATGGAATACTAACCTCACATACAAAGATAACAAAATAGCACACTCGCATAAAAAAGTAACATACAAATATCATCACTGACCTTATCAGCACTATGTCCTTGTCTAGCAATAGCAGAGTACTTCACACGTCCAGACTCGTCCAACTGAACAGCCAACGCATTGGATGTGCTCTCCTTGCCCCGGGCTCCCATACCCAAGGGGTATTGGGCGACATGGATCTCAGGGAATGCTCCTCCATCTAAAATTATAATTATTTTTGTATAACGCAAAATTATAGACTTAATAGCATTATGTATTCATAAAAATCACTCTATAAGCACTGAATATCATTTATCTATATCAGACCATGTGAAAAATGAGTAAAATAGAAATGATTACCTCCGAAATCGTCTTCACTGCGAGGCACCCAACCTTTCCTTTGACCATACGGTGGCACACTGCTTTGGGAGACGACCAGGGCACTCCCGACACGCTTCGCTTTGAATTCATCATCTCGGTCCCACACCTGCTGCGTGGGAGCTGGCAACAGGCTGGAAGTAAAGAAAATATTCCCTCAATCCAAAAAAAAACGCTTTGTTATCACTGGATGGATTTTTCAAAATCACTAGAATATGAACTACCGATTCGAGCACACAAAATGTTTTGTTCCACAGGTTAAACTTGAACGGAATGAGTCATACAGAAATAAAATAGGCTCAGTAATAAATGAAATAGTTATTAAAAATGAAAAATAAATGAAATAACGCACCTCGTTAGCGACGACATTTTGAGTTGACAAATAATTTCTTTTCTCTCTTCTTTCTTGCTGTCATACATATCATAGTGTCATAGATTGAGTGAGTGATTAGATTATTTTGACATTGACAGTTTGTTTTAGTTTATGGTTTAATTAGGATTCCTCAAAGCTGCCGCGATTTGTTTTTTTTTCCTTTTTTATTTACAAAAAAGGAGTGTTATGTTTTCAGGGTTCACGTATCTAAGTTTCTTTATTCCACCATAAGTCCTGAACGGCTTAACAGATTTTAATGTGAGAGGTATTTTGGATTCCTTGCATTCCTCCGGGTGACATAAGCTATGTGAGTTATATATAAAAAAGGCAATTAGCGAAAAAAAAAATTAAAAATTCACAGATTTCGTGCCTCTCACGACTATCGAGCACATTGGCCTTCGATTAAGAGTTTTAAGTTTTTTTTTTATATATTCAAGTTCAAGAAAACACATTGTTTGTATGTATGTATGGATATTAAGAATACGTGTGACATGACAACTATCCATAGAATTTTAAAGTATCATTGCGCAACAAAATCGGTTCAGCCGTTTTTGAGATATATGCATTTTTTTAAATAATCGCGAGGTCTGAGTTCGTGGCGAACTACTTGTATTTAAAATATATAAGAATGGAGTACCTGTAAAACAAATTTGTATTACTTAGCACTGGACTTACGAGAGCTATAAGGTGTAGAAAGAATTATTCCAGAAAGTCAAAAACGAAAAAAGTGTGGCCGAAATAGTAAAAAAAAATATTCCGAATTTTTTATTTTGGCGCTCGATATTTTTAAGGGTTTGCCCTGTGCGTATTTGAAAAAAGTCAAAAAGTCAGAACTTCGATATGCGTGTGGAAATTTTGCAATTTGTTTGTTCACAGGCGTAATGTCGAGGATACTTATGTATGTTAATCTACGAATAAAGTAATTGAGCTTGGCCAAGAGTGCTTTGGTATGTCTATGTATTGTGTGTTCTCCTCTAGATGTCGCATTTCTCAACTGATTCCCGTTATACTGTTCATACAATATACTGTGATTGTGTATGAACAGTATACCGTGAAATTTTGGGGGCAGGCAGGTTCGATAAACATATATAAATCGATAGACAGTCTCCCCTGGGCAGTCTGGAGGACCCTAAACAGACTCCGGGCTGGTGTTGGGAGATGCCGTGAAAACCGAGTCAGGTGGGGGTACTCGTCTGATAGCCTTTGCGACTGTGGAGCCGTCCAATCCATGGCTCATCTTTTAACCTGCCCCAACTGCCCTTCCTCCTGTACCTTGGAGGACTTGAATGAAGCCAACGATAGGGCGGTGGAAGTGGCCAAATACTGGTCGAAAAAAATCTAATTTGTGCCATTTCGACTCGAGATGATGATGATGATGAATCGATAGACGAGCCATTTTTTGGAAATTTTTGAAAATGGCGGTTCGAGGCGCCTCTTTGGGGCGCCCCTTTATGGACAACGAGGGGCACCTGCGGCGCCCCTTTACTTCCGGCGCCCTGGGCCGTCGCCCAAACGCGCCCCGCCCTAAGGCCGCTACTGCCTCATGCCTATACCCAGCAGTGAGTTAATGTTGGCTGAATATGATGATGATAATGATTAATTTTTATGATCATTTTAGACAGACGGAACTCTATACCAATTTAACAAGTCACACTTTGTACACAACATACAACAACATTGTGTAAAAGTTCAATATTCGTTCGGAAATGATCTTTAGAAAAGTATTTATTTTAACAAAAAAATAATAGTATAATCTAATTAATGAAATTATATTATCTTTGTTAAATATTTCGTTTTCTTTTGAACTGCTAAATAAATACACACAGAAGAGTGCTTATGTTTTGATTATGTCTGACACACACACCTGCCTGACACAGAAAGTCAGAAACAAAGAAATGGGGAGAAGAGAAACTGTCAGATTCGTATATAAATGAAGTAGGCTGTGGACGTCTCCCTTTTATAACCTCAAAAATGCGCGAGAAGTATAGCAGTCTGATGGCGAAGTGAGCTTATTTTATTATTTAATTGGTGTTAAAGTGAACGGATTACCACCATGCCGTCTAAAAAGAGGAAATACAATGCAAGGTTTCCAGCGGTGAGTCAAGAATTGAGCAAAACTGTCGTATTCAATCAAAAACAGAGGTTTGTTTTCATAAAAAAATCTTGAGATTGTCGATAAAATGTCATTGTTTGTTTGTAGGGAAGGATCAAGAAGATTATGCAGACTGATGAGGAAGTGGGGAAAGTTGCACAGGCTGTTCCTATCATAATCTATATCCTTTTCAAATATACCTTTAATTTGGTGTGAATTCCAAACAATATTAAATAACAAAGCTTACCTAAGGTACATAAATAGACTTTTTAATATTCAATATAAATAAGACCACATACTATTTTATAGCATTTCTATGATCTTAGTAAGGAATCTGGAGGTATGGATCAAAAGCTCATGTAATTTTAATGTGTTATTGATAGAAAGATTTAATTTGTTGCACAAAGATGAGGTAAAAAAAAAAATTTTGAATAATGTTGGAACATACAGAATTTAAACATATGACATTTGAACCCATCACTAATTTGATTAACTAACAAAATCTTTAGAACAACATCTATGTTATTGAAAAGATCTTAAATTTGTCAACACTAGTGTGTTAAAATGAATCTTGTACACTCAGTGGTATTTCAAATTGACCCTTATTGACAACCTTTTTAGAACTAAATTGTTTAAACAAAAACAATAATATTAATCAAAATTATGGTTTTGCCTCTAGTTTGAGATAGAATAACTATGTAATGAACTTTGTTTTGATTAATTTCGCCATTTAATTTGTTTAAAATTTGTTCTACTATGTTATGTGAGTTTATATAATACTAGAGTAACACTGGCCAAGTCACATCAAAAGTTATTTGTTAACAAGCTACTTATTAAAAAAAAACTAAACTAAAAATTCACATAGCCTATGACACTCGGAGGAATGCAAGGAATTTAAAAATACCTCTCACATCAAAATCTGTTAAACCATTCAGGACTTAATGTGGAATACAGAAACTTACATTCATTCATGAACCTTGAAAACATAACACTCCTTTTTTGGTCAGTTGTATAATAAAAAAACTAGCTTTTGCTCTCTGCTTTGCCCATGCGAACTTCGTTTTTTGTCCATTTCACACCCTTAGGGTTAGAATTTCCAAAATTCCTTTCTTAGTACTAACGCTATCCCTCCCTTGTTCATTCTCTGCATAATTTAAAGTTTCTACATTCTGCAGTTTTCTTCTGTTTTGATATACTCATACCAATCAGTCAAATCGTCCAATTTAATATATGTATTGAGATTTACCCTATATTCCATATATTTTTGAGTTACACAAATTTCTGAATATTTATCCATATAGCCCTGGGTATTTCCAGGAAGCTAACAGTACATTGAATGATTCAATGTAATATTTTGTAGATGGATCTTACTATTTCAGTATTAAGGTTCAGAATAGAATCACACAATCAGGAATGCATTGAATCTGTTGACCAGTGAACACAATTGAAGATAAGAGGCATAAAACTATGTTTTGTTTTAATTTATCTGACTGCCGAATATCCTAACTAATATTATAAATGCGAAAGTGAGTTTGTTTGTTTGTTTGTTACCTCTTCACGCTTTATCTACTGAACCAATCTTCCTGAAATTTCGCATACACATATCTGGAAGTACGGAGAAGGACATAGGACACCTTTCATCCCGGGAAAAAGCACTGTTCCCGTGGGATATTCACGCGGGCGAAAACTAGTCAGATATAAAATATAAATAAAGTAACAATGAATTTATTAACATATGTTACATCCGGAGAGGACTGATAGTGATTACCCCTGCTTACGCTGGCTTTCCCTAAAACTTAAGTTACACTAGCTGCGCTCCGGAGCTTCGCTCCCATGGGAATTTCTGGATAAAAAGTACCCTGTGTACTATTCTCGGTATTTTCTACCCGTATACCAAATTTCATCGAAATCCGTCCAGTATATTTTGCGTGATTGAGTAACAAACATCCTCACAAACTCACATCCAAACTTTGGCACTTAAAATATTAGTAGGATCCTTTAAATGAATAACACATTGAAGAAAATAGGTATTTATTTAAAGTATAAAAGAAAAATGCTTTTATTAATTAACAATGTGGTCCAACTGCTAGGCAAAGATCTCACTTGTTTACTTCCACTTTGTCCAATTATGGCCAAAACTAAGTAAGTATGCTTTAGAAAAAATAAAAAAACTTAAAAAAAATACAGCCAACTTGAAAACCTTCCCTTTTTGGTTTATGAAGTCGGTTGAAAATAGTTTGGAATGGATAAACACAAAAATTACAACCCACTTTTTGAAAATCTGACGGAAATAATTTTGAACATAGTAGAAGTACCCAAAAGGTAGCCAAGACAGAAGCAAAAGCAAACATATCTAAATCTGTCTTGCTTATCTCATACATTCTAAGAACATGTACGGTCAGCTGAATGAGTACAGTCATACCTCAAAGACCTTAATGCATTACCTTAAAGATCACATTGCCTTGTTCTGACTGCACACATACAGCTGACTGTACATACCATCATAATTCATCTGAAATTGATAACATGACACCTTCTATATGACACTGGAATTTGGTACAATGTTAACTTCTGAAACTGCAATTTGATTTTATCAAATTGCTTTAAAAGTTTAATTATACCTGATGGTCCAAGCGAGAATAGGGGTGCTAATAAATTTATCTTGTAAAAGCTTTTGTCTGCGGCTTCGTTCGCGCGGAATTTACTATTTATCTCAAGTTTTAGATGGCGTTTCGAAATTAAACCTGCGAAAGATTTTAAGTTAGCAGATAAAGATTGTATACTGTAGTAATAAACTTAGATGGGCCAAGGCAAATAATTTAACCTAATTTGTGTTATCTTAACGGCCATACATATTAGCTTGCTTACAGTAAACTTAATTAATTGAATATTGAAAACAGCAATTTATTTGTTCTTTTTGTTATCAGCCTTTTGTTGTATCTAAAGCATTTTTTTTAATCGTCGAAATAGTAAAACTTAGCTATATTTTCTTTATACATATATACATACATAGAATCACGTCTTTGTCCCTTACGGGGCAGACAGAGCCAAGAGTCGTGAGACTCGAAGGCCACGCTTAGCTGAATAGTTAGGCTCTCTGACGGATTTTCCTTTATACATTTATTAAAATCACTATTTATGTCAGCGATAAACAATACTCAATCAATTTTGATGAAATTTTGTACAATGTGTAATTTTGGATACGTTACTGATCGGCACTGATATGATATGCGCGTAGAGAATTTTAAAATAAATAAACAATACGGCCCAGCAGTAGGACGGTTTAGGTTAAAAAAAAAAACTACAGTTTTGACAGTATATAGCTAGTATTGGCTTTGGCACTATACACGTAATTGTCATTCTTATATATTAAGTTATATGGTCAGTTTCCCATGAAGAAAAAAAGAAATACTTGCAAGTATTTCAAAACCTGGTTTTTGGCGCTGGTATTTACTGGACTATGCACCAGGTAGCCCTGGTATTGGATTTTGCAAGTACGACCCATCCCTAATAGAGACCTTTCCGCAACATGGTTTTACAAAATTTTATGTAATGTAAATTTTATGTAAGTCAATCGAGGGAAAAGGCTTTAAACTGGGGATTCCTCCACTCATAGGCTATGGGCTAGCAACCTGTCACTATACCTGAATCTCCAGTCCATCAGAGAGACCACTATTCAGCTAAGCGTGGCCTTCGAGTCTCGCGACTCTTGGCTCTGTCTACCCCGTAAGGGATAGAGACGTGATTCTATGTATGTATGTAACCTGCAATGTATGGCTTTTATTCTTGTATGTATTATCTTTGTGTGTTCAAGTCAAATCTTGTAAGCTAAAATTAGACGAAATTTTACACGTGGCTCAGTTCCAATGACAATGCATTATTATGTTAAGTATTAACTGATTCTTCCAACGATGGAACTCCTCGACGATTATTATGATTTCCTTTTTGGGGACAGCGCAAGCACCAGATGGGTGATCAGTCCTTTTTCACCCAATTCCCCGAGACCCGTACAGGGTTTTGAGTTAACTGGTAACACACGTTGGATTACTATCCAGCTTAGCCACTGTTCACTAGTAAGCCCACTGTCGAATGGAGAATAAGATATAGTGACAACAGGTTGCTAGCCTATGACAGTAATCAGCAATGGTCGTTCCGAAATGCTAGTAGTTTGTAGCTTTGAGATTTGTAAAACAATACAATTCTGTATTTAATTTTTACATACATACATACATAGAATCACGTCTTTATCCCTTACGGGGTAGACAGAGCCAAGAGTCGTGAAACTCGAAGACCACACTTAGCTGAATAGTGGGTTTTCTGATGGAATGGAGAATCAGATATAGTGACAGGTTGCTAGCCTATCGCCTATGAGAAAGGAAAGGGAAAGGGCTTCAAATAGTGGATACCTCCACTCATTTAATTTTGACGTGAAAAAGTGCCTGTGAAGGCCAAGTTCCAATAAAGTATTTTTGACTTAACTTCCCCAGATTCTAATAATAATTTTTATAAAAACTAGCTGCGCCCCGGGGCTTCGATCCCGCGGGAATTCCGGGATAAAATATATGTGTTATTCCCGGTATTTTTCTACCCGTGTACCAAATTTCATCGAAATCCGTCCAGGAGATTTTGCGTGATTGAGTAACAAACATCCTCACAAATTCACAAACTCACATTCAATTTTCGCATTTATAATATTAGTAGGATACGTTACAATACAAGTAATCTCCTTAACTCAGTCATATTGGTGTGAACACCTCGAACATTGGAATTGTTCGTGGAGTCGCTGCTGACGAAGGCGAAGCAAGTGACGCTGGCTCGCAACGCGAAGACACTCAGCCCAGCGCACGTCAAGCAGTGCATTCTTCAGGAGGCCAGGTTCGACTTCCTTAAGGATCTGGTGAGTTCTCTGACTAGTTTTATCATGCATTTAATGCACCAAGTGGGAGACACTATAACTCAGTCATATTGGTGTATGAACACCTCGAACATTGGAATTGTTCGTGGAGTCGCTGCTGACGAAGGCGAAGCAAGTGACGCTGGCTCGCAACGCGAAGACACTCAGCCCAGCGCACGTCAAGCAGTGCATTCTTCAGGAGGCCAGGTTCGACTTCCTTAAGGATCTGGTGAGTTCTCTGACTAGTTTTATCATGCATTTAATGCACCAAGTGGGAGACACTATAACTCAGTCATATTGGTGTATGAACACCTCGAACATTGGAATTGTTCGTGGAGTCGCTGCTGACGAAGGCGAAGCAAGTGACGCTGGCTCGCAACGCGAAGACACTCAGCCCAGCGCACGTCAAGCAGTGCATTCTTCAGGAGGCCAGGTTCGACTTCCTTAAGGATCTGGTGAGTTCTCAGACTAGTTTTCTCATGCATTTAATGCTCTAAGTGGGAGACAGTATAACTCAGTCATACTGGTGTGAACACCTCGAACACGAGTTGTTCGTGAAGTCGCTGCTGACGAAGGCGAAGCAAGTGACGCTGGCTCGTAACGCGAAGACCCTCAGCCCAGCGCACGTCAAGCAGTGCATACTGCAGGAGGCCAGGTTCGACTTCCTTAAGGATCTGGTGAGTTCTCTGATCAGTTTTCTCATGCATTTAATGCACCAAGTGAGAGACACTATAACTAGCTGAAACTGTTGTTGTTTTACAAGCTTAAATTTATTTTTAAGGACGAGATTTATGCGGCTTTGGTTAGGTGGTGAAATGTAGAAAAGGTTTCATTTTTTTTTTACAGGAACCTTTTTTCTCTTAGTACCATGCAAGCGGTTTATTATAACTGACAGATATTTACCGCGTTGTCCGTTTATTGTAACGTAGAATTAGTACAGGCAACAACAAGTCGCCAGTCTGCCTGGACCTATTGATCCTGAGCTCTGAAACAATGGAGGATTAAAAGCTTGTGCCATCGGAATAACAATTAAATTATACGTGGCACGTGCGTCAGATACTGATTATACCTTTATTACCTTCTGCCCGTGAATTCGCTCTATTGCTAGATTACAGGAATGTTCCTGAAATGTCAGGGATTATGGCTCTGTCAGGAAATTGTCAAAGACACATAATGAAGGGATGAAATTGATTATAATCAATTTCAATTGATTATATTCAGGGATTTCGTCAAAAACACCAGATGCATTCAAAGGTGGATCCATCCTTGGAGTTAGGGGGATCACATGGTCGAGTACGTTGTCCATACTCAGAATCATACTTATAATATACTACCTTTGGTTCAAGCTCAGAATAATAACCCTGGGAACAGTGCCGGGATGAACGGGGTTCACGGTTCATTAGGTATGATTGCACCTGAAAATATTACTTGCGATTTCAGAATATAAACATGAGTAGTTGTGATGTAAATCTGAATGGATCGAGATGAATCCTTTTATTTTACAAGGTTTTATTCAGTCGCACTCGACTGGCGGTAAACAGAGTTTTGCAAGTTAAATTTGACCTTTCGAGAATATAAATGACAGGACAAGGCGTTGTTATCTAAGTACCTCTGTCTGTGAAAAATTCTTTGTTTTATATAGCCACATATATGAGAAACTAGCTGCGCCCCGGGGCTTCGCTTGCGTGTGTTCCCCACGGGAACAGTCCTTCTCCGTACTTCCAGCTATGTGTATGCGAAATTTCAAGAAGATTGGTTCTGCAGATAAAGCGTGAAGAGGTAACAAACAAATAAACAAACAAACTCACTTTCGCATTTATAATATTAGTTAGAACAGAGATGGCCAAATTTTTATACGAATAAATCATCCGAATAAAATTTTATCCGTGGCCAATTCATCCGCGGATAAAATTTTATTCGGATGATTATTCAAATAAAAATTTATTCGAATAATGCCCATCTCTGGTTAGAATTAGAATGATAAAGGCTATCAAGAATCACAAATCCAAAATTCCATCGGGACCGTAGCCGCTGGGCACAGCGGAGTCTGGGTTTGTAATAGCCCCTCTGGCATGCTAGGCGACCAAGACTGTTTCATGAGTTTCTTTCGGCATTTCTTCTCAGCAGTGGTCGTTCCGAAATGCTAGTAGTTTGTAGGTTTGAGACATAATATATTATGATTAAATAATTAGTTATCGACGTGAAAAAGAGCCTTCTTTGAAGGCCAAGTTTCAATAAAAAAATTTGACTTTTTGACTTTGACTTTGTCTTGTCATTTTTATCCCACTGCTGGGCAAAAGCCTCTCCTAATTTCCTCCACGTATCTCTATCTTGACATAGGTAGCTTAAACTTAATTGATTCAATAATAATAATTAATTTCGGTCTTCTTAAGTTTTCTTGTCTTTTTAAGTGTTTTTATGCCCCTTGCTCATTTGCACTCACCCCAAAATGATATCTTTTCTCTCTGCTTCACCTATTGGTTGACTGGTAGAAAAAGTCACCGGCCTTAAGTCCGCCATTTACATTGTTTTTGTAAAAAAGTTAAATAATTATAAACTATTTCCCTGCAGTAGTAATTTCTTGCAGTCACCAAAAACATATTTTTTGAAAATATTTTTTTTTCAGGTTAAAAATATTCCAGACGTCTCCGCGGCTGAGGAGAAGGAAATGATTAGTGCAGAAAGTTCGCCTAATTCATCCAGGTAAGATATTTTGATGTTTCCAAATTTTGTTCTTTTATAATACAACTACTACTAGTTACTACTCAAAAAATCATGGCTGAGGAACATACGCGAGTGGACCGGAGTCACCAGGGTTGAGGAGCGGTTTCGCATAGCGGCGAACAGAGAAGAGTTTGCGAAACTGACGGCCAACCTCCAGTAATGGAGAAGCACTAAAAGAAGAAGACTATTACTACCTATCATCCATTTATTCTTACCAGTCCTATCATGTAAACAATCTTCACAGTACTTTTTGTTGAAAATAAATCAAATATTAGTTCAAACGTAAACATTCTAAAGTAAAACATTTATTAACCACGAAAGTAATTTCCTAAAAAGTCTATTTTAATTTATATTGTTGTAAAATCATAAAAAGACATGGTAAGATTGTTTACATAATAGGACTGGTAAGAATAAATGGAGTTTAGCTATTTTGCGCGGCAAAAAGTATATATTTTGTGTATTTCATACAAACTTTGACCCCCCATTTAAGCCGCTTGGGGTCGATTTTTGAAACAACAAGTAACCTATGTTTGACCGCTGGTCTTCAACTGTATTCATACCAAATTTTATCAAAATCGGTCCAGCGGTTTAGCCATGAAAGACGGACTTTCGCATTTATAATATTACTAGCTGGCGCCCGCGGCTTCGCTCGCGTTAATCCTTAGCGGATGCCTACGTCATAACATCTACCTGCATGCCAAATTTCAGCCCGATCCGTCCAGTGGTTTGGGCTGATAAACCTTTGAGTTATATATACCTATAGATAGATATGCAAATACTTGCATACTTATACATATGTATAAGTAGGCAAACAGGCATACGGAATTCAATAAGTTTGACTAGTTTTACAATACATTATTTTTGCCAACATCACCATTACGTAATTTATTTCCCATACAGTAGGTACGAGTGTATTGCATCGATAAAAGCAGACTTGCTTAGTCCTTTTTCATATTGCGTCATTTTTGTTTCTGGCTTTCTCGCTCACACAATGGATTTATTTATCGAGATATATAGATAGATCAACACTTTAGATAGATAGATAGATAGATATATCAAAACTTTATTGCTTCCATGCTGGTCTGGGAGCGAAGAAAAAACATAGAATGTGCCAGCTGCTTGGATGTTTATCTATATATGTATTTGTTATAAAATATAGTATCGTTGAGTTCGTATCCCATAATACAAGTCTCGAACTTACTTTGGGGCTAACTCAATCTGTGTGATTTGTCCGTATATATTTATTATGCTTCTCTTCCCGCGTGGATTGTAAAAGTCAATCGAGGAAAAGGGCTTTAAACTGGGGATTCCTCCACTCATAGGCGATGGGCTAGCAACCTGTCACTATACCTGAATCTCCATTCCATCAGAAAGCCCACTATTCAGCTAAGCGTCGCCTTCGAGTCTCACGACTCTTGGCTCTGTCTACCCCGTAAGGAATAAAGACGTGATTCTATGTATGTATGTATGTTTATGTGACAAAAAGTAAATACATAAATGAGCGCAAAGGCGGGCTTAACGCAAATGCAATTTCTTCCAGCCAACCTTTTGCCAACTTTTTTGCACTATTTATAGAAAAAAAAAATTACAAGCTTAGTTGTAACAAAATAAGTAAGGCTTATCGCAAATTCAATTCGAGATATTAAATTATTAGTATAAGTATAATATCGTAGTATCCACAAATTATTTGTAAATAATATCGTAGTATCATCGTTATAAAGACTGATAGTGTTTATACCCAAAGCTACTAGGATTTTTTGATAGATCTATATGTGTGATAATGATTTTTTCCCCTATCATGTACATTATATACATTACATTAGTCATAATGAACAGCAATAATATTTACAAAAATTATAGAACTACTAATTTTAATGCTGTTTCAAAATATTAGCAAAAACTTTTATGCCATTTTTCTCTGAAACCTGACGTGATGGGGGAAATTCATTTATCTAACCTATTCCACACACTACCAAAACCTAATAGCTTTGGGAGTAATTCTTTTTTTTTAATTTGTAACGCTGTGTAATTTAAACGTTTTCCCATATCTTCCAGATTCTCCGACACATCAGTGCCGCCCCGTAGGATAGCGAGAGAAGACTCAAGCAGCTCTAGTAGCTCCGACGTCAAAATAGTCCTCCCCCTCCCCCCCGACGTCCGCACCCTCCCCGCGGAAACGGAACTCCCCCACAGGACATCAACCATAGTCTCCTCCGACCTAGCCATAGACCTAACAAAAAAAATAGATCAAAAATCCCGACCCAACTTCTACCAAGAGACTTTAACAGACGAAATCCAACACAAAAGCGTCATTACTATTAATCCTACGTACAGTCCTCAGCCGTCGACAAGCTACACGACTATGACTACAGTCGAGCCGAAAATGGAAGTGCCAAAGGAGTTAATATTCGTAGAACAATATAACAATAACGTTGCGCACGCGCCGGCCACGCCAATAGCGCCCGTAACGCCTATACTCAACATAGATTTCACGAAAGGTTTCGCTAAGCCAGAAATCAAAGTTTTAGACTCGACCGTCGCTGGTATTGTAGGCGTCAAAGCTGAGACCCAAAAGAAATTGCTGACGCATCTTAATAGGCAGAATTCTAAAGGTAAGGATGTGAAAAAGGATGTGAGACCGGTGGTACAGACGCCTGTGAGTATAGACCATTTAAATTCTGGTGATTTGGAAATCGACGAAGACTACGATACCTGAATGTAAATCGTGATTTTGTTTGTTTTATTTTGTTTTGTTAGCGGTAGGCGTTATCCAAACTTTGTTATCATTGATAACTTTGTGTAGACAATAACAAATTGCAATAATAGTAGTGACTAATACAGTTATGTCGCAGTAGGTCCAAATCACAGTGTAGGTACAGTTTGTCAAGGAAATCATGAAAATTGTAGAAGAAAAAAGAAAATTTTACACATAGATAGATCAACACTTTGTTGCAACATTTACAGAAAAGAACATACAAAGTAGTGACAAAAGTAAATACATAAATGAGCGCAAAGGCGGGCTTATCGCAAATGCAATTTCTTCCAGCCAACCTTTGGGACACATATTGCGTCTTTTGATTGGCGTAAAGGAAAAATGAGAATATGACTCCTCTTGTGTGGTTGCCTAAGCTGTTAAGCGGCCTACATAAAGTTGCAATACGGTCTCGCAATAAGAAAGGGATACAGGTATAGGATAGAATAGGAAGTCCGATGACTTCTCTTTCTTTTATATAACGTCATTCCTTTCTAGTGGTGAAATTGCTTTAGATTGCAATTGGCCGTTTTACATTCAGTAATCATAATAATTTATTCCTTTAAAATATTTGGTCAATAAAACATAGTAACATAACGGACGAATATTTTCAGCACTCAACGTTAAGACACTACAACTTTTATATTTTCTGTACATAATTTTAATGCCGGACTGTACTTGAGAAACATAAATTAGATTTTATTTGTTGTTTTATTTTGTAAATATCATTTCTCATAAGCCATTTATGATTTGAAACGCCAGTTCAATATTTTATTTTTCAAACTGACTTATGAGAAAAAGGACATTCTGAGAAGGACATTTTAGGAAAAAGACAAAACGCTATACACTTTGTATCACATTTTTCGAATCAATCTCTGTTTTAGATTTTGCCAAAGGAGATTATAAGAACCTTAGAGGTAATATTTTTAAAATATTATAATTTGGATGACGTCAACCGCACTATTGTTTACCAAGTAGGTATAATTGTCATTATATTACGCTGAATCCGTAGTCAGTCTTTACAGTGCGACAAGGATCTTTATGCACGTGAGTGAGGGCGCCACCTACGTTTTAAATAAGAAATTTTAATAGTTTAGACATTAGTTCCGTTTTCTACCACGTCCAAAAAGATCCTTGTCGCGCGCTATTTAAACACTAGATTACCTCTCAATGAGTGTCTGAGTTGTTGAATTGTATGAATTGTTCTTTATTAAGTTGACTATGTAGCGAGGAAATATAATTTTTTCTGTATTTTCACGTATTTCAAAGGCTACTTTGACGCATTAGAATATGATCCATTTAGTAAATATTTAAAAATGAACCTTATAAGTGGTCGTATAGGCACAGAATTAATATAAGTACTACGTACAGCAAGCGTCATAAATGCAGTCATACCTCGAAGACCTTATTGCCTGCCTAGCCTTAATGATCATAATGCCCTGTAGATCCTGACTGCACTTTTGACTTCTCCCGCACCCGCACTTCTCCCCTGTTCTTGTGTGTATTGGTACGCTATGACTATGAAAACGCACACATTGACGTGTTACTGACGTGTTCACGGATATACAGTTTCATTTGTAGTAGTAGTAGGTATATTGGACGCCCCGTTTCTATGAAGCGCCAGCCCTGTGGTATAAGGTTCATTTTTAAATGAGAAATTGTGTAATTGATCATATTCTGTCGAAGAGGCCTTTTTACATTTCAGAAGTGTGAACCGGCGATAATATTGGACATCACCCTTTGACATTCGGCTAATTTCGTATTGTAGAGCATTTGTCTCGCTCGCACCTGTACACCGACTAAAGGCCCATTTAGACGGTGTAGTATTGTATATAAGAGCAATAATTGCATGGAATTATTGCAGTGGAACAATGGACTATGAATGATTGCAAGCAACTGTTGTTTAGACCACGTAAGTATTTAATTGCTTCAATTTAAATTTGCACCGTCTAAATGGGCCTTAAACAAAAGTATACAAAAGAAAGAGATGTAGCAGGACTTCCTTCTATTATATATCTGCATGACTTTCTAATTACAACAAATTGCTGGTCAGATTGCAAAGTGTAGGCGCTTTTATTTGTCGACGGGTTAGGCCTTGACGGACCTTGAGGCTGAATTGTCAAAAGGGTTTTGAATACCTAAAGTCACAGCCTAAAGCAGTTAAACGAATTGAAAATGGCTTGAAATGAATTGAATTGAAAACAAACCAAATAAAATAAAGCCGAGAAATAGTTGTCAAAGATTTCTTAAGTTTGATTTTTGAAATCAAAGATTTGTTTTAAATTTAGACTGTAAAATTGAGTTACTAAAACAAAATGGTTTGCGCCCTCAATCAATCATTTATTTATTAGTAAAACAAAGTTAAAATACATTACTTGTTATTTAGGTATTAGGACCACTGTTTTGCCTTCATTTAGGCGTAGAAATACAATTTTACATTTCCCTAAATGCCGCCATTTTGTGTATGTTGTTTGGTAATTCTTTAGGTCTTGTATCTTAAGAATAACTTTATTGGAAATACTTTTGACATATCAGCCGTTAGCTAACATTGAATCAGTAAAAGTTATCGCAAGTATTTATTTTATTCAGATTATGATGTAGGTAATGCAATTGTGCCAGTTTCCATACATTGCAGCAACGTCCTTTCCTTATATGGTTTATACGAAAAAACCTAACTTCATTTGACTTGGAAACTGGATGTAGTTAGTAAGTTTTGTTATGTAGTAGGCGGTATAACGGTCTCATTTTTACAATTTCTCTCTTTCACTCGTAGTATCACAATAATAACGCCGCCTTCGCATGCTTCAAAGACAGAGATGATTTATAATTTGTCTTTGTCAGTTTTCCGTTTGCCTAAGAATCAAACTGTAGCCACCAGGGCCGGATCCAGGATTTTTTTCTGGGGGGACACAAGGGGCGTGCAAAAACATTAAATAAAATAAACTTGTGAGAAACAAGAACTGTTAGAAGAAAAAAATTCTCATGTTCATTCTGTAAATATCTACATTTATTTTATCAACTCTGACAATTTGTACTATGAGTGATGACATAATAATAAAAATATTTTTTTTAGTGCGAGTGTGAGTTGCCTCAGATTGATGTATCAACTAGCGTCACCACGCGACTTTGCTCCCATGGGAATGTCACGATAAATATGGTTAAACTCTGGGAACATCTAGACTGAAAAAAAAAATATTTTCGTTTATGATAACCATAGTAAAAGGCTATTATCCCGGAATTCCCATGTGAACAAAGCCCTGAGACTCATACGTTAGAAAGAAACATATCTATGTCAATGATTATTTAAATTCTTGGTACTGTATACTGAGCCCTATCATACTTCTTAAAGCGCCTACAAACATTACGATTTGTCTCGCAACTAGAATGGGATGACGTTATACAAAAGAGAAGTTACTGTTGTACCGATAGACTTTATTATATACTGGCGTAATAAAAGTCTATGGTTAGGTTTAGAAATAGCTTTATTCTCATAAGAATTACATGAAAATAAGTAATTCACTTTCTGAGAAAACTCAATATTTACAAATATAATTCAATGAGCATGCTTTTATACAATAAAAACTCAAAACCATCTACCATATACCTGCATCCCTTATAGTTGCGATACAAATTGCAAAGTGTGTAGACACTTTAATCTACATTATGGTTACACAAAAGAATTGAAAATAAAAATGGCAGCGCTTGTTCTAGCAACATCGGTCGTTTCAATCAACTTCAGTTTAACAGTTTTTTTTTAATATTTTTTCTGTTCTTTCGTGTCCTTGTTATGACTGTAATATTAAATCGTAAGTGCATGATATTCTTGTGTATATGTACCCCTGTACATATTGAATGGTATGGTACAAAACTGAGCGAGATTGTTCCTTCTTGTATTGATGTGATCAACAGGATTAAATGAACATATAATTTTAACTATTTTTTATTTACCACCAATGACCAATCCAGGAGGCTTAGCCAAAGTTACATCGATTCGTACCGACACAATATCTAAATTCGTCATCGTTTCTACAGATAAGTCATCAAAGCGAATGCCGAAAGTGCTGCTTGTCTACTCATTTGTATGGAAGTAAGCGATTAAACAATTCGTTACTCGTGTTTCGTTTCTAACATTGTAACGAACTTACGTCGATAACGATCGACAACGTAATTTAGCGCAGCCTTATGTTTACAGTTGTCGTTTTTAGCTTGTGACTTTGGCTAAGGCCCCAGAATCGAAACTTTGTGCCACTGCTGCGACGATCTTATAAAGTTACTGAAGACGTAAATATATTGTCAATAGTTTCATTGTTGTATGATTGTGTGCTCAATCTCTACACCGAGTAATATAATAAAGACGAAGAGTTTGTTTCAAGCGCTAATCTCTGGAACTATCCATCCGATTTGAAAAATAGGACTAGCCTCTATAGCCAGGTCGGTTCAGAGAGGTGAAAACTTCCAGGAAAGATTCCATTTCTAAGGAAGTATTCCTGAAAACTTCCAAATCTTCCGGCAGTTTTAGAAGTTTTCAAAAATATTTGTTGATTAAACAATAACATACTTATATAGTATACGAGCTCTTGCCCGCGACTTCGCTCGCATTAAAAAAGTTGCCTATGTCATTCTCCATCCCTCCAACTATCTCCACTTAAAAAATCACGTGAATTCGTCGCTCCGTTTTGCCGTGAAAGACGGACAAACAAACAGACAGACCGACACACACACTTTCACATTTATAATATTAGTATGGATAGGTAGGCACTTGCAAAACACGACGATTTATTTGAAGCGGCTTTTGTTTGACGGATTGACGCCGCTCGCGCGTTTGGCCGGCGCACATTGGAACCCCGCCATACAAAGTAGTGCTCGTAACTCGATTTTCGAAAAGAGGGTATATTCAAAATTTATTTATCGTAAGTCATAAAGGAGGGTATAATGAATTATGTTTCATACACAGTCAGTATCTATCAGCTATCAATTGAGTGCCAGGCTACGTCAAACTTCAGGCAATAGCAAATTGTTATAATAATTGCGTACCGGTGAGCAGTACATTTACTTAATTTTCTCATAATTGTTTGTTTTTAAAGAAAAAAATCAAATTGTCTCTTGTAGATGATGATATGTAGATGATATTTCAACTTTTATATCGAATTATTGTCTGTTTTTTTATATCATTTATTCATGGTAAACATTATGAACTTGAACTTTAAGAAAAAAAATATTTTCTTCTCAACGCGCAAACTCCTTGCAAAAGTAATAATTAGATGCAACTACAGAAACCTTCAGGATAGAGTAACCGAAGAGAAAAGTAAAAGTAAGTTGCGGGTTTTCGAAATATTAATTTTTTTTTGCTATGACATTTTAATCAGGCATTGGTCTCTCCCCTCTTGGATGTCTGGCGGATCGGACGTGCCCACAGTATTCTACATTTTAATTTAATTTTTATATATTTTAAAATTAAAAATACGCAAGTTAAAGTGGTTCGAGTACCAGGCGCCCAGAAGCTCAAGGATACAACCACGCAATCAAAGCCTACGCGCGAAACAGGGACGGCACCCCGTGAGTGAGATATATCTATTTGTCACACGCACCCTCATTACGCACGCTAATACGGAAGGATTTATTGGCTGATCAACGGTGACACCCACCTGCGCGTAAGCAAGTATAAAGAGGCGTGACTAATTAAGGTCCCAATAGTGAATTTTTAATTTCTGCTTGCATTTTTAAAGCGCTCCCTGCGGTTTATTCTTTACCTACGCAACTAGCCTTTGTTCAACAACAAACAAGTTTATTACTCGCTGGAGTTTTATTGCAATACAAAAGATGATTCGCAGTACATCACCTACTAATCTAGATTCTCATTTTGGATCTGCTCCCAACCTACATATGGAAAAGGAAAATACAATGTCAGATGATTGTAATATAACTCAACGATTTAAAAGGAGACGTTGCGAATGCGGCGGCCAATTTGCAGAGGAATCTAAGATAGATAAATTCATAAATACAATTTCTTTATGGCGGCAGGAAACTGACTCAAAATTATCTGATATAAAGACTTCTATGCATGATATTATGCGGCAAAATTCAGAAATACTTGCATCGCAAAGCGAAACAGAAAAATCCATTGAGTTTCTGTCATTAAAGTATGATGACCTTCTCCAGCAGCTTAGCTCACAACAAACCCAATCTCAGGTGCTATTAGAGCGCGTAACTAAAGCGGAAGGGAATGCGGAGGAGATTGATCGCCGATCTAGATTGAGCACTCTGGAGCTACGAAACATCAGGCTGCCAAACAAAACACCTTCTATGGAAGATCTACTCACCGCGGTCACACACATTTTCAAAGAGCTTTCTGTTGATGTCACCATGTCAGACATCTTCGACATTCATCGGCTACCGTCCAAGTCGGAAAGCACCACGATTGTTTGCAGACTAAACTCTGTTATCCTGAAGACCAAAGTCCTGCAGGCGTTCAAGGATTACAACAAGCGCAATATCAACAATAGACTCAACTCGACAGTCGTGGGTGGCTCACAGCACCCGGTTTACATTGGCGAGCACCTGACGGCGCAGGCCCGTCGGCTCTTCCACTTGGCTCGCGAGTACGCTAAAGCGGAAAATTACAAATTCTGCTGGACCTCCAGCGGCCGAGTGCTGCTGCGTAAAGCCGACAACTCCAAGCCGGTCGTTGTGACATCCGAGAACCAGCTCTCGGGGCCCCAAACAAAAAACTAGGGCTTCCTGACCTGAGTGTGTCTATATTTAGAATTAGATTAGTAATAGGTTTATTTTATTTTTTATTATCATATATAATAGTGTTAAAACAGAAATGTTTTCTACCTAATTTCTACATCATCATATATGTTTGCTTACTTGTACTACCTAACTACTTATATAATTTATCTTTAAAAAAATGTATGAGTCCCAACTATGTCCTAAAAAATATTGAACTGGTATCAGATATTATGACTTTTGTCCGCCTTGTAACAAACAGGTTTTATTTCCTGCGTTTTAATAATCTCAATATCTTCTCGTATCTCGTTTTTCTTATAGTTCATATTTTTATGCGTATAGAAAATATATTTATAATTGTCAATTGCTTACGCACACATTATTATATATTAGTTTTTTGTTTTCCTGTGCTACTCATTGTGCAAGCATTCATGTTACCTTCGTACTTAAAAACAAAATTCGATCCAAATAACAATCAATTATTAATGAATAATATTGACAGTGTCTCTGTTGCGTCGTCTCTGGTCTGTGATCCACATGAAGTTCAAAGTCATTTATTCAAACAAAATAAAACCTTAAACATTCTTACACAAAATATACGAAGCTTATCAGCTAATTTTGACAACCTGGAGATATTACTTAGTAATTTTGACCTCCCTGACATAATTATTCTTACCGAATGTTTTCTAGAATCGAACCCAGTTTTTCCTTCTATCACGGGGTTTTCTTCTGTATCTTCTCGTAACCCTATCAATAAAAATGACGGCGTACTTGTCTATTACAAAAATAGCCTTATTGGAATTTCTATAGAAGAACCCAATTTAGCAGAAGCCAGTGCTCTGCTAATAAAACTTAATTCTAACACTGTGATACTGGGTATTTACAGACCATGCGCCTTCACAAATAAAACGAATTTTATAAATTCCCTTAATACATTACTCGACTCATTACGACAGTACAAAAATATTTTGATAATAGGTGACATCAATATAGACATTACTCCTGAACTGCTTGATTCAGATGCTGAGGATTACCTTAACATTACTACTCACCATGGTCTTCTCCCAACGCATACATTTCCTACCAGATTTCCTTCAGCGACTTGCCTTGACCACGCTATCCTTAAATCTACTTTCGAAGCTCGCGCCCTCGTTATCCAATCTTCTATAACGGATCACAGTTCTGTATTATTGTCACTTAACACTAAAAAATGTTTATCTCCCCCAAAAAAATATACCAATAGAGTGGACCATGTTGGCATTTCTAGGCTCCTCTCTGACACTGATTTCTCAACAGTTCTCAGCTGTTCGGATCCTGAACAGGCGACCAACAACCTTATTGAAATCCTTCAATCAGCCGTCACGGCAAATACGGTCGTAGTCACTTCTTCCCATCGTCGCAAAACTCTCAAGCCCTGGATGACACCGGGCCTTCTCAAATGTATACGCAACAGAGATAAAATGCACAAAAAGCTTAAACTCCATCCTGACAATGTTATTTTACGCACTTCTTATTATAGATATCGCAATTTCTGCAATTCGTTATTAAAGAAAATAAAACAAAATTATGAAAAGACCTTATTGCTTGACGCAGGAACTAATACAAAACGGTTATGGAATGCAATAAAAGATGTTACAAATCTAACCAAAAATTTATCTAGACCTAATGACCTTCTACAACTTAAAGCCACACCTAGAGAGTCAGTCGATCAGATCAATACATTTTTTTCAGAAATAGGTAAATCACTAGCAGAGGATATCCTAACCAAAGGTTATTCTCATCCCAGCAGACCTAGTTCCTCCACTTCTCCCCCAGTACATTCTTTCGTATTGCTCGAAACAACTATTGACGAAGTGGAGAACACTATTCTTTCACTGAAAGATAGTTGTGCTGCTGGTTGGGATAACATTTCTTCTGCTCTGTTAAGGCGTAACTTTAGGACACTATCTCTGCCCATAACCCACATATGCAACCTTTGTTTATCCAAAGGTGTATTTCCCTCCGCCTTTAAAAAAGCTATAGTCCTTCCAATCTTTAAAAGTGGAGACCGCGGCCGTGTCAATGACTATCGTCCAATTTCGATACTACCTGCCTTGTCTAAGATCCTGGAGCGTCTAATAAATAGGCGTCTCATGCAATTTCTAGAGGACAAGAAGTTATTATCACTTAACCAATTCGGCTTCAGACCTCAGAGATCAGCATCTGATGCTGTTCAGGAACTCACTGACCACATCGTTAGGAGCTTGGACAATGGTAAAAAATGTTTGGGGATTTTCTTGGACTTTGCGAAGGCCTTTGACACGGTCTCGACTCAAATACTTATTGATAGGTTGGAGGCTTTGGGAATTCGGGGTACTCAACTTGATTTATTTAAAAGCTACCTTAGTGACCGTAGCCAGTGTGTGGTCATCGAAGGGCATTCTAGCTCATACTTGCCAATCAGATTCGGAGTCCCACAAGGAAGTATTCTTGGTCCTACCCTCTTCCTTGTATATATAAATGACCTGTGCTCCCACAAAATCCCTAACTGCAAAATTATTTCATATGCAGATGATACTGCTTTGCTTTTCTCTGCCGATTCTTGGAATCAAGTTTTCACTTTTGCACAATCTGGTTTCGATAGCGTTTCCGACTTGCTACGGAACAATTTACTGACCTTAAATGTCCAAAAAACTTGTTACATTACCTTTTCCATATACACCCCTCCAGCACACTCAATTCCTTTTAAGATCATTGCCCACACCCATCCCTGTATACCTTCTAATCCCTGCTCCTGTTCTTCATTAACATGCTCGAGCACTGTTAAATACCTAGGTATAACTCTAGATAGTAGGCTGACTTTTCAGGCCCACATCAAGATCATGACTGGCAGAGTTCGCAAACTCATGTTCGTTTTTAAGAAACTTCGACACGTAGCGGAACCGCATGTCGTCAAAATGGTGTACACAGCGCTTTGCCAGTCTATTATTACATATGGTATTGTGTCGTGGGGTGGTGCTTGCAAGACCAGCCTGATCAGTCTCGAACGTGCTCAAAGGGCACTTCTGAAAGTTTGTTTGTCTAAGCCTATTCTCTTCCCTACAGTAGATCTCTATCAACTATCTCAAGTCCTTACTGTTCGTCAGCTCTTTATACTAAATATCATCCTCAAACAACATCAAGATAAAAAACCTTCTTCTATACCACCCCGTTCTGCCCGCCGCCCCCCCTTAATCTTTTCTACTACCCTCAAAACGAAATTTTCTAATCGCTTTTACTGCTTTCTAGGCCCTTACTTATATAATCAAATAAATCGTACTTTGGAACTACATCTACTTACAAAATTTTCATGTAAAAAAATTGTTCAAAATTTCCTACTAGGTCTTGATTACCATAATACAGAAACTTTACTGCAACCAATAGTCTAATTTAATAATTATTTATTTATTTTGTTTTATGTATCACTTGGTAACACATTGTTTCACTTATTGTTTTATGTACATCATAGGTAGATTACTCGTTATACTCAATATTTCTCCTAATGGAAAAGTTATTCCCATTATGTCGTAATTTTTAATTTTTATTTTTTTGTTATTTATACACACCCTGTTTTCTGTTAATGGGAAGCTTTTTCATACTTATTACATGCATTTGCAGACATTTATTATAATTATGTTTACGCTGTTTCATCTCGTGGGGAGAGGCTGGTGTACTGAGATACAAGCTCTGCTTAGTTCAGACACCAGTCTCTCACAATCTTAAATAAGACAATTTATTAACTACCTTGTTTGTTAAACTTAGATTGTGGAGAAAATAAAGAATTTTGAATTTTGAATTTTGAATTTTTGAATTGGTCTCATCATGAATTTGACTAATTTGTTAGAGATTTTACTACTTATTTTAAAATTAAATGTTGATTACCAGTTTATTAAATTATAATCTGTGTAATATATCAATATTTTATTATGTTTTTAAGGTAAAAGTACGTATACCATTACTCGAAAAAGTTGTGTGACCTACTTTTCAAAAGAAAATTTAAGTCAATGTTTTAGTAGGAAATCTACAAGGGAAAAATATGGGGATTATTTTTAATAATAGATATTTAGTGTCATCAAATCCTATAATCATACATAGACGATCCCTGCCAGTGTTAGAATAAAAAATGTTTTATCCCGAAGCTGAAGCTATCGAAATATTTACTTTATCCTGAATGAATCTTGCTTAAAAATTATTTTTTTATTTAATCCTAACCCTAATTAATATTATGAATGTGAAAGTAAGTTTGTTTGTTTATTTGTTTGTTAACTCTTCACGCTTTATCTCTCCTGAACCAATCTTCCTGAAATTTCGCATACACACAGTTCGAAGTACTGAAAAGGACGTAGGATACCTTTCTTCCCGGGAAAAACCACTGTTCCCATTGGAACTTCACGCTAGCGAAGCCGTGGGCAAAAGCTACCTGTTAGTTTTTGAACTTTACGTTCCTATTTATTTATTGATATGCAGTCACCAATATATCAATCGTAATAAAATAATAGTTTCTTTTAGAAACGTCCTAATCTCAATCTGTCAAAATAGAATCGCTATTCAAGTAGTCACTTATTATGTTGACTGTACAAGTGAACTGTTCATCCATACTTCCATACTAATATTTCCTTACCAACTGTCTGTCTTTTACGCTTTCGCGGCAAAACAGCTTGATCGATTTTAATGAAATTTGGTATATAATTAAAGACCTGCGGTCAAATATAGGCTACTTTAAAGGCTACTAAAAATATCAACGCCCAATACGCTGCAAACGGGTTGAAAGTTTGTATGAAAAACACTTAATATACTTCTTGCCGCGGGCGTAGCCGCGGGCAACAGCTAGTACTCTATGTAGCACTACAAACTGTTTCTAATGTGTCATATTTAATTCCTAAATACATTTCATTACTTAATTACACTGGTTATAGTTTTGAGCACTGGGGTCCCAGTGTGCGGCGCTGCCCCCCGCAACCACACCGCGCTTGTCTAACCGAACCGATTTTATCATAGTTGCGTGCACGCAGTAACACTGAATAGTCGTGGATTATTTGTATATGGATATTTTTTTCTATAAAACTAGCAGCGATTCCAGATCACTGCTATTAGCCCGCATATAGCCAACCCACTAACTAACCCACGCGCTCGGGTTCGACTGACTGAAACCTTATTGAAGAATTATAGGCCTATCACTTCTGAGCCATGTCTACAAACTGTTTTCGAGAGTCATTACGAATCGTCTCGCTCGCAGGTTTGACGACTTCAGCCTCCCGAACAAGCCGGTTTCCGAAAAGGCTTTAGTACCGTAGACCACTTACATACGCTGCGGCAGATTATACAGAAGACCGAGAAGTATAATCAGCCATTTATGCTTGGCGTTTGTGGACTACGAGAAAGCCTTCTATTCGATCGAGACCTGGGCTGTGCTACAGTCTCTCCAACGGTGCCAAATTGACTATCGATATATCGAAGCGCTGAAGTGTTTGTACGAAAACGCCACCATGTCGGTCCGTCTCCAGGATCAAGGCTCGAAACCTATCCAGTTGCAGCGAGGGGTGAGACAGGGAGACGTGATATCTCCGAAACTGTTCACCGCCGCCCTGGAAGATGTTTTCAAGCTTCTGGACTGGAGCGGATTCGGTATCAATATCAACGGCGAGTACATCACTCACCTTCGATTCGCTGATGATATCGTAGTCATGGCTGAGACCTTGGAAGACCTAGGCACAATGCTCGATGGCGTCTGTAGAGCCTCTCAACAAGTGGGTCTAAAATGAACATGGACAAGACAAAAATTATGTTTAATATCCGTGTCGCACCCACTCCTCTGAAGGTTGGAGACTCGACACTCGAATTTGTTGATAATTATGTATACCTGGGACAAACAGTTCAGTTAGGTAAGTCCAGCTTTGAGAAAGAGGTCAATCGTCGTCGGCTAGGCAGCGTTCGGGAAGCTTCGCGATATCTTCTCGTCCAAAATACCGCAGTGTCTCTAGACTAAGGTCTTCGACCAGTGTGTGTTGCCAGTAATGATATACGGAACTGAGACGTGGTCGCTTCATAAGAAGGCTCAAGGTCACCCGAAAGGCGATGGAGGGCGCTATGCTTGGAGTTTCCCTGCGTGATCGAATCAAAAATGAGGAGATCCGTAGGGGAACTAAAGTAACCGACATAGCCCGCAGAATCGCCAAACTTAAGTGGCAGTGGGCGGGGCACATAGCTCGTGGAACAGATAGCCGTTGGGGCAGAAAAGTTCTAGAGTGGCGACCACGAACCGGAAAACGTAGTGTTGGCAGGCCTCCCACTCGGTGGACCGACGACCTGGTGAAGGTCGCGGGCAGCGCAGGACCGGTCGTTGTGGAAATCCTTGGGGGAGGCCTTTGTCCAGCAGTGGACGTCTTCTGGCTGAGAGAGAGGAGAACTTCCAAGTCATTTGGATCCCGAGATAGTGGACAGAGAGGACGAGAGTTGAGGACCGCCTCAACTTCACAAAAAACCGTGGCCAGCTCTTCAAACGTTAGAGCTGTTTCTCCGATAATGCGGCGGAGGTGGGTCTTTGCGGACTTCACAGCCGCTTCATAAATACCTCCCCAATGGGGACAACTTGGGGGACTAAACCTCCAAGTTATTCCCCTTTGGGCAGCAATTTGACTTAAAATATTACGATTCTTATCAATAAATTCACAAACATCCTTAATATAAAGTCCAGTTCCCTTGTAATTTGTGCCGTTGTCGGACCGAATAAGGGAAGTTAGCCCTCTACGCGAAACAAAGCGATCCAACGCAACGACGAAGGCCTCCGTAGTCATAGACGACACCACCTCCAAGTGGACAGTCTTGGTGGCCAAACAAGCAAACACACACAAATAGCCCTTTACAATACGGGCATTACGAAAGGGAGAAGCCTTGATCGAAAGGGGGCCAGCAAAGTCAGTTCTAACGCCGTCAAACGGCCTGAAGGTCGGATTCGATCAGCGGGCAAATCACCCATCTGCGGCTGCATCGTAGATGCCTTTATAACATGAGATGCATCGAAACAAGACGAAGGACTACTCTTCGGGCTGACAAAATCCAAAATTCGCGTTGCAAAATAGCCATCAACGCATTGCACCGTGCGGGGCGGGCGTTGGACATCGGCTTCAGGCAGCTACTAACCACTACCTACGTCTTATATCTCGTTCTTACAAAGCGGCAAGGCAACGTCGCGTCGCACACGCACGCACGCCGCATGCGGTACGGGGCGCGGCTGGCAACGTGGCAACCGCGCACCGCGTCAGACGCACGTATGTATTCGTTTAGGTAAATTTATATGGTAAAAATGAAAATAAAAAATCCCAGGCTTATAACACTTAAATTCTACCTAAGAATATCGCGCATCATATCTGAAATGTGTTATAGGCTAGTACATTACTTATAATAGATTTTAGCCATCAAACACAGTTTCTTTGTGATATTCAGTATGTAATAATAGTAATAAAGTAAGTAATGTTCAAAGTATTCCCAGTTTTTCTGAGTCAATAATCTATTTTGAAAACTTCCAAAGTTGCTGGTAATTTTGGAAGTTATTAAGAATACTTCCGGAAGTATTCCTGAAAACTTCCAAAGTTTCGGAAACATTCCGAAGTTTTCACCTCTAGTTCAGATAGTTCGTAAAACTTGTGCGAGTGTGGTGCTTCTCTCCCTAAACCATGGGGCGCTTACTCCTCCTGTGCCCTAACATCTACTGACTTCGGGACATCTCGAGACTTAATGCTGGCCACCAACGAGGCCGTGGTTGTAGCACATCATTGGTCCGGAAAAAATTAAGATCCTGAGCCTCCGAACTTTTCATGAGAGCGGAACCGCAGAGCAATTTACTGTTTACATAGGCGCAGCACACACCAAGCTGCAAAATGTGTTATTTGAAAATGAACCATGTTTACGATAAATATAACGTTCATAATAGGATGCACGCTGTTTGATCTTGTTGCATCAACTCTGATTAATTTCCCACCTTTCCCACTATTGAGATCTGTGGCTTAATTCTCGTATTTAAAGTCGCTGCGTTGGTTATTGTCGCACCGCTCACACACTGCAAGACGCCACGATATCGCAGCGACTTTGAGAACGTGAATTAAGCCACTGAACGGCGTTTTTAAAATGAAACAAAAAAATAAATCCTCATGTACAAAAATATTTTATTTATTGTTTGTTAAATTTATGTTACTTAACAATAACAAGTGCTTAGGCTTGCTTAACTAAAGTTAATTACTTTATCGTCAACTGTCGCGAAATAAAAAATAAACAGAATTGGTCAAATAAGTTTAAATTTTACGTTCACGATTAGTCGATAAAACAGAAAAATTGAGATGTTACATGAAAAGATCTAGTTAATAAAGATAATTAATATTTTGTTGGCAAGAACTATCGGGGACGTAATTTATATATGAACTAGCTTTTGCCCTAGGCTTCGCCCGCGTGAAAATAGTTGTTTACCTATTTCTCCCTCTTAGGTGTTTGTTACCAATTATTCAGTCAGCGACGCGTCGTCGGCGACTGACTTTTATATCAACTCAGATACGAAACCGTGAACGTCGAAACTTGTAATTTTGCAAGCGAATTTTGGAAAAAGGGGTGGACTCTTCCGTAATAAATGAACTTCACGCGGGCGAAGACGAGGTCAAAAATAAACTAGTTTCCTATATCGTATGTATAGATATATGAATACCATGTGTTTTACAATTTTATGCATCACTTGGTTGGTAAGAAAACAAAAATAGAGATAGTCAACTTTTTTTGCTAATTTATTTTAGTTTAGAAAATGAGTGAGCGAGAGCATAAGATACTTGTGTTTCTCTAATATCTTGAAAGAGACAGACTTCTTTATGTATGGTGTGTTACAAAAGAATTGCTAACACGAAATTGCACTCCATATAGTACTACAAACAAAACTTGTTCACATTGCAATAAAGTCGGAATTTGGTATATTTATATTAAACCTCTGTACTGGTACTTTTTTTTTAAATATAACAAGACAAAACTGGCCAGTGATAAAACAACAGATCCAACCAAAGAGTTCATAAAAAATTGCTTTAAATTTTGAGATTCGAAATACATAAGCAGCTTACAACTATATGGATTAACAAATGGACACCTATATAACAGTCTGTTGTATTTCCCTAACTTAAACTACCTTAAAACTCATAAAAAGATCCCGTAGTTGAAATAATAACTTTATTTGGTAAACTCATTGAGCAAGCTAATAACTTTTATGCTGACTCTTTACGTGTCTATTTGGGATTTGTATCTAATCGATGTCCACTGCTTGTTTTAATATAAGCTATGCATTTATAAAAGACAAAACTAAGTAATGTACGTCGATTAAAATAAACATGTGAAGCCGCCAGAGCATTTAACCAACAGGAGAGGCCACTACAGGCACACCCCTTTGCCAAATTTGACATGATCTGGCCCTTGATCCTCTAATTACAAACGTATAGTACGTTCGTGCCTCAAATGTGTCTCAAAAGCCAAAGAAATCGTAATAAATCATATAAATCTTAGAGATCTTGTCGCTTTAATTCAATTCCTTGGCTCTCCATTGAGACAAACAAGACATTTACGTTTATAATAGAATCCGCCCCCTGCTTATACTGTTTGTGATTGTGTGCGTAGTTTTTAAGCCAGTAGTCGACATTGTCTTTGTGTGTGTACCTATATAAATTATGTTGTCTTACACGCTGCATTGCGTGTGTGAGCGGTTTTCCCCCCACTGAAAGTGGACTTTTTTGAATAGAACTCGCTTGCATCGTCTCCTGTTGATTAATGCTCTAAGGAAGCCAGCATTAGATAACTTATTAAAAAAATAAGCAGGATTAATATCCACTCAATAAGTTGACCAAATCACAATAAATAAGTGTGAATTATAAATAAGGATATAGTATTAATACTGATTACATTACTTACATGTAGTATGGTAAATGATGGCTTTCTTATTTACACGTGGAGTGGAATATAATTTAGTTAAAAAAGTTAAACCCGCATTTATGTACGCAAAGACTAGCATTGGGCACTGAACAAATAAAAAAAGAAATAATGAATTAATCTAATATTTTTAAGAACTTAGTCGTCCGTAATTAGTTTGATAGTATGAAATTTAATGATCTCTTTGGATTTTTCGCCTTTTTAATAATGATAAAAATCTCTATTGACCTTATTTAAATCATTATTTATAAAATATATCGTCAAAACACTAAACCCCTAAAAATTGTATATATAATTTAATTTGTAAGAAAGTATATATTTTATCAGTGTCCAATGCAGTGTCTATAATAACACTAATTATAATACAATTGATACGTAAAATAAATAGGTCCTAAAATTAAAACTAAACATGCTAATTGTTTTATTATTAAGAAAGTATTATTTATGCAAAATGGCCGCTATATATTCATAAATATTTGTGCAATAACACATATATAATTAAATAACGTTTAGTAAAACACCTGTAGATATGGTAAGGCACTTTGTGAGTAAACAGTGGTGGAAAATTCACCAATTAATAAGCCAAATCAGAATGGAATAGATTTAGAATTTAGGTTAACTTGAATAATTATTCATTAATTATAATCAAGGAAATTCCATAAAATTATATTATATATCAAAACCCTGACAATTCTGATGTTTTACATTAATATTCATTATCAGCCTCATTAGTAATGCATTTTATCAGACATTTATCATAAAAAACGAATTATTGCATTACATAATTTGAATATACAAAAATACTCCACTGTAATATTATTATATTTTAACGGAAGACTGTATAAATCGAAATTAACTGATATATAACTAAATACATTAATATTACAACTCTAGAGTTAATATAAATTAAATTATCAATTAATTTCTAATTACTCTAAAACAAAGTAATTTGGAATGTAAATAATGAGTTGGCAGTCTTCATATTATTATTTTTTACATACAAATTTATTTGGAGCTACTTGTACTAAGTTTTGCATACAGTTGAAAAGCCCTGCTTCATCGATCTTTACAATAGAACGCACAAGTGTTAATTTAGCTTGGCACGTCACAATTTCTTAGGAGTAGCCCCATATTTCATTTAACTGCATGTGTCAGCAATATATCTATTTACATAAGCCCAAAAACAATATGGCATGTATGATACAAATTTATTTAATAGTTCAGCTAAACTCATTGCCCTCGTACAAACTCTCACAGACATCTAAAAGCCTAAGCACTGGGCTGATGTTGTAAGGGAACAGAGATTTAGACACCAACCTACTGATCTGTAAGCGCAATCTTATTAATACTCTCATCGTGTCATCTAAACCTCTCGTGCCTCCCGAATCAGTTTGCTGGCATGTTTCAAGAAACTTCGGCCAGTTTCTCCGGACATATTTCAAAAATCTCAACAAGTATAGGAGGAAACATGTCTCATTGCTTACGAGGTAGTCTAATAAAACATCACTGTCATGCGAGACAACTTTGAGAAACTCTATGAATGACGAAATAGGATTCAACATTGGTATCAGATCAGGATACATAGAATTCCTGTAGACAATTCCAACCGTAATGTCTAGAGTACACACCATAGATTCTATCAAATAATCATCTTGTTCACTGAACAGATGAATGAGCATTTTAGTAAAAGGCGTTTCCGGATGAAACTCCAAACTGTTTCTCATGAACGTATCAAGTTTTTCAAAACATCTCTGATAGATCGCTCAACAATCTGCATATCCTGAATTGCATTGTAGTCAGAGGAATCTATTGAGCTGTCAGAGGAGTCACACCGCATCTCCTTGACTGTCACAGCTATCGATTTTAGGACTAAAAGTGATATTTTCTGCAACATAGTCTTGTCCACTTCACTTTGTGATGAATCCTCATTTTCATGATCTCCGTAGCTTTGATCCACCAACTGGATGGATGAGGATAAAGGTGGAATTTCAGGTCCTAATGAGTAATCCTGAATCACTCTACACTCGTGCCCTAAAAATCCAAAACCACTTCTACTGGTCTGTATTCTTATGTCATTTAGTAGTCTATAATCTTTCACAAACCTTACAATAGAGTGAGCGAGACAGCATATCTCTTCTGGCAAGACATCTTGTAGGGCTAAAGTTGAACCGTAACACAGAACTTCATTAAATAAACTCAAAAGATGAGAGTAAATTAGATTGGGTAGATTAGTGTTCCTCAACAAATCTACAAAGCTTTGTAAGTCAGCATAAAATGGCTTTGTATCTCTCACAGAAAGATTCGCCTTGACACTTATTATGTTCTCCCACAGGGAGAAGAAGGTAAGTATACAGTTTTCAACATTAGCTATGTTCAGGTACGTGCGTAATAGGAGTTTCATATTCTTCACTAAATCTGGCCAGTTTTGCTCCAATGTTTTTATTGTCAATGATTTAATATGTGTGGTATCAAATGATTCGGAGTCTTTTAGTAAAACTGTGACACAACCATGCTCATTGACCCTTTCTATCCTCGCATGAGGAGATTCCGGTGAAGGTGAGCGTTCTCTTTCGTCAGTTCCTAACTTTAATACAGGCTCCTGTAATTTAAAACCAGCTGGTCTATCTTCAATGGGGTGTTCTCCTGATGACGTAGATGGAGCATTATGTGTTTGTAAATTTGAGAATGCACTGTGGAGATTATTTGTCTGTGAACTTGATGAAGCAACATCAGTGTTGTTACTACTACTTCCGTAACCTACACTACTTCTGAATGGGTTGTCCTCTTGTACATGTAAAGTACCTGCAGAATTTATATAATTGCTGTCCTCAAGAGGATGCTGCTCAACATCCTTCCATTCTACTATCCTCTTTATGATATCTAAACTGAAATTAATCTTCTGCACTGTTATTCTGTTAATATTATCGAAAGAATAAATATTTTCTGCTATCTGATGCAGCCAGTTCTCATCCACAGTGTCTTTAGAAACAATTAGAAAACTGGCAAGAACTCTACCCGCAACAAATGTGACAAATTTGCTATGATGATCAGCTAAATCTACAACCTCTGTGATCCAATCATGCCTGTTCCTAACAAATAAGTCACAACCTTGCATTAACTTTGAACATATAGTACCTGTGCTATTCTGTTTTAAGTACATGTCAAACATTAGTTGCATAGTAGATAAATATGTCAGTGAACAGGTTAACGGCCATGACGCTATGTTTAGAGGACGGTCAAAGAGTTGTAGCATTATATTTTCATCAAACCTACATAGACATTGCCCGACAAGGGCATCTTGTAATGATCGTAACTCAGAAAGCAGTTTGTCATCTTCGGAGCTCCAATGTGGTGCTGTGCCAGAGCATGATGGCACAATTTCTACATTAGCAGGGCTAGGAACATGTATAATTGCAGAGCAATCCACTGCATCTTCACTTACTGTCCCACTATCAGGTGATTCGCCATTTCTAGATGGAAACTCCTCAGAAGTTTCAGCTGGAGTTTCTGAGTCAAATAAGTCAGTAAGCACCTCTTCCGCAGACCTGTCGCTGCCGTCGTCAATGTCGGGTGCATCAATCCGCTGTTTCTTCTTCACGGGTTGGTCTGAAGCCATACCTTCATCTGATGGTCCACAGTAAAGGTGCTCTCTCCAAACCATTAACTCGTCTTTTGACCCAAACTATAACTTCCGTTCTATATGTGGCCCAGGGTTTATTATTTCACAGCAATATTCTTTCTGGAAACAACAGATCAAAAATGAATGCATGACCTTTCGGTTTGGCTACCTAATTACGCGCGCGACAAAGCCTTTGGATATTTCACTTATTACAGTACAAATAATTAACAATTAGTATGTGGATCCAGCTTGTGACCTCTATCCCAGTCAATTAACATTAAATTTGGTGAATATTGTTGATTTATCTACAATTTTTATCGAACTTTCCAAAATATTTTGATGGCATACATACCATTGACATAACGAGGTTGTTTGAATGATTATTTTCCTTGTTGGAATCCATAAATCAATAAATTTGTATCACTGCAATCCAAATAAGCACGAGTTTTAACTGTTTTATGTGATATTTCTTTGATTTTATTCAATTATTTCACTTGTTGCACAGAACATCGACTCCATTACGTACATGACGCTCTATCAAATGTTGTACTTTTTACATCGGAATGTTTATTACGAATTGCACTAAACAATAACTTTTCAAGTAAAGAATAAATTAATAAAACAAAACCTAATTTATTTAACTATAAATACAGAAAAATTATTATATAGGAGATAATTTAACATTATAAGATCTCAAAAACACACTAATAACTAATCGTCATATCCGGTAGAGACGTTGCCAGTGCCAGTCAAAGACGACTACCATTTCTTTGCGACTACCACCGAATTTAATGGCAAAAATATAAAATATAAAAAACCGGTTAAGTGCGAGTCAAACTCGCGGACCGAGGGTTCCGTACACGCAAAGCATCTCACATTATAGCTCTAACTAAAAGACTAACTAGTTTCAAAAACAAACTTAACTTTGCAGTTCAATCCCTAAGATTCATACTGAATCCAGCGCAAAAATAAGTTTGTAACCCTTATTTTCAGACTTCCAACAACATATTTTTAATTTTCAGATTTATTCCTGTATAAGTACTGTTAGACCTTGCTTTTTGCCAAATTCCATAATTTTAGGTGAACGGGAATACGAGAAGTACCCTATCGGTTTTGATTGCTGCCTGAAATCGTAAAATATGCGAAAATTCGCAGCATTCTAATATCTCTTGTCTTTTGATCACGTTGACGAATATTTTTGATTATTTTTTTGCAGAAAGAGACCGTGGATCCGAGTTTGCGATTTTAATTTCAACTTAATACCTTTAAGCGTTCCTGTCCTGAGCATAAAAAATTTGACAGGCAGACGGACAGACGCACAGACGGACAGATGGACAACAAAGTGATCTTACAAGGGTTCCGATTTTGCCTTTTGAGGTACGGAACCCTAAAAAAAACAACTTCCTATGCTCTTCCAAAGCATATCTTTCATACAAAAAAAATAGATACACTTACAACAAAAAACAAATACTTATTACTTCCTGCTCCTGCTGCCACATTTTCCTCAAAATCATAAAAAAAATCATTAAATCATATCCAGCAAAATCGTCAAACAAACAAAAATAACATCAATGATTGATGGATTGATGTGATTATCAATCACTGATCAAAAACATTGACATGGCAACATTTCAGTATTCGGTGCTCCCCCCCCCTCCTGCCCGTTGAGTAAAAATGTCTGCTTTGAGAGACTCGAAAAATAAATTTTGTAAAATAAAATACTGTTAGAAATCCTAATCAATTGTTTATTACGACAAAATCAGGTGATTATGTTTTGTTACCATGTGTGTTTTGTGTTTAAAGTGCTAAGGATGACTCATGGAAGTGTTTTTGCATAACAATCGATAGAATAAATTTAGGTTAAGATCTGGGTATTGTATTCAGAACAATACAAAATTATCTGGATTTAGAAAATCTCCAGTGGATTATATTTCCATCCCACGCAAGTACATGTTATTGTTTATTTTTAGTACCGATACGGAAACGCATCGATATGTCATTGCTTCGTAGGTTTTTTTTGGAATGAAAATGTATATCAAGTCTATTGGGAGGGTTGCGAAAGACTTCCAGCGTAGAAATTGACACCCGCAACCTTGTACAGATTGAATAGAAAGCTTTTGTCGCTAGACAATAGTGAAATTTGTTAATATCCTGCTAATTGTATATCCTACTAATGGTCACCATTCCTAATGGTACTTTTATCGTAAACTGATCTTGCGTCTGTCCACTGAAACTCAGGTACAGTCACAAAAAGCATAAATACTTTCCTAATAATTTGCGTAAGAATATGCCAAAAGCAGCACAATATTTACTAATAATTAGGTACCTACCTACCCTTTAATTTACCTAAAATGTTGCTCATATTTTTGTGGCTTCAGGTGCAAACATTATGACTAACATTTTACATTATTTGGCTAATTACAAGAGCATTGAGTTGTTAACAACCTAACACTTATTGATAGAGAACCTTCAAATTAAATTTTGTATTCAAAGCAGACTAGGTAACTACTGTTGTGTTTTTCTCATCTAATATAATCCTTTAGCAACCAAGTCAAACATTGGGCATTGCTTCCATTGTTTAACAATTGTTATCGAAAAGCCCTGTGACTGAAGGATTATTGTAGAAGTATTAATTTTACAGTAACAGTAAAGCTCAGGTCTTATAATTTACTATTTAGGCAATTCAAATATAGTGACAGGTTGCTAGCCCATCACCTATGAACAAGAAGTTCCTGTTTAAAGCCCACTCCCTTGATTGACTTTTATAATCTGCCTGGGAAGAGAGGCAGCTGGCACATTCTATGCTATTCTAGCAAGGAAGCATTACAATAAGTTATCTGTTAGGATTCCCATGAGAATATGATTGACAATTGGTTGCCTGAAAGAAATTGCTTACAGCGATAAGGCTGCCTTTTGCGCTTCTTCCTTTTTTTTAGTTTTAAGTTAGGTACTTTATGTATCTATAACATGTAATTTCTTGTGTGCAAATAAAGTATTCTTGTTTTGTTATTATACTGCCTCTACCTAAAGTCCATTTATTCATAATTGTCCTATTATGTAAACAATCTTACCATGTCTTTTTATGATTTTACAACAATATAAATTAAAATGGACTTTTTAGGAAATTACTTTCGTGGTTAATAAATGTTTTACTTTATAATGTTTAGGTTTGAAGTAGTATTTGATTTCTTTTCAACAAAATTCAACAAAAAGTACTGTGAAGATGGTTTACATAATAGGACTATTAAGAATAAATGGAGTTTACATGCAACCATAGTAAAATAATAATAGTAAAATAAATTCATACTTCATGAAAGTAAACTATAATTAAAACTTTCCTTTTTTTCAGGTTACGATGGAACAAAATACCGAAACAATAGTTTGCATGCCTTAATTTTTTTTATGTAGATTTTTTACGAATCTCTTAGACCATAAGTGTAGTTGGACATGAGTGTTGTTTTGATGGTGTGAGTGACAGTGATTGTGATGTCGGACGATGAGGACTCGTCCCCTGACCGGGGGTTGGGACCCTCCAACAATGTACCAGGTTTGTATACCATTTATATTCAATACATATAATAAGACTGTAATTGGTCTGTGATATTTAAGGAAAAAAACTATAAGGGCTCTTTATAGGGCCAATAGAAGCCAAAACCATATTTTTAAGAATTTTTGTCTATATGTTTGCGCATCACGCAAAAGCTACTGGACCAAATTTTATTTTATTGTATTACAGAAGGTCTAACTTTAAATCTAGTGTAGGTAAATTACGCGCAGAAGAAGCTCGCGGTCATATGCTAGTATATAATAAATCTGTAACTGGTCTATGTCTATATGTACAGTCAAGGGCAAATAAAATTGACCCCCCTACCTCTCCGAATCCTATATCAGGGGAGTCAGGTTTAATTGCCCCCACTGTACATTGGAGGTGTTAGAAAAAAATTGGGGACTACATATAATAAAACTGTAACTGGTATGTCTGTACATAGATGTTAAAGAAAAAAAAATCGTTTTGGATTCTATAAGCCCAATAAAGACCCCTTATTAAGCTTAAAGAATCGAAAACGATTTTTTTTTTTTGATTTATTTTTATTTTTGTCTGTCTGTATGTTGGTATGCTTAAAATTCCTAATATCAGATTTTTTTTAAAGCAGCCTATTAAAGGCAATGTAACACAATGAACAGACACAATAATCCATACTAATATTATAAATGCGAAAGTTTGGATGTGAGTTTGTGAGTTTGTGAATTTGTGAGTTTGTGAGGATGTTTGTTACTCAATCACGCAAAATCTACTGGACGGATTTCGATGAAATTTGGTACAGAGGTAGATAATGACCTGGAATAGCACATAGGCTACTTTTTATCCCGGGAAAAAGCACTGTTCCCGTGGGAAATTCACGCGGGCGAAGCCGCGGGCAAAAGCTAGTAATAAATAATAACAAATCAATTAACATATAATTATGTATTCAGTATTACAGCATAATACAACTAAATGTACAGGATACTTTATTAGTAATGGGATATCCTCATATTTTAGCCACTGTTTCCTGTTTATTTGTTCTATTGGCCTTTATTTAGGACCTGTGTTGCATCACAAGTATAATTTAGAAATATTGCTCTTGTAATTACATGTTTTTATAATGTTTTTGATAAAATAATAATGATCTTAAGTATGCCATTTATCTCCTAAATTTATGATGCTACCTTTTCAGATTGTTATTAGCTTACTAACCTGTGCCCGCGACTTCGTCCGCGCATATCTCAGGTTCTAAGCGGCGTATCAAGATGAAACTTACGCCAGATTTTAAGTTAGACCTTCTATAATACAACAGTGAAAACCGTATCAAATTTGGTCCAGTAGTTTTTGCGTGATGCGCGTACAAACATACAGACAGAAAGACAAAAATTAAAAAAAAAAATCGTTCTGGCTTCTATTAGCCTTATAAAGACTCCTCGTAATGTTTTTTCTTAGATATCTCTTATACAAAGACACAGACCAGTTACAGTTTTATTATATGTATTGATGATATACAGATTGAAATATTGAGATTATAATAAGTATAAAATTCTTTTGTTACTGACTGAGTAACTGACAGACAAAACACAGCCAAAATTACGGAGTGTAGGGAGGTGAAATTTGGCATGTAGGTGTCTTAGGGAGTGTAGTTCCGGCTTATTCTCCTCACGCAAAAAGGGTCCAAACTAGAGGCCTAATTGCAGAAAACTGTCCTCGAGGAAAGTAAGTAGGGAGTGTAGGGGAGCACTAAGACGATTTCACGAAATTCTCACGCGAAAAAAGTCCCCTATGCTAGTCATTATTAATTACAATGGTAACGTATCAAATTCCAGTGCTTGGCATCAAACGGCTCAAGCAAATCGAGTCGATGTTCGTCTCCAGGCGGATACAGAGTTCGGGCGCGCGCGGAGTCAGTGTGGAGACCCTGATAGACATGCTGCTTGTGCTGTATGACGAGTGCTGCAACAGCAGCTTGCGGAGGGAGAAGGCGATAGCCGACTTCATTCAGTTTGGTGAGTGTTGTGCTTGAGCTGAGTCGATGTTCGTCCTTAGATGGGCATAGAGCTCAAGCGTCAGTGCGGAGTCAGTGTAGAGACCCTGATAGACATGCTGCTTGTGCTGTATGACGAGTGCTGCAACAGTAGCTTGCGGAGGGAGAAGGCGATAGCCGACTTCATTCAGTTTGGTGAGTGTTGTGCTTGAGCTGAGTCGATGTTCGTCCTTAGATGGGCATAGAGCTCAAGCGTCAGTGCGGAGTCAGTGTAGAGACCCTGATAGACATGCTGCTTGTGCTGTACGACGAGTGCTGCAACAGCAGCTTGCGGAGGGAGAAGGCGATAGCCGACTTCATTCAGTTTGGTGAGTGTTGTGCTTGAGCTGAGTCGATGTTCGTCCTTAGATGGGCATAGAGCTCAAGCGTCAGTGCGGAGTCAGTGTAGAGACCCTGATAGACATGCTGCTTGTGCTGTACGACGAGTGCTGCAACAGCAGCTTGCGGAGGGAGAAGGCGATAGCCGACTTCATTCAGTTTGGTGAGTGTTGTGCTTGAGCTGAGTCGATGTTCGTCCTTAGATGGGCATAGAGCTCAAGCGTCAGTGCGGAGTCAGTGTAGAGACCCTGATAGACATGCTGCTTGTGCTGTACGACGAGTGCTGCAACAGCAGCTTGCGGAGGGAGAAGGCGATAGCCGACTTCATTCAGTTTGGTGAGTGTTGTGCTTGAGCTGAGTCGATGTTCGTCCTTAGATGGGCATAGAGCTCAAGCGTCAGTGCGGAGTCAGTGTAGAGACCCTGATAGACATGCTGCTTGTGCTGTATGACGAGTGCTGCAACAGTAGCTTGCGGAGGGAGAAGGCGATAGCCGACTTCATTCAGTTTGGTGAGTGTTGTGCTCGAGCTGAGTCGATGTTCGTCCTTAGATGGGCATAGAGCTCAAGCGTCAGTGCGGAGTCAGTGTAGAGACCCTGATAGACATGCTGCTTGTGCTGTACGACGAGTGCTGCAACAGCAGCTTGCGGAGGGAGAAGGCGATAGCCGACTTCATTCAGTTTGGTGAGTGTTGTGCTTGAGCTGAGTCGATGTTCGTCCTTAGATGGGCATAGAGCTCAAGCGTCAGTGCGGAGTCAGTGTAGAGACCCTGATAGACATGCTGCTTGTGCTGTACGACGAGTGCTGCAACAGCAGCTTGCGGAGGGAGAAGGCGATAGCCGACTTCATTCAGTTTGGTGAGTGTTGTGCTTGAGCTGAGTCGATGTTCGTCCTTAGATGGGCATAGAGCTCAAGCGTCAGTGCGGAGTCAGTGTAGAGACCCTGATAGACATGCTGCTTGTGCTGTACGACGAGTGCTGCAACAGCAGCTTGCGGAGGGAGAAGGCGATAGCCGACTTCATTCAGTTTGGTGAGTGTTGTGCTTGAGCTGAGTCGATGTTCGTCCTTAGATGGGCATAGAGCTCAAGCGTCAGTGCGGAGTCAGTGTAGAGACCCTGATAGACATGCTGCTTGTGCTGTACGACGAGTGCTGCAACAGCAGCTTGCGGAGGGAGAAGGCGATAGCCGACTTCATTCAGTTTGGTGAGTGTTGTGCTTGAGCTGAGTCGATGTTCGTCCTTAGATGGGCATAGAGCTCAAGCGTCAGTGCGGAGTCAGTGTAGAGACCCTGATAGACATGCTGCTTGTGCTGTATGACGAGTGCTGCAACAGTAGCTTGCGGAGGGAGAAGGCGATAGCCGACTTCATTCAGTTTGGTGAGTGTTTGCTCGAGCAGAGTCGATGTTCGTCCTTAGATGGGCATAGAGCTTGAGCGTCAGTGCGGAGTCAGTGTAGAGACCCTGATAGACATGCTGCTTGTGCTGTACGACGAGTGCTGCAACAGCAGCTTGCGGAGGGAGAAGGCGATAGCCGACTTCATTCAGTTTGGTGAGTGTTGTGCTCGAGCTGAGTCGATGTTCGTCCTTAGATGGGCATAGAGCTCAAGCGTCAGTGCGGAGTCAGTGTAGAGACCCTGATAGACATGCTGCTTGTGCTGTATGACGAGTGCTGCAACAGTAGCTTGCGGAGGGAGAAGGCGATAGCCGACTTCATTCAGTTTGGTGAGTGTTGTGCTCGAGCTGAGTCGATGTTCGTCCTTAGATGGGCATAGAGCTTGAGCGTCAGTGCCAGTCAGTGTGGAGACCCTGATAGACATGCTGCTTTTGCTGTACGACGAGTGCTGCAACAGCAGCTTGCGGAGGGAGAAGGCGATAGCCGACTTCATTCAGTTTGGTGAGTGTTTGCTCGAGCAGAGTCGATGTTCGTCCTTAGATGGGCATAGAGCTTGAGCGTCAGTGCCAGTCAGTGTGGAGACCCTGATAGACATGCTGCTTGTGCTGTACGACGAGTGCTGCAACAGCAGCTTGCGGAGGGAGAAGGCGATAGCCGACTTCATTCAGTTTGGTGAGTGTTTGCTCGAGCAGAGTCGATGTTCGTCCTTAGATGGGCATAGAGCTTGAGCGTCAGTGCCAGTCAGTGTGGAGACCCTGATAGACATGCTGCTTGTGCTGTACGACGAGTGCTGCAACAGCAGCTTGCGGAGGGAGAAGGCGATAGCCGACTTCATTCAGTTTGGTGAGTGTTGTGCTCGAGCTGAGTCGATGTTCGTCCCCAGACGGGCATAGAGTTCGAAGCAGAGTAAAATAATTTTTATTTAGTTTTGCCGTTAGCCTTTCTCATTCTCAACATTGGAAGGACAATAATTTACTTATAGCTAAGTTCACTACCGCCTCCAAAACCTTCGACTCCGTTATAGGTGACTATTATTGGGTGGAACCTTTACATCAAAAAGGCAAGTTTAGTAATTTAACTACCAGCGTTTCTGCTATGAATATAGAGAAAAAAACTTATTTTTTTACTAGCCTGTAGATGTTTTTTCATTTTGTTTATTTTTACATCTATTTTTTTTGAGGCTTCAGTCGTGTGATCAAAATCAAAATATCTTTATTGTCAAACATAAGTAAAGAAGTCTTACATCTATGTATTGTATCACTATGTCTGGCCCTTAAAAGGACGTACAATAATTTAATTTAATTACATTAATAATTTAATGATGCGACTATACCAGCCTCATAGGGAACTTCCGAGTTCACAAATTATCTTTGAGCCATCACAACTCTCCAGGAGGAGTATATAGACTTAGCCTCTTGTGACAATGTATATTTTTTCATTAAAAAAATAATTGATAAAAAAAATTGTTTGACAGTGAAACCGGTAGCGACCGCTTTGAAGCGGTTGCGTCTCTCCCGCGACGACTTCGAGCTCGTGAAGGTGATCGGCCGCGGCGCTTTCGGCGAAGTGTGTGTCGTCCGCGCATCTTTTATGCAGGTATGATACAGTATCATCTTACTAGCTTTAGTCTGCGGCTTCGCCCGCGTAAATTTCCCGCAGGAACCCGGGATAACAGGTACCCTATGTACTTTTCAGTACTTCGAACTATGTGTATGCGAAATTTCAGTAGATAAAGCGTGAAGAGGTAGCAAACAAACTCACTTTCGCATTTATAATATTAGTTAGGATAGCGTGCAAATTTCACATCCTTAAACTTATTCTCCACTAGCCGCGCCCCGGGGCTTCGTTCCCGTGGGAATTTCGGGATAAAAAGTACCCTATGTGCTATTCCCGGTATTTTACTACCCGTATACCAAATTTCATCGAAATCCGTCCATTAGATTTTGCGTGATTAAGTAACAAACATCCTCACAAATTCACAAACTCGCATCCAAACTTTCGCATTTATAATATTAGTAGTATTATGAAGCGGTGGTGGCCAAATGGTAATAACACCCGCCTGAGGTCGGATAGGACCCGTGTTCAAATCCTATTGTGTCACATGAGTTCTTAGATCAATCTGACTCATGTATGGTAGTTTTCTCATAGACCACCACCTGCTTCCGTTATTCTGTATAATAATAAATAGTATCTCATAACACAAGTATCGAACTTACTTTGGGGCTAACTCAGTCTGTGTGATTTGTCCGTATATATTTATTTATCTTCTTCTTGTAGTGCCTCTCCATTACTGGAGGTTGGCCGTCAGTTTCGCAAACTCTTCTCTGTTCGTCGCTATGCGAAACAGCTCCTCAACCCTGGTGACTCCGGTCCACTCGCGTATTTATTTATTTAAACTTTATTGCACATAAACATATGTAAAAGTACAATGGGCGGACTTAATGCAACAGCATTTTCTACCTTAGGGTATTCAGAGAACATTAAGTGGGTGCGTATGTTCCTCAGCCATGATTTTTTGCGTCTTCCAGCACGTCTCTTGCGTTCTATTTTGCCCATCATAATAATATTTATTTATTTACTCATTATTTAATTAAGATTTATTTATATTATCCATCCAAACATCCATCCATTTTCACAAAATTCACATGTCAGTGTCAGATCCTTAATTAATTTTCTATTGATCAGCAAATGATATTTTGTTACCAGGGTGGCGATGCGGGGGTGAATATGCCCGCGGGGCCCGCGGCGGGGAGTGGGGAGCGAGTGTACGCGATGAAGATACTCAACAAGTGGGAGATGCTCAAGGTAACCTCGTTTATACCGATAGATAAACCGTTTATACCGATAGATAAACAGTTTATTCCGATAGATAAACCGTTTATACCGATAGATAAACCGTTTATACCGATTGATAAACCGTTTATACCGATAGATAAACCGTTTATACCGATAGATAAACCGTTTATACCGATAGATAAACCGTTTATTTGATGCTAAAAACACATACAAAGATAAGTACACAAAACATTTAAAACAAAAAATTCACAGATCTCGTAATCTACACGACTTTAAAGGGCATTGAAAATGAATCTACCTATTATAGATTATTAAAAAAAAAAGTAATATATTTTTATTTCCCATCACCGTACAATTTCTTACAAATATGCAACCAATTTATCCGAAAAAGTGTAATAACCTAAAATGGTTCAATACCGAGGTGCTTTTTTTACACGACTGACCCAAAAAAGAGTGTTATGTTTTCAGGGTTCATGTATGTATACATATGTGTACGGGAGGGCCTAATTACCGCTCCCGTTTTGGGTGTGCGGTGTGACTAGATACTGTCGCACTAGGACTACAGTAGGTAACTAACACTGGGTGGAAATAAAAGCACTATTGAATTCACTATGAAAACCCCAGGGTGAGGGCAGGGTCACTAGCCAGGCACTAGGTACTTTTCACTATTTCTGGATCCCGGAGAGCACTGAATTGAAACTGTGCGGTGTATGAAACCGCGCGTTCTTTTATACATTTTTAATTAATGAGCTGGCCAGCGGTCCCTGCCTACCCCTCTAGCTTTCAAATTTATTTTCTCTTAACCCTTAGATCTAGGTACATGTGGCAGCTTAAACCAAAGTGTATTTTACTCTAGGCTACATTCTAGGACTAGTTGTGTCACGCGGCGATGCTCAGGGGAGGCTCCAAGCGAGCGCGGAGTAAATGACTATAAATATGAACTTTCCCCCACCCCTTCTTAATAAAACCACGCCTGCCATTCGGCGCGGCGTCAGAGCGCCCGTGTTCATCGCTACGCTAACATCGTGTGCAGTTGCTGTCTACAATGAGTGAAAACAGACCTTTTCAGGTCTCTACCTATCTGTTTCTAGTGTTTCTATGATTAGTTTGCCTAAATATATGAACTAAAATAAAACAACAGAAGGAAATACTCTTTAATACTTAACAACTAGTACATATTTAACCTATATTAGCCTAGTTCGCTAGTCTAAGGATGAAAAAGGGTATCTTTATTTACATTCAATCAACTTATTACATAAAAATATCCTATATACTGAACGGCTATATTTACATTTAAAGATTTTACTTATTGAACCGTAGAAAATCAGCAAAGATATACAAAAACAAATCCGTTCAGTATGCCGTCTAAGTGCCGTCGTGAACATTTCTCCCGCCGTCGCCGCCCGGCGATACCTCTGGGATCACGACGATCTTCTTGGTTGGACGTTGTAACACCCGGCCGCCTCCAACCTGGACGTCGACGACTCGCACTTCTCCGTCGGCACCTGGGTAGACTCGCACGATCCTCCCCTTCGGCCATGTGTTTCTCGGTAAGTTGGCGTCGCAGATGACCACGAAGTCCCCGACCTCAGGTGGTTTGGACGGGTTGAATGGCTCCCGCCGGTGCTGCAGTATGGGTAGGTACTCGCGCACCCATCTTCTCCAGAATATGTCAGCTAGGGCTTGGGCTCTTCTCCATTGTTGTCTGGCGTAGACGTCTTCCACCCCAAAGTACCCCGGAGGAGGAACATGACTATTGGGACCCACAAGGATATGGTTAGGAGTAAGAGCTTCAGGTTCATCAGGAGAGACTGAGACATGGGTTAAGGGTCTCGAATTCACGGTGTTTTCTACTTCTGCAAGTAGAGTGGCGAGTGTCTCATCTGACGGGTACTTCTCGTGTAGCGTAGTCTTGAGAGCTTCTTTCACCGCGCGCACCATCCTTTCCCACGCTCCCCCCATGAATGGAGAAGCAGGGGGGATGTATCGCCAATGTATCTGGTGCGTGACGACCTCATGCTGTAGACCTTCTAAGGCGGCTTCTGCTAACTCCTTTTCTGCACCTTTGAAGCATGTGGCGTTGTCGCTCCACATCTCTTTCGGACATCCTCTTCTTGCTATGAACCTCCGGAGTGCCGCTATCGCAGAATCCGTGCTGAGCGAGTGAGCAATCTCGATATGAATGGCTCGCGACGTCATGCAGGTGAACAACGCTCCATATCGCTTCTCTTTGTGACGTCCAACGGTGACTTCCATGGGCCCAAAATAGTCCAGGCCAGTAAAGGTGAACGGACGTGCGTGATGAGCTAGTCGTGCAGGTGGCAAATCTCCCGTCACTGGATGTAATGGCTTCGTTCTTCTTATCCTGCAGAAGATGCAAGATTTGATGACACTGCGAACTTCTGGCCTGATTCGGATTATCCAGACTCGTTGCCGTAGCTCGTTCACTACCAGCTCAACTCCGCCGTGATGGAGTTTCTCGTGCACATATTGAACGTATAACTTGGTGTAGCGATGCTTCCCGTCTAATACTGGAGGGTTGATTTGGTCTTCACTTATGTTTCTCGCTGCAGCAACTCTCCCTCGGAGTCTCAAGATGCCTTCTTCGTCGATATATGTGTTGAGACTAGCTAATCTATCTTCTCCGGCAGGTTTCTCACCGTTTCTCACCCTGATTTTTTCTTTACGGAAGGAATCCTCTTGGCTGGCTTCTATCCACATCTTTTTCGGCTCTCATTAGTAGATATGCCGACAATTCTTCGTATTTCCTTTGATGGGTCGAGCTGCTTTTAGGTCTAGGCAAGGAGACTTCTTTCTTCTTGTTTCTCGCCCAGGTAGGATCCTTCTCTGCTGTCTTCTTGGTCCTTTTCCTTGTTGCCATTGCCCTCTTCGTTGACAACTTCTGGATGAATAGCAGGACGTAGGCTGTTGCTCTTATCAGTCTTGTCCACTTTGAAAATCTATCTATCTGTGGTAGATAGGGATATTGTTGTTCCCTCTCCAAGTGACATCTCAGTGGTTTCCTTTCTATGTCGTCTTCAGGAACTTCACTTGATACTTCTACTGGCCATTGGTCTTCTGGTAACGTGAGAAACGCTGGTCCCTTGAACCATCGATGATTATGATCAAACTCGTTGGGTGTGGACCTCGTCGCATCATCAGCCACGTTTTCCTTTGTCGGCAGCCACCTCCATTCATTTTTCTTAGTGGTATCTTCAATCTCTGCCAATCTGTGAGCGACGAACGTTTTGTAGGCTCTTGGTTCCGATCGTATCCACGCTAAGGCCGTGCGTGAATCACTCCAATATATTTTCTTCTCCACTTCGAACTCATGCTCCTCCAGGACAGTATGCGCCAATCTTGCCCCCAGAAGTGCTGCCTGTAGCTCCAGCCGTGGTATGGAGATAGGTTTCAGCGGTGTCACCTTGCTTTTCGCGGCTGCCAATGCTACCGTTATACTGCCATCGTTGTTCTCGGAGCGCCAGTATACAGCGGCTGCATAAGCTTCCTCACTTGCGTCAACAAAGGTGTGTAGTTGACGGCGCGTCGATGCTCTGTAATCGTAGCACCGCGGTATCCTCAGGTTTTCTATGCTGAATAGACTTCTCATCCACTTCTGCCATCTTGGCCAGAGTTCTTCTGGAATTGGTTCGTCCCAACCGATGGTATATCGCCAAGTGTCCTGGAAAATCCTCTTTGCTGGCATGGTTATCGGAGATATATAACCCAAGGGATCGAAGAGCGCCATGATGATGCTGAGTGCTTCCCTTTTGGACGGTTTTCTCTCGTTCTGGATGACTTCTTCTGGTGTCTTCATCCTGTTGATTTTGAAGCTGAAGCAATCTTCTTGGACGTTCCACTGAAGCCCTAGAGCTTTCTCTGTTTCTTTTCCTCCGATTATCACGTTGAAATTGGAGTGTTTCTCGGGTTCAACTTCTACTAGTATCTCTTGTTTGTTCGAAGTCCAACCGTTGAGCACGAATCCTGCTTGTTTATGTACATAGTCAACCGCTTTCGTCGTCTCTATGGCTTCTTCTATAGTGACAAAACTTTGTAAGTAATCATCCATATAATGATTCTTCTTTATTGCCTCTGCTGCGTGCGGGTATTGTTCCTGGTAGTCCTCTGCATTCCTGTTTTTAACATATAGAGCGGTGCATGGTGACGATGTTGCTCCGAAAATGACCGATGTCATGCGATATTCATCTGGTTCGCCCTCCCGCCGGTCATCTCTCCATAGAAACCGAAGTGTGTCGCGATCTTCTTCTCTTATCTTTATCTGCATAAACATTTCTTTGATGTCCGCCGATACTGCATAAGGATATTGACGGAACCTCATAATTACCCCTGGTAGGGACTGGAGTAGATCTGGCCCGGACAGAAGCATGTCGTTGAGGCTCACCCCGGCGAACTTGGCTGCTGCGTCGTGAACCAATCTTGGTGGTTTGTGAGGCTTGGCTGGATTGATCACTGGAAAGTGAGGAAGGTACCATGTTCTACCTTGTTTTGGAGATGCGGGTGCCGGTTCAGCATACCCCGACTTGAGTAGGTTCTGCATACGATCTTTGTATTTCTCCTTGAGGTCCTCATCACGGTCCAGCTTTTTCTCCAATAAATGAAGCCGTTTCTCAGCCTGTGGATAGTTGTTGGGAATAACGAAATCTTTATCCTTCCACAGCATGCCAGTCTCATATCTCCCCTCGGGTAGGCGACGACTCTTTTCTTCTAGAATGTCGAGGGCTTTTCTCTCAGGATCTTCTCTTGGCTTCTTAGCTTCTATACCAAGTGACTCCAGCTTGAAATGTTCTTTGATAAGTTCTTCCATATCTTCATCCCTTTTCATCTGCTTCAGGTTTCCACAGAAGGCGATAGTGTCAGTAGTAGAGCTCTGACACCCATGCAGTACCCATCCTAATTGAGTGTAGGACGCGACAGGTTGATTTTTCTTCCCTACACGTAGCTCCCTTGTCACTATCAGGTGCCAATTATCCTGACCAATAAGTATCTTTGGCGTCGCTCTCTCATACACGATTTCTTCTGCTATGTCTGTGAGGTGAGCGCAATCTTCAATGTCTTCTCTTCTTATTGTGTCAGACGCGAAATTCAGACGATCCACCGTACGAACCGCTTCGACTTCATGTACTTCTTTAACATATTTCCCTTTGATCTTGAAGCTAAGCATCTTGCTGTTTTCGTGTCTCACTTCTGTGCTTATTCCCTGCAACCACATTGTCTTCTTTGGCCCATCTGCTCCTATGACTTCAGCAATGGATGCATCTATCAGTGTGACGGTGCTTCCTTCGTCCAGCAAGGCGAATGTCTCGACGCTTGTGAGTGGGCCAGTCAACACTACGGGAACAATCTTCAAATATGCCCGTCGATAACTCGGTTGATCAGTAGCCATAGTGACTTCCCTCGCTGACGTCACAGCTTCTGGCGTTGCTGCCTTCTTCTGATAGTGTAGTAGTTTGTGATGCCTCATTTGACAACCATCTTGTCCACATACTGGAGCTTTGCAGACGAATCTCTTGTGTTTGCTTCTTATACACCGAAAACAGACGTTATTCTTCTTACATATCAACCACCTTTCTTCGGTTGTAGCTTGCTTGAACTTCTCACAATCTGTTAGGTAATGTTGTTTCTCACAGGCGGGGCACTTTTCTGAAACTTCTTTCTTCAGTGTGAAGGCTTGTTCTTTTCTCTTTCTCCTATCTTGAAAGTTTCTATCTTCCTTCACTATTTCAGGCAATGCGTATGCTCCGCACTTGTCCGCTTCTTCATTGAGAAAGTTAGACAGCTTCTTTATATCTGGAATATCTTCTGTCTTGACCGCCACATAATCATACCACTTGTTTCTCAGTATCGGCGTTAGTTTCTCAATCACTATCCGGACTAATTCTGGATTATACAAATAGTGAGACTTCTTTAAGGCTTCTATTGTTCCCACTATGTTATCTATTGCGCCTGCAAAGACGCACAACTCTCTTGGACTGTCACTTATCTTATGCAGATGCTTCAGTTTCTCTATTTCCGCATGTATGAGTGACTCCGGTCGACCGAATCTTCTTTCTAATGCTTCTATAATCTTCTTTGGGTCAGATTGACTGAATAAGAGGCACCCGACGGCTTCTTTAGCTGTGCCTTTCAAACTTCTTCTTATTCTTGACACGTTTTCACTCGCTGAGAAAAACTTATGTGAGTCTTCATAGGCCGCCTTAAACCCAAGCCACTCGCTGCTATTGCCGTTGAAGAATGGTAACTCTTGCAAATACTTTGGAGGGTCTCTGCTTCCTTTTGCTGCCTGAACCAGAGCTGTAGCGAGCGTCGCGACGTCCACATTAGTTTGAGATTGACGAGTAGGCCCATCAGTGCATTTCTTTATCACTGGTTCCCGAACAATCTCCCGCACATATTCATCTTGTCGCTGCGGCGCTGCCTCTACCTCCTTAACCTTGTCTTCCATTGGCGGTGCAATATCTTGACTCCTTAATGGCGTCCTTTCAATCCAATTCTGAATTCTCACTGACTCGAGTTCATCATCTTCTTCTTCCTCAGATGTGTCATCTAACCTCATTTTTGAAGCTTCAGTCTTTGCAATTCCTCCTCAGCTTTGGCCTGCTTTAATCTGCTTTCGGCTAGCTTCTCTTTGGCCTCCAGCTCCGCGAGGAGCTTCTTGCGGAGGCCGCCGATCGGCGTGACCGAACGTCGTTAGGCCTCAGCGTATTTGATCGCCTTGATCCTTCCAGCAACGCCTGAGACGATTCTGTTGCCCTGGACGAGACGACCTCTTCTTCTGACTCGCCTATTTCCATGCGAGTAGGGTTAGCAGTAATACCGCTGCCCGACGCTGCCAAAAAAGCTTCCAATACAGGCGGACGTGGCACATTCTGTACCCCCTGTATTCCTTGAACGTCTATTAATACTTGTTCGGCAGGTTCTTGATGAGTCCGGTGCTCTCCGGGTCCCGCCGGGTTAGAAGAACCTGATTCGTCACCCTTCTGGCTTCTAGTGACCACCATTTTGCCCTCACAGTATATAACAGCACTAACAGTTACTATTCTTTATTATTTTTATCACTGGTTACTATTAACAGTCACTTAAAGCAGCAATCAGTCTATAGAGTCACTATTGTTTACTAATATCAGTCTTTAAATTCGCGTACAGTCTATATGCCAGTCCATTTATTTACTTTGACACTTATTTGTTTATACACTGGATTATATACTCACTGTTAATACTTGAAGTCAATAAACATCATGTCTCTATGCGTATTCGTGTAATTCAAAAACACAGGGCACAGTATACAGTCTTAACTCGAGACTTCCCCCACCTTTCGGACCACTGTACATCAACGCGTTACTTTACACTCGAATCGCGCCACTTGGGGAAACTCACAGACTGTAGTGTTTATTTACTTTACAGGCATCGGTCTATAAACTGGACTACTATTTACTTTTAGCACTGGTTAGCCTTAATGTAAGGTGTAGACGACTGTTACTTTCTCTCTATGCCAATCTGGCTGACACTGTACTGGTTACTTTCTTTATGCCAATCTGGCTGACACTGGACTGATTACTTTCTTTATGCCAATCTGGCTGACACTGGACTGATTACTTTCTTTATGCCGATCTGGCTGACACTGGACTGATTACTTTCTTTTTGCCAATCTGGCTGACGCTGGACTGATTACTTTCTTTATGCCGATCTGGCTGACACTGTACTGATTACTTTCTTTATGCCGATCTGGCTGACACTGTAACTCACTTTAAAATACTGTTATATACTAAACTGACACTGTTATGCACTGTTATTTATTTTAAAATTAAAAAACACTACTGTACTGTCCATTTATTCACACTGATTCACTACTTTTTTATCCGGCTTCGATAGGACCACTTTGTACGGGAGGGCCTAATTACCGCTCCCGTTTTGGGTGTGCGGTGTGACTAGATACTGTCGCACTAGGACTACAGTAGGTAACTAACACTGGGTGGAAATAAAAGCACTATTGAATTCACTATGAAAACCCCAGGGTGAGGGCAGGGTCACTAGCCAGGCACTAGGTACTTTTCACTATTTCTGGATCCCGGAGAGCACTGAATTGAAACTGTGCGGTGTATGAAACCGCGCGTTCTTTTATACATTTTTAATTAATGAGCTGGCCAGCGGTCCCTGCCTACCCCTCTAGCTTTCAAATTTATTTTCTCTTAACCCTTAGATCTAGGTACATGTGGCAGCTTAAACCAAAGTGTATTTTACTCTAGGCTACATTCTAGGACTAGTTGTGTCACGCGGCGATGCTCAGGGGAGGCTCCAAGCGAGCGCGGAGTAAATGACTATAAATATGAACTTTCCCCACACCCCTTCTTAATAAAACCACGCCTGCCATTCGGCGCGGCGTCAGAGCGCCCGTGTTCATCGCTACGCTAACATCGTGTGCAGTTGCTGTCTACAATGAGTGAAAACAGACCTTTTCAGGTCTCTACCTATCTGTTTCTAGTGTTTCTATGATTAGTTTGCCTAAATATATGAACTAAAATAAAACAACAGAAGGAAATACTCTTTAATACTTAACAACTAGTACATATTTAACCTATATTAGCCTAGTTCGCTAGTCTAAGGATGAAAAAGGGTATCTTTATTTACATTCAATCAACTTATTACATAAAAATATCCTATATACTGAACGGCTATATTTACATTTAAAGATTTTACTTATTGAACCGTAGAAAATCAGCAAAGATATACAAAAACAAATCCGTTCAGTATGCCGTCTAAGTGCCGTCGTGAACATTTCTCCCGCCGTCGCCGCCCGGCGATACCTCTGGGATCACGACGATCTTCTTGGTTGGACGTTGTAACACCCGGCCGCCTCCAACCTGGACGTCGACGACTCGCACTTCTCCGTCGGCACCTGGGTAGACTCGCACGATCCTCCCCTTCGGCCATGTGTTTCTCGGTAAGTTGGCGTCGCAGATGACCACGAAGTCCCCGACCTCAGGTGGTTTGGACGGGTTGAATGGCTCCCGCCGGTGCTGCAGTATGGGTAGGTACTCGCGCACCCATCTTCTCCAGAATATGTCAGCTAGGGCTTGGGCTCTTCTCCATTGTTGTCTGGCGTTGACGTCTTCCACCCCAAAGTACCCCGGAGGAGGAACATGACTATTGGGACCCACAAGGATATGGTTAGGAGTAAGAGCTTCAGGTTCATCAGGAGAGACTGAGACATGGGTTAAGGGTCTCGAATTCACGGTGTTTTCTACTTCTGCAAGTAGAGTGGCGAGTGTCTCATCTGACGGGTACTTCTCGTGTAGCGTAGTCTTGAGAGCTTCTTTCACCGCGCGCACCATCCTTTCCCACGCTCCCCCATGAATGGAGAAGCAGGGGGATGTATCGCCAATGTATCTGGTGCGTGACGACCTCATGCTGTAGACCTTCTAAGGCGGCTTCTGCTAACTCCTTTTCTGCACCTTTGAAGCATGTGGCGTTGTCGCTCCACATCTCTTTCGGACATCCTCTTCTTGCTATGAACCTCCGGAGTGCCGCTATCGCAGAATCCGTGCTGAGCGAGTGAGCAATCTCGATATGAATGGCTCGCGACGTCATGCAGGTGAACAACGCTCCATATCGCTTCTCTTTGTGACGTCCAACGGTGACTTCCATGGGCCCAAAATAGTCCAGGCCAGTAAAGGTGAACGGACGTGCGTGATGAGCTAGTCGTGCAGGTGGCAAATCTCCCGTCACTGGATGTAATGGCTTCGTTCTTCTTATCCTGCAGAAGATGCAAGATTTGATGACACTGCGAACTTCTGGCCTGATTCGGATTATCCAGACTCGTTGCCGTAGCTCGTTCACTACCAGCTCAACTCCGCCGTGATGGAGTTTCTCGTGCACATATTGAACGTATAACTTGGTGTAGCGATGCTTCCCGTCTAATACTGGAGGGTTGATTTGGTCTTCACTTATGTTTCTCGCTGCAGCAACTCTCCCTCGGAGTCTCAAGATGCCTTCTTCGTCGATATATGTGTTGAGACTAGCTAATCTATCTTCTCCGGCAGGTTTCTCACCGTTTCTCACCCTGATTTTTTCTTTACGGAAGGAATCCTCTTGGCTGGCTTCTATCCACATCTTTTCGGCTCTCATTAGTAGATATGCCGACAATTCTTCGTATTTCCTTTGATGGGTCGAGCTGCTTTTAGGTCTAGGCAAGGAGACTTCTTTCTTCTTGTTTCTCGCCCAGGTAGGATCCTTCTCTGCTGTCTTCTTGGTCCTTTTCCTTGTTGCCATTGCCCTCTTCGTTGACAACTTCTGGATGAATAGCAGGACGTAGGCTGTTGCTCTTATCAGTCTTGTCCACTTTGAAAATCTATCTATCTGTGGTAGATAGGGATATTGTTGTTCCCTCTCCAAGTGACATCTCAGTGGTTTCCTTTCTATGTCGTCTTCAGGAACTTCACTTGATACTTCTACTGGCCATTGGTCTTCTGGTAACGTGAGAAACGCTGGTCCCTTGAACCATCGATGATTATGATCAAACTCGTTGGGTGTGGACCTCGTCGCATCATCAGCCACGTTTTCCTTTGTCGGCAGCCACCTCCATTCATTTTTCTTAGTGGTATCTTCAATCTCTGCCAATCTGTGAGCGACGAACGTTTTGTAGGCTCTTGGTTCCGATCGTATCCACGCTAAGGCCGTGCGTGAATCACTCCAATATATTTTCTTCTCCACTTCGAACTCATGCTCCTCCAGGACAGTATGCGCCAATCTTGCCCCCAGAAGTGCTGCCTGTAGCTCCAGCCGTGGTATGGAGATAGGTTTCAGCGGTGTCACCTTGCTTTTCGCGGCTGCCAATGCTACCGTTATACTGCCATCGTTGTTCTCGGAGCGCCAGTATACAGCGGCTGCATAAGCTTCCTCACTTGCGTCAACAAAGGTGTGTAGTTGACGGCGCGTCGATGCTCTGTAATCGTAGCACCGCGGTATCCTCAGGTTTTCTATGCTGAATAGACTTCTCATCCACTTCTGCCATCTTGGCCAGAGTTCTTCTGGAATTGGTTCGTCCCAACCGATGGTATATCGCCAAGTGTCCTGGAAAATCCTCTTTGCTGGCATGGTTATCGGAGATATATAACCCAAGGGATCGAAGAGCGCCATGATGATGCTGAGTGCTTCCCTTTTGGACGGTTTTCTCTCGTTCTGGATGACTTCTTCTGGTGTCTTCATCCTGTTGATTTTGAAGCTGAAGCAATCTTCTTGGACGTTCCACTGAAGCCCTAGAGCTTTCTCTGTTTCTTTTCCTCCGATTATCACGTTGAAATTGGAGTGTTTCTCGAGGTTCAACTTCTACTAGTATCTCTTGTTTGTTCGAAGTCCAACCGTTGAGCACGAATCCTGCTTGTTTATGTACATAGTCAACCGCTTTCGTCGTCTCTATGGCTTCTTCTATAGTGACAAAACTTTGTAAGTAATCATCCATATAATGATTCTTCTTTATTGCCTCTGCTGCGTGCGGGTATTGTTCCTGGTAGTCCTCTGCATTCCTGTTTTTAACATATAGAGCGGTGCATGGTGACGATGTTGCTCCGAAAATGACCGATGTCATGCGATATTCATCTGGTTCGCCCTCCCGCCGGTCATCTCTCCATAGAAACCGAAGTGTGTCGCGATCTTCTTCTCTTATCTTTATCTGCATAAACATTTCTTTGATGTCCGCCGATACTGCATAAGGATATTGACGGAACCTCATAATTACCCCTGGTAGGGACTGGAGTAGATCTGGCCCGGATAGAAGCATGTCGTTGAGGCTCATCCCGGCGAACTTGGCTGCTGCGTCGTGAACCAATCTTGGTGGTTTGTGAGGCTTGGCTGGATTGATCACTGGAAAGTGAGGAAGGTACCATGTTCTACCTTGTTTTGGAGATGCGGGTGCCGGTTCAGCATACCCTGACTTGAGTAGGTTCTGCATACGATCTTTGTATTTCTCCTTGAGGTCCTCATCACGGTCCAGCTTTTTCTCCAATAAATGAAGCCGTTTCTCAGCCTGTGGATAGTTGTTGGGAATAACGAAATCTTTATCCTTCCACAGCATGCCAGTCTCATATCTCCCCTCGGGTAGGCGACGACTCTTTTCTTCTAGAATGTCGAGGGCTTTTCTCTCAGGATCTTCTCTTGGCTTCTTAGCTTCTATACCAAGTGACTCCAGCTTGAAATGTTCTTTGATAAGTTCTTCCATATCTTCATCCCTTTTCATCTGCTTCAGGTTTCCACAGAAGGCGATAGTGTCAGTAGTAGAGCTCTGACACCCATGCAGTACCCATCCTAATTGAGTGTAGGACGCGACAGGTTGATTTTTCTTCCCTACACGTAGCTCCCTTGTCACTATCAGGTGCCAATTATCCTGACCAATAAGTATCTTTGGCGTCGCTCTCTCATACACGATTTCTTCTGCTATGTCTGTGAGGTGAGCGCAATCTTCAATGTCTTCTCTTCTTATTGTGTCAGACGCGAAATTCAGACGATCCACCGTACGAACCGCTTCGACTTCATGTACTTCTTTAACATATTTCCCTTTGATCTTGAAGCTAAGCATCTTGCTGTTTTCGTGTCTCACTTCTGTGCTTATTCCCTGCAACCACATTGTCTTCTTTGGCCCATCTGCTCCTATGACTTCAGCAATGGATGCATCTATCAGTGTGACGGTGCTTCCTTCGTCCAGCAAGGCGAATGTCTCGACGCTTGTGAGTGGGCCAGTCAACACTACGGGAACAATCTTCAAATATGCCCGTCGATAACTCGGTTGATCAGTAGCCATAGTGACTTCCCTCGCTGACGTCACAGCTTCTGGCGTTGCTGCCTTCTTCTGATAGTGTAGTAGTTTGTGATGCCTCATTTGACAACCATCTTGTCCACATACTGGAGCTTTGCAGACGAATCTCTTGTGTTTGCTTCTTATACACCGAAAACAGACGTTATTCTTCTTACATATCAACCACCTTTCTTCGGTTGTAGCTTGCTTGAACTTCTCACAATCTGTTAGGTAATGTTGTTTCTCACAGGCGGGGCACTTTTCTGAAACTTCTTTCTTCAGTGTGAAGGCTTGTTCTTTTCTCTTTCTCCTATCTTGAAAGTTTCTATCTTCCTTCACTATTTCAGGCAATGCGTATGCTCCGCACTTGTCCGCTTCTTCATTGAGAAAGTTAGACAGCTTCTTTATATCTGGAATATCTTCTGTCTTGACCGCCACATAATCATACCACTTGTTTCTCAGTATCGGCGTTAGTTTCTCAATCACTATCCGGACTAATTCTGGATTATACAAATAGTGAGACTTCTTTAAGGCTTCTATTGTTCCCACTATGTTATCTATTGCGCCTGCAAAGACGCACAACTCTCTTGGACTGTCACTTATCTTATGCAGATGCTTCAGTTTCTCTATTTCCGCATGTATGAGTGACTCCGGTCGACCGAATCTTCTTTCTAATGCTTCTATAATCTTCTTTGGGTCAGATTGACTGAATAAGAGGCACCCGACGGCTTCTTTAGCTGTGCCTTTCAAACTTCTTCTTATTCTTGACACGTTTTCACTCGCTGAGAAAAACTTATGTGAGTCTTCATAGGCCGCCTTAAACCCAAGCCACTCGCTGCTATTGCCGTTGAAGAATGGTAACTCTTGCAAATACTTTGGAGGGTCTCTGCTTCCTTTTGCTGCCTGAACCAGAGCTGTAGCGAGCGTCGCGACGTCCACATTAGTTTGAGATTGACGAGTAGGCCCATCAGTGCATTTCTCTATCACTGGTTCCCGAACAATCTCCCGCACATATTCATCTTGTCGCTGCGGCGCTGCCTCTACCTCCTTAACCTTGTCTTCCATTGGCGGTGCAATATCTTGACTCCTTAATGGCGTCCTTTCAATCCAATTCTGAATTCTCACTGACTCGAGTTCATCATCTTCTTCTTCCTCAGATGTGTCATCTAACCTCATTTTTGAAGCTTCAGTCTTTGCAATTCCTCCTCAGCTTTGGCCTGCTTTAATCTGCTTTCGGCTAGCTTCTCTTTGGCCTCCAGCTCCGCGAGGAGCTTCTTGCGGGAGGCCGCCGATCGGCGTGACCGAACGTCGTTAGGCCTCAGCGTATTTGATCGCCTTGATCCTTCCAGCAACGCCTGAGACGATTCTGTTGCCCTGGACGAGACGACCTCTTCTTCTGACTCGCCTATTTCCATGCGAGTAGGGTTAGCAGTAATACCGCTGCCCGACGCTGCCAAAAAAGCTTCCAATACAGGCGGACGTGGCACATTCTGTACCCCCTGTATTCCTTGAACGTCTATTAATACTTGTTCGGCAGGTTCTTGATGAGTCCGGTGCTCTCCGGGTCCCGCCGGGTTAGAAGAACCTGATTCGTCACCCTTCTGGCTTCTAGTGACCACCATTTTGCCCTCACAGTATATAACAGCACTAACAGTTACTATTCTTTATTATTTTTATCACTGGTTACTATTAACAGTCACTTAAAGCAGCAATCAGTCTATAGAGTCACTATTGTTTACTAATATCAGTCTTTAAATTCGCGTACAGTCTATATGCCAGTCCATTTATTTACTTTGACACTTATTTGTTTATACACTGGATTATATACTCACTGTTAATACTTGAAGTCAATAAACATCATGTCTCTATGCGTATTCGTGTAATTCAAAAACACAGGGCACAGTATACAGTCTTAACTCGAGACTTCCCCCACCTTTCGGACCACTGTACATCAACGCGTTACTTTACACTCGAATCGCGCCACTTGGGGAAACTCACAGACTGTAGTGTTTATTTACTTTACAGGCATCGGTCTATAAACTGGACTACTATTTACTTTTAGCACTGGTTAGCCTTAATGTAAGGTGTAGACGACTGTTACTTTCTCTCTATGCCAATCTGGCTGACACTGTACTGGTTACTTTCTTTATGCCAATCTGGCTGACACTGGACTGATTACTTTCTTTATGCCAATCTGGCTGACACTGGACTGATTACTTTCTTTATGCCGATCTGGCTGACACTGGACTGATTACTTTCTTTTTGCCAATCTGGCTGACGCTGGACTGATTACTTTCTTTATGCCGATCTGGCTGACACTGTACTGATTACTTTCTTTATGCCGATCTGGCTGACACTGTAACTCACTTTAAAATACTGTTATATACTAAACTGACACTGTTATGCACTGTTATTTATTTTAAAATTAAAAAACACTACTGTACTGTCCATTTATTCACACTGATTCACTACTTTTTTATCCGGCTTCGATAGGACCACTTTGTACGGGAGGGCCTAATTACCGCTCCCGTTTTGGGTGTGCGGTGTGACTAGATACTGTCGCACTAGGACTACAGTAGGTAACTAACACTGGGTGGAAATAAAAGCACTATTGAATTCACTATGAAAACCCCAGGGTGAGGGCAGGGTCACTAGCCAGGCACTAGGTACTTTTCACTATTTCTGGATCCCGGAGAGCACTGAATTGAAACTGTGCGGTGTATGAAACCGCGCGTTCTTTTATACATTTTTAATTAATGAGCTGGCCAGCGGTCCCTGCCTACCCCTCTAGCTTTCAAATTTATTTTCTCTTAACCCTTAGATCTAGGTACATGTGGCAGCTTAAACCAAAGTGTATTTTACTCTAGGCTACATTCTAGGACTAGTTGTGTCACGCGGCGATGCTCAGGGGAGGCTCCAAGCGAGCGCGGAGTAAATGACTATAAATATGAACTTTCCCCCACCCCTTCTTAATAAAACCACGCCTGCCATTCGGCGCGGCGTCAGAGCGCCCGTGTTCATCGCTACGCTAACATCGTGTGCAGTTGCTGTCTACAATGAGTGAAAACAGACCTTTTCAGGTCTCTACCTATCTGTTTCTAGTGTTTCTATGATTAGTTTGCCTAAATATATGAACTAAAATAAAACAACAGAAGGAAATACTCTTTAATACTTAACAACTAGTACATATTTAACCTATATTAGCCTAGTTCGCTAGTCTAAGGATGAAAAAGGGTATCTTTATTTACATTCAATCAACTTATTACATAAAAATATCCTATATACTGAACGGCTATATTTACATTTAAAGATTTTACTTATTGAACCGTAGAAAATCAGCAAAGATATACAAAAACAAATCCGTTCAGTATGCCGTCTAAGTGCCGTCGTGAACAATATGTATGTAATTTCTTTATTCCACCACAAGTCCTAAACGGCTTAACAGATTTTGATGTGAAAGGTATTGTTAGATTCCTTGCATAAGCCTGAATGACATAGGCTATGGTAAGTTGTCAGTCGTGTTTTTTATTTTTAAATAATTAGCTTATTTTATTTTTGAAATTCGACCGCGTTCTCGAGATATCGGGAATTTTCTGTGAAAACACACGATTTTTCGGTCGAAAAATGATGTTTTTTTTTCGGTTTTCAAAAAAGTGGCTCAAGGTGCAAGTGCGAACACTGATTTTCAGACATAACCTAGGTGCAAGTGCGAACCTACTGTGAGATGAAACAGGTTGAGTACTTACAGGGTCGATGTGTGATTATAATAATAATACTGATGTAGTATCACGTCTTTATCCCTTAGGGGCCATCACAGAAATAAATCAAGATAGAACGGCGACGCGAGTGCGTTGTTAAGGAATAGCCCGTGTCAATTTTTGCATAAGCCACGCCCCGAGCACGCCCCCATTCATTACTAATGAAATAGTGAAACAAATTTATGGCGACCCACTGAATCAAATTTTTAGAAATAGAAATATTTACTTGCAATAACACGGTACATAGGATGGGATAAAAAAATAATATAAAAGAACAACATGTTACACTATGACTGGCATGCAAATTTTCAAACAATTGACACAAGCATTTTAATTTATGAATACATCAGTCGATCATTTCATTTTATTTTCTCCCACTTTGCAGAATTTTATTTCTGACCCCTTACGAGGTAGACGGAAACAAGAGTATAGTTCTCATTTGCTTCACAGAGGGCGGAGACGGCCTGTTTCCAAGAGGAACGCGATGTGTTGGTGTTCGGAGATAGAAGATGGATCACAAATCTGCACTACGCCTTTCAGGATGAACACAATCTGGTATTTCTTTTTTTACACGACTGACCAAAAAAGGAGTGTTATGTTTTCAGGGTTCATGTATGTATGTATGTATGTATGTAATTTCTTTATTCCACCGTAAGTCCTGAACGGCATAACAGATTTTGATGTGAGAGGTATTGTTAGATTCCTTGCATTAGCCCGAATGACATAGGCTATGTAAGATGTCAGTCGTGTTTTTTATTTTTTAATAATTAACTTGTTTATTATTATTAGTCTATAGTCTACTAGCTTTTGCCCGCGGCTTCGCCCGCGTGAATTTCCCACTTTTTCACAATTGCTTTTTCCCGGGTTGAAAGGTACCCTATGTCCTTCTCCGTACTTCCAGCTATGTGTATGCGAAATTTCAGGAAGATTGGTTCAGTAGATAAAGCGTGAAGAGGTAACAAACAAACAAATTCACTTTCGCATTTATAATATTAGTTAGGATTCACAAAATAATTTATTATTTTTATCCAACAGTACCTGGTAATGGATTACTACTGCGGAGGGGATCTCCTCACATTGCTGTCCAAGTTTGAAGACCGATTGCCAGAAGACATGGCCAAATTCTACATCGCAGAGATGGTGCTCGCTATACAGAGTGTTCACGAACTGAAATATGTGCACCGGTGAGTTGTATGACTATCTATTTTATCAATAATTTAAAAATAAATTTCGAGTTAAAAAGTACCCTATGTTGAACGAGATACTCACTGAATAATCATAGTTTTGCACAGATTTTTTAGTAAATTTAATAAAAAATAACAATTTTAACTTTTTTACATGATTGACCAAAAAAGGAGTGTTATATTTCCAGGGTTCATATATTTATGTATGTTTCTTTATTCTACCAGAAATCTTAAACAGCTTAACAGATTTTGATGTGAGAGGTATTTTTAGATTCCTTGCATTCCTAAGAGTCGCGTTTTCTATTTTTTACACGACTGGCCAAAAAAGGAGTGTTATGTTTTCAGGGTTCATGTATGTATATAATTTCTTTATTCCACCATAAGTCCTGAACGGCTTAACAGATTTTGATATGAGAGGTATTGTTAGATTCCTTGCATTAGCCCGAATGACATAGGCTATGTAAGTTGTCAGTCGTGTTTTTTATTTTTAAATAATTAGCTTGTTTAATTGATTAACCGCGAACTTCGTCCGCGCGCAATTTACTTTTACTATTGTAAATATCTCAGGTTCTAAGTGACGTATCTAGATAAAACCTACGCCAGATTTTAAATTAGACCTTCAATATTACAACTGAGTGAAAACCGCATCAAATTTCGTCCAGCAGTTCTTGCGTGATGCGCGTACAAACATACAGACAGAAAGACAAAAAAAAAGAACGTTTTGGCTTCTATTGACCTTATAAAGATAATAACCATAATGTTTTTTTCTTAAATATCTCAAGTACAGACAGACCTGTTACAGTTTTATTATATGTATTGATCAGCTTGTTTTGTCATGTTTCAGAGACATAAAGCCAGACAACGTATTGCTAGACGCCAGCGGCCACATAAGGCTGGCTGACTTCGGGTCCTGTCTCAGACTTGGCGAAGACGGCAAGGTAAATTGTTCTTTTTATGTCATCTTCATGTTTTTTTTTCACTTTATTTCAATCTTCACTACAATTTTATTCAATGCAGAATTATGAAAATTCGAAAATTCCCACGCTCCCGTAATTTCCTCCATCCTCGATATTTTTCTACCCATATACCAAGTTTTATCGAAATCCTTCCAGTAGATTTTGCGTGATTGAGTAACAATCTCACAAATTTACATACAAAGGTTTTAAGTTTAAGGGTCCAGGTTCGAATCGTAACAAAAAAAAATTGTAAGTACATATTAGTTTCCGTAATTAAGGTATCTTTATAGCCGCCACACACGATCAGTTTTAACTGACAGTTTTCACTGAACAGTTTTAACTGTCAATGAAAACTGAGCGTGTGTACTATGTAAACTGTACAAAAACTGACAGTTTTCATGGCACACACAAAAAAAAAATGGGAATAGAGTATTTACGACTAATGCCTGAATAAAACTCCCGCGCAAATAATCTACGTAGCTTTTTTTACAAATAATTGAAAAAAAAATTACTGTATGGGAAAAACCCAAAAAACTTTGAATGCTTACATATTAAAAAAATCCTTATTAGGTTGAAAGTCTTAGCTAAATTACAAGCATTTCCTTGATGACCTACGTTTTACTAGTGACGAATAAATCGCAATCAAGTAATTTTTGTTATTATTTTATTCCGGCTCTATTTTATGATTTGGGAATTTGTGATCAGCTCAAATCAGTCGATTATAAAAATAAAAAAGTATGCATTTATGAAAATAAAAAAAAATAATTCCCTATTCCTAGGCCACAAGGAGAAAAACGACATTGAAAAACTTCCCGGAGCTTGAGAAGTGCCGGCTGTGGCGTGATCCACAACCTCACTACGTTTCCTCCGGGTTTTGGCACTAGCCTAACGAGGGGGGACCGCTTCCCGCATTAAGGGGGGTTAGGCGGTCAGCGAAAATTCAGATGAAGCGGCTGAGGCGGGGGGGGACGCCCCGGTTGCGCGCCATTCACATTTTTATCAAAAAGTTAATAGAAATGTTTAGTTTTTCAAAAATTTAAATCAGTCACGAAATCGAAAAGGTAAAATACCTTTGTGTTGGTGATTTTAAAACATTTTTTATTATAAAACACGGATGGTTTCTGTATTCATATGAAATTTTAGAGGTAACTTCAGGATTTTTTTCTATCGAGCAAAATTTTTCCCATCGTGTTTTGGAAACAGTCCTCCCTTTAAACATACGTTCTACAATACATATCAGAAATTTCAGGGCGAAAACTCTTCAATTATTTAAACAGCAGCTTATAGAAAACAGCCAATATTGCCGTTTTCACTTACTGAGAGCCCTTAATTGGAAAATTCCCGAGTCCGGGAATTTTATCAAAGTCATTTTTTTCCTTGTGGCCACGGAATTGGGAATTGGTTTTTATATTGTTATAGGCGCATACAAGTGACCGACTGATTTGTGCTGATTGCAATTTCCCAAATCATAAAACAGAGCCAGAAAAAAATAATAACGAAAATCACTTGATCGCGTATCATTCGTCACTGGTAAGTCGTAGAACATCCAGAAAACGCTTGTAATTTTGCTAAGCCTTTAGGCCTTTCAATCTAAAAAGGAAATTTTTTGTTTCATATGTACTCGTAACTATACAAAGTTAGATTTTTTTTTGTATTTTTTCCCATACTGGGATTTTTTTTTTAAATATTTCAAAAAAAAAAACTGCAAGTTATTCACGCGGGAGTTTTACTCAGGTATTTGTTGTAGAATACTTTATTCCCTGGCTTTAAAAAACTAGCGTGTCCGATTTTTGGGTCAAAAAAAAAAACACTGTGTTGAAATAAAAAAATTTAACAGTAGGCAAAATCGAAAAGACAAGTTAACGGGCATAGAATTCCCTTATATCTGCTCTTTATTATTTACTGTCGTAAGAGGCACGCGCAGAGGGGCTTATATACACCCCCACTCGGTCATCCCCTCTCAAAAATGGTCGTTGATTTTTTCCTGCTAGTTTCCTAGTAGTTTTTCTAGTTGT